>OY787635.1:19598648-20811658 GCA_963678965.1 Cruciata laevipes
AGTCTGGTCGAATGCTAATCGTCTTCCTTGCTTGCTTTCTTCAAGATGAAAATCCACATCTCTGATGGTGCTATATTATAGCCATTCATCGACGAATTTCTGAAATTGTGGATGACAATGTAAGAAAATTATTTCTTTCCTATTATGTGGTCTTATATTAATCCGTTTTCTGATTGGAATATTGCTATTCCATGATATATTTGGTGACTTATTAAATTAAGTATAAAGGAATATTTCCTAATAATCTCTACTTTGATGGACGGTTGAGATTAATTTTACGGAAACCTGATGAGGATTTAGGTCCTCTCTACCTATAAATTATGTCTTTGTTCCATTGAAAAGACATGCTAAATATCCTTACTGTAAACTTATGACGAATCCTTATGAGCAACATCCTGATGAATCTGATGGCTGCCGATTCACACAACACATAAAGTTCATAGGCAAGGGGAGAGAAACCTGAACTCCTACACAAGGCTCGCAGCAGGAATCAAGCTCTCCGCTACAATGAGTAAAGGTAAATAATTCTGCAAACCTTCATGATTCTATTATGTGATTGAATATGATGTTTAAAGATCCTAGGGACAATTATGTCATGTAAAATTATACTTACAGACAACTCACACCCCCTTCACTGCTGAAAATCAATCAAATTCTACTGCTTTAGGAATTGTCATTTTTAATAGAAATGTAAGCGAAATATACAAAATATTAGTTTGAAAATGAAACACCTACTGTACAAGAAAATTCACAAAAAGAAAACATGAAGGAAACAGACAATCCAGTTGCACATCCTGCACCAGAGCATTCACAACCTGAACTTCTAATCTTAAGAGATTAGAACTCAAAAGACACAAAACTTTAAAGGCAAAAATTCTAATATTTCCTGCACTACCTGAGTTACTAATCATCTGAATAACATCTCCCGATTTTTTGACAATTCACCAGTCGATCAAATTCCCATTTTCATACAATTTCATCAAGTTACTTATTACTTGTCAGAGAAATTCTAACACCAGCACCTTAATATAGGCAACAGTAGAGCATAAAACACCACTAAAGGACAACACTGTAGAGTAAAATAATTAACATTATGATGACTTAGGAAAAGATGAATGCTGAATTTGTACATCTCTTCACAAATAGTTGTAATCTGGAATGAAGAAGTTTAAGTGATAAAGCTGAAGTTTTATGTCTACTCATACATTGTAACTAATTTATTTCAAATCTTAGTCTGGTCAGAGAATTTGATATCAAAAAACTAAGGGTTCACTGGAAATTATCAAAAACTCAAGATATATAAACTTGACCTGCTCTAAGAGTTTGAAAATGAAAACAACTCTAATAATACCAAGAAAGAAAGATAATACATATATTAGCAAGAGTATTGGTTATTACCTGTTATATTTGGCTAACCAATGCATTTATAGTCGGATGCCGCTTACAGGCTTCCTTAAGTTCTAATTCTTTCTCCCGAATCCTTCCGTACAGAGGAATAAAACCATAAAAGGAAGCCGTTGGCACACCAGTTGCGGCAGCAGCAGCAGACACATTACGAGCAACATTTTTGTAACTCAAAGCTGTTAGCCAACCCGTACCAGAAAGTGATGCACCAATGCCAACAAGAGCACCAACAACAATGGCCCCGAGAGCTGAAGCACCAGCCAACAACTTTGTTTTCATATCCTGCATACAGGAAAAGAAATCTTTTACAGTCTATAGAACTAAATAAAAAAATGGTTGCAGTTGCTGGCTTATGATTGTCACCTTCATTTCTTTGTGAATTTTAATGATATAAGCAGCTGCGTCTTCGTTGGAATCCATTTCTAACTTCAGTATCCCCATCTGCTCGGGAGTGTAATCCCAGTTTGCTTGTTTGATATGGGCATCTGCAGAGCACAAAATTAGCCTTTCTTAGCTGTATGTGAAAATAAAGAACTAAATACTGTGATCTTAGAGTGCTGTCATTATTCACATCTGAGTCATTTATATCACATACCAGCTAACAGACTCTTAAATTGGGTGATACATTGATCCCGTTTGCTTTTCTCGAATTTGCTGCAGCCTTTTCTAATCTTCTCAACAATTTCTTTCTGAAAATTTGCAGAAGATCTATCCCTCATGTTCTCCACTAAAGAAAGGTAGGAGCGCTCCACATCCTGTAGCCATCGAGACCATTTAATAAGCTATGGAAACAGCTTTTAGTGGGAAAATATTATTAATCTCACTCCAACAAACACCCAAATTCCAAAACTGAATGCTGATGGTAGCAAAAGACGATGAATATTATCATATACTACTCATTATTTCCACTTTTCTTCAAGAAACTACTAGTCATCAGAATAGTTTTAAAATCCAGAAGAAATGTGGTTTATTAAATTGGAATTCAGAACTGAATTATTAATTTGATGACATATAATACTTTTCTTGTGATGTATAGCTATGCTATCTACAAAATGCTGGGTGAGAGGGAACTAGCATGGTCGATACCTTCAACAGTAGCTGAGTTAATTGATCTCTTTGTTCATTTCTTGGACTTTCTTCAAGATGTAGAGTTTCTTCATCGTACCTATATGATAAAATTTACAAATCATTTACCACATAAAATTAATATTTTTAACTGCTACTCTGAGACAAAGGTCATGGTTTCTAAATATGTGATCCATGGTTTGTTCACACTAAAATAAGGAAAATTCTCATGGAAAAATGGTTGAAAATTTTACTACATCCAATTTTAGCCTAAGTACCATACATATTATTCCCTTATTAACATGATTGACATTACAAAGATCTTTTTTTTTCCCTTTGAGATAGGGAGTGTGGATATACCATATACATGTACACTTACTTCAATAAATAATGATCCAGAATTGAACTGACGTCATAGCCAAAGCCTTCAACTATGCCCGATTTTACTTCCTGCTGTATTTGAAGCCATTGCTGCATTTATTCTCTTTATGTCAGATGAAACCCAAGATTTTACAAAACAACTAAAAACAAGAAAATAGACAAGGCAATTTCTTGCAAAAAGTGTTAAGTTCCTCATAACTTCACCCGGTACAATTCTATAAATAAATCCTTTTTGTTGTATATTTTTTGGATGGAGAAAATGAAGATAATCAACTTCTTTTGGTAAAACTTTGTACAGCCAAAATTAAAAATATTTTTAAAAAAAAAGTGTCTTGCCAAAGTAGTGTTTGCTAAAAAAGATACCTTGTCTTGACGGAACATCAAAAACTTGTCTGCAACATTTCGGACACAAAAGGCTTCAGAAACTGTAATCTATTAATAAATACAAAGAAGAGCAGGGTAAGTTAAGTTCGAGAAAGGTTACATATAACTTAAATTCAAGTTCGATAAATTACTCTGTTTAATGGTAAGTTAAGGATCTTGTCCTCCTTGATGTCCATCCAATTTCTCTCAGCAAGGGCAATGAAACCTGAAGCTGAATCAAGTTGACCAACCTTGACCAAACTGAAAATCTGCTCTCTCATCTTGACCACCTTCTCAAGTTAGAGTAGCATATATAAACACCAATGTTAGTTTGGCAAGCCATATAATTTAGTCAAATAATGGCATAATGCACATGAATATTTTAGACAGACCAGAAAACCTTCACAATGAAAGATAATGCAAATTGGTAATTCAGGGCTTGAGCTAAAAAAAAATCAAATATAAAAAACTCAAGACTTTATTGGAAAAAATGAATTGAATATAAAACATGAATGGCATTCGAATCAGTACAATACTGCTTCAATGAGATAGCATATTCACTTGTCAATTCTGAAGAATTTTATATATTCATACCTCTGAGTCGAACTCTTCTCTCTCAAGCCTATAATGAGGCATTGCCAGCACTTCAATCTGAATAAGTTATCACCAAAATATTACAGAACATCTATGCACAAAATCAGCAGATTCCCAACTTTTAATGTACTTCATCACTTTTGGTCATATAATCGATCAATTTATAGCTGGATAAATAAAGAGCCGGTTCAGAATTGAATTAAGATATGCCGTGCTTGTCTTACTTTGAAATAATCTTCCAATGCTGCATTCACTGTGTCGGGGGCCTTGGACATTCTATCCCAGATCTACAAGAGATAACGAACAACATATATTATTGATTACTTTAAATTCATTATTTGATATGATGTACACATCAACTTAGGTATCTAGTAAATGATAAAGCAATATGCACACCTCAGTGAGCTGTTTTTTCAGCTGCAACCTCAATACTTCAAGAGGGCACTAGTTTGACAATGACAACAGTTTTTAGTGAACAAATATGCACCTTTTTCTATCTCAAAAAACTTTACGAACCATGGAGCTAGAAATCTACCATGTTTCTATCACGAAGAACAAATAGTAGATTTATATGTCGTCGAGTGCTGAATTTTCGGAGCATCACCTGCAATATATGTACAATACTTTTGGAGTGTCAAATGAAAAAAAAGTCGCATTTCTAGCTTCTAGTAATATTTTAATCTGAATCAAAAGGAACCTAACTCTTATGGAAATTACAAATTGTACCTGAAATACAGTTTCCATGAGTGGACTACTGGAGCCTTGGTGAAGATTGACACTGTCACATTTCCTGATGAATTCCATAACTGTTGTTTAGCATAGATATGTATGTATACTCTTAAAACACTTTGCAAGCTCTACAGCTCACTTAAGTCGATATAATAACCAAAAGCTAAATGCATGCATCGGTGCTTTGTACATGAAACTGTACAATTCACAGCGCAATTATATATTCCCAAAATTTACCAACAATCTGCGCTGCTTACATGTTGAATATCACTGTATTTGACATGGCCAAGGCAAAAAGCGTAGTTTTACTCTCGAATGCATTATCACTCTGTAAAATAACATAAGGGGGGACTGAATCACATCATTCATATAAAAATAACAAGTTAATATCAAACTCACCTAGTTAAATACAATGATAAATGTTACTTTTCATTGACATGATCATCCACACACATTTCTACACTTTTGCATTAAGAGTTTATCATATATTTCAAGTTTCTTAAATTTGGTGCAAGAAAAAAATAGGACAAACATATTGCATTGGAGGGAGTAGTTTTATTACTGTCACACAGACAACGTAGAAAAGAAAACACTGACATTCTTTAGCAGTCCAAACCAAGAAAAAAAGGTTGAGCCAACATATTATGCTGCGTGCATCTTTTCAACCTCTTCTAAGTTTCAAAAAAGAAAACCAAACTTATTTTTAAAGAACAACACTCACTACATAAATAGAGTCCAATTCATATAACAAATCAAACGAGCCGAGCCGAGTTGGTAATAAAAATATCACCTTTCGTCCTCTATCCATGCCATCAGTCCCTTCTATGTCAAGAACAAGTATTTCATGGCCAGCATTTTGGGGGGATTGACCTACAGCTATGCAAATTCCTTTCGTAGTCCGAGCCCTGGAAAAACCCCAATTTTTTACATCTTCAAGAATACATGAGCAACAAATGGCAATCAAAGTAAATATATTCCCTACCATTCAATATGGGTTCTCTACATTCCAAAAGAGACCGACTTTAAATACCAAAAGAGATCAAATCATTGGAAAATGTATTCTAGGTCAAGGGTTTTACTTTCCACTATTGTCAGATTTTAGTTTTATGATGGAAAAAAGATAGATAAATTCATCACATACATTCCATTTCTTGGATCCAGCTCAGGGAATTTGGTAGAGAAACAGCTGTTCAAAAGCGTACTCTTCCCTGTACCCTGCACGCCCACCACGGAGACGGCGGCGATGCGGCAGTTCTCGTCGGCCAAGTCCAGATTCCGGGCGATATCTCTGTTGAAATTCCCATCAACGTCGATCAGCACTTGCGCAGCTGCAACAATATTCAACAGGAATCAAAATTCTGAACCAAACAAAACACGCACACACACACTGAAAATGAAACTACATAGTAGTACTAACTTACCCATTGAGATTAAGCCGAGTTGGAGAGATGGTTTTCGCTCTTTGCTACTTTCTGAGTGATCGATCTCTTAGGAGTGAAGCTACTGATGTTCACTGGTCTTCAAAAAGAGATTCTGCTCCTTTTATGTATTTGGCAAAAAGAAAGATGCTTTATGAGCGGGAAAAACGATTGGCTCCTTTTTCCACCACTATATACCCCTTGACTTATTGACTTGGAACTTGATCACCTTTTCAATTCTTTTTCCAAATTTAAATTTAAATTTTTAGTTTTGTTTTTTATTAAACCGTCAAGGATGATGGAGTGTTATTTTAATGGGCATCCCAAAACCACTAGAAAAGAATATACAATAACTCCACAAATGTAGAGTAGTATTATGAAAATCTAACAAGTGTAAACCTTCTTTGAATCTGAATCCGGTAAAAGTGATCAACAATCCATAAACCTCAACGCAGTGACCACAATTTCAATTCCAATGACCCCAACCTTATCGTCTATCCAAACTTCACCACTAAGTATCATCGCGCCAACCCAAACCACATCATGGGCTCCCGAAGCCTCAATGCCAATAATCACAACCTCATTCTCAGCGACAAAAATATCAATATTTGGATCAAAACCTTATCGCCGGTGACGCACAACCTCATTGTCAGATAATACAACCTCGCCAAACCCATCTGAATTGAAGAACGTTTCTTAATTTATCAAATAATTGCTAGAAAAGTCCTTATACTTTGGGGGTCTTTCACTAATGCGCACATTTTAAATGTTTTTTTAAAAATTTCAAAACTTATTGAAAGGGGTTTGCCACATCTCTACCCCACTATATGTTGTAGAATGAATGGCGGTGAAGATTGAAGACGCGTTGGTTCGTCGCAAAAGAGCTACAAGATTGATTCAGTCATAAGTTTTGCATACGATGTTTGGAATAAGATGATTTTGGTGGCATCGGAACCGTCTCGACGAGCTCTATCCCCTAGTGGATATTATAATCATCCGTCACCGTTTATTTTTTCCATATGAGGCCGTTTAGGTCCTCACAAAGGTCTTTTTCTATTTTGGGGTTTTGTCTTTATTTTTGAATTCTCGTTTTTATCCTCTTAGCGTTATCTCTTACAATAATATTCTGAGAATACTTTCTCTCAATTACAATCTGCTAGGGTTTGTGCTTGTACCCCTTAACTGTTCTTCAAGATTCGTGTTGGCGGATATTTTCTAGATTAATCCGACTGTGCCACTTATACAAAACTTCGTTAACAAACAAAATAATAGATAAAAGATACAATTATACAAATGCATATGAATCATTAAATCATCATGGGTTAAACTTCATTACATCACATTTTGGATAAACTAAGATTTGTCATAACCTACTGAAATCTAACATGAATGAACAAAATTAAACTAAGCTAAACTAATACAAATTTTAAAAAATTGAAATAAACTAATAGTGGGATGGGGCTGAAGTAGGTTGAGCTGAAATAAAATGAGATGAATTGAGATCAAACTAGATGAAACTAAATGAAAATGATGAAAATAAACTAAATTGAACATGCTAAATCGCAAGGCTCTATTCTCTTATCATTATTTCTTGTTGAACTAAATTGATTTAACTTATATTTACTTATAATTATGGGGCCTATTAATCTTGGGTGATAGGGCTTATTTCCACATAATTTAACTAACTGAAAATTTTGAATATACTGAATTGTACTGAAAATTTGAATAAATTTAACTGAACTAAAGTAGGTTTAAATATATGGAAAAATTCTCACAAAGGACGTAATAAGAATTGAAATAAGTTAATGCTTAAAATTATAACTAAGTTACACTTCTACCCTTTAAATAAAAAATCACACTTCACTACATGAGGCCTTTATAGTAAAAATACATGTGAAAATTTAAATGCAGTTTCGTAAAGTTAAAAATATTCAGTTAGACAAAAAAAATCAATTTCATTAAAGAAAATTAGCTCAATTTCATGAAGTTAACTCGAATTCGAATGAGTTCAGATCACTTTAGTTCAAATAAGTTCTTAAATCAAAATTACTTTGACTATATTTCAATACGTATTTTTGTAGATTTTTTTAAATTTAATGTAGTTTAGTTCAGTTGATTTTAGTTCAAATCAGTCCACACAAAAAAATTAATTGACTCGTTGAATTTCAGTTTCAGAAATAGACTCCTTGAATTTAAATATAGATGAGTAAATATTTTTTCATGACTAACTTGAACTGAATTGAATTGAACTAAACTAAATTAAAATTAAAATTTTGTCAAAAAATTATTTTAAAACTAAATTTAATAAAAATAAGATTTGTATTGACAAATTAGTTCCTATTACTAAATTTTTCTATTACAAGGGTAGAATAGTAATTTAATTTTAATTTTAATCATTAAATTAATTATACGCTCTAAATAGGAATTATGGAAGTTTTACGCCCATAGTAGGAATTTTCCCTAAATATATTTGAATGATTTCTGGAGCTGCAATGGAAACATTCATTCAGTAGAAATTGATTTACTTTGACTTTGAAATTATTTGATACATAGGTTAGAATGCTTACCTCTGTAGTTTTTAATTGCACACTATGAAAGATGTTAATGAAGAAAACATATTTTGAAAATTGTTTACAAAGTGTGTACATTGTCATGGAACCGATCGAGGGAATGAATTGTTTATTTAAAGATCATAATTCATGTTTGATGCATTTCCTTATTTGGATATTTTGATTTTTGTGATTATGGTTTTACTACTTTTTGATCCTTAAAATCTGTTGGTATTTTGGGTACTGACCTGAAGTTATATAGGGCGGTGTATTGGAATATCTAGATCATCATTAAGACACAGGACTGTTACTACTCGTGCCTCAGATGTCGGTGCTGGATAATAAGTCTTTGCATTTTTTTTCACTTATTACAATATAAAACTACTTAATCCAAAAACAAGGTTCATATTATTCAAAATGCAAACACAGTAAAACCAAAAATTACGAGAGAGAAAAAAATGCGTATGACTAGATCGAGAACAACAAAACACCAAGTAAAAAGTCACTAGTTACATAACCAGATCAGAGTAAAATTTTGCCATAAATCAAGATGTAATTATCCATTATGTTGATGAATTAAGCTCCGATCGATGACTTGTTCTACATAAGTCGAGTAGTAGTAGACTCAGTGTTTAGATAAGTCGTGATCGGAATGTGCTCATCACGGCCACCTACTGGCCGGGGACGTTGATGCATACACGTACCTTTTGGCTTCATGTCGACGATGTTCTCATAGGATAATTTTGTGGCTATCAATAATTTTAGATTACCCAATTTAATTTTTTATTATTTTAAAAAGGACTTATTTCGTGGAAATTGCAAAGGATGGAGTGAGTCTACTACGCGGCTTAGAGCATCTCCAATGCAACTTTCAATGTTGAAAATGTTGATTGACACATAGGATTGAGTGTCATAAGAGATTAAAATCTCTCTCCAATGCAAGCATCAATTAAAATGTTAGTTTGACGTGGATGCATTCGTGGAATGAAGGTATCAACTAGACCTTCAATATATTGATGCTCATATTGAAGGTGTCAATTTATTTGTTTACCAAATTTATGTTTACTTTCCTTTTAACATTAATATTTCAATTAATTTGTTTACTAAATTTATACTTACTTTCTTTTTTACATTAATAATATGAAAACTGACGCTCATACAGTGGAGAACAAAGTTTAAAAAATAATTTCAATCACATCTTTTAAATCTACGTCATATTGACGCTCAATCAAAAGTTGACAAATGGAGACGAATTTTCCTCATGACCTTCTTAGCATTCGAGATGCTCTTAGAACACTTAGAAGAGAAGTCATCGTGCTTGATTTATTGCATTTTCTTTTTTCACTTATTGCGAAAAACCTGTATTTTATATTTTGTGAAGAGAAGATCTCTAGTGAGAAGCTGATAAGCGCGCAAAGAGACCTTCTCTTGTAAAAATATAATAATTATGCCTATTTAGTCGACTCATTATATTTTAATCATATTTATATGATATAAAATACTTAGATGCTATTAATTTAAAAATATTATATTTATAGATAAATGTTATTTCTCATCAAATATTTGCTATTTTAGTTTGAGCTCTCCCTAAAATTTCAGTCCGGTTCCGCCACATTTGCCATTCAAAACACCCATTTCCCGGATCATTAATAATACACTACTTTGTTCGCAAATCATTTTTTTCACAAAGTTTTAGTTGAACGTCAAATAGAAACCTACTAACCAGGCAGTTACAGACTTACAGTACTTACAACAAACGTAATTGGCCACATATTCTTGGAGAGTCTGGTCGAATGCTAATCGTCTTCCTTGCTTGCTTTCTTCAAGATGAAAATCCACATCTCTGATGGTGCTATATTATAGCCATTCATCGACGAATTTCTGAAATTGTGGATGACAACTCACACCCCCTTCCCTGCTGAAAATCAATCAAATTCTACTGCTTTAGGAACTGTCTTTTTTAAGGTAGAAATGTAAGCGAAATATGCAAAATATTAGTTTGAAAATGAAACACCTACTGTACAAGAAAATTCACAAAAAGAAAACATGAAGGAAACAGACAATCCAGTTGCACATCCTGCACCAGAGCATTCACAACCTGAACTTCTAATCTTAAGAGATTAGAACTCAAAAGACACAATTTTAAAGGCAAAATGTCTAATATTTCCTGCACTACCTGTGTCACTAATCATCTGAATAACATCTCCCGATTTTTTGACAATTCACCAGTCGATCAAATTCCCATTTTCATACAATTTCATCAAGTTACTTATTACTTGTCAGAGAAATTCTAACACCAGCACCTTAATATAGGTAACAGTAGCATACAACACCACTAAAGGAGAACAATGTAGAGTAAAATAACATTATCACTTAGGAACAATGTACAGCACCTTATGAATGCTGAATTTATACATCTCTTCAAAAATAGTTGTAATCTGGAATGAAGAAATTTAAGAGACTCTTACATTGGAACTAATTCATTTCAAATCTGATGAGAGAATCTGATATAAAAAAAACAAGGGTTCACTAGAAATTATCAAAAACTAAAGATATATAAACTTGACCTGCTCTATAAGTTTGAAAACAACTATAATAATACCAACAAAGAAAGATAATACAAATATTAGGAAGAGTATTAATTGGCTATTACCTGTTATATTTGGCTAACCAATGCATTTATAGTCGGATGCCGCTTACAGGCTTCCTTAAGTTCTTGTTCTTTCTCCTGGATACTTCTGTACAGAGGAATAAAACCATATATGGAAGCCGTTGGCACACCAGTTGCGGCAGCAGCAGCGGCTACATTACGAGCAACATTTCTGAAACTCATAGCTGCTAGCGATGCACCGATACCAGAAAACGATGCACCGATACCAATAAGAGTACCAACAACAGTGACCCCGAGAGCTGTAGTACCAGCCAACAACATTGTTTTCATATCCTGCATGCAGGAAAACAAATAATTTGTCAGTCTATAGAATTACATAAAAAATGGTTGCTTGCTGGCTTATGATTGTCACCTTCATTTCTTTGTGAATTTTAATGATATAAGCAGCTGCGTCTTCGTTGGAATCCATTTCTAACTTCAGTATCCCCAGCTGTTCGTGAGTGTAATCCCAGTTTGCTTGTTTGATATGGGCATCTGCAGAGCACAAAATTAGACTTCTTAGCTGTATGTGAAAAAATAAACTACTGTGATCTTGTAGTGTAATAATTATTCACATCTGAGTCATTTTTTGCCATTTTATATCACATACCAGCTAACAGACTCTTGAATTGGGTGACACATTGATCCCGTTTACTTTTCTCGAATTTGCTGCAGCCTTTTCTAATCTTCTCAACAATTTCTTTCTGAAAATTTGCCGAAGATCTATCCCTCATGTTCTCCACTAAAGAAAGGTAGGATCGCTCCATATCCTGTAGGCATAGAGAAAATATAATAAGATATGGAAACAGCTATGAAAAATGTGATTTATAACAACTCTCGAATCCCCCACCCCAACAAACTTCAAAATTCCATGACTGAATGCTCACGGTAGCAAAAGACGGTAAATAGTTTTAATATGTAGAAGTTATTGCCATTTTTTCATATAGTACTATCATATACTAGTACTCATTATTGCCATTTTTTCTTTAAGAAACTATACTACACATCAGAATAGTTTTAATATGTAGAAGTTATGTTGTTCTTAAATTGTGATTCATTTTTTTGAACTGAATTATTTATTTTATGATATAATATAATTTTCTTGTGATGTACAAAGTGTTGGTGAGAGGGAATGAGCATGATCAATACCTTCAACAGTAGCTGAGTTAATTGATCTCTTTGTTCATTTCTTGGACTTTCTTCAAGACGTAAAGTTTCTTCATCATACCTATAAGATAAAAATTTACAAATTACAAATCATTTACCATAGAAAATTAATATTTTTTTAACTGCTACTCTTACTCTGAAACAAAGGTCATGGTTTCGAAATATGTGATCCATGGTTTGTTCACACTAAAAAAGTACTCCTAGAACAAGGAGAATTTTTGACAAATAATTCTCATGGAAAAATGGTTGAAAACGTTACTACATCCAGTTACTATAGGAGAGGCCACTTTTAGGTTAAGTATACGTAACATACATATTTATTCCCTAATTAATATGATTGCCATTGCAAAGATATGATTGTGTTTTTTCCCCTTTGAGATAGGGAGTGTGGATATACCATATACATGTACACTTACTTCAACAAATACTGATCCAGAATTGAACTGACGGCATAGCCAAAGCCTTCAACTATGCCCGACTTTACTTGCTGCTGTATTTGAAGCCATTGCTGCATTTATTCTTTTTATGTCAGATTGAACCCAAGATTTTAAGAACTAAAAATAAGAAAATACACCAACGCGATTTCTTGCAAAAAGTGTTAAGTTCCTCATAACTTCACCCAGTTCCACTCTACAAATAAATCCTGTTTATTCTTCCTGCTGTATTTGAAGCCATTGCTGCATTTATTCTTTTTATGTCAGAGAAAGCCAAGATTTTTCAAAACAAATTAATCCTCATAAAAGATCCTCATAACTTCACCCAGTTCCACTCTACAAATTAATCCTGTTTATTGTACTAGTATTTGGATGGAGAAAATGAAGATAATCAACACTTTTGGTAAAACTTTGTGCAGACAATACTGGGAAAAAAATGTGTCTTTGGCAAAGTAGTGTTTGCTATAAAAGATACCTTGTCTTGACAGAACATCCGAAACTTGTCTGCAACATTTCGGAGGCAAAAGGCTTCGGAAACTGTAATCTATTAATAAATACAAAGAATAGCAGGATAACAGTGATTTTGCTCAGATAAAAACACAGAAAGGTTACATGTACATTAAATTCAAGTTTGAGAGTTTACTCTGTTTAATGGTAAGTTAAGGATCTTGTCCTCCTTGATGTCCATCCAATTTCTCTCAGCAAGGGCAATGAAACCTGAAGCTGAATCAAGTTGACCAACCTTGACCAAACTGAAAATCTGCTCTCTCATCTTGTCCACCTTCTCAAGTTAGAGTAGCATATAAAAAACCAACGTTAGTTTGGCATGCCATATAATTTAGTCAAATAATGGCATAATGCACATGAATATTTTAATCAGACCAGAAAACCTTCATAATGAAAGATAATGCAAATAGGTAATTGAGGGCTTGAGCTAAAAAAAATAAAAAAAAAATAAAACTCAAGACTTTATTGGAAAATATGAATTGAATATAAAAGATGAACGGCATTCGAATCAGTACAATAATGCTTCAATGAGTAGCATATTCACTTGTCAATTCTGAAGAATTTTATATATTCATACCTCTGAGTCGAACTCTTCTCTCTCAAGCCTATAATGAGGCATTGCCAGCACTTCAATCTGAATAAGTTATCACCAAAATATTACAGAACATCTATGCACAAAATCAGCAGATTCCCAACTTTTAATGTACTTCATCACTTTTGGTCATATAATCGATCAATTTATAGCTGGATAAATAAAGAGCCGGTTCAGAATTGAATTAAGATATGCCGTGCTTATCTCACTTTGAAATAATCTTCCAATGTTGCATTCACTGTGTCGGGGGCCTTGGACATTCTATCCCAGATCTACAAGAGATAACGAACAACATATACTATTTATTACTTTAAATTCATTATTTGATATGATGTACACATCAACTTAGGTATCTAGTAAATGATAAAGCAATATGCACATGAATTTTACCTCACTGAGCTGTTTTTTCAGTTGCAACCTCAATACTTCAAGAGGGCACTAGTTTGACATTGACAACAGTTTTTAGTGAACAAATATGCACCTTTTCCTATCACAAAAAAATTAACGAACCATGGAGCTAGAAATCTCATTACCATGTTTCTATCACGAAGAACAAATAGTAGATTTATATGTCGTCGAGTGCTGAATTTTCGGAGCATCACCTGCAATAGATGTACAATATTTTTGGAGTGTAAAAAGAAAAAAAGTCTGAATCAAAAGGAACCTAACTCTTATGGAAATTACAAATTGTACCTGAAATACAGTTTCCATGAGTGGACTACTGGAGCCTTGGTGAAGATTGACACTGTCACATTTCCTGATGAATTCCATAACTGTTGTTTAGCATAGATATGTATGTATACTCTTAAAACACTTTGCAAGCTCTACAGCTCACTTAAGTCGATATAATAACCAAAAGAAAAATGCATGCATCGGTGCTTTGTACATGAAACTGTACAATTCACAGTGCAATTATATATTCCCAAAAATTACCAACAATCTGCGCTGCTTACATGTTGAATATCACTGTATTTGACATGGCCAAGGCAAAAAGCGTAGTTTTACTCTCGAATGCATTATCACTCTGTAAAATAACATAAGGGGGGACTGAATCACATCATTCATATAAAAATTATCAATACAACAAGTTAATATCAAACTCACCTAGTTAAATACAATGATAAATGTTTTTTTTCATTGACATGATCATCCACACACATTTCTACACTTTTGCATTAAGAGTTTATCATATATTTCAAGTTTCTTAAATTTGGTGCAAGAAAAAAATAGGACAAACATATAGCATTGGAGGGAGTACTTTTATTACTGTCACAGACAACGTAGAAAAGAAACACTGACATTCTTTAGCAGTCCAAACCAAGAAAAAAAGTTGAGCCAACATATTATGCTGCTTGCATCTTTTCAACCTCTTCTAAGTTTCAAAAAAGAAAACCAAACTTATTTTTAAAGAACAACACTCACTACATAAATAGAGTCCAATTCATATAACAAATCAAACGAGCCGAGCCGAGTTGGTAATAAAAATATCACCTTTTGTCCTCTATCCATGCCATCAGTCCCTTCTATGTCAAGAACAAGTATTTCATGGTCAGCATTTTGGAGGGATTGGCCTACAGCTATGCAAATTCCTTTCGTAGTCCGAGCCCTGGAAAAAACCCAATTTTTTACATCTTCAAGACTCTAAAGAATACATTAGCCCATTCGGGCGATAAATTGGCAATCAAAGTAACTAAATGCCCTAACATTCAATATGAGTTCTATAAATACCAAAAGAGACCAAATTTAAATACCATAAGAGATCAAATCATTGGAAAATTTACCCGAGGTCTAGGGTTTTACATTCCACTATTATCAGATTCTAGTTCATATATGATGGGGGGAAAAGGATGGATAATTTCATTACATACATTCCAGTTCTTGGATCCAGCTCAGAGAATTTGGTAGAGAAGCAGCTGTTCAGAAGCGTACTCTTCCCTGTACCCTGCACGCCCACCACGGAGACGGCGGCAACGCGGCAATTCTCGTCGGCCAAGTCCAGATTCCGGGCGACATCTCTGTTGAAATTCCCATCAACGTCGATCAGCACTTGCGCAGCTGCAACAATATTCAACAGGAATCAAAATTCTGAACCAAACAAAACACGCACACACACACTGAAAATGAAACTACATAGTAGTACTAACTTACCCATTGAGATTAAGCCGAGTTGGAGAGATGGTTTTCGCTCTTTGCTACTTTCTGAGTGATCGATCTCTTAGGAGTGAAGCTACTGATGTTCATTGATCTTTAAAAAGAGATTCTGCTCCTTTTATGTATTTGGCAAAAAGAAAGATACTTTATGAGCGGGAAAAACGATTGGCTCCTTTTTCCACCACTATATACCCCTTGACTTATTGACTTGGAACTTGATCACTTTTTCAATTCTTTTTCAAAAACTATAAAATTAAATTTTTACGGAGTGATATTTATTGGCTAGTAACCAGATTAAATTATAAATTTTGAAAACATTGGAATTTACAGTTGGGTTTTTTTTTTTTTTTTTAAACATTGAAATTTACCGTTGGGTTTTTTTTGTTTTTTCTTGTTTTATCTACCGCTGTCTGATGTGCAGTGCAAATTATGCAATGCTTGTTGGGTTGACCCCACCATAATTATGCATTTAGGTAGTTCCTTTTTCCATTCAAATTTCACCTTAAGTAGCCTCCCTTTCCAGACTTTCCATTTCTTTTTAAACATCAATTTTTTAGAAAAGACAAAAATGCATATAGAAATAATGGAACACATTTCACTTTTATATGTCAACATTCCACTATTAAATTAGTCAATCTTATGAAAAAATAAAACATGTAGCTTATAACTTAAAACATGATAGATAGTTAATCATAGTATAACTTAAAACATGTAGCTTATAACTTAAAACATGAGCAGTTTAAAACAAAACATGAAAGGTGGTTAATCATATGAGAAAATGAAACATGGAGTTTATAATATAAAATATGAAAGGTGGTTAATCATATGAAAAAATGAAACATGGAGCTTATCACTTAAAACATGAGCATTTTAAAACAAAAACCTGAAAGGTAGTTAATCTTATAAAAAAATAAAGCATGAAGCTTATACCTTAAACATGAGCATTTTAAAACAAAACAAAAACGTAAAACATGAGCATTTTAAAACAAAAGGTTAAAGGTAGTTAATTATATGAAAAAATAAAACATTGAGGTTATAACTTAAAACATGAGCATTTTAAAACAAAAACTGAAAGGTAGTTAATCTTATGAAAACATAAAACATGGGATTTTAAAATAAAACATGAAAATTTGGACTTAATGTTTCAGACAAGCAAAGCGGGCAGGCATGTCAAAGTGTGCATGAAAAAGAAAAAGAAATGAAAACAAACAGTGCATGTAAATAATGATAAAAAAAAGGCTGAATTGGAAAGAAAATAAAGGAAAGGACACAGGCTGAAGAATGATGAAGAATATTACTCCAAAGAACAAAAATTCAAGCTTCAGAACGGACAGCGCGTGGACTGCGCGTGAATTATTAAAAAATTTAAATTTTGCAAATTAGTCCCTCCTGTTTTTGTGTTATGGTGTTATTATAATTTAGTCATTGGTCATTATATAGGCGGTCACTTCCAAAACTTATTCTTTATTGGGCATGTCAAAACCACTAATACAAAATAAAAATACCATAACTCCACAAGTACATGTGATTTGTGAAATTACAGAGTTTTTGAAAATTTAACAAGTGTAAACCTTTTTTTGTGTTCGAATCCGGTAATGGTTTCTCTAATGACTACAATAACTACACTAACTAAATTATAATAGAGTAAACGGGATAATAAATAATAGTCTCACACACCACCAACATTTTCCACCTATGGACTTTTGTATTTTCCTCGAAAAATATTATATTCTCATGGACGTGCTCTAAATTATGTTTAGGATTTGATAAGTGAGTTTTTGATTCTTATATTTATCACATAAACTTAAGGTGATGGGCTATAAAAAAAGTGAAAGAGGTATGATAGTTCATGTCGAGAATAAGGAGGAAGGAGGACGAATTAACAAGTGAGGTTGTCATGTCCGACGACCCCAACCTCGTCTATGAAAACCTAAATCTCTAGCGAGTCCAACCTCATTTCTAAAAGCACCTAACCTTGTTTCCAGTGAATCAAACCTCTAACCTCAACACCAACAAGCCAAAAACCTCAACGCCAGTGACCACAATCTCAACTCTGACGACCCCAATCTCGTTGTCTATCCAAACCTCACCACTAAGAATCATCGTGCCAACCCAAACCACGTTGTGGACTCTTGCAACCTCAATGCCACTAATCACAACCCCACTCTCAGCGACAAAAGCATCACCACTAGGATCTAAACCTTATCATCGGTGGTGCACAACCTCGTTGTCGGATAATGCAATCTCACCCCGACGAAACCCATCTGAATTGAAGAAGTTTCTTAATTTATCAAATAATTGCTAGAAAAATCCTTGTACTTTGGGGTCTTCCACTAATGCTCAAATTTTAAATATTTATTTATTTTTATTTCAAAACTTATCCGGGTTTGCCATGTCTCTACCTTACTATATGGACCCCTTATAACAAAACTTAATCAATAAACAAAAGAATCGATAAAAAATACAATTATTGATACAAATACACATGAATCATTAAATTATCATCGTTAAACTTTATTACATCACATTTTGGATAAATTTAGATTCGTCATAATCTAATGAAATCTAACATGAATGAACAAAATTAAACTGAGCTAAACTAAATTAATTTTAACTTTTTTTTGAAATAAACTAACAATGGGATAGAGCTGTTATTAATTAAGTTGAAATAGGTTGAACTGAAATAAAACGAGATGAATTGAGATCAAACTAGATGAAACTAGACGAAAATAAACTAAATTGAACATGCTAAAAATGAGCATCTAAGGCCCTATTCTCCTGTCGTTATTTCTTGCTGAACTGATTAATTTGAACTTATGTTAAATTATAATTATGGGGCCTATTCATCTTGGGTGACAAGGCTTATTTCCACAGAACTTAACTGATTGAAATAATTTTGAATATACTGAACTGGACTAGAATAAATTTGAATAAATTTTACTGAACTAAAGTTGGTTTAAATATGTTTGAATGAAGAGAAAGTCTCATATAAGGGCACCTTATAGTAAGAGCACGAAAAAAAAAATCAAAATACCTGAAATTTAATCCAAAAAACTAAAAATGTTTATCCTGCCTAGTGACTGAGTCAGTGTTTTATCTTCACCTCTACAATCTCCCCAACAGGCGCACCTGGCACTCCGCGGGCAGAACTCCAATTCAGTCGACACTCTCACCGGAAAGCGCAGCGGTTTCATTTCATATCTTCTGTCATGAAATCCTGAGAATATTGAAGATTGGGCAAAAAGAAAAATGCAGAGGTTGAGTGTTCAGGTGCCCCAAGTAGTACTAGGATCAACCGGACCGCACTTTAACCGCAAACATACACCGAAAGGCCTTGTATCGCCCCTACCGCTATCTTCTTCGTTACCACTACTCTGTGAGTGCATCTCCTTTTATGGGTTTCTTCTCTTTGCTTCATTGGGTTCAAGAAAGACGTGTTTTTTGTGTGTTTTGAAGCTGCAATGGAAATATTCATTCAGTCGAAATTGATTTACTTTGACCTTGAAATGATTTGATACATAGGTTAGAATGTTTACCTTCGTTGTAATTTCTTTGTAGTTTTTAATTGCACACTATGAAAGATGTTAATGATGAAAACATATTTTGAAAATTGTTTACAAAGTGTGTACATTGTCATGGAACCGAGGGAATGAATTGTTTACAGATCATAATTCATGTTTGATTCATTT
This sequence comes from Cruciata laevipes, assembly GCA_963678965.1. NCBI lineage: Eukaryota > Viridiplantae > Streptophyta > Magnoliopsida > Gentianales > Rubiaceae > Cruciata > Cruciata laevipes. Next base: position 19,618,342 of record OY787635.1, read on the forward strand.
CCTTATTTGGATGTTTTGTGATTATGGTTTTACTACTTTTGATCCTTAGAATTTGTTGGTATTTTGGGTACTGACCTGGAGTTATATACAGGGCGGTGTATTGGAATATCTAGATCATCATTAAGACACAGGACTGTTACTACTCGTGCCTCAAATGTCGGTGCTGGATCTGGTAGCTTCGAAGGCAACCAAGAAAATGTGGAGAAGAATGTGTGAGTTTTTTGTTTTGGTTTTTCCCCCCAGTTACTTGACGGATGATTAACAAATTTGTAACCTATATGCAACCATATTGCAGTACTTATGCCTATTGTATTTTATCAATACAGTGAAAAGCCTCCCGATCGAATTCCTTACCCTCTCTCTGTAGCCCTTGTGCTATGTGGATGTGCTTTAGTATATTCGCTGATTGCCTTCGCGAAAGGAAGTCCTTCCGCTCTATTAGCACCACTTGCAAAGTCAGGCTTCACTGCTGCATTTTCATTGATTTTTGTTTCAGAGATTGGGGATAAGGTATTCATTCACCAAGGCTTGAGCTTGTTTGCTATTAATGTTCTGCTGTTATTTTCTTAAAAACTCAAGTTTGATGTCTTAGGCTGTATTACTGTATTTTAATTATTTTTTTAATCTCTTGTGTGTTTTGACAGACATTTTTTATTGCTGCATTATTGGCGATGCAATATGAAAAGATACTGGTATGATTCTCCATCTTTTTTTCTCTTCCAGATTGTTTTGTGGGTTCTCGAAGTTCTCACTATTGCTGCAATTTTTTTTGCTTAAGTGCATTTTAGATGTACTATATTGGATTTGATTTAGCTTCATACAGTAGTTAAGGTATAATAATATTGCTGTATTATATACAAAAAATCTTTCTTTCGCTTACAGAACAAAAGCACATAGAGAAAAGTTCATTTTAGTATACAACCTGTAATGAGTATGTACTTTAATATAATTTAGGATATAAGTGAACGTAATGGTCTGTGAAATTTGAAAATGCCATTGCATTCGTGTACTACAAAACATATTGATTATTTTCAACCACCTTCACTGCCTCAGTAACCCTATCTGGTATCTCAATTCTCTTTTACTATTGTTCATGACTGACAGTGGAGTACTATGATACTTCATGACCTTGATGGACTAAAGTCTAGTTTTTGCTTAACTATTGATGACTGAGAAGCTGCACTGATGCATGATGCATGATGCATGATGCTGACTGGAAAATGTCCTAATATCCATTTCTTTGTGATCAGGTCCTTTTAGGATCTGTGGGTGCTTTGTCCTTGATGACGGTCCTGTCTGTTGCTATTGGACGGATATTCAATTCAGTACCTGCTCAATTTCAAACTAGTGAGTTGGCCTCTATTCTTATTTCTCAAATCATAAGCTTGATAGAACATTGATAGCAGTTGGCTAATCTCATTGTTGAAAAGAGATATCAAGGAAGAATCTTTAGAAAAGGATTAAATCTTTAGAATGCAGCACAGCTCTCTCCTTTTCTTGTTTTTTGAACCTGTTGACTGCTAGTACCTGCTTCTGGTTCATTATCCTTGTATTGCCACTTATTTGTATATGTGTGTGTATGTTATTATAGCCCTCCCTCTTGGAGAATATGCTGCAGTAACCCTTTTGTTGTTCTTCGGCCTGAAGTCAATCAAAGATGCATGGGATATTCCATCCGAGACAGCTAAAACTGGTGAGAAGAATAGCAATGAGCTTGATGAATTTGCTGAAGCCGAGGAGCTTGTAAAGGAAAAGGTATTTCTTGCGAACTTCATTTCTAGTGATTGCCGTTGTCCAATTCTTACTGATATGTTTATGATATTTACCATCTGAATTTTGCTTGCTGTGTGTCTAAGAGGCAACTTTCCTCAGATATATTTGATGTAGCATAAACTTTGTAATGAAGAATTGCTGAAGCCATACTTGATACCACTTATTCTATATCTAGTCAATCCAACCATGCTTTGCCCTGTGATCTCTATGCTCTCTGTAGAAATGCTTTGCCATCGATATCTTATTACACTCCATAGAAATGTGTGTGTCCTCACTAATCTGCAATTAAAATTCTTTTTTTTTTAAGCAAAAATTGTTGATTTTCTTCTTGGTCAGCATGTAAATCTGTTGTCTTTTGTGGTTGCTAACTTGTAACAATTACAATCTCTTCAGGCATCAAAGCGGCTGACAAACCCTATTGAAATTTTATGGAAATCATTCAGCCTCGTGTTTTTTGCAGTAAGGATCACATCCTCTTGATGTTTTCCCCCGCCTCTTACTGCTTTGCATGCTTCGTTTTATCTTGCAAAGACTTGTAATGATAGTGATGATCCATGGTGTACAAAAGATATCATCTCAGATCAATGAAACTCTCTAGTCTTATATAATTTCATTTAAATTAGTTGATACATTGTAAGTGCTGCAAGCCTTTGATAGTAAAAAGTTATCAGGTTTGTAAAAAATTTGTAACCTTCAGACTAAAAAAATTTAATTGTACTGAGTTATGTTTGTAGGAATGGGGAGATCGCTCCATGCTGGCTACAATAGCGCTAGGTGCAGCACAGGTATGAAATCCTGACTGGTGCTCTTTTACATACTTCCAAACTATATTTCTTGCTAACATGGTACATTTATGTTTCAATATCATTCTCTGGCTAGTCTCCTGTGGGTGTAGCAAGTGGAGCAATTGCTGGACACTTTGCTGCCACTGCTATTGCTATAATGGGTGGTGCCTTTCTTGCCAACTACATATCTGAAAAGTTGGTAAGATGCCATCATGTGAATATGCATTTGATGATTTATATTCCAATGAAGAAACACTTAATTTTGATGTATCTAATGAGTGATTGTTAATCAGGTTGGTTATGTGGGCGGAGTTTTGTTTATTGTCTTTGCTGCTGCAACATTTTTGGGAGTCTTCTAATCCGGAATCACTAGGAGGGTCAGTGATTACAATGTTGAAAGAGAGTTTAGTTAAGGAATAGAATATTGTCCCATTACAGAACAATGGAGATCCAGAAATACATGAATGAGATGGCCAAATTTGTAAATTTGATAAAAAAAATTGTAATAAGAACAGGTTACACACTACTATACAGGTTCATTTGATCGTAGAGAAGTTCCTTGTGCCATAAAAAAGCCAGAATTTGGATTTGTAGGCAAAACACAAAGTATTTGTAATATATGACAAAATACCATTTCAATGGGAGTTTTGATTCAGGTTGAGCCACAAAATTGGGCGTTTCTTACCTGTTTATATAGTACAACAATCTCAGATATAATACAGATCCTAAACTACCAAAGAATCATAAATAACTAATGCACAACAAAAAAGTAACACAAACACAAAGTGTGTTACTTTCATCCCTTTTCACCTACATTACCTCTCTTTGCCTACCTTTTCCTTCCATTTCTCATATCCTAAAATTTAATCAAAAAGACATTGTTGTGACTGAAGTGTATCCTTGGAAAGGAGTCCAAGGAGATGTTTTTCCAGCCTTTTTGCTCCGGGACCAGGTCGCAGAACATCTGCATCTCCCCAGACCTTACATATATCAATGCCAGATTCACCCAAACACCAACCACCAGGAACTGGCCTTTCAGGATATCGGTATAGGAGTTTTTCATCTATGTAGTCAAGAATCGGGTCATCGGGAAGAAAACGGGAAGCAAAGGCTGCTCCACTATGTAACAGATCATCGTAATAACTGGCATTGAGCAGATTTGGCTCCTTTCTTAGGTTTAAAGAAACATATTTCAAGTTATTGTTAATTGTAGTTTTGTTGAATTTCCGGGAGTTGCACAGAACCGTGGGGAAGTAAACAGATTCTGACCATGGTGTATTGGCTAAGTACATTAAAATGGTCCTAGGAAGGTTATCTGTACCTAAGACGCAGAATTCAATGAATTTGCGACTCAAAATGGATGATGGGGAACCTGTAAAAAGTACATTAAGAGGATCAGTCACATATCTACCTAAGATTCCCAGATCAAAGAAGCAAGCAGATTAAATCCTATACCAATACGCTGTACTATTTCACAGGTTCAGTCAAAACTATTGAGTTGACAATGGCAACTAAGGAAGCTTTATCATGGATGAACACATGGGTAGATGCAAGTCTATTCAATGCAAAAATATGCAGCCTATAAAATCAACTTCATGCACATGCTAGTTACAACTTAGGTACTAAATTTTATCATTAAATGATAACATACTAATATCAGGTAAGTAAACCTCCTTTAATAAGCATGCCTGTTTCGAGGTCAGGGAAAGAATTGGAATTATATATGACACAATTCTACACGGGTCAGGAATTACAGCAGAAAGCATTTAACTTCAAAATCACTTGACACAATGATCAATCAGACACCAACAAGACAATCTGAGCTCCGATATCGCGTAATTTTATGCTAAACAAAAACCAGGCTGTGTATTTGAACTCACCAGTAAACAAACGGAATGAATCGGGGAAATCCCTCTTCTGAGTGGCATAAAACACCTCATTATCCTCCTCAGACAGATACAGCCCGGGATCAACTATGATTGGTTTTAACTTCTGTGACCTACAATAACCATAAACAAGTATCAGCATTTAGTTCCAATAATCCTACATGCACAGTTAAAAATTGCTTTAAAAATACAATTACTTTCTAAAATTTTTTTGTCATAAAAATTGCTTTCTTTAATGTTATGCACAGTAGGCATTCTTACTCAATCCATCCAATATAGCTCGTATGGTTCACAAAATTGAGTTCCCTCGGCAAATACGACAGTATGTGCAGAAGATCTGAAATCAAGAAAGATCACCATTTAAATTTACAGAAACTACATAACCAGGATTACATCAAGCTTAACTCTTTACAAACAAACAAACAAACAAACAAGTTCTTATACTTATACATAAGAAACAATGCAACCTCTTATAGATAGAAACATATAAAAAATATATAAATTGGAGTGCAAAAACAGTAAAGCATCAAACTTTACCATCTTGAGTGACAAGAGGGTAATCATCGACGGAGAGATTGATGAGCCAATCCCAATTACTGGAAATTCTGAGCATAATGGATGCTCCATGAAGTGTGGAGGAGACAGGGGAGGAGCCATCTCTGTAAACAGCGTCGGCCTTTCCGACAACATTCACATTCTGAGCAGCTCGAAAGAGCGGGCAGGACTCAACCTCCAGGGCAAGGGAATCGCGCTCCTCCATGGAAGCTCGGGAATCGAGGTGCAGAAGGTAGGTGTTCTTCGGGTGGTAGGTGGCGAGCAGGAGGCGGAGGATCCGAGCCGTGTCATTGGAGGATCCGGAGAGGAGGTACGCGATGGACGGCGGAGGGGGAGGCGGGAGCGGTATCTGGGCGGCGGCGGAGGGGGTGGCGGTGAGGAAGAGGAGGCGGTGGGAGGAGTTGGGAGGGAAGAGGGAGGGGTGGCGGGAAATGAGGGACGGTGGAGGGGTGGTGGCGGAGAAGGAGTAGATTAGGAAGAGGGAGAGGAGGGTGGTGGCGAGGAGGATGAGAGGGGTGGTGAGGCGGAGGGTTGTGGTGGCGGTGGTGGCGGTGGTGGCGGAGGACGGTGGTTGTAGGGTGGGACTGTGCTGCATTGTGGATTTGGTGCTGTGTGAGTTGGGTGGGGTTTGGCTTTTCAGTTAGTGACGCCACCACTCATTGTTTGGAGACGACGAGATTGGACATATCTGATGAGAAAGGAAAGTTTTAGCATCATCAAAAGGAAAGAATAATAGTACTCCCCTATGATTTTATTTTCTAATTATATTTTCTAATATGTAATTTAAATTGATTTAACTTAACAAATATTTTAAAATATGGATCAATACAAGAAGAAATTTTAAATTGAGAAATGAGAAATGATAATTTAAGTAGTTAGTACTTTTTTTTTTTTAATTGAACCACACAAAGGTGGGGGAATTTATTATGCACCCCGAACCTATAATTGTGCCCGTAGGCTATTGCCCGAAGGCTTACATCAAAAGCGCAGGAGCGCAAAGAAAGATAAAAAGGGGATACATCGTAAAATGCTATAGTCTAATACTCGAAGAGTACTAAATTTACCTGACAAGCGTAGTACCTTAACTCGAATTCTACAACTAACTAATCGAAGTCCACCAGTCTAGATAGACCAGAATCCCATGGGGTTTTCCTTCTCGCCGTTTAGACAGTTTAAGAGAGATATAACAAACAAATAGGCAAGGATACTCCCCAAGTCTGTCAGAGTAAATTCGCAAAAAGACCAAATCCAAATCATATCCCTAAATAAGGTCTAAAAATAGTGGCAAATTCCAACCAGTTCGGGTCTAACTAGCCAGCAAATTTCACCAAATATAGGAAAATTGAACGATAAAAGGGGAGTACCTGATTGTGACTAAATATCAACTCGAAAAACTGCTGTCACATACCCATCAATCATACTAAAGTCGTCCCACGGTAAAAGGAATTTCTAATTGTTAATTTTTGGATTTGTTATAGCAGTAATAAGTGCATATAATTATTATCTGACTCGAGAAAAGTTGCCGAAGCTAACTTCCACTGTCTACAAGTCCAGGCTGTATTGGATAAAAGGTATCGCCAAAAGTACATTAAAGTACCATATATTTGTAGAAAATTTTATTTTATAACTAAATGTGAATTGAGTAAATATGAATGGGTTATATTTGAACTCAACTACTCAATGAAAATCAATCTTCTTAACATCATACTCTCTTTAACAATTACATAGAATTCTGATGCATAACTGAGAAAAATAAACATTAATATGCCCATCACTAGTCTAGTCTGTTTATTAAACAGAGGATGATGAAAACTCACTCCCCCGTCTAATAATGCCCATCACTAGTTCACTACAGCCACATTGGAAGTACTACAACCAGCAAAAATACAATAATAAAATTACATTGGTGCAAATATCTTCCTACATCTCGATCTCGACGTCAATTCGACACAAGATAGCGATGATCTGCAATATAAAGTTTGTGACAGAAATTTGTAAGGGACTATGTCCGTGATATTGACATAAAATGACTACATGGTATTGAAGCTGAAGATGCAAGTGATATGTACTATTAACTTACCTAAATCCACCACTACTGCATACTCAGCTCATGCTTGTAGATCAATTCCAACTGTCTCGGCTTCTTCTAAATGCCTTCTTCTGAGACTGTTCTTTCTTCTGGGGAAGACGTTTCTGCTCTCCAATGGCAGCCCTATATCCACACAGGCAACAGGTGATTTTAATACATTAGAAAGTGCCCATTGATAACAAGTAATGCACTAATGCTGCTAGCAGGAAATCCCTAAAAATGGGTATCTTTTGCTGTAAACTTGAACGCGTGATAGATCACTATGGAGAGAGAGTACATGATACAAGGAATTTTAAGAACTCAACAAACATAGTGGACATAAATGAGAATATATTTTGGGATCCATGTGTAGCAAAAAAAACCATACAAAAAAGATGCATGCATCAGGGAAAACATATAAAGACAAACAATCAAGAAATGCGGGAATACTGACTACAGACAAACATGTCCTGGTGCAAATAGTACTTAGTACAGTAGAAAGAATATACTCTTACATGCAACCGGGAGAAGAGAAATGGGGATAAAAGAGAGATGCTGGAATATTAAAATTAATTTATGTAAATATTCCATAGTGCATCCGTACCCAAGTAATAACGGGAAAAATGAACGGAGAAATGCCTAAATTATCAGCATCCAACATGCACTATCTGAAAAATCTATATTTTCACAAGTATTTTCCCAACCATTAGAGTTAGTGGGAAAGCTAGGGCAAGAAAGTTTGTAATAGTAGCACACAGATATAACAGCCAGTGATGAAAACGACTCAAACATCTAAACCTTCCTAATCTGTAAACAGTACTATGTTATAGCAAGGGCAAGCATGTATGAATACTATATGGAAATAAGTGGACGTGACTTAGAGAAACCCTTACAGCTTATTAATTTTCTTTAGTGTCTCTTCTGATGGAGGTGGTGGAACATAACATGCTTCGTCAATAATAGCCTGAATCAACAATTAATAGGTAAGAAAGTGCATCACATCTGAAAACTAATTGTACCGACTGAAAAATCACTGGATATTTATAGATGACTTTCGGGCACCAACTGCATGACATATCTCTTCTTTTACTTTCAGCTCTCTTTTTATTGTGGTGCAAGGAAGCATGCAGTACCTGAAATTTCTTTAATTGTCTTGTGAATATCTGCAATTTAGCCAAAGCATCTTCAATGTTGCCCCTGCACAGTGTAGATTTAGGTTAACAATTGCTTTGGGTATAGTCCAAGGGAAATGATATGACACAGGAATGAGTTAACTTTTGAGTGCGGGACTTTGTTGAAGAAATTACAAGTTCCCCATCCTTGTTGATTCGATTCTTCTCCTGAGGAAAATAACTAAGTTAGAGCCATGAAAATATCTAAAAGCACAACATGTGTGATATAGTGAGGCCAGATATGAGCTAAAACTCTAAAGAAAGTAACACTCCCAGAAAACAAAAATTACTAAACCATAGCTAGAGAGGAGAGCACCGGTTATGAAAATTGTATTTGTTCATCGATACCCTGATGACATCACTAAAAGTTCACTAGGAAGGAAACAAAGCAATCCAGTCAGTCCCTTTTAATCCAATAGCCAGAGCACACATTAGCTCTCAACAGGTAAAAAAATACCAAGATTTAGATATTCCAATACATGATTAATATTCTCCCCTTCCCCCTCCAAACAAGCAAAAGCGAAGACCCCAAAACCAGGAGAGATAAGAGAGAAGTCAGGTGGTCACAGCCAAGCACAAATGCAGTATGATTCACATCAAGACAACAACAACGAAATAAATACCATGCAAAACACAAAAGAATACTAAATCACTACATGAATGGTATGACTAACCATCATTAATATCCTCTCCTTAACCCGTTCATTAAGCCAGTCTGCTTTTTTGACATTGAAGCGCATATCTATCTTGGAACTCACTGTAAAATAAAAGCAAAAGATAAGTGGTATGTTTCCGATGTACAGGTGCGGCAAGAATAGCAACATATACATGGACAGTAAGCTCAGGTGCTTTGACCACAAACAAGCCATTAGCTGACCTTTATTGACACTTTGACCTCCAGACCCACCACTTCTTGCAAAGCTTACAGTAATATGGTCTGAAAGAGAGTAAGACAGTGTGTTAGTTGGAAGTTGGAACCCTTATCTATCAAATATTTTGTCCAAAATTTATGGAGAAAGATATGACGTCACTGTAAATCTGTAATACACATCACATGCATACAGTACTAATCAGTTTTATTGAGGATTGCATGATCAGTAGAGCAGTTTTGAAGATACTGAAAAGCGAATTATATACATGAAATACATCATCATAAATATATAATAGAGAACATTTTAGATGAGCAAATATGTTCCAAAGGAGCAGGTGATTTTAGGCTGTTTCTGTAAAACTAAATTGTTAACCCTTCGAGTTACTTACTCTAGACCCAACAATGCACCATTAATACAGCAACCACATTAAACGATCTCATCTATGCTCCTAAAACTACTTAAGAAACTAAACTTCCTAATTTTCATTCCAGCTGCTTTTACCTATTGCAGAAGATACAGATAGAAGCAAATTCGAGTTAAACATGCCCAATAAAATTGACGGAGAACTGAAAAATGTCTGCAATGAATCCCTAAGAAGCCAGGCGAACAGACTGATTTTATGTATATATCACATTGGATTTCCCCACTCAGTACACAGGGATTACAGAACAGCTTTGGCCTTTTACCTCCATCTGTGCAAAATCGTGTAAAGAACTATAGTCCTTTTCCCCTAGCTTAATAGAGAAATTACAAAAGTCTAACTTTGGATTAAATGAACAGCTATCTTAGATCATCCCATTTCCAAACAGCTTGAAATCTATAGCATTAATTTATCAATTTCTTCAAATTCACATACACATACACAATTTATCAAAACAGGGCTATACATAACCAAAATAAACGAAACGATTGAGTTTACCGAGAGTGACTTTAGGTACAGGATCATCGCCAGAGGCCTTCGAGCGCTCGTTGGCAGCAGCTAAAAACTCCTGCACCTGCGCTAGCCTCACGGAAGGCGCTTTTCTCCCTGCGCTAGCAGGCTGGTTAGCCGCGGCGCATCGTATTGGCGTGCTGCTTATGCCACGGGCCGCCGGAAAGCGGGACAAGCACCGGAATGCCTCCGGGAAGAGAGACGATTGACGGAAGATTCCTCTCGCCGTAATCCTCATTAACGTCATTTCAGCCTAAACAGAAACCGGCAGCCGAGCGGAGTAAAGCTTTGGGGAATAGTGTGCTCTTCGCCGTCTTCGGCCCCCTACTTATTGCTAGATTTTAGATCGTTCAAATCAGTTTAATTTAAATTACATAAGATTAATTTAGTTCAGTTAGTTTAGATCAAATAAACTTTGATAATATTTAATTTAATTAAGTCATTCTATTATTAGTTTATATATTAACTTTTTTTATTTTAGTTCAAATCAGTTCAAAATAATTCTACTCCAGCTATATCTGCAATGAATCTTTTTTTCAGTCAAACATGCAAAATTTTGACTGAATTTTTGAATGTATAGATAAATAAAAATATCATCGTATTTAATATTGTTGAAATCGTCTTAACATGTAGTTAATTAATATCTAATTTATATATACTGAATATATGTAGTTAAAGATATTAGTAGTCAAACACGTGTCTAGAAAACCGTGAAAAAAATTCCTTGCAAATACAGCTGGTACGGAGTGAGTAATAAATTTAGAAGAACATGCCCTAAATCTAATCCTATGGTCGGAGCGCTTTGTTGGCCAAACAAAACCGATCAACTATATAAAAGTGGTTTGATTAAAAGGTCCTAACGAGTAACGACCATCTCTTTTTTCTTTTTCTTTTTTGAAAATAAACTTCATATCATTTCAGGGTGCCGGAAAACGTCCGGAATCGTTTGACATAAAAGGCGGCAAGGATGCCCAAATATAAGAATTCAATGCACTCGACTTAGCATAGTTTGCAAATGCATGAGTTATATAATTTTCATTGCGAACAACCCAAAAGACTCCGGAGAAAGAGCACCCCGCAAGCAAACATTGAATCTCTTGAACAATAGCTTGGCACTCCAAAGACGGTGGTATATCCCCCCTCGCCATATTTATAATGTGAAGGGCATCACCAACAAAAGCTGCATTATGAAGGGCAAGGTCCCGTGCCATAATCACCGCTTCTTTTAACGCCATAGTCTCAGCCAAGGCGGGATCATTAACATGAGGAATCTTTTTTGAGAGTGCCTGAATAAATCCGCCCCCAACTTCAAAAACAGCACACCCTAGCCCTGCCATATCTGTGCCCAAACCAGCATCGAAATAAACCAAGGGAACATCGCCTGGTGGCTTTAAAATGGACCCTGGCATCAAAGCAGATGACGCCCGATCGATGCGCCGCTCTTGTGCCTTTTGGAAAGAAAACAGAGAATGGGTAACAAAAGCTACAATCTCATAAGGTTGGCGATATACTCCTTGAAAGATGATGTTGTTCTGTTGTGCCCAGATCGCGTCAGAAATCATAGCGATCAGCTCGCAAACTATTGGATCATTAGTCTTCATCAGCTCCCGAAACCATAAGTCACCTCTAGCCTGCGCATGCCGCGACACGATCGGGAGCAGACCTGCAAAGCTCCAGATATTCGTTGAAAACGTGCAGTTGAAGAACAAATGGCTAGTATCGTCATTTTCCTCCGTACAAAATGGGCAAATCTGGCTGCAGCCATCGTCCGTCTTCTCATATTTGCTCCTGTCGCTAACGAGTCTGTTGAAAACCTCCAAGAGAAGTGCAAAACACGTTTCGGCACATGCAGAGACCATAACCTCTTCCAAAACTTCTGCTCGTCAACCAGTCGTCTTGTCGCAACATAATGATAAAAACCAGAGCTCGGGTTTTCAACTGCCGAGTGATAACCTCTTCCTAACGACCATCTCTTATCATAGTAAGTAGTAGTCAGGTATCTCCTACATTGACTTATGAAGTTAACTATGGTGATTGATCCGCGTTTGGTTACAAAACCGACAATATGGTTAGTTACAAAAAATAAGAAGTATTTTCATTTACTAACCTTAACTTTTTTTACTTTCTCATTCATCTTGAAGTCGTTGCAATATGGATTTCTTTCCCCAATGGGCGAGGAACTATTCTTATCTTTTCTACATTTGAAGTACATCTCTTACTAGTTCACCGTCGCCGGAGATGCTTACCCTCAACACCACCACCAAAAAACCATCTCAGTCTCCGAGACCATCCAATTTGGCACTACTATCCCATCCCTTATTCTCATCGTAGCCACCATACTCTTCACCACCATCACATATATTCCAGCATGCATTTTACAAATTCAGGCACCACCACACACTATGCCATCGTAAACTTCACCTCCGCCTCATTCATTCCACCAGCGATCACGTGACATCATTAATATATGTTTAACTCCCTATTTAATTCCTAATATTGTGAGAAGCATCAAATCAATGAAGGGAATGAATCGACTAAGTGGTGATTGTGCTTACTAGAGACCTCGCTATTGGCAATGACAGATGATGCCTTGCATTGCCGATGGTCCTTTATGTCCGATTTTCAAGATGAAACTGTCATTATGTGAACAATGTGACAAAGACATTGTCATCTTTAAGTTGTGAGTAATTTATTTTGAGATTCGAACTCTTAAAGTTTTCATTTTGAAATAAAAAACCTTTAGAACTTTTTAATACTTTTACTGAGTTGACTAACCTTGGTGTCCAAGTATTAATGTTAAGAAAATCCGAGTACTTTTCAATATTAAAACATATTAATGTTTCTGGGATTTATATATTAAGAAAAGAAAACTGGGTGGTTAGAATTTATTTTGAGATTCGAACTCTTAAAGTTTCATTTTGAAATAAAAAACCTTTAGAACTTTTTAATACTTTTACTGAGTTGACTAACCTTGGTGTCCAAGTATTAATTAAGAAAATCCGAGTACTTTTCAATATTAAAACATATTAATGTTTCTGGGATTTATATATTAATGTTTTAATGAAAATCCGAGTACTTTTCAAGTATTAATGTTAACATATTATCTTTCTGGGATTTATATATTAAGAAAAGAAAACTGGGTGGTTAGAATTGAAGTAGAAAGTCAAAAAGCAAAATGAGTGTTGATATTTACCATAAAATGACCAAGTCAAATTTACCATAAATGATAAGTGTGTTATTAACTTATTATAAAGTGAACATCCAACCAAAATGGCATGTGTACCACAAATAAGAAAACGAGGATTACTCATATACGAGTCGTTATCGAAAAGTGCTCATATACCGTTGGAACCTCTAAGTCTCTAAAACTTATTTATTGCTAAATTGAATTGAAATGGATTGCACTGAACTGAAAAATATGTATTGAAAATAGAATCAACATGACTAAATTTATTTGAATTTCATCAAATTAAAATTTCACTAAATTGAACTAAACTGAAATGAACCGAACTAGTTTATAAAAAACTCTAACAAATGAGCCTAAATTTAAATGCTAAAATTAACCATGAACTCCGGAATCCGGATGCTTGAATATTTGAAAAATAAAATACAAATAGCCTTAACCTTTAAAAAAAATAAAAAATTTTGAAATTCTATGTGTAAAAACAAAGCTACTGTGGTCTCGTTTGGCAATCAGCGTTTAGCTGTTAGATGTTAGCGGATTTTATTAGCTGTTAGCAGTTAGCGGATTCTATTAGATGTTTTGACTAGCGGTTTGACTAGCGTTTGGTAAACGAGTGTTTGGCAAATAACAATTAGCTGATAGCTGTTTCAATACGTTAAATGACTGAAATATACATAGTACAATTTATAATTAATTATTGTTTTAGTGTTTTGCTTGTTTATCGAAAATTTTTATCACTTATATATTTACTTATTATTTAAATTATTATTCTTTATTAATATACCTACATTTATTTAAAAAAATTAGAACTAATTTACTTAAATTTTTTATTTTGATATATTTTTAACATGTGCTTTTTAATTTTAATATTTATAATAATTCAAAAATAAATTGAAAATATTGAAAAATATGTACGTATGCAAATATGTTGCATTGTGTACGTACGCATAAAAATAGGCAAAAGTTGAATTCTACACATATAAATTAAGGATATAAAAGATATTATGTAATATTGTTTTGATTAATTTTTTTGTAAACGCTGCTCCTTCTAGCGTTTCAGAAACGAGAGATTTCACCAAAACAACTAAGAAGAGCTGATTGACCAGTTAACTATCCATATTTATGTCAAAAATCTAAACGCTCTTCAAAACTCTCATCACCAAACGGGCTTGTATGTGACAAAGGGGGACACCGGGACATAAAAACTTCAATGAATCAACCCAGTTTATACTACCCAGCCCTGAATCGTCGTCCTTTCAGTTTCGCAGTATGGAAGAAAACCAACAAAATCACCTCTCCCGCCAATGGGGACGACAAGCGTGGGCCCACCTGGAAAACCTCAGGGAAAAGTCGCCACTCATCCAATGCATAACTAATTACGTCTCCATGGACCTGATGGCCAACGTCCTCTTGTCCGCCGGAGCCTCGCCGGCCATGGTCCACTCCGTCGACGAGATCCCGGAATTCACTCCGAAAGTTGACGCCCTCTGCGTCAACATGGGGACCCTCACCCCCGACTGGCTGCCGCCGATGAAACTGGCGGCGGAAACAGCTATTAAGGAAGGGAAGCCGTGGGTTCTTGACCCCGTGGCCGCCGGCGCTTCCAGCTTCCGGCTGAAGGCTTGTCTGGATCTTCTTGCGATGAAGCCGACGGTTGTTAGGGGAAATGGGTCGGAGATTCTGGCCTTGTTCAAGGGCTCAGTGGACCAGGCTTCAAAGGTCTGTGCTGTAAAGATTGGATTTTTATTTTGTGGAAATATACTAGTAGGATTTTTTTTAAACTTGAATATGAGATTTTCAGTTAGAATCAGCTTGTTTGCATGTTGTTTCATGGTATTATAGTATAGCTTGTTATAAGATGACTTTGGTTGTTATATCTAGGAAAAAGAAGAATTTGATGATACTAGTTTTTAAAGCGCTCATGGTTTGCATCATGATTTCTATTCTTAGTTCTAGTTGCTGGGCAAGTGTAAAGTTTTTTTGGCAATTTTGTTGATTTTCCTGACTCATTTTTGAAATGGCATCTTGACAGAAAACTTTGATAGAGTTGAAGGTTTCTTGGATGGATTTAGCCTTCATTTTATTATTTACTATGCATCTTTTGCTTACATCTTGTGTTTGGCTCTTGATTTTTTTTGATTTGTTTGGGGGATGGGGGTTAGCAGGAGTCAGGACTTAATCTTCAAAGGTTAATTTTCAATAGCTTGTTGATTCTAGAAGTAAAATTTGCCATCTAAGTTGCTGAAGAATAGACTTAATCAATCAGTAAGCGTAAACGTTCCTAGAAAAGAATTCCCTTTAACAAAGAACTTTTGCTCTTCTTTCTGATGGAATTAGGTAGCATTCAAGTGGTCTAGATTTGATTTGTCTGCAGTTTGATTGTTTTATACTTGTAAATCTCTGCTGGTTTCATATTCTAATGTTAATCGCATACACTAAGGAACTATCTTTTAGTACTAATCCAGTGACAGCCGGTGTGAGTAGCAAAAGAACAATCTGTTCCACTCGTCAAATCACTTGAGTTAAAATTTAATAAAGATTGGTTTCTGTGTAGGGTGTAGACAGCAGACACGAATCCACTGATGCTATAGAAGCTGCAAAATCCTTGGCTCAGATGAGCGGAAGCGTAATTGCCGTGTCTGGAGCTGTTGATATTATCACTGATGGAGAACGAGTTGTTGGGGTCCACAATGGAGATGCTATGTTGCAGAAGATTACAGCAACAGGGTGTTCCGTGACTGCCCTTATCGCTGCCTTTGTTGCTATTGATCCGTTACACATTGTCGAAGCAACAGCTACCGCGTTGTCTTTGTTTGGCGTTGCCAGTGAGGTCGGAATGCAAGAAGCAAAAGGTCCAGCTTCATTGCGGGTGCATTTGATAGATTCACTCTATGGGCTTGATCAAGGTACTGTTCTTCGTCTAGTGAAGATCACCAGTTTGTGATGAGTTTAGGCTCATTAGTACTCCTTCATTAGACTCAAATGTTTATCCTATGTCAGAAATATGGTATCCTTTTTTTTTTGAAGTAAGAAATATGGTATCCTTTGATGCATATGTTTGTTCAAAGCCTTGTATAAGAGGTTTGAATTTAATAAAAGCAAGAATCAAATCCTTGGTGATGTTCAATGAATTCAACCGAATACAAGAAAGTGTTTGAAAAATTCACAAATAGATACATGAAAGCATAAAACAGTTTCTGGTTATGACCTGTAGTGAATCTAAACGATGAAATGCATGATGAGTAGACTTAGTTTTCACACACAAACACACACAAACAAGTTTCTTTTTCTGTAGCAAGACGATCTTAATAGCTGAGATGCACGCTCATCCTTAGCAAGGTCTCTGCACCATCGAGAACATGCTGGCCAGTCGGTATGAGTGGCCGGAGCTCTGCAAAGCCACATGCATTCTTGAACTTGCCGGTGCCCCCTGTGACCGAGAGCCGTGACATGGTGCTCCCAATTCTGTAGACTCCGAAGAAGTTCAAGCTGTCACCATACTCTCCTCCTTCCATCATGGCCGTGAACACCATCATCTGTGTGCTGCCATCAGCAGAGCTAGCCACATAAACTCCCTGAGCTTTCCCCAATGGTTGGTTTCCCAAATCGGGCGATGCTGTCAAGATGTCATCTATGACAGTTATGGTTCCAAAGCCTAGTCCCAAACCATCGGGTCCCAGTATCTGGTTGATGGCATTGTTGGCATTGTTGGCATTGTTTTGGTTTCCGGCAAAGGAAGTTCCAGCTAGGCCAGTCCCGAGAGGAATGCCTTGTATGTTTAGGGTTGGGAGGGCTCCATTGGCGTTTGGGATGGGTACACCGTTCTTTGGGGGGTTGAAACCTAGAGGCCTAGCAAAGGGCACTTGGCCGCTGTATATGTTGCCAAGCAGACCGGTGATAGGCCTTGCTGTGGGATTGCTTCCTCCGAGGATGTCGTGCATGAACAGCTCGAGAACTGGTTCTGGTGCATCGGTTGCTGCCACCATTGTGCCGACACAGATAGCTGCAAACGCCATGGCTAGGAAGATTGAAGGTGATAATTTCTTCAACATTGTGTGAACAAGCTGTAAATTTCTTCAAATTTCAGAGATGGTTTGTTGGTTTGATGTTTCTGATGGTTAGTGAAGGAAAAGTTTGATGATTCTCTGAATTCATTGTGTCCTGTTTATATACACACAGGAGAGATTCTAATGTGGAGTAGTTTGTTGCCAGACTTTTTGATGAGAATCATGAAGTGGTTAATTCATTGAGAAAGAAAAGTGGTGAAGTTGTTCAGCATATTACAGAGAATAAGATGTGGTGAAGTTGTTGGATTATGGTATCTGGTGGAGGCTTTGATCAAATACTCCGCCTTTTTCTTTGTTTTAAGTTTCCACGCCACAATATACATTCAGAAATCGAAATTTAATTATCTTGGATATGGATTAATCAAGAACACATTTTTATTGGCATATTTGACTAGTTATTCTTACTTCTCATTCCTCATTATTATACTTCACAAATCATTCCAATTTGCATAGTCTTTCCAAGTGGAACTTGAAGCCTTGAAATCGGAGCCCTAGAGTTCAAATCAAGAAACCCGTACACATAATTTATGATGAACCGATGAAGCCATCCCTGATTCTGTTTTGCCCTAGGAATCATCCTCCCCACAACAAAAACACCTTCACAATCATTTTCAACAACTTCACAAGAAAATCTCCCCACAATTTCACCAATTTGACCAATATTTTCTTCCAAATCCAAACTTTCCATGAACCCTAGCTTAACCAAACAGCCATAAACCCCTTCATCCCCAATCCCTAGCTTCTCCACACAAAACCTCTCCTCAGGCAACACATAAGCAACATCATCAAGAGTCTTAGCGTAAACAATCAATGCGATTTGGCTAACGCTCTTCGTGTTCTGAACATAATAGCGGAAAACCGGGGGAATCACGCGATCATCCCCACCATCCATATTATGATCTGCCAAGAAGAAGCGGATTCCAGGGGTTCTGTAAACTCCTGAAACCATCAGGTTTAGGTCAATGGGGCTGGTTTTGTGTTCCGATTCATGTTTGCTAAGTTTGGTCCTTCCATAAGTCCAGGACAGCATGATTGTGCCAAGAATCGCGGAGATGGCAAAGGGTACCCACCCTCCTTGGGGGATCTTGTTCATCAGGGATGTCATGAATGCACCTTCAATCAGGATGTAGGGTACAAAAAATGCCAAGACTAGAAGAACGTGTGTGTCCCAGATTACCAGCATGACTAGGGTTGTTAACATCGTTGTTATGATCATCACCCAAATCACCACTACCCCTGTTCAAGAAGATCAGCATTGAAACGTGTTAAGGCCTCAAAAGTTTAAGCAATTTTTCCATGCAGGTCTATTTTTCTCTTGCAGGTCCGTATTTTTACCATAATACCCCCTGATGGAACCCTATGATTTCAAGCCCATTTTTTGCCTTAACAATATTAAGGGTATTATGGTAAAAATATGGACCTACAAGAGAAAAATGGACCTGCATGGAGCAACCCCCAAAGTTTAATATGTATATCTATGTATTTCATCATCAAAATCGAAAATTAATAATCTCAAAATTTTAATACGTAAAATATCAGGGGTTGAAATCGAAAAGATCAACACAGTATGTTCACTAACCGTAAGCATTGGCCAAAGCTGTGCCACCTTTGAATCCAACTATCAAACCGACGCAAAGAACCATAAGACCATAGTTGACCTGTGGAGAATAAACCTGACCTTTGTACTTTGCAGAAGTGTGAACCAGAGTAACCCTAGGGAAACAATTAAGTGCTTGCGACTGCTTCACTATGGAAAAGCTTGCTGTTATCATGGACTGGCTCGCGACGATGGCCGCCAAGGTTGAGATGGCGAACATCGGCCAGTAAATGCTGCTCGGAACCGAGCTGTAGTATGCGTTGGTTATCTTCTCCGGGTGCTTTATCAGGTAAGCCGCCTCGCCGGCGTAAGCCGGAATTAGGAGCGGATAGACCACGAAAGAGAACGACCACTGCATTCGACACAAGAGACATTCATATAATTTAGGCTGCTATTTAAGCTCAGTTATGTTCAGATCAGATGAAATATAATTTAAGGATATTCAACTTATTTTAGCTCAATATATTAATTTTTACTATAGTTCAATTTAGATTAGTTTAGGAATTAATTAGTTCAATTTTTTACAGTTGTAGATGATTTTGTCATCTTCACAAACTTCACACAAAATGATATTATTGAACTGACTCGCCACAAACTAGCTCTTTGTACGACCCCTTTTGCAAGAAAATTATTGAGCTTTAATTTGGATGATCCAAAATGAAAAATAATTGAGTTATTATTCTTTTTGTTACCTGAATTGCTTTCTTGTTGAAATGTCCTAGGTCAGTAAACATGGCCTCAGCTCCTGTACCAAATTATTTTAAGTAGTGTGTGAGTTCAACATATGCAAGCCATATGATATATATATATATATATATCTAACAATATACAAATTAATTCCCAAGTGAGATTTGTTTCAATTGGTTTCAAAAGTTTAACATGTAAAAGATCAGACTTGAAAGTGAGCAGATCAACAAGGAATAGGTAATGATCAGGAATAAAAGTGTGAAAATCAACAATAATACACTGAATGATCATGATCAATATGTAAAAGATTAGACTTTGAAGTAAGTACTTGAAGACGTAACAAGTAATGAATCTGCATAAAAGTGAGAAGATCAACACATAACAAGTAATTTGAACCTACATAAAAGTGAGAATATCAATATTTGTCATATCTCTCAATTAGGACCGTCCTACGTGAGACGATCACATGACAATATGTCACTAAAGAAAACATTCCACTTGTAACATTTTTTTGTGACATTAATGAAACGTTACAAAAGAATTCTTCATCTTCCACATACATATTACTAATCCATAATGCTATATCAAGTAACATATTACTAAATGAGCAAAATTTTGTCAACAATGTGAAAAATTAGTAACAATTAATTACTCCCTTGTCAATATTTTTATATTTAGTTTTTCCCATTGTTGTAGTTGATGGAAAAATTACCTGTTATGCCCAAAAAGACAGCTCCAAGGATTGTCCAAGCAGTTTTTGCATCTCTCGAAACGAAGAGGAAAATGTAGTGAGGGGAAATGGCTTTGGGAATGGAAGGATAGTACTTGCAGACGTTGTAGATTCCCATCAGCGCGTTCGTCACGAGCCAGAGGATCATGATGGGAGAGAACATGAAGCTCACTTTGCTCGTCCCATAATGTTGGAATAGGAAGAGTATTATGATTAGAACTATAGAGATGATTACAACATGGCCTGCATTGTGTAAGAGATGATTAAAATCGGTTTTTGCGACATCGGAAAACTGTCGCTTAATTTGCGACGGTTTTTGTTAGAGTTCATGATGTTTTCTGTCACCTATGCTTAGTGACAAATCCATGAATTAGTTACTCCCTTTTTTTTCATAAATAATTTTTATATTAATTAAAATGTAATTTTGAAGGAAATAACGGTTACCTTGTGTTATCTTTGGCGAGAAGGATTGGATTCCTTGAATAGCTGAGAGAACTGTGTAATTTGGAAAGCAAAAAAAAATAGTGAAATGAATGGAGAGAGGTAACTAAAATTTAAGATCTTTTCCAAGGTCTTGTTTGTTTTTGGTTTCTCTTCATTATTGCATAACTCATCAAATTTTCATATTGCAAATTTCCACTTTTTTTACTGATCTAAATAATTTTAAAATTTATCAATGATACATTATGATCTAGAGTACAAAAATTAACATTTATTAAATTTAATTGTACTTAACTTAACTAAAAGTGTAAATATATTTATCTTGATAATAAAAATATATATATTTAACGAAAATGAACTAATCTACCGAAAAGTTCATGTAAACAAGGCCTTAATGGTGTACTTCAATTCAACTTATTAATAGTTAAGATCAGTTCTCTTTAACTTATATGTGTATATATGTTTAATTTAGTTTAATTAAATAAAAAGAATTATCTAAAATTGATGATAATTTAATCATACAAATTTATATTTCAATGCGTTCACTTCAATTCTGTTCAGTTCATCAATAAATAATCTCTACATCTTATGTGATATACTAAATTTCATTCAATTAATTCACAAATTTAGTGAGATCAGATCAGTTCATATCATTTTGGACGTAAAAACTTACCGCAAGTTGCTGGGGTCAAAGCACCATCACCTATGACCATGCAAGTTCCCATCAAAACAAGAAAAACAAGATAATCTTGTGCTTTTCTGTTTCTCTCAATAAACCTCTTCATCTTACAGCTCCTGGTTTTACCACCATTATCACATTCCCTGGTATTCTTGCAGGGTTTTCTGATGATGAATCTGTTGTTCTGAAAATCAATGTGCCGACAAAGATACGAATAGATGGCAAAAGTCCCGCCT
Organism: Cruciata laevipes; assembly: GCA_963678965.1. Classification (NCBI taxonomy): domain Eukaryota; kingdom Viridiplantae; phylum Streptophyta; class Magnoliopsida; order Gentianales; family Rubiaceae; genus Cruciata; species Cruciata laevipes. The sequence goes on from OY787635.1 coordinate 19,640,005, forward strand.
TCTCCATTGTCGTTCGCATGAAGAACTATGAAGACATACTTTATCAGAACAATTATCGTCAATGTCCAGAATATAAGACTGAAAGTCCCGAGCAGATCTTCCTCGGAAAGGTCTAGGGCTGTCGCCGAGAACACGTTGACCGGAGATGTGACTAGGTCGCCGTACACAACTCCAAGAGCTTGATACGCCAACGTTAACGTCTCCCAGGTCGAAGTTTTCTGCAGTTTTTACACAGTGTTAGAAGTAATTGCAGAAAATTTGGAACAAAAAAGTTAAATTAATGATGAGTACAGTATATATACCTTTGTCGCCGGAGTCTGATCAACGTTAGCCGAGCCGATATTCTGATCGTCGGTTTGGCTGAGATCACAGTCTAGAGTGATGTTGAAGCTGCTGCTGGTACATTTCGAATCTTCTTGCATGTTGGCATGCATACTTTTACCGTGCGTGAATTTGCGACGAAATATATTACTGTACCATAAATGAAATGCTTCAAAAGTAGTGCATACTGCATAGCATATGGAATCATGAGTGGTTTATATAATCATGTTAATTTATGATGGATCGATGAGGACAATATATGTTCGATATATCAATGTAATTATTAGGACAGTTTCACTTTAACTGCCTGATTCAATTAAGTGGTTTAATTTCTGTTCATAATTGGTCTTACAAATCTTCTCAAGGGTCACATTGTACTTTAATTTTTTGAGATAGTCTTGATGAGACCTGTCCTTGTGGAGACCAAGAGCAGGGGAATGAGCATTTACTGTTTCTACTTGATCTTTTAGTCAGTTTATTTGATCTTTCAATCAATGTCCTTGAGTATTTTTGTTTTGCCTTGATTTTTTAGTTAATTTGATCTTTCGTTCAATTTGCTTGATCTTTCGGTCAAATTTCCTTGATCATTTCCTTGGTCAATTTCACCAACGACAAATTCAATCAAGAAAATCGGCGGTTGAGCTTAATTCAATCAATAACAGTCTCATATAATCTTTGGTCTCAATGGAGACAGGTCTCAATTGAGAATTAGTACTGTCCTTGTGGAGACCAAACGCCAAGAGAATGATCATTTAATGTTTTTGTTTGATCTTTTAGTTGGTTTGATTGATCTTTCGGTCAATTCCCTTGAGCAACATTCCTTTTTTACCTTGATGTTTCAGTCAATTTCCTTGATCATTCATAATCCTTGATACATTATTGTTATTTCATACAAATTTACAGCGAAGCTCAGTCTCGAGTCGGTTCATGTGAGAAGGTTGAGCCTGGCGACACCGGCAACATAAAATCTAACAACGACAGCGAGGTTGAACCTCACCAACGACAATTTTAACCGATAACACTCTCTTATAGTACTTCAGGTCTCAAAAATGAGAATTGTATAATTTTTTTTTGAGACTTGAATAATTTTTATTTTTTTTACTGCGCCTTCGTTTCTGTTTTCCTGGCCCCTTAAAATATATGAAAATCGAAATAATGTACACTTTTTGGTTTGTTTTGATGCGATTCTGTGATCTGAATCGTGGGGACGGTGTTGCTAATTCACTGATTGCAAACTGATAAATATATACCAACCATATAAATTTGGACCCCAATACTGATTCATGAAATAATAATTATGTTGAAATTTGGACAGAGAATACGTTGATACTTTGATAGGAACACTATGCGAACGCAACAAAAGGTACAATTTTATAAAATTGAATTTCGATTATCACATGTCAGTTTTTTTTTTCTGTTTTTTCAATTTGATCCACAAAATATTGTGGAATTAATTAAATTATAATTCAGTTATTCATTTAGTGAAAATTATAAAATAATAAAAACACCTTAATTTATCAAACACGGACACATGCATTTGCTTCTATTATTAAAATGACGGAGTATTTGAAGGAAATAGAAGACTTTCTACCACTAGTTTTACATATAGTTTCCTCACCACATTATTATTTATTAATTAATAACAGAAAAATTGCACTAAAATCTAAACTCTGTGCTGAATTGGCTCTTCGTTGTTGTGCACCGCCCTCGGCTGTCTCACCAGTGGAGATATCAATTTTAACACTGCGCATACAAACAAAAATGCAAATTTTCATTATGAAAAAAATTTAGTTACTTTTTCATGTAGTTCATCCTAAATAATAAAACATTAGTCGCTTTTTAGCATTATTTATGATTTTGAACATTTGAAAACAAATACTTTTCCTATAAAGTATTGTATTTTGTCTTTTTTATGATTTTTTAAAAGCATGATACATGACATAAGTTATGGGACGAGGGTTTTTTTATTGGTAGATATTTAGTGACATTATCATAATTAAAGAAGAGGGGAGATTATAGTGTGTACTTATTTGAATTATATATTTTCCAAATTATTTTAAATATATATTATAAATTATAATGAATGTAACTATATCTTGTACGATTAAACTATTACTTTATAATATTCATCTTTAAAATTGAAAAGTGAAAATAAATTGGATTAATGCATAAAGAATTTTTATGAGTCCTTCTCAAACGAGAGACATCAGACATGTTCTATGGCCTAAATTTATCCTAGTACAATAACGATCTGCAAAACGTTATTTTTAACACACTAGAAATGAATATAATACTGACCCCACTACCAAATAATTTTTCTCACTCTTGTAAAATACATTCACTTATTTATTATATTTTTTCCCTTCTTTATAGATCATCTCATTAATTTTGGCAATTTCTACATGCAAATCCATTTTTCTCTTATACGTCCACATTTTACCATAATGACCCTGGTGGAACTCTATAATTTGAAGCTCGTTTTTTGCTTTAACAATATTAGGAGTATTATGGTAAAAATACGAACCTGCAAGATAAAAATTAACATCACATCGATAATAATAATATTGTATATTAGTTATACCTCTTGATCACCTATTTTGTCCTGACATCACAACGATGAGGACAAAATAGGCGAGAGTGCATAATGCATCACTTTCCTACCATCAAAACAGAATGAATAATATCAAGGTTGTGGATGGAAAGGAACTTACAGTAAATTGTGGCTGCAAACCATTCATTGACAATCTTGACCCAAGTACTGCACCACCCAACATCAATGCTCCATCTGCATGTGGTTTTCAGAAGATGCTCATATGACCATGAGGGAAAAAAACAGATCCAAATTTCACTGATAAGTGATAAGGACACATAAAAATAAGTTCACTTATATTTCATTCCCAGCCAGCTCAGTTCATTTCAATTTAGTCGTAAAGCGACCTAAACCGACGTGGATTAAAGATGCATGATCATCAGTACAGCTTACTTTCTGGTCAGGCTATCAAGGTTCCAGCTGATGAATAGCATTGCAAAGTACATTGCACCCAATGAGAACACCAAGTGAAAGAATCCATAGTTGTATGGAATCTCATCCTCAAGCTGCCTCTCATTCTTTTGAAACTGAACCGAAAACAGAACCCGATGTTATCGATCAAATTCATCTGACACAATGTAGAAGATGTACATGTATATCTCACCTGGAATGTTTGTGAATCAATTCCAGTGGAAAAAGTTGCCATCACAACAGCACCTATGGCAATAAGAAATCCCTGCAAAAAAAAAAAAAAAAAAACATGAAAAACTAAACAAAAACACAAAGATCTTAATCAAAACAATGCTCTTGATTACTAGTCTTACAAACACAGTTGTCCACCCCCCATGATGTCCACTGTCTTGTGTCTGAGGACTGCATTTCGCGGTTGCTGGTTCGCTGGAAAACCGTCACACGAAATCAGAACACAAAGAAATGAAAATGTGCTTAAAACCTTTGCTAGTTTAAGGTTAGCTGATCTGAGTTCTTTGCATTTGACTCCTTACCTTCTAATAGCACTCCAACATAGGAAGACAACATAAGAGGCCATAATCCCGGAAGATAAGAGTCCTCGGTTCACCTGTCCTAAGCATGTGAATGATCATTGATCAGGCCGAGGATACACCATAAACATCGTTACACTGCAAATTCCTTTTAAGGCTAAGTACCTTAGAATGTAAGGACATGGCCATCATAACTGCTAGCAAAACTCCGGTCCAGGAGATGAAGAAGATGTTGAGAGCACATGATGGTTTTGAGGCGTAAAGCGCGTACATCACAACAATCCCTGAGACAGATGCAATGTAAAACAACGTCGACATGAACAGCCCGAAAGAGCAGCTGCCAAGTAACAGTTTAAATCAGATACAACAAGAATAGTACAAAAAACAGAATGGAATTACAGAATAAGCAATCGACGAAATGCAAACCTGCTTTGCTTTTTCTCATCAGGCATCCAGTAGTTATTCCACCATGTGATGAACTCGATTACACTTATAAGTTGAAGAACAAGAAAAACTCTGCACCATATAAAATTGTACTATTATGATATGGTTTCAGCAACACAAACTCGTAAAAGGACCTGTAAAATATGTCAGATTAACACTAGTTTTGAAGATTACCCTGCGCCAATTCGAGCGATTTCACCTGATATTGAGAGACAATCAGTAATGCTGATCATCCTAGGAAAACAAACAAGAAGGTAATGAAATAAAGAACAGAATGTTAAGGATTGATACCATATATCTGAATGTAGTCAGAAGGGATGAAGAATGGGATCAACAAAGAGATGATCAGAATAGCACACTTCATAAGCCACCATTCAGAATGCCAGGTATTGCGCGATTCCTGAAGCTTGCTCGTATAACATGTTGTAACAAACATTCCAAAGAAGAATATCTGAGTAATTTTGGGTTAAGGAATTCTGAATGATCCTCAACATCTATGAAACTATGCACAAATATGGCTAAAACATGATCTTGAAGCGGAAAACAATCGAAAACAATAAAGAAAAGGATACGAAGCATCCTAAACTCACGCGAAGAACTCCCAACACATGAAAACAGCTGGTTTGTCCAATTCTACAAGCTCTCGAATCTGCAAAAGAGAATCCATTGAAATATTTACACTCAATGCAATGAGTAATCACAATTTCTAAGTGAAAACAGAGTCCTCTGAGATCAAATGAAACATCCTAAAAAACCATTTATAGTGCTACAAACTTGCTATAAACATATCACTGAACGTGATCTTGACACGTGCATTCCACTTCATTAAAGTACATCTACGTGTACAAATCAAGAAATGTACAGTGTCAAAATCCCGTGCAGTGATACACAATTGTGGTATAGATGATCCAGAGCGAGCATAAAGTTCAATACACAATGTTGACAATGTTAAGCAAAAAAATGTCCACTTACAGTTGAGAATGGGGAGAAGTCTGTCCCCATAGTCGCGAAAAAACCAAGCTATAAGGTTCATGATCAAGAAAACCGCGCCATAAGCATACCTTGCGTGCAGAGATTTTCTCCTCTTAGCCACATTTTCAAAGCTCTTCTGTCCCACTTCTCCCCGATGCTCCTCGATTTCCACCATCGTAGCCTCAGCTGGTTCAGAAGACTCAACCATCCCACAACTTCTGTTTATGCAATATGCATTGATCATTGCAATCAACGAAAATGCCACATTTTAAAAGAAAACACGAATTCGAAGAATTTAAACAAGAAAAAAAAATGAAAACAGGCCTTCTAGAATAACTTACATACAGAAATGTGTGTATAGCAGCTGAAGTGTCAAAGATGATGGAGTGAAAGTGCTTACTTTCTCAGCTTTTGTTTGAAGAGGAGCGGGGAAAAGAGTGAAGCAATTTTGAGTCAAGTAAACAACATTAGATTATGTGGTCTTCTAGACAATTATAATTAACAAAAACATGCCAGCTCATTACCAAACACAGACACACACACTATAAGTCACATGTATATTAATCAATCAAATAGAGTTTCCAATCAAAAGATCACACTAATCATCAAAACCTAAGATCCCATTCACTAGCTACTAGCCACCATGAGTCGGGTTGAATCATGTTATTTACTATTATTTATATATATTATACATAACTAAAGAAGATTTCGAGCCATTTCAAAATATGCATGTTTGTCAAATCAAAATAATTTAGTAAGTCACTAACTTATGTTATGAAAATGTCTATAATCAAAATTAGATACTTCAATTATCCGAGCCTCCTCCCCCTAAACCCTACCGCCCACGAGAAAAAAAAACTCACTTCTTCTTCAATCTTTTTCTCATGGGGAGATGGGGAACCGTTGTTCTTCCGTTTATTGATTCTTTATTACGATAAACAAGTGTGATTCACACTATGAAATTGTTCTCGATTTGATCGGCTAAATCCATGATTTAGTTGTTCGTCGTTGTTTTGTTCCCGATCTGATTGGACAGGTGTGGTTTATATTTTTTGTTTATAGTTTTTTATCTGGTTGATGTTCCCGTTCGTGATCTATGATTTTTAAGGTGCTTACGGTTTGAATAACATAGATCGTGGTTTGGACTTAGTTGTGTTGCGGTTGTAGCAGATCCCCGATTGGCGCAGTGATTGATGCGGGAGACGCTCATCTCTGCCAAGCGGTTGTGGTGTTCGCTGTTGCAAAATAATATCCCCGAGGGCGGTATTACAGTTTTTTTATTGGATCTCTCAATTTGAAATAGTACAGACTCGGTATGAGTGTGGTTAGCATATAATTTTTTTTTGAATAACGGTTAGCATATGATTTAGTTAGCCTTGTAATAGGCTAGTTGATTAAATGTTAATTTCACTTGTAATTGTTATTGGGCGTCTTCCCAGAGTAACATGAATGAATTTTTTTAAAAAAAAAAACTTCAATTATCTGAATTAGCTAACTCTGCACACTTTTTAATTAATTTTCTCGAAATGTTAATTATGTTTATATTTTGTTACATATCTCCATACCTTTTTCGCGCATGCGCCAATGATGAAGTAAAATCTTTTTTTCTCTAAAGACGGCTTTTAGATGTGAACAAATATAGTGTTTAATCTCACCACGAAAAACAAATTCAAGAACTATTTCTCCACGTCTTTTAGGTATATTGGATCCCTATTTTGTGCCCGAGAAAAGAAGCAACTAATTAGAGCAATAGAAATTAAGGGATGAAAAACAGTGTACATAAAAATAAGAACAAACAGAAGAAGACATGGTTGGTTGGGGCAGACAAGTTGACTATATTGATTGAGTAGGCTCTTTTTTTTACGCGTTTAAGGGCAGTTTTATTCGACCGTTACAGCTAAATGGTCCATATTATTATACATAGTTTATAGTTTGATGCCAAAAGTGATGCTTAAGCTACATTTTAAATCGCTTTACTCATCTAATCTTTAATATAAAGCACATTATACCATAGGTTCTTGTGGTAAGGCTTATGAAAGAAATGGTGAAGCATATTATACTTTCATTAAAAGATCATATATGAAAACTAGAAGATCGACATTAGTACATTGAAATTCATGCTTAATATGTAAAAGATCAAGTTTGAAAATGAGAACATCAACATTTGTTAAGACAGGAGAACTTCTCAATGAGTATTATTTTTACTTAATTTTTATTAATGAATCAAACTGAATTGAACTAGCTAATAAATAAACGGAAGACCATTGCCTGATTTCGTCAAAGGATTGTTTTGATTTTGTTTTGACACTAAATTGGTTTGCATTTCAAACCATAGTGTGTATAACTTGTTTGGTTAGGTGTCTTGTGGCTGGATTGAGGTGAGTCCATTTGATGCAATGCCAATATAAGTGAAAATGGATTTGGTGGAATTTGGCAGGAAATAAATTTTTAATAGATGTGAGGACCTCTCTCAACTCCTTCCACAAGATTAATATTTGGAGTAGATTCTTCAAACTTAAGCATTATGGACACACCTTGTTTCTGGAACATGATTAACTTGCATGAATTACCAAACTATATTGTGTAAATGTGAAATATCCACCCTTGGAGAAAAAGAGGTACCAATAAATGATGAAACTATGATAATTTATGATGCTAGAGAAAAAATTTTGGGTGAGATCAAATTTATAATTGTTCATGTAAGTAGCAGGATAATTTTATTTGTCATGATTAGTATACCATGATATTCATCATGCACCATACTTATAATTGGTTTGTGTATAGGTAATTTTTAAACATTTAGGAAAGATTGCTATCTCCCTACAACATATAAACTAGAAAAAAAATGCACTGGTACCCCTAGTTCTTTGTAAGGTGCTAATATGTTCATATATTTTTGAAAAGAGTTCATGTATCCCTGCATCGCTTTTGACTTTTAAAATTTTAACCCCTGTAACCTCTAACTTATGTTTATTTTCAATCTTTTCAAGTCACCTACAAATCAGAAATACACATTTAAATGGAAAATCAGAGCTTTCAAGGTACGATTTACAAAGTCAATGTCAGTCCAGGAGTACATGGGCACTTTCCAAAAACTAAGGGGTAAATGAGTACTTAACAAAGAACTTTACACTTTTCTCTATAAACTATCCTTAACTAGAACTAATTACATATAAACATCCTAAATTATATCAGTATCATTATTGAATTTCTTTTAAGCACGTTGAAACCTTACACTTTATTTAATTGAATAATTTTGAAAAGCCCTCCTGATAATCCCTAAAGGGAACTAGAATAGTTATTCGCTTCAAAATGTGTGTGGAATAAACGACGTCGTATTTGATTCAATATATTTATTTTAGGTATTTTGATATATTATGGTATAAAATATTTATGCATTTTCTTATGGTATTAAATATTGCACTCTTTTAATTAAACCTCAATTCAATATTCTCTTTTGAGATCTTGCGTGATTAGTTTTTTGAGGAGTTCCTCTTTTTTCCTTTTAGATGTCAACGAAATCCTTTTTGATGTATTCATAATATATATTTTCCATATTTATATTTTGCAACTTTATATATATATATATGTATTTGATCTCTAATACTCTTCAATCACAATTTTTTTCTTCTATCATGCCGTAAATCTGTGGAAGTTTGAGGTATGTCTGAAGATTTATATTGTTTTATTTTATTTTATTTCTAATATTGTGCATTTGGTGATTGTCCATTGCTTGATTTCATGTGGAGACGACTATAAACTCACAAAAATGAGTTTAAACATCATCTTTCAAAATCCGTAGGTAGAGTTTTTTTTTCAATTATGCCTAAATATTAAATTTTGATAATAGTGTATCAAAGTTTTTGATTATTATTTTGATGATTTTTGTGCTATCCTTTAATGATTAGAATGCAACATATCCCTGGTTTTTGTTAAGATTATAATATTGTTTTATTTTAAGTCATTTTGCTTAATGTGTACCTTTGTATACATGAATAAACAAAGATTAGAAATTGCAAACTCCAATTCTTATGCGTTTATATTTATTTATAATGAGATAATTTCTTTTCATTTTTATTGTTTCTTGAGGTCAGAGATTTAGTTAGTTTTGATTTCGTTATAGATTGATCGGCATTCAATATTCATTAGTTGATATATTTATTTTATTCTTATCGTTTTGTGCAATTTTGTGTTTTGTTTTTCTTGAATGTAAAGCATGTGATCAATTTTCAATCACCGCAATGAGTACATGTAGTATTTTTAAACATCCTATTTTAGTACATTTTTATTTGATTGGACGGGTAAATTTATCCAATTTGTTATATTTGTGTCTCTTTACCCACGATAATGATCATTATAATCGATTACTTGATACACTCATGATTCTTAAAATACTAAACATTATACTCAATTTAGGTGATTTAGTTGATTCCTTACTATATTTTAGAACAAATAGAATATTACATATCTCAGGAAAAAAAAAAGAACAAAGGGATTTATATATTTTAAATAGGTGAAATCAAGTATTTCCTTACCTTACCTTTTACAAAATAATTTATTTTGTACCTTTTATTAAATTTTCGGCACATATAACATAATTGATAGATACTATAATAATATTGTTTAAATCATCGGGAAAATTGGGATTAAGGGCTGTGGAACATTAGAAATTAGTAATTAGGGTGTATGTTTTACATAATTTCTGAAAAAGTTAGTGAATATTAACTTATTTTTAATCAATATGATTATTAATACAAAAAGATAACAAAACCCTTATTTTTATTTTTAAATTCCTTAAATTTAGTTATATTCAGTTTAGCTTTATTTATTTAGCTCCAATTTAAATAAAATTTATTTCTGATCAAATCATTTCAATTCAGTTCAAAAAAGTCAAATTCATATGAACTTGATGAAATTTTATTCAATTAAATACCAAGGAAGTGAACTAAATTGGATTTCAAAATTTGGAAAAATGATGGAGCTAAATTGAATTGAATTTAGGAAAATATAAATGAACTTAGTCAGCCAAATTGAATTGAATTGACCTAAAAAAAAAGTAAATGTAATTTTTTAGTTGGATATGAACTGACATGTAATGAATTTTTACCAAGATTTTGATTGCTTTTAGTGAAGCGGTACTAAATTAAACTAAAGAAAGGTGAACTTGAATCGAATTGAATGCGTCCAATTTTGAATGATTTGAATAAATTTATATTAAATTGAACTAAAGGAATTGTTTTGAATTCAACTAAATTTGAATGAATCAAAAATTTGATGAAAATGAACTGATTTGCATACTACTAAAGTGAACTAAAATGAACTAAACTGAACTGAACTGAACCAAAACTACGTAAAATGACATAGGGCTAACTTGAACTAATTTTATTATAAATACATTTATTTAGAGTGAACTTATTGAAACTAAACTTAATTTAACTAAGCACAAAGATCTAAATAAAAATAATAGAAATAGGGGTATTAGTGTCTTTATATTAATAATCATATCAATTAAAATTAAGTTAATTATTCACTGCCCTTTTTAAAAATTATGTGTATCTTACACTCCACTTTCCAATTTCTAATTCCACTACCCTTAATCCCAATTTTCCCTCAATCTTTTATTAAATACTTCATTAAACTGTATTTAACCTATTAAAATACTTCATACTATAATAATATGCCTTTTAAACTCTATTTAACCTACATAATATCATTATCTTCACATCTTTTATCTTTTAGCCGCTAGCTAATATATATAGAATTCATAATATTTTTGATAAAAATATATCAAATATTATTTTAAATTAGGCATGTGCTGATTATATTGTATAGTTAGACGTTGTTAGTATGTTATATTAGTAAATTTGCACAAATATGTTTTTGTAATTATAATAGTAAATTTGTTAATATAAAATTCTACTGATTGTTAAAACATATAATTTTGAAAAATACCTAAACCTCTCAAATAAGCTGACCTTATTTGAGACTTTGTGTTGGGATTTATTTTTTATTCAATTTTGTTGGTTCAGTTCTTTTGAATATGAATATTTTGTCTATTTGGCTTGGGAGGAATGGTTCATTATTACATTAAAAGAGTTTTTAATTAATTTTTTAAATTTCGTTTCTTCAATAATATAAAACAAATACATATATTATCATATTTTCAATATTTGGTTTGATTTCACCTAATATTTCATATTACTATGTTAGTACAAATACTACAATCATTAAATTTATTATATAAATTAAAATATTTAGAATTTAAAATATACCGCACAACGTGCGGGTGAGCCCAACTAGTATATGTGAGAGACCATGATGGAACCATCGATACGGTCCCTGAAAAACTACTAAGAGCCTCAAATACTGTATAAATCTGGTAACACAATTTTAGTAGTTTTTAAAAATAAAATAAGAAACAAGGATACAAAAACAAATTTTAGTTGGATGTAAAAGATGATCATAGCACAATTTTAAAATTATTTCTCAATCTATTTTCTGCTAAAGAATTTTTAAAATGTGAGGAAATTAGATGGGCGGAATAATAATTTACAAAAAGTAGAGGCCCTTTTGTTGTACTTCTTGTTTATTACAAGACAATTACACGTGGAATACCGAACCTATTCAAACCCCGCCAACTAACCGAGTCGTTGGCATTCAAGTAATAGCCAGATTCAACGAAGGGCAAAACCGTCCTTTAGTTGTCCAAAATCCCCAATTTCAACGATTAGGGTTCAAATCCTTGGCGCTGAATCCTGCGAACATGTCCTTCCTCGACGAATTTCAGACCAGTATGCCTCAATCCTCTGTAATTTTCGCAAAAAAAAAATTCATGCTTGGTTTTTCTTATGAATTGTATTGCAGATTTGGAAGCTCTGCCGACTATACTGCAGAAGAAGTACGGATTGCTGCGCGATTTGGACAAAAGTTTACAAGGTTTGATAAATTCTAGGTTAATTATGGATAAGAAAGTTTATGATTTGTGGAAAATTGCGTGAAATTTTTGAAAGCTAATGTAAAGTTTATAATGGAAGTACACGAATTGCTGCATTTCACTGCCAATGAACAAAAAAGCTTGTTTAATTTGTTGGTTTTCCTCTGAAAATGAATAGGAATTCAACAGCAGAATGAGCAGCGTTGTCAGCAGGAAATAGAGGAGATTAAGAAACTTAGTAAGGCAGGTGGTGTGCCACCTGATTCTCCACTTCTCAAACTTTCAGAAGAGGCGGTTGACGAGCAGAAGCATGCTGTCAGAATTGCAGATGAGAAAGTTGCCCTGGCTTTGCAGGCTTACGATCTGGTATTGATTTCGCCTTATGTTATTTTTCCTCTTCTCGGTTTTTTTGATTATGCCGCTTAGTTTGCTTATCAGTCATAGTTGTGACTTGTGAAGCATGGCTATGTTTTCCAGTGGTGTGTAGAAACATCGGTGTTGTATGGTATTATATGATTCATTTGAAGCGTTTTTTCACAGCATGAACTAGATGAGCTAAGAAGTTATGTGAGTTGAGTGTGAAGTAAAAGGGCTTTGGTTAATTGTGGTTGATTGTGATAACTAAATGAATGCACGAGTAGAAACTTTGTTCGCCATATGGGATGAGGGGATGTGGAACTTGAATGGATGCATTGACTTTTATCAGATTTCGCTGGTACTAGCTGGCTGTAATTGTGTATCACAATTTTGAAACAAGTAATGTTTGACCTGGTATTTTAAAACCAGGTGGATACTCATATTCAACAACTGGATCAGTATATGAGGAAACGTGATGAAGAGATTCGTCGTGGTAATTTTTCTCTTACCTGTACTTATTTTTCCGTACCATGCAAGATTTATGCATGCACCTTTAACCCTCCTTCTTACATGGATTTTCACATATACTGTTGCAGAAAATGAGGCTGCTGCTGCTGCTGCTGCCGCCGCATCTGCAGCTGCTGCACCACCATCTGATAGCAATGCGAAATCTGGAAAGCCTGGTGAAAGTAGCGGTGGTAGAGGGCGTAAGAAGTATGACTTTTTCCTCTCTTCTCTTTCACTAGTTTTCTGGCTTCTTACACATTTTCAACTTATTGATTGAACATAGATTTAGCTAGTTTCCATTTCCATTTCTTGAGAGGTTTAACCTATAGTCAAGTGATCTAAAGGTCATAGGGCACGCAAAGCATAAATAAAGAGCTTGTAGTATTGGTTTATATACTTAAAATTTGCAAGTTGTTGCACCTCAGCAGGTGAGCGGTTTTGACTGCTTACCGCGTCCCTCCTGATTCATCCTTTAATGGTATTAGATTAGCTGCAATCCAACTTCTCGTGTTTTTTGGAATTCTGAACATATATCTGCATAGTGTTGTCATACCAAAAGAGTTAATCAAAATGTGGGGGGTTGTTTTCTTCTCAGCTTAAAAAGGGGCATGCTTTTGTTTGTTGTTAGGAAGCTTTTGAGGCTGAATGACATGAAAGAGTGAGATCGGAAGTTTCGATGAAAACTGGTGAATTCTTAGGAATTAGATAAATGCCTTTGCTTTCGTGTGTCTAAATGCTCTTGTTAGGTGTATACGGTAGCTGTTAGCAGTCAACGTTATCATGTATGAAAAGAGTATAGCAAACAACTGCTTCATACTGACAGATTTTGTGTAGAAAAGTTTTTCAAAGATAAATCGATCAATTCTCTGTTGAATCTGATGTTTAGAGATGACTATTTTCTGCAGGACACGTCTTGCAACCGCGACAGCATCAGCATCGGCCTCGGCATCAGCCACGACTACTTCAGCAAACCCCACAGGAATGGACTTAGATCTACCCGTGGATCCGAATGAACCAACTTATTGCATCTGCAACCAAGTGAGCTTCGGGGAAATGGTTGCATGTGACAACCCTAGTGTAAGTACACTTTCTCCAGTGCTTTCAATCGTGTGTCCATTTTCTAAACGCCACTTTCGTTAGTTTATCTGATGAAAGTTTTTCATTTTTACACAGTGCAAGATAGAGTGGTTCCATTATGGCTGCGTCGGTCTCAAGGATCCACCCAAGGGGAACTGGTACTGTCCTGATTGTGTTGGAAAACGAGGGCGGCGTAAAACCAAGTCCTAGGTCTGATATGGCTGTCCTAACTTGTATACTTGTATGAACAAATCATATCATGATGTTTTTCCTATATTTGTCCTAACTTGTATACTTGTTTGAACAAATCATGTAGTAAAGATGTTTAACGTATGATTTCATTTTCTCGAGTCTCGAGGTTATCTAGAATTCAGTGTATTTCAGCTCGGATCTCCAAATACTAACTTGTGACAAGAGCAAGGAGCCTTATTACAAGTACCATGATACTAGGTTAAACACATCCTACTCCTTCCAGGATGAAAGGGGTGGGGTATTCGCAAACCTCCAAGTGCTAGCCATAAAAGCCGGTGAGTAACGATCTCCCTTGACAGCATCTGGGGTGGCAATGGACTCGATCTCAGCCATGTCTTCTGGTGTCAACTTCACGGATAACGCCTTAATGTTGCTCTCCAAGTTCTCGATTTTGGTTGTACCAGGAATCGGGCAAACATCGTCACCTTGTTGATGAATCCATGCTAGGGCTAGCTGAGCTGTGGTGCAGCCCTTTCTTGCAGCAACGGCTGAAATCCGCTCGTACAGCTGGTTGTTGTGTTCCATGTTCTCTGGATGGAACTTTGGAACGCTCTGAAATCACACATGAACAAACCTCTGTTCAGAACAAAAGCAATTCAAGGACAACCATATGCGAAATGAAAATGATTCAAGAATAAATCGTGTGCGAAATGAAAATGATGCGAATTCACTAAAATGCACAAAAGAACAATGAAAAAAATATAACACATAACATGATCACAACCATATGTATGAACATCAAAAGAATGGACGTGAAATCACTAAAACACACAAAAGAACAGTGAACATACATAACACATAACATGATAAAAACCATATGTATGAACATCAAAAAACATCAATGGAGAATCAATCATGTGCAAAACGAAAAATGATGCGAATTCATTTAGATTCACAAAAGAAAAATGAACACATTACATACCCTGCGGAAGTCATTGCTTTCCATATTTTCGACGATCTTGCCACCAGAGCCGAAGAAACCTTTGCCCAAAGGACTAAACGGAACTATACCGATGCCAAGTTCCCTACATAAGACCAACAAAAACAAAATCATCCTACAATGCTGAGATTCTAACCAAAAAACATGGCTTTATGAACAAATTACATGACTAACCGGCAAGTTAGGATAACTTCCTCCTCGGCATCTCTAGTCCACAGGGACCATTCCAGCTGAATCGCGGTAATGGGATGAACAGCATGAGCCCTCCTGATGGTATCTGGTGAAGCCTCAGACAAACCTATGTACTTCACTTTCCCTTCCTCAACCAATTGCTTCAAAGCTCCAATCTATTACAATCAATCCCATCAAACTAATCAAAACAAGTCCATTTCCAACACAACAACCTTAATCAAACCATACACTTTAACTAAACTAAAGTAACTGTTGAACCGATTTAACGTTTCTCAATTTTTATTCCTTACGTTGTATCAATATCTAATTAAAGCTCCAATCTTTCACAATCACCCATCAAAATAAGTACATTTCTGACACAACAACCTTAATCAACCCACATTCCATCCACTTTAACCAAAATGAACTAAACATTTCTCAATGATTCTTACGTTGTATCTATATCTAATCAACCAACACAAGTAAAAAAGGTTCAATTCAATTAACGAAAATGCACAAACCGTGATTTCAATTGGAATGCTGGTGTCAATCCGATGAACATAGTAGAGATCGATGTAATCGACGCCGAGCCGGTTCAAGCTTCCCTCGCACGACTCCCTGGCATATTCCGGCCTGCCGCAGATCTCCATCCGGTCGCCGACGAACCGGTTGGCGAACTTGGTGGCGATCTGGACCTTGTCTCGGGGCAGCTCCTTGAGCGCCTTTCCGACAAGAACCTCGTTGGTGTGGGGCCCGTACACGTCGGAGGTGTCGAGGTGGGTGACGCCGCTGTTGACGGCGTGGCGGATAACCTTGATCATGTCCGCTTCCGGCTTCGGCGAGCCGTGGCTCCAGGACATGCTCATGCAGCCGAGCCCCTGAGCCGAGACGTCGAAGCCTTGAGACCCGAGGCTGATTCTCTTCACCGCCGCCGCTGCTGCCATGGCTGTTCTGCTGAGTTCGGACACTGTGTGTGAGAATGAGTGAGTGAGTGAGTCAGTGAGTGTGTGTACGTAGTGCATTTGGTCTTAAAACTGCACCTCTTCTAGGAAAAGACAAGAATATCTGTCTAAATTATTACTTTATCTTTTGTGTCATTTCAAAACAAATATAAAAGTCAAAAAATCATAAAAATCATTGTCAGGCCCATAAAGCAAATCAATTGAATTGATTTTTTACCAAATTCAAATTAACTTGATGGTTGATGATTTTTTAAAAAAAATTGATCAAAAAAAAAATAACTTGATGAAAATTAATGAAACTTAGTTGATTTGAATATCATAAAGTCAAATAAATTGAACTAAATAAACTCTTAAAAATATGGGATTGAGCTTAATTATATGAAACTTATCCATAAATTCAAATAAAATTGAGCTTAATTGAATTGGATTGAACTAAATAAAAATGGATTTTAAAATTTGGGATGGAAATCAAACTATTTTTTGAAAAAATAATTACTTTCATTCAATTTCAAGGTTTTGGAAAACGTCAAGAAACAAAAGATAAGAAGCTCGGGGGATTATCCCAAGCATCGTACATCAGGAGCTCAACTTAACATAGTTCGCTAGAGAGTGAGCAGCAAAATTCTGGCTGCGGGGAACCCAAAAGGGCCCGAGCATACATTATTCTCTAACAAACTTCTAATTCTAAGTATAGTCTCACTGCGGGGATGGAAATAAATTGATCTTAATGACGTGGAACCTAAATGAACCAAATAAAAGTGAATTAGATTGAATTCAATCAAATTTGAATAATCTAAATGAAGATGAACTTAATTGCACAAAATAAAAATGAACTAAATTCAACCAAATTTGAATGAACATAACTAAACTAAACTAGTGGATTGAATTGAACTAAACTAGAAAATTAGGATGGATTTGACTGATTTAATTATAATTAGTGCTCTCTCAAAAAAATTAGTGGTGTAAAAGTTATGATAAATATATAATCTCTTCCATCTCTACTTTGCAAGTCTGTGTAGAAGTGTTAAACATGGTTTTCCCAGTATATACTGCTGATCATTTAAGATTTAAGTTATCCCTTGTTGACGGATAATTGTTCTCATCTTTTAAAAAAGGAAAACAACAAATGACTAACACTCAGATATGTATCACCAATCAGATCTCTCAGTGTAGTCTGCTAGGGGAAGGCAGAACAATTTTAAAAGCAAATATCAGTCAAATTTTAGGGATCACAACACATCACATTAAATCAGTAAAATTATGTTTAACATTATGAAACTGCTCAATCAAGGATCTTCTCCAAATTGAAATTATAAGGACAATGTTTCTGAGAACACTACAAATTTCCCAGAAGTTGTTTAAGGCTCAGTCTAAGATTACAAAGGATGCCACCTTTTTATCATTTCAAATGTCCCAGGCTCCTACTTATAAATTCTCTTAAGCAGTCTAGTATTGTATAATCATCCAGATCAGTAGCCCATGTCACCCATGCCGCCCATGCCACCGCCCATTGCTGGCTCAGCCTTGTCATCCTTAGGGAATTCAGTCACCACGGCTTCGGTGGTTGTCATCAGTGAAGCAACACTGCACAAGCAACGAACAAGAATAGGTTAGCAAAGTAAGGCGGTGTAAGATATGAATACACAGGGAAAAAGAGACATACCTTGCAGCATCTACCAAAGCTGTTCTGATCACTTTCAATGGATCAATGATTCCAGCTTTCACCATGTCAACATATTCGCCTGCAAAATTCCACAAGTAATTAGAATCATAATTGTTACTCGAGTTGCCTAACCATGTACAGAATACAGATAATCTACACTACACACCTTTCGCAGCATCATATCCAAAGTCAGTGTTGTCCTGCTCCAATAGTTTGCCAACGACAACTGCACCCTCAACTCCAGCATTAGCAGCAATGGTATGAACGGGTGTCTGCATTTCAGAGTTTCATTGTAAAAAATGTCAAGGACAAGCCTCTTTAGCAACATACGGACAGATGTCATAGTTAAAATAAGCACTCGAACCTTCAAAGCATTCTGGATAATCTGAACACCAATCTTCTGATCAAAGTTGGCTGTCTGCAATTTCTCCAACTCTTTGGATGCATAGAGAAGAGCAACACCTCCACCGGGGAGAATTCCTTCTTCCACAGCTGCCTTAGTGGCATTCAGTGCATCTGTTACTCTGTCTTTCTTCTCACCAACTTCTGCTTCGCTGGCTCCTCCAATCTGTCAAGAGCAAATATACATGAGCATGAATAGAAGGCAACGAGAAGGAAACGCAGAGAAAAATAGTTCGTGACAGCTTTAGCTATTACACACCTTCAAAACAGCCACACCACCCGAAAGTTTGGCTAGCCTTTCTTGTAACTTTTCCTTGTCGTAGTCAGAGGAGCTAAGTTCAATTCCAGAGCGAATCTGACACATATGCCAACTCAGGCAGTAAGTACACATGAAAGCCAACTAATAGTTTTAAGAATGGGCAGGAGTTAACACTGAAATTCCAAGCCAAACCTGTTCACATCTTTCTTCCAGGAATTTCTTGTCTCCAGCACCATCAAGAATTATTGTGTCATCTTTTGACACAGTTACCTGGACAACATTATATTGTTAGTTACTAATCCATGATGAAGGTTTGGAATCAAAAAGATCTATGATGAAGGTTTGGAATCAAAAAAATCAATGAATCAAAAAAAAAAAGTATGAATGGTCTTACTTACCTTTTTGCATGATCCCAACATATCAAATTCCAAGTTTTCAAGACTCATCCCAAGCTCTTCAGTTATAACCTGTAATAGAGCTACAATTAGTTCCAAACATTTAACTGCCACAATATCATATGCATAGATATAAGTATATGATCTTACTTGGCCACCAGTAAGAACAGCTAAATCCTGCAGATTAGCTTTCCTATTTTCACCGAACCCAGGGGCTTTAATAGCACAGACCTTGATTCCAGCACGAAGCTTGTTAAGAATTAAAGTAGCTAAGGCCTCACTGTCCACATCTTCAGAGACAATTAGGAGTGGCCTCTGTGTCTGTTGTTCAATATAAAGAACCAAGTCATAAGCAACTCATGAAACCCTGAAAATAGCATAAAATTTCAACAAAAATTAACCCACGAAAAATTTACCTTCAAAGCCATCTCTAGTGCCTTCACGATAGCAGGAATACTTGATATCTTCTTCTCGTTAATTAGGATTAGAGGGTTTTCCATCTCCTGTAATATGAGTAAAGAAAATAAGTGTCCGCGTATTACAAAATCAAAAATCAAAGAACCAAAAATTAAACAAAACTTACACATTTTTGGTTCTTCTGATTTGTGATAAAGTATGGAGATATGTATCCTCTGTCCAACTTCATCCCTTCAACAACTTCCAACTCGTTATATAATGTTTTGCCATCCTACAAAATAACAAAGACCTTGAGTACATCTGTTCTGAGAGCTAATATATACCAAAATTGCAGTTCAAAAAAAATCCAGTATCAATCCATCTAAGGATATAAACTGAATAATATTCCTAACCAAGTTAATATAGTTTTAACATTTAAAGCTATACAAAGCTCAACTTTCGGTATATCACAGAAGTGGGCTAGAAAACAAAATAACTACATAAGTTTCAAAACAGAGAAGGAGAATCATAAAATGTCGTTTTGATACCCCCAATGGGCCGAATCAGATATCACATGACAATCACGTGACACCCATGACGTTAAGAGATAAATCAATCAAGTTAATAAACCAAAGATTGGTAGTTTCTTTCCATTTACAGTTTCATATCCCTAAGCTAAAAAACAGTTATTAAATACCGAAACGGCAGTTCAAAGAATAACCATTACTGATTCATTTTAGGATACGAACAGGCGCAATGGGCCGAATCTGATGGGAGCAACTTCAGCCCAAACGACACCATGTTAAAAGAGCTAAAGCAGATAAATTTCCAACGGACAACATATGGGGGAGTTTCAACATACAAAGGTAAAAATCTCAAAATAAAATAACATTTCACCAAGTTCCAGATTCAAATCACAATGATAAGCAAATATTGATCACTAAACTACTATATTTGTAATTCTACAACTTACGATCAAACAAAAGAGAAGAATTCAAAAACAAGTTTACTTACTTGAATTGTGATGACTCCCTCCTTTCCAACTCTCTCCATTGCCTTTGCAATCAGCTCACCAATTTCCCTTTCACCATTGGCAGAGATTGTTCCAACCTGTCAAAAACACAAGGAGTAAATATCCAAGAATTGGAATAATGGTTAATCATCAGACCTATCCCCCTAGGCAACTCTGAGTGCATTAACTAAAATTTTGACTAGAAACAAACCTGAGCAATTTCCTCTGATGTGCTTATCATACGTGCTTGGCTTTTCAGGTTGGTCACAACATGATCAACAGCCATGTTGATTCCGCGCCTCAGGTCCATGGCATTCATACCAGCAGCAACAGATTTACAGCCCTCAGCAAATATAGCACGGGTAAGGACTGTAGCACATGTTGTACCTACAAAACCACACAGTAATCAATCAAAACCAAACCAATTCCAAATTAATCAAAATCAAATTCCTAAACCGAAAAGTCTAAATCGGCTTCTTACCATCACCAGCAACATCGTTGGTTGCATTAGCAACCTGCTTCACAAGGCTAGCACCTATGTTCTTATGCCTGTCCTTGAACTCAATGCTTTTCGCTACAGTCACACCATCCTTTGTCACTTTCGGGGCACCCCAGCTTTGTTCAATAACCACATTACGTCCCTAGCAGATATCAACATAACAAATAAGGCACAGATCAAATTTATTGAAGGAAAAAATCAAATAGACCAGCTAAAAATCATGCCAAAGTTTCGATCTTTATTTCATACAGATGGACAATAATTTACTCTAACAACAAACCCATCTAAATCGGCTAAAAGGGTAGTCAAATTTTCACCTTTGGACCCATGGTAACTCTCACAGCTTCAGCAAGATCTTCAACGCCCTTAAGCATCAAAGCTCGGGCCTCGACACCGAATTTAATATCTTTAGCTGCATAGCCTCTGCTCCATGCCAACCTACTGCTAACCTGTATAATCATCAAAACCCGATTAACACTAAAAACAACTGAAATCATAGTATCAGATTCAAGTAAGCTAAAAAACGTAGCAAATCGCAGTACCTGCTGGGTGCAGTTCCTAGCCAACCTGCGAGCAAATCAAGACCGAATTTTGATTAATCAACCATTGAATCATCAATGGAGCAATGCTGAATCACAATTACAAGCAAGATTTCGCAGAATAAAATCAAAATACCTGGCTTTCTTGGCAAGATTGGCTGCGTAGCGATACATGGTGAACTATTAAGCTATTGGATTATGTGCAAAGAATGGCTGGATGAAGGAAAGCTTGACGGCCAGAAAAAGAGGCGATGGTGCTTTATATTAAGAGGGAGAGAAGACTCTAGAAGGGTAGAAGGGTTTTAGGCTAATCTATGACTGTGCAAGATCCAGGGTTTAAGAGGGTTTATGTGCAATTTGTATATAGTATTGGATTTCTTGACCAATAATTAACCATGGACAAGTTGAGTATGGTAAATTTTAGTATTGTGCGGTTGTAAGATTTATCAAATTTCCTTTTGGTCCGTCCCAAAGAGATTTACCTATTTCCTATTTTGGTAAAAACTTATAATATAAACTATTAACCTTCTCTCACATACTTCACCAACTCTACCATCCACATCAGCGCCACATCAGATTCCTTAACAACCGTGTCAAAAGGAATTGGGTACAACACAGTGGGACGGAGGGAGTATTACTTGTATACAGTTTACAGTTCATATTGATAGAAGAAATGAGTTATATTCGGATAAAATTAAAACAATAGGTTAAAGTTTCATAAAATTTACTCTTTTTTTTTAAGTATCATAAAATTTACATTTTAGTTCTAATGTATAAGAAATTATTTATCTTATATATAATTTTTTTTTTCCAACTTAGTTCAAATTTTCATCTAATTAACAAATTTGGTGACGGAATACAACCTTTTTTTGATAGAATCCGGTAGATGTCCGATGTTGTAGTAAAAATCATTACGGTTTTTAAAAAATTGGGATTACGGGATTCCACCAAATCTTCACCCACAAAATTTATAATTTATTTATTTTTAAAAGAAAAAATACCTCAAACTAAAGTGAAACACGCCATTTCATAAACAAGTAAAGGGAAAAGAAGTTACAAAGGATATTTAAAAAACATATGTGCTTTTTTGCACTTCTTCTCTCGAGCAATCTATCATACTACAACCTTGTGCTTGCAATCCTTGTAGTTCGACAGAAATCAAGCAGTTGGACTTCCAGATAAAAGATAAAAACTGATTTAAGGATGAATATCGTAAATGGAAATAAATTGGAAGAAAGCTCCATCAAAATAGAAATTTAACGTTAGAGCACACAATTGACTTGGATATTCATCTCACCAATGTTCAATCGTTGTATTGAGCCTTTTAGCAAAGCATGTGCTAGGGTCGCTGGCTATATGTCCTTTGAGCATCTTCAGAATACCTAAGTGTGTCCTTAGAAAGCTGGACAAGATGTCAGCTAGGTTCATTTGGAGGGAGATATGGAAGGAAGAACTATACACTGGAAATCATGGAAATTGATGGCTAAGTCCAAGCAGGAAGGAGGACTCGGCCTAAGGTCTGCGGAAGCCATGAACAAAGCCCTTATTGCAAAGCACGCCTAGAGTATTATACAAGAAAAGGATTCGTTACTGGTTCAGGTATTAAAGGCAAAATATCTGAAGCACAATAGTTTACAAGAGGTAATTCCAAAAGCAGGGGATTCTTGGGGCTGGAGATCTATTCTATGGACAAAGGATATAGTTACAGAACATATTGCGCGGTAGATTAAGAATGGAAAGAAAACAAAGGTCACAGATCAATGGATACCGTTGGTTGAGAACCCGTTGGCATGGAATGATGCGCTTCAGCATCGTACTGACCTGAGAATTGAGCATCTCAGGAGAATGCCTCTGATTCGTGCCTTCTTCCCGGGCAGAATGGTGCCACATATTCAGGCGATACACATTCCAACAGATGGGGTGAGGATAAGGCTATCTCGAAACTTAGTAAGGATGGAAAATACTCAGTTGAAAGGGGTTATCATATGGAAAAGGCTGAGATAGGATGTGTGGATATGAGGAGAAAGAAGCTTTAGGATGGAATATGGAACCTTAAAATTCCATATAAGATTGTTATCTTTTTATGGAAAGCAGTGTCTAAGGCCCTACCTACAACAATAAATCTTCAAAGAAGGAAAATAATTCAATATGCTCAGTGCTCCAGGTGTAATGGACAGGAGGAGGATGAAATGCATCTTCTCTCGCTGCAGGGTATCTGAATGTACTTGGAGATTTGCGGGAATGGATTTGTCTGCATAGAGGACACAAAGACATTTAGTTCTTGGATGCAATACTGGATATAAAAGACAAGGATGAATGAGGATTTTGAAAGATCAATTTTCATTCTCTGGGAAATTTGGGTTCAGCGCTGCAAAAAGGCGATGGAAGGGATTCAAACAGACCCCGAAAGAGCAGTTTATCTGGCTCAACAGGCTTATGATATGAACAAGCGGATTCAACAGAAGGAGCAAACTGATTTGACTGGAGGAAGATTTCTGGATACTTTCTCTTTCAAAAACTAGGACAATACGACTGAAGGAGAGGTCCGGAATTGTGCAGTGGTCAAGTTTGATAGATCGTTCAGAGAAAGCAAGAATCTGGGGACAGCGGGATGGTCTATTTATAGACCAAGCATGGATCAACAGATGCAGAAAATGGGTTCAGATTTCTTCTCGTGGTGTCACCTCTCCAGGCAGAAACTATTGTGTGTTGGAGAGCTAGGTAGAGTTCAGACGCATGCGCTTGCATGCTCACGGATTCGTCAAGCCTAGTGGCGGCACTCAATAGACCAGCGCTGTGGACGATAAGGAACTTAATAGATGAAATTTATAAATATGTCTCTTCGTCATTTGTAGTATTATCAATTACGAAAGTTCATACAGGGCTGTGCAACCGGTCCGACCCGGACAGGACCGGACCGGAACCGGAATGTCCATAATTCTTGGGCCGAAAACAGGACCGGAAAGGGGACATTCTGGACCGGGACCGGTCCGGAATTATTCCGGGTTTGGACCGGACCGTATCGGTTAGACCATAATTTTAATATTTCATTTTTTAAACTTTATTTTTATGTTAAAAATTAAACATTTTTTACTACAAAAAAATTTAGTAATATGAAAATTAGAATAAAAATAAGTTATATTAAAATAGAGTTTGTGAAATATGATTGCATGATTTTTAAATAACAAAAGAAGATGCAATGGTCTCACAAACGATTAAAATTGTTCAAAAAAAGTGAATATTTATAACAACTAAAAACCACCTTTATAAATCTATAAATTTCAAAAAATATAATTTGAAGTGATAAAATAATGAGTTGGTCTCTTGGGTGACCGTCACTATATAGTGACCAGATTAAATTGCAAATAAGATATAAGTTTAAAAAACACGGAGGGACCAATTTGCAATTTCAGAAATTTTTTAAAAATCACGCGCTACAGTGTCAAGCCACGCGCTACAGTGCCGAGCCGCTACAGTACCGATTCGCTACAGTGTTGAGTTGCTACAGTAAAACATAAAACATGAACAGTTTAACTTAAAACATGAACATTTTGACTTAAAACATGTACATGAACATTTTAACTTGAAACATGAACATTTTAACTTGAAACATAAAACATAAATATTTTAACTTAAAACATAAAACATGGGCGTTTTAACGTGAAACATGAACACTTTAACTTGAAACATAAAGGCCTCGTTTGGCTATCAGCGTTTAGCTGTTAGCTGTTAGCGGATTTTATTAGCGGTTAGCTGTTAGCGGATTCTATTAGCTGTTTTGACTAGCGGTTTGACTAGCGTTTTGTAAATGAGTGTTTGACAAGTAACAATTAGCTGATAGCTGTTTCATTACGTTAAATGACAGAAATAGACATTACTACAATTTATTATTAATTATTTTTTGTCGTGTGTTAATTGTTCATCGAAAATTATAATCACTTATATATATATTTCATGATGTTTATTATTTGACTTATTATTCATTATTAATATATTTACATTTATTTAAAAAATTATTTTTAGAATTAAAATAATTTAGTATATATTGTGTAATACTACAAAAATAGATTAAAAATAATGTGAAAAATCTGATTTGTACGTACGCAAATATGCTTACGTTAAATTTACTGAACAGTTGAATTGTAAAATTGTGTATGTATAAATTATTTAAGGAATTCGATTAATTATAGAAAAAGAAATTTGTGAGAAATAAGGATAAAAAAGATATTTTGTAATATTTCTTTGATTAACTTTTTACAAACGCTGCTCTTTCTAGCGTTTCAGAAATCAGAGGTTTCACCAAAAAATCTAATCAGAAAACTCTCCTCACAAAACACTAGAAAGAGCTGTTTGACAAGTCAACTATCCATATTTAATCCAAAAAGCTAAACGCTCTTCAAAACTCTCGTCACCAAACGGGGCCAAAACATAAATATTTTAACTTAAAACATGGACGTTTTAAAGTGAAACATGAACACTTTAAATTGAAACATAAAACATAAATGTTTTAATTTAAAACATAAAACATGGACGTTTTAACGTGAAACATGGACACTTTAACTTGAAACATAAAACATAAACATTTTAACTTGAAACATAAAACATAAATATTTTAACTTAAAACATAAAACATGGACGTTTTAACGTGAAAAATGAACACTTTAACTTCAAAATGAACACTTAACTTGAAACATAAAACATAAATATTTTAACTTAAAACATAAAACATGAACGTTTTAACGTGAAACATGGACACTTTAACTTGAAACATAAAACATGAACATTTTAACTTGAAACATGAACATTTTAACTTGAAATATAAAGCATAAATATTTTAACTTAAAACATAAAACATGGACGTTTTAACGTGAAACATGAACACTTTAACTTGAAACATGAACATTTTAACTTGAAATATAAAATATAAACATTTTAACTTAAAACATAAAATATGGACGTTTTAACGTGAAACATGAACACTTTAATTTGAAACATAAAACATGGACATTTTAACTTGAAACATTGAAGTACACTGTAGCGCACTGTAGAAAAACACTGTACACGCGCGGAAACACTGTAGCGCGTGATTTTTTTTAATTTTTAAAAATTGCAAATTGGTCCCTCCTTGATTTCCTTTATTGCACTATTTATAATTTAATCCGGTCACTATATAGTGACGGTCACTCCCAAGACTTTTCCTAAAATAATACTAATATTAATAACCAAAAATAAAAGGAAAAGTCTTGGAAGAGACCGTCTCTATATAGAGACCGGATTAAATTGTAAATAGTTATATAAGTCAAAAACACGGAGGGACCAATTTGCAATTTCAGAAATTTTTTAAATATCACGCGCTACAGTGTCAAGCTGTGCTACAGTGCCGAGTCGCTACAGTACCAATTTGCTACAGTGCCGAGTTGCTACAGTAAAACATAAAACATGGACAGTTTAACTTAAAACATGAACATTTTGACTTAAAACATGAACATGAACATTTTAACTTGAAACATAAAACATAAATATTTTAAATTAAAACATAAAACATGGACGTTTTAACGTGAAACATGAACACTTTAATTTGAAATATAATACATGAACATTTTAACTTTAAACATAAAACATAAATATTTTAACTTAAAACATAAAACATGGACGTTTTAACGTGAAACATGAACATTTAAACTTGAAACATGAACATTTTAAATTGAAATATAAAATATAAACATTTTAAATTAAAACATAAAATATGGACGTTTTAACATAAAACATGGACGTTTTAACATTAAACATGGACGTTTTAACATAAAACATGGACGTTTTAATGTGAAACATAAACACTTTAACTTGAAACATAAAACATGGACATTTTAACTTGAAACATTGAAGTACACTGTAGCAAACACTGTAGCGCACTGTAGAAAAATACTGTACACGCGCGGAAACACTGTAGCGCGTGATTTTTTTTTAATTTTTAAAAATTGCAAATTGGTCCCTCCTTGATTTTCTTGATTGCACTATATGTAATTTAGTCCGGTCTCTATATAGAGACGGTCTCCTCAGAGACCAACTCAAAATAAAAATAACACATAAATTAATTAATAAATATTTAAAATATAAAATATATTAAATACCGGTCTGGAAAGGAAAATACCTGGTTTTGGACCGGACCGGACCGGACCCAGAATCCCTAAAAAACTTGGACCGGTGACCGGACCAGAATCCCTTATATCTGATTCCACTCCGTTACTTTCCGGTCCGAACCGGTTCATGCACAGCCCTAGTTCATAGAGATAGTCTATCATATGTCCATGATGTAGCCTATAATTTAGGCCGAACTATTTGTAATCTTCTTGGTTATTAATATTAGTGGTTATTTTCGAAAAAAAGAAAACACATTTTATCGGAATTTGTTTATTAAAATTACAAATACCGGGTACATTTTTAAAAAAATTGTTTTTTGCTTATAAAAAAGAGAGTGTATAAGCTTAAGCGCGGTACCACCAATACCATACACCCAAAAGGGGGATTCTCCGGTAGAGTCAATTAGCTGAGGAAACTCACAGAGTCGCACAGTTGAAGCGAAGAAGATGACGGAGGCAGTCGTGAGGGGAAAGGCCGGCATGGCCAGTGTCAGAGAAATGCCGATTGTTCAAGACGGCCCGCCACCGGGTGGGTTCGCCCCGGTCCGATTCGCCCGCCGGATCCCTAACACCGGCCCCAGCGCCATAGCCATTTTCCTCGCCGCTCTCGGCACCTTCTCCTACGGCATGTATCAGGTCGGCAAAGGCAACAAGATCCGCAGGTAACGTATCATTTCGGGTTTTGAATTTATTATCGAATTTGAGCTATTGCATCACTGTTTTATATGTGAAATTGATGTTTGGTGGCTAATTGAAGAAGTATAATGGGTTGTAGTTTAAAAATGTTGGATGATTCATGTACTGGCTAGGTTATAGCTTTCCTTGTTGAGATTTGCACTCTTTTTTGCTAGCAAATGAGCCGAAGAAATAATGTGTCTGAAGGAGTTTATTTTTGACATGTAGAAGCAAAATGAAATTTTTTTAGTCTTGCTGGAAGCTAAATGAAAGTTGTTAGGGCTAAATATTTAGTCTTGCTGGAATTAATGCATTTTTATCATGAGATGGATTTGAGCTTTCAGTCATTTTGTGGCTGTCTGTAAACTGAGAGGGGCTTGTTTAAGTGGATCTTTTGCAACTGATATATAGATTAGATTTGATGTATTGAATTGGTCGGCATAGTTGGGGTTTGTTGCGTAGGCGAGTTTGGGTGGGAGAATAAATGACAAAGTGCACTGATTCAATTGAAAGTTACGGCGACTCTTGGAGGAAATTTCAGAGTCCCGCTGGCTACAAAATAGGTCCCTTTTAACAAAAAGGTGTAACTTTCAAGTAGTTTTGTGTTGATGCAGACTTTGGAATTTTAATCTAGTTATTGAAAAAAAAAGCAAAGCTTTAACTGTATTGTTTCAAATCATTAGGTTAGAATATCCTGGAAACACATTTATTAATATTGAAAAAAAAAGCAAAGCTTTAACTGTATTGTTTCAAAGCATCAGGTTAGAATTTCCTGGAAAAACGTTTATGAATATTGAAAAAAAAAAGCAAAGCTTTAACTGTACTGTTTCAAATCACTAGGTTAGAATATCCTGGAAACACTTTTATGAATTTAACCTGAATGAAGGGGGTCAAAGTAGATATTGTGGCTCAAACTAATTGATACATAATTATCATCTTAATTAACATCACCAACACCTCACTTGTGGGTAACATTTCATTATCATCTGCAGTGGAACTAAGCAACTATTTGTGTATAACTATAGTAAATCTATTCATGATAAAATAGGGGCTGAATAAACTGTTGATGACTGATTAGGATAGTAACCTTTGACCTGGTAGACTTATATGATCTAGATGATGATTGCTGTCTGCCAGCATTATTTGCTTGCTAGAAATGGTACATGATCTGATTGAGCTCTATTGAATTTAATATGAGGTCTAAGGTAGACTCCAATCAAGTGATGGAACATTTTTTACTCTCTAAAGCATAAGCTTAGAGGAGAGAAGTTAAAAGCAGGAGGAACTGCAACTGGAATTGGATCTCATGTGATTATTATTTGATATTCAATTTCATTGATGTCTGAGTTGTTTTCTGTAGTTTGTGAGAATGAGATAGACACGAGGTTTCAGTTAGTTTTTTTCTGTCTGTAAACTGAGAGTACCCTCTTTATTTGGCATGTTGTAATTACAAGTGATCTTTTGCCATTGATAATATTTATGGTTAAATTAAATTTGACGTTTATAAAGTCAGCCAGTATAGTTGGGTTTGGCTTGCTTTTGGGGGGAGAATGACTGGACAATGAGAACTAAAATTTTGAAAACTATGGAGAGGAAATCCCTGTATCCCTTAGAGCATCCACAATAGTGGTTCTTAAAACCACTTTTCTTAATAAGGAGCACTTCTTATTGAGAAATGACCATTGTGGAGTTCTTAAAACCACTCCTTAATAAGGAACCACTCCTTACTTTGGGAGTGGTTACCTATTTCTACGTGTTTAACTAGCCAATAAAAATATTGCTCTTGCCCTTTATTATTTTCTAATTTTAAGTTTAAAAATAATTTTAAAGAGAAGAAGTGCTTCTCAAGTTTTGTTCTATTGTTGGTGGTGGTTTCTTTCTTAGTTTTTCTAAAAAAAGATTACGTGGCACTTAAGAAGTGGTCCTTAAGTTGATACCATTGTGGATGCTCTTAGGCTT
Organism: Cruciata laevipes; assembly: GCA_963678965.1. Lineage (NCBI taxonomy): Eukaryota > Viridiplantae > Streptophyta > Magnoliopsida > Gentianales > Rubiaceae > Cruciata > Cruciata laevipes. The sequence goes on from OY787635.1 coordinate 19,670,412, forward strand.
CTTTCCAGTAGATGCTTGCTATTTTTACAATTTCAATCCAGATTTTTTTCTTTAGTAAATGCCTAATTAAGGTTGGCTTAGAGTGCGCGTTATTTCAATTCATTAGTTATCATCTTAACTTCTTGTTGTAGTAGAGAATTTTACTTCATAGTTTCAGTTACCAGCATCCACACATTGGTTGTGAGTTAAATGTGATGAGTATCATCAGGAGTTGTACTGAGCAACTACATGTTATACTCTAGGATATCTGTTCAGTGATACAAAGGATTTAATAAATTACAGATGATTGGTTATGACAGTAACCTTGATGTAGAGCAGTTCAGTGGAGTTAATTTTAGATCCAGAAACCAAATTACTGTCTGACATCATAATCTGTATGCTAGAAGCCAAGAGCAGAGAAACTGCTAGTTAAAACTGGGAAGAACAACGTACTAGAATTTATTCAATAATCAAATTCCAGCGATGACTGAGCTGTTCTGCTCTAAAGTGTGGAGGAAAAGCCAAAGTTCTAAACTATATGATTACTGTAATTTTGCTGACACTTTTTGGTCTGTATAGGGTGATCAAGGAAGAGAAGTATTCTGCTCGGCGTGCCATTTTGCCAGTGCTTCAAGCTGAAGAAGATGAAAGGTGAGATGAACCCTTTACAATTGACTTTACCTTCCTTGATGAATTATGATAATCACTTGATGCTTGCACTAAACTTCATCAAGCAAATAAAATGTGAATCGATCTGCTCCTACAGATTTGTGAAAGAGTGGAGAAAATATCTTGATGAAGAGGCCAGAATAATGAAGGATGTTCCAGGCTGGAAAGTCGGTGAGAACGTCTACAACTCTGGAAAATGGATGCCTCCAGCTAGCGGAGAGCTCAGGCCTGACGTTTGGTAAGCATGCATGTAACAGTGAGACGGATTTCTGGCAGTACTTCCTTTCATGACGTACTGCCTTCACAATAATGAAGTTTTATCTGGAGAGCTGTTTCACATGTATTCATATTGATGACACCTTTTGCATTTATGTCTAAGTTGAAGCAAAACAAATCCCCCAGTGTGATACTTGTTATGCCGACTTCCTGATAAACATGGAAGTGTTTTTAAAAAATCCATCTCTTGTTTTGTTGAGCTTTCAACATCACAATTTTAGCTACTCGATAACCAATGTATGTATAATGTTTTGAGGTTTCATAGCTGTGCAATTACTTTGTTTCATGTCTGCTGCTTTCTTAATATCAAATTGTTTACACTTGAACATTATTTTAAAAGATGTGTTGTAATATAAAAGAATCTTTACCAAGTAAAGTATCAGAATGATGTACAACTAGGATATCTTAGGGAGAAATATGATGTGTAATCAAGTAAATGCAGTTAAACAACGTCACAATTGAAGGAATATAGAGAACAGCCGGTCTTACTCTCGAAAGCCGAAGAGGCAGAGAGTAGCAGCAAGCTTAGCAAACGAACTAGGAGGAGCTTGATAAAGACCACACAAATATTTCTGAGTTGAGATTGAGATCGAGTGAGCTCTAATATAATCAAATCAGCTTCTTAAAGATATTCTAATCTCTAAGCAACAACATAGATATTAATGCTAGTTAACTTTCTATTCGGGAAAGTCTTCTATGAGGCAGGTAAAGGTTAGGCAGTTGACGTTGATTATATAATTTAATTGATGTATTTTTATACCTTGAACTCCACTTTAATTTCAATGGTTATTATTTGATGTTGCATTTGTTCATGTTGACCTTGTATAAAAGTTCACTTTCGATGATATTTGTGGTTAAATGGTCTACTGTCTAACCTTTGGGCTGCCTCATATGAGAATTCTATTGCTATCCAAAAGCAAAAGCTGATTTAGACTTGTCCTACATTTATGCACTTCTTAATGATCCATGCATAAAAAATCCAATTGTTATATGCAAAAAAAAAAAAAAAAAAAAAAACTCACTATTATTGGACTCCACCTCTCTACCAACTTCGACCTTGAAAAATACTTCATTTCTTTTGTGGACGCTATAATGCTTGACGTTGAGCGTCAATAACCTTATTTGCTACTTTCACTATTCTCGCATCTAGCCCTATCAAATCTACCACCCTCCCAACATCGAACACTACAACGTCACCATTAAAGTTTGATAAGGATATTTCGTTGTAAGATTGAAGATATCGTGAATTACCCCTCTTTGTTGTCGTCGAGAAAGTAAAACACCTAGATTTGAACATACTTCATATCAGATTTGTTGTACTTCACGAATTTGGAGTTCACAAATTGATGTTCTTATCGTTGTAATTCTATTTAATTTTTATATAGAAAGATCTTTGAAAAATAGTAATCATTTGAAATAAAACGTGTTAAAAAAACACGATTCTAACATAACCCTAAATGTTATAAAAATTTGACGGACTAACTCGAAACTTTCTCAATGCTAAAGTTTAGTTAAAGCTCAAACCTAATCTAATTCCAAATTTGGATGACTAAACATAGTCCGATATTTTACACATTGTAATATCATTGAAATGATATTATTACCTATAAATCTTACAAAACTCAAATAACTTGGGGCATTTTTATATATTCCTATAATGTGACAAAAAGAAGCAAAATCAAGTCCAAAGCATTGCTATCAGCTCAAAACATAACATACAGCCTACAGGTGACTCTAGCAACTCTCCACAGCCTTCGGGCAACACACTGCTTCCGGGCGAAATCTTAGGAATTACAGCCTTCGGGTTGCTTCCGGGCGAAAGTCCAGGAAATTGCCTTTGGGCAACACATTGCTTCCGGACGAAAGTCCAGGAAATTGCCTTCGGACCACCTTGTATTTTATTTTATTTCATTTGCTTGGGTTGAGGAGTCGTCAATAATTCTCAAGATTCGCCTTCGGGCAATAAAAAAAAAAAAAAAAAGCAACTCTCCATTCCTAATCAGCAAAATCTGTTTCCCCAACATTCCTAAATCGGACACACAATAAAAAAATAAAAAATAAAATAAAAAATAAAAAATAGAAAAGAAAGATTTAAAACATTCAAACGTACGAGCAACAGAAATTGGCAAGAAAAGCATAGATCTGCAGATCGATCCCGAAAAAGTTCAACGCTTTTCGCCTCTGTTTCGGGCACCCAATTTCGTAATCGACCGTTGATCAAAAAATTTCAATGACCCCTTTATACCCTCATTGATTTGAATTACTGAAGCTACCCCAATTATTGACTTGTACATACTTTTTGGTTGGATTTGATTTGGGGTAGGATTTTTACCTGATTTTGTTAGGGTTTTCAATGTGGGTGTAAGAAAGGGAAATTTGTTCGGTGGTGATGGCGTCGGTAGCGGTGCAGGGGTCGAAAAAGAATAAAGATTTGGAAGCTGGAAGAAAAAGGGTAATCAAATTTCTGGAGAATTGATGCATTTGATCCAATTTGCTCTTTCCTTGTACCAAGTTGGTTTTTTTTTTCTCAAATTTTTAAGTTTTGATGTTAATGTTTGTATCTCAGGTACTAGTTTAAGCAATATGATCATCATTTGATTGAATTTCTATTTACCCTGTTGCTTATGTTTGGTCATTAATGAGATGATTTTGTGTACTGTTAATGTTTACAAAGCTTTTTGTGATAAAGCATATAAGTTAGTATTAGGATTGCTCTGAATGAATGCCACTCTGTTACAAGTATGTCTTGAGTTTACTTTTAAGATGCCTCAGATGAGAGGATAAGTTTTATAGATGATGTGGTTTAACTGTAGGATTCCTGGTTTATAGTGGGTTAGGTTAGGGCTTTGATTTTGCTTTCCAATCGTTTTGGGTTTGGTTAATGACCTTGTGCCATATGCACATGCTACACTGGCTGATAATATGTGTATCAATTTTCTGTCCTGGGGGCATCTTGAATTACATTGGTAGATTTGCTATCAGCTTTAGGTAGGGATGATGTGGCCGGTGGCCTCTTTCCTATTGCTTGCATTATGAAGGATAATGGATCTATCATTCTATCTGATTGAAAATCTGTTTAAAAATATAAACACAACATTGGCAGAATTTATATTATAGAGCTGCTTATGATTAAGAAGCTACGGTCTGATTAGAAATAATTTGGTTCTTTGAGGTTACATGTTTGACAAGGAAATCTTTCACTGGTATTTAGCCATCAAGGTATAGTATAGAACAAGGCAAACTGTCTAGTGAGAATTGTACTGGACCTTTCATCCCTCTTAGGAATTGTATATTGTGATCATCTATGTTTTAATCCCTTTGTTCTACAATGTATAGTACTAAATGTGTGGAGGAGAAATAGTAGAGATGACAAAAAGAAGTTAAGAGAATGTTACATGCATGAGTAAATGAGAATGAATGAATAAATAAAACTTTGCCAAAAGAGTTTAAATTCAGTTGCACTGACTGAAACAGAAAGTGAGGAAGTATTTTTTATCCACTGCAGCATGTTTCAGATATTAAAATGAAGGATCAAAAATTTATTTTGTTATACATCGAACTTCTGATTTTGAGTTGTGTGATCTCTAAAATGTGTTATTAATTGATGTCAAAACATCAAAATTCTGCCTGTGATTTTACTATTTTTTGGGGGAAAATTGTGATTTTACTTAAGTTGTAAATTTACAAAATGTTATGATTTTATATTCCACAGCTAGATGAATTTCGTAAGGTAAAAGCTGCCAAGAGAAAACAGAATGTGTCTCACACCTCTGAAACAGGACCTCATGAAAAGCAGCTTTCTGATTCTGAACATGTTCGGGGTGTGGATTCGGGCGTTGCTGGTACATCTGATGCAGTAGAAGTAGTTACTTCAGAGCTGCCTCGAGTTGAAAATTCAAAAGTTGTGGAACCTGGAAGCTCTTATATTCCCGGTGATGCAAGCGTCAACTATCCTGCTTCTGGTGTGTCATTGCCTCTTGACTTGTCTAGTAAAGATATTAGGGGTGTTGATGCTTTACAGTACCCAAAGAACTTAAGTTCAGAGTTTGACCCACCACTGAAAAGGGAGGTTGACGGAGTCTTGGAGAGCACATCTACTGGTATTGCCATGAATCCGTCGTCTCAGAACCGAGACAGCACTTTGTGGCCATCTAGAAACAATGGATCTTATGGAAACTTTCCAAGTGATTCAGATAGTCAAGGCAAAGATTTTTCATCAAGTAATCTTGATTCTTCTCATTCTTCTCTTACAAATGGCTTTGTAGAGAAGTCTGGGATGGGATTTCCTCGTGAAGCCTCAGTTTATAGTGATCGCATGGTTGACAATGCACCCTCATCTCATGAAGGTAACTCTTGTTTGGATTTCTTTCCCCAAATTTTCCATGTCGCATTTTTTACTCTTTGTATCCATATAACTGTCAAATTTGATATCTGCTGCCTGTTTATGCTAGCCCCCCACCAGTCTATAAGGAGTAGTACAAACTACATTTCTACCGGAGTGGGGAAGGTGGATGGGTTGGATAATTATGGATCACTGCTCTCCAATGAAAGGGAAGGAAAGAACAGTAGTTCAACTCAGATGCCTAATGCAAATAATTTATCCCCGTGGCCATTAGACTCGAAATATGCTGGTTCCAGCAGTTTGTCAAATTATGGACAATTGTCTTTATCCTCTCCTGGAAATTATGCCAGGAGGTCTCGTCCATCTTTCCTTGATTCCATCACTGTATCGAAAGGTTCTTCTGCATCACCACCTGTAACTGGATCACTTAAGATTGACCAATTTGGCTCCAAAATATATCCAGAAGACACCCTAGATTCACATGATCAGAACATTACATATTCTGCACATGCTTCTGGAAATGGGGTTGACATATTCAAACAAGGTCTGGATAGGAACTATGAAAGCAAACCAAATGAAGACTTCACGGCTTTAGAGCAGGTTTTAATTAATCCTCTTTCTGGTTTTTAGTTTTTCTTGTCATATAGACACATGCTTTAGCTTGATCCTTTTTCCCTTGTACTGTATTATCTTTTCAGCATATTGAGGATTTGACACAAGAAAAATTTTCATTGCAACGAGCACTTGATGCTTCACGGGCTTTAGCAGAGTCCTTGGCTGCTGAAAATTCAGCTCTGACAGATAACTATAACCAACAGGTAATTTTCTTGTCTCTCTTATTTTTGAAGTACTTTGATAATTTATTAGTTGCTTTGTTTGCTCACCTATTAAAGATTTAACTAGCACTTTTATGCTAATTCTGAGATGCTGGTGTTGATGGATTCCTTTTATTCAGGGGGGTGTTGTCAATCAGCTAAGATCTGATTTGGAGATATTGCAACAGGAGATTAAAGCCAACATGGTAGCATCCTTATGCTTTCTTGCCTTACTAATGTTGATTAAATTACCAAATATTATCCTCTTTGGAGATCTCATTTTACTTCATTCCATGATGTTTTTTTTGTAAATTTTGTTGCGGGTCTGTTTGCTCTCAGCTGGCAGAACTAGTCCTTTTCATAATTGAGTAATTGGCAGGATAATTGGGGCTACTTTGTGAACTGCGTGCCTTGGTTTCATTACACATACAAACTGTATAGTTTTCAAAAAAATTTAAGTGAGCATATGGAATAAGTCAATATCAAATCACATTCGTACTAGTTTTATGTATATGATGACTGGTCACTGTTGATTGATAATGTGCTGTAACAAGTGTAATGGTTATGGTTGCAAATTATGTAGGTATTTGAATTTCCTTTTTCATTTATTGAAGATTACCTGTGTTCGGGGTCTGCTAGTAGAATTATATTGCCACACTTTCCTTTGCAGATGGAGCTTGAAGCTGTCCGAGCAGAATACTCAAATGCTCATCTGGAATGTAATGCAGCTGATGAGCGTGCCAAGTTACTGGCATCCGAAGTTATTGGCTTGGAAGAGAAGGTACATTAAGATTATATACGGAAACTATTCTGAAGGGGTGAAAACTATGTGAGATAATCTTTTATCATGGGTATCTTCGCTGCAGAGAAATTGTTGTCTTCTGCGATGTGTAACTGCACATGTTTCATGTATGAAGGGTGTTGTAATTATTTCAATTATATTCCCCTAAAATGATCTGCCTATATGGGTGCAAATTACTGTTGTGAACAGAAAAGGCACATGGGAGTTAGATTTTTTGGGAAAGCTATGATTTGTTCTTTTGTACAAAAACCACCTCATCCCACCAGCACAAAGCTCCAAAACATGACTGTTTATGATGATACTATGGTCTTATTCTTGCTGCTAATTATATTTCTAGGCTCTACGCCTGAGGTCTAATGAGCTAAAACTGGGGAGACGACTGGAGGAGTCACAAGAAGAAATTTCTTCTTTCAAGTATGTAGACCATCTCCATAATCTCTGAACATATTTTTTTCTGTATATATGCAATATTTTTGCTTGTAATTTTAAGAGTCTGCAAGTACAGCTCAAAACGCTGAGTAAGTTTTATAAAATTAGAAGTGTATTGGAAATGTAATGGTGTGTTGATATCACAACAAAGTGTATTGGGCTGATTTGCAGCACTTCATCATAAGCATGAACTCCAGTGCCTGGACGATGGTGTGCATGTTTGTTTAAATTTTCCCTATAGTTATTTATTTACTTGTATTTAGTAATTCTTAAGTGTTTTCATGTACCCTGCAGAAAAAGAATTTCTAGCATGGAAAAGGATCGTCAGGATCTACAGTCTACCATTGATGCTTTACAAGAAGGTAAGACAATTGCCTAAGTGCATCATTTCCGTGTTGAGTGTCTGTTTTGATGATGAAACCCTTCTCACTGGTCCGGCTATTATGAGACTGTCTTTGACATATGTGATTATTGTTGTTTACCAAGCTTTGTGTAGATTATATTTGGAAGGATGTAGAAGTTATTTGAAACAGACATTTTTCCTAGTTATTGGCCATTGGCCCTTCTCTTGACCTTTCATATTTTCCAGATTAATCTATTATTTCTTACTATTTCATGTCTCCTTAACATCCTTTTTGATCTCCTATACTTCTCTTGGGCAGAGAAGAAGCTACTGCAATCTAGAATATGGAAAGCATCTGCAAATGGGAAGCTTGTTGAGGTTAGCAAGAGCTCAACCATTAAGAAAGACGTTTCAACCTCGACAGAGGATATAGGTATGCATTTTAAATTTATGAAAGTGTCTTTGCTGTTCCTTATAGAAATGCAGCTGAAATAATTTTAATATACTCTCTAGTGGAAAGTTTGCTCCACATTTAGGATGGCTTCCAATATGCAGTCTGATAGTAAGCCAGTTCTAGTGAATTAATCGGTAGATAATAATTTTTTATTGGTCCTTGTTTTATGTTTTTATATAACTTGTTTAGGCATAATTTGATAAGGTTTGTGGAGCCACTGTCTTCCAGGCAAAGATACCATTTTGTTTTCCTGATATATTATTAGTGATAGGCAGAGCACTCCGAGGCATACCCTTGCCACAGATCAAAGTATAAGATTGTCAAGTTGAGCATTAATTGTTTACAAAAAAAGATATATAGACTGGGAAGCCACTAACCACCAATAGGGTAAGTTGGGATTCACTATAAATCATCTTTTATAGAAAAAAAGAGGGACTTGGAAATGGTAAATTCCAGTGGAAACTTTTTATTCCTATTTTAGGCGATTTCTTTTCCCCCTCCCCCCATAATTTTTGACCTTTCTGTATAGCTAATTGCTAGGATATTTTATGCACAGGTGGGACCAGTGATGGAGAGACTGACTCAGGCTCATCTAACATGCCTGGAAATGATGCCTCCAGTTTACAGCTCCTGCAAAATGACCGAGAGTTCAGCCTTCAAGATAGATCTTTGACCATTCCTCCTGACCAGCTGAGAATGATCGAGAACATTAACACATTGATGACAGAGGTATCCTTTTGGCACTCGCTGTTCTGAATTGATACTTTCTAACTTTAGTTTCTTCTCATCATTGGTTGGTTTTGCCTAACACTTCTTCTGACTTGCAGTTGACAATGGAGAAAGAAGAAATAGTGCAAGCTTTGTCCGCTGAATCATCTCAGGCTTCTAAGCTCAAGGTATTGTTTTTATAAATCTTGCCATATGCTAGGTTGTTTGTAGCATGTAGAATAAAGAATATAAGAATGTTGTTCTCTCTATTTCTGTTTTGTGGCTTCAAATTTATTTTAAGCTCATCTTGCTGTAGGAATTGAACAAGGAGTTAAGTCGAAAGCTTGAAGTTCAAACACAAAAATTAGAGCTTTTGACTGCCCAGAGTATGGTGAGCAATGGTGTCCAAGTGAGATTACCTGATTCTCACATAATAAGTGATGACAGTCCATACGCTGATGAAGGAGATGAGGTGAATACTCAGTTGTTTTAATAATGTCTCTGAAATATACATACTGGTGATTATGAATAACCTGTCATACATACAGTTATTGGCATAGGTAGTAATGTTGGTTTAGGGTGGTTTTTACTTGAACTAATTTCTTTCTACGATTAGGTGGTGGAAAGAGTATTAGGATGGATTATGAAACTTTTTCCTGGAGGGCCATCAAGGCGGCGAAGTAGTAAGCTGCTTTGAAATCCTTCACCAGCGATTGCTTTTGGTCTGGTGGATCCGTTTTTTGTTTCCTTCCCCTCAGTCAAGGTTTATACAAGAGATGAGGTCGCAGTTGTATATTGTGAGTGACCCCATACAGCCCCCTTCATTTTTTCCGTCAGAAGAAGTACACCAGTTTTTGTTGATGATGTCGGAGGAGATGCAATAGTTGCTCCTGATATAGTTGTCAAAAGAGATAATGATAGGCCTACATTTTCATGTTGGTAGGTTTTTTGGAAAGTTATATTTTGGTCTCCCCATTGATTTGTATCACAGAGGAAAAAGGGTGGAAGAAATGGTTCAACATACTGTAGAGAAAATTAGTGTACCGAACTGGAAGTTAGTGACATAACATTGTATCATATTATTGTCAGATGCTAGAAGCTTGAATTTTCAAAATGAAAAAAAGAAGAAATCATCATTGTATGATATATTGTTACCATGTATTGCATATGGCGGTTGTCAAAGCTTACATTATCCTAGAATTTATATGCCAATATATGATGATCTTTGGATATTTTAACTTGTCTGAATTGAGCTTTAGAGTAACATTTGTTCCTTTTTATCATGAAAATGAGTACAAAACAACTGAGGCTGAACATATATATAGTTTAGGTCGAGGAATGTTATGTAGATGTACCCTTTCAACTTAAATCCGTACTTTTTTTTTTTAAGAAATTATTTCATGGTACTGGGAAATGCCCAGAAACGATTACAATGAGTGGAATTGGCATCCAATTCGACTAGTGTATTACAAGAACAACCGAACAAAATGTCAACCAGACTTATAGTAACAAGTCTGTACTATTACAGTTTGAGAGATCCAATAAAAAGTGTAATATCGCCCTCAGAGATATTATCTAATAACTGCTGAAACCACATTTGCTTGGCATAGAGGAGCGTCTCCCGCATCAATCACTTCGCCAATCAGGGATCTACTACAACCGCAACACCACTTGATCCAAAACATGATCAATGTTCTTCAAACTGCAAACACCTTGAAACCCAGAAATCATGACCGGAAACACGATCTGTATAATCAGATCAGAGCAATAGACACAAATCATAAAACACGATCCTTATAATTGGATCGAGAACAAAACTTCGACATAAATCAAGATCTAGTCGAAGAACTTATTATGTGGATTATTAAAAACAATAAACAGAAGAACAATTGTTTTCCCGTCTCCCCATTATGGGAAGACGGGGAAGAAAATTGAAGAAGAAAAGAGGGAGTTTGGGGAGGATTTTGGGAGAAGGGCAGCTAGGGTAGAATTTAGTTACTTAAATCCATACTTAATAATAATTTATACATCGTAATTTTGAATTCAAATCATTTTTTATTGATAATAATCATTTTTTAACAAAAAAGTTAAATCCTAACGAAAAATTTATTATTATAAATTTAGCCTCGTAATGCATAATGTTGAAACATATCAACATTATATTCAAGTTAAGAGAAGGTCTCACCCAAAGCTTTGTATTAAGTTAAATACACTATAGATGGAGAGCCAAAATTGTTAAAAGTTTAGTGATGTCTAACAAAAATCACTCAATACAAATAATATAGTAATACATTTAATGTTAAAATATGGTTATGTTTGTTAAAATGTACTGAACTGAAAAACAAATAAGCTGACTGAATTGAACTAAATAAGTTTACTGAACTCATTCGAATTGAAAAAATTATCTGAACTGAAAATATTTTATTAGAACTCATCTAAACTGAAAAAAACTTAGATAAGTTGGGGATAACATGCACTAATACTATGCATGTTAGAAAATGGAAGAGTTGAGGGACTTAAATGCAATTTTCGTCTTCAACTTTGGGCTACGATTTGAGTGTGATCCGAATTGATTCGGTCCAGTATTTGGTATCTGTGGATTCTCCCCTGGGAGTACTACACGATTGGTTTTGGAATCACTCAAATCGGAACAACGGCGAATGAGATATTGATGCTCTAAATTAGTCATTGAAACTTGCTTTTCAGAAAGATCATGTCAGTGAAGATATATCTTCGGAAAAACACTGATCAGTATAAATTCAGAATTCTTCTAGATAGTATAAATTCGGAATACTTGGACGGTAAGCTAATCAGCTTATTTGTGGAAATTGGTGAATTGGTAATTCCAAAATTTATAGAGTATCCAACAAGCAATCAGTTTAAATTAGGCCATTTAGGTCACGGAGATGTAAAATATAGTAAAATATATTCTTCCAAGACTAATTATGGCTGATTGGGAAATTTCAAAATATTAATTATGACTGATTAATATATACGAAAATAATCAGACTTTCACCTTCCATACTTAGAGCTGTATAAATAGGATCGTTAGGAGAATAATTTTACCCACTCATTCGAACAAAGCCTCACGCATCTCATTCTTTATTCTTCTCACGGTCAATAATTCTGTCAGCTCTAATCAATTGTCTCATGTTAGTATTCTTTCAGTAAATGGTGATTTGATTGCTCACGGGTTGGTTGCTAGTACTAGACTCGACACTAGTCAGCCTTAGTGGTTTTATCCTAGGGAACGTAAAAGTACACACGGCCTAAAACATTTGCAGGATTAGCCTCGTTACCACTTGTATGTACAATGATGCATAACGCTTTTTTACTATGCAAACATTATGTAATAATTTTTGGTTTATGAAATAAATAAATAACTGTTTTTTATCTTTTGATTTATTTATTTTGAGTTTATTTCATTATTGCACTTTTTAGAATGTAGATCTTGTATATTGATAAAAGTGCAATAATGAAATAAACTCAAAATAAATAAATCAAAAGATAAAAAACAGTCATATATTTATTTTATAAACCAAAATTTATTACATAATCTTTGCATGAAAAGTAAAAAAGCGTTATGCATCATAGTACATATAAGTGGTAACGAGACTAATCCTTCTTCTGAAAACGTTTTAGGCTGTGTGTACGGTTTACGTTCCCTAGGATAAAATCATAAAACCACTAAGGATGACTAGTATCGAGTCTAGTACTAGCAATCAGCCCGTGCCCCGTGAGCAATCAAATCACCATTTACCGAAAGAATACTAACATGAAACAATTGACTAGAGTTGACATAATTATTGACCGAGAGACGAATAGAGAATGAGATCCGTGAGGCTTTGTTCGAATGAGTAAGTAAAACTATTCTCTTAACGATCCTATTTATACAGCTCTATACCTAACTCTAAGTATGGAAAGTATGATTATTTTCGTACACATTAATCAATCATAATTAATATTTCGAAATTTCCCAATCAGCCATAATTAGTCTTGGAAGAATATATTTTACTATATTTTACATCTCCATGACCTAATTTAAACTGATTGATTGTTGGATACTCTATAAATTTCAGAATTACCAGTTCAGCAATTTCCACAAATAAGCTGATTAGTTTACTGCCCAAGTATTCCGAATTTATACTGTCTAGAAGAATTCCAAATTTATACTGATCAGTGTTTTTCCAAAAATATATATTCATGGACATGAGCTTTCTGAATAGCAAGTTTCAATAAAAAATTTAGAGCATCAATACTCATTCACCGTTGTTCCGATCTGAGTGATTCAAAATCAATCTTGTAGTACTCCCGGGGAGAATCCACATATACCAAATACTAGACCCGAATTGATTCGGATCACACATAAATCGCAGCCCAAAGTTGAAGACGAAAATTGCATTTAAGTCCCTCAACCTTTCCATTTTCCAACAATGCATACATTTGTTTTTTGTTTATATTATTAAAAGTCAATAGAAAAAAATCACCAGTCAATGAAAAGAGGAAACGACACCGTTAGTATGATCATGATCGTGACGACCGTTATCCCCATTAACATGGCTCTTGGTCACACAAAGATACTACTGACACACACCTACACACTCCTCAGCCATGGCTATGCTCACTGGCGTTTACCCATCGTCCTCATTTTCATTCTCAGTTACTTCATCCTCCAAAGGTTAAAATAACAATGTTCCTCACTGTCAAATTGTGTTTATGTGTCTATTTCCTTTTTGTGGGCTGATATTTTGGAGAATCATGCAGAAACAAATTCAAAGTCGGTGAAGCTGAGGGATGACTGGAGGAAGAGGTCGAAACCCATTCCTCCTGGTGGAACCTACCCAGCAAAGGATCATTGCAGGTTCGTGTTGTTTTTGCATTTTTAGGAGAGCCCAAAATGCTGTAATTTCATTTGTAGAAACATGTTCGGTTGATGTACGCATAATCACAAAAAGTTGATATTTTGAAATTAGATGTCCCTTCATGATGATATAGTTTATATTCTTATTAATTTAGTTGTACATTTAGGGGGTTTAGAGATCATATTCTGCGAACTTTGACTAAGGAATGATTGTAATGTTGGAATGATTTATTGTATGCAGCAAATGTGGGCTGTGTGACACTTACTATATTGCACATGTCAAGGATGCATGCGCTTTTCTTGGAGATGGCATGTCTAGAATTGAGGTAGGATGGTGCGATTATTTATGTGCGTTTGTTTTAGAATGACCACAGATTTTTTCTTATGTTGTGCAATATGTATTTTTTTTTGGCCTAGGCCATGGAACAGGTAGTCCATGGGCGGGGAAGGAAGGCTGATTCGTCGGATGAGAATTATCTGGGTGTCTTTGAGGATTTGTTGTATGCTCGGAAAACTGTGCCTGTTGAAGGTCAGCATTTTTTCAGAATATTAAGTCTATTCACTTTTGGGTAAAGAGTATTGTTTTGATAATCTTTCCATTATGTTTGATTTCTGCTTTGCTTGAATATATATGCTGCACGGGAAGATTTATATTAGCCTTTCTGACTAACGTTATTAATTTAAGGATAACGTTTGTAAAGAATGCTTCTTGTACTGAATAGAACAAGTAATTTATAGGAGCCCAGTGGACTGGCATAGTGACAACAATTGCTGTTGAAATGCTTAAGGCTGGCTTGGTGGAGGCTGTTATCTGTGTACAGAGGTGTTTTTTCGGTATTTGGTGTTTCAATGTTTCTTCCATTATTGAGTTGCTACTTGCTAGAGTTCACTGTGAAGAAATTTTGACATTTTTCCGTTTCCTGTTTTGTGGTTTGTTGCCTTAGTGATCCTGATGATAGATTCTCCCCCCGACCTGTTTTAGCAAGGTTGGGTGAAATAAATCTTCTATTTGATCTTCAGTACTTCTTTGGTGAAAGTATTCTTAAACTTTGTCTAGTACCTTTCACTTATAGTCCTCCATGTTTGTTGATGTATTAGGACACCGGAGGAAGTTATAGCAGCTAGAGGTGTTAAGCCGACACTATCACCTAATCTTAATACTCTCGCCCTTGTGGAGGTTCTCTTTACTGATTTTCAGCATTGCTTCTTTCCTATCAGTTTAATATTTCATTAAGTTCAAAAATATGTATTTGTCTGCATTTCTTTTGTGTATATCACTCTGACTTAAGCTTGATCAGTTTGCTTCACCTTAATCATCATATAGCCATTTGAATAAGAAAATAAACTGTCTTGGGTTCCGTAGCTGTAGGATTTGTGGATGCTGCTCATATGAAATGGTATAACTCTTGACTTTCAAAATATCAAAAATGGTCACAAAGGAAAATATTTTGAAGTTCTTATGAATTTATGATCAGAACTAACCATCAAGGAAGAGCAGATGTTATTATGTTACTTTCAAAGTTGATCTCAGAACCCAACATAAATGTAACTTAAGCTTATTGTTGTTCTTTGCACTTTTTGATATAGGTAAAGAACTTATTATTTGAATCCCAAGGTTTTGGGTCTCATGTGACCACAGTTGAAGCTTTTGACCACAGTTGTGAGTTTGATGGGTCCGTTAAGTGTCAACTCCCCATTCATTGGATCTCTGACCTTGATTTTCAGAGTGACATATGGTCCAAAATAAAATATTTAATTTTTATATTACACTTTATACAAAATATCAATTAGTAGGATTTGATTTATCTATCAAAGATAAAATGAAATTCTACTTCTAATTTCTGCCATCATCTGTTAGTGATTCAGTTCTTTAGAATCTTCATGTCTGTATCTCTGTAAAAGTCTAGTAATCTGCATCTTCCTTGTGACAGGCAGCTGGGGTGAAACGCCTACTTTTCTGTGGGGTCGGGTGCCAAGTACAAGGTATTGGATGCATTACTGGGTTTGTTTTTAGTTATTTCTTGGCATGACTTGTGCTATCTTAATGCAGTATAAATTCTTAAACTGCAGCGTTAAGATCCATAGAAAAGTACCTGAATTTAGAGAAGCTTTATGTTCTTGGTACTAACTGTGGTAAGTAAAACTGCCGTCACTTTTAGCAGAAAGAAGACTGCCCAGTTTGCTAATAACTTACTCATTTCTTCTGTACATCTTTTTGTTGAACCTATGCGCTGCAAGTTCTTGTACAAAAAAGCTCTAATAAGACCTTTTTCTGTTTTTTCAATACCTTTTCTGTTTTTTCAATAGTTGACAATGGACCGAGAGAAGGCTTAGATAAATTTCTGAAAGCAGCTAGCAGTGAACCAGAAACTGTGCTCCATTATGAGTTTATGCAAGACTATAAGGTGAGAGGTTTTTTCTTCTCCTTATATTAAAATGTCCATTACAGCTAGAGGATTGAAATTGAAATGAAGTACCATGAGCAACCTAAATTTTTGGACTATTTTTTGTTTCTTAGCTCTTTCTCTCTTGTGCATAATTTGAGATTACAACTGATTTTGAACGAATATAGCTGGTTTAGAATTCCCTCCTAATTATTATTATCCAACTGCATCAACAAAACCTAGTCAAAGTGGTAGGTTGATTGAAGACCAGTTTTCCCTAACATGTTGTTTGCCTGTTCACTTGCATGAGTTACTTAATGTGCAGTTTGCAAATAACTAATAATGCTGCTGCTATAGTTGAATGTTCATGCCAAATCATTTTTGGTGCCACATAATCTTAAAAATGCTATTAAGCTAAATTGTTCTTGCTAAATAATGATAGTATTTTGTGCTTCACGTTTAGTAACCATGCGTGTTATTTTTTTTCTTATTGATAGGTTCACTTGAAGCATTTGGATGGACATATTGAAGAGGTAAAAAGATGTGTACCTTCTTGAAAGTTTAAAATTTGGTAGTGCTCTACTATATTGAATCTTTGTTTTCCTAAGCAGGTTCCCTATTTCTGTTTACCAGCAAATGATCTAGTCGATGTCATTGCACCATCTTGCTACAGGTGATTATTAATTTATCATGCAAACCTTCACTGTGCAGTGGTCAGTTAATAGCATTATAGCAATCTCGTTCTTGTCTACCATGATCTTAATGACGACACCAGTCATGGAATCATGATTTGGACATGAAAGATATCTTTTGGGAGATGCATATTTGAGGGTTTCTGTGTTAGAAAATGGTGATCCTGGATATCACATATCACTGCTAGAATGAAATATCAAGTTTTTAAGATAGTAGCCCCTGCTAAATGCTGATGTCATCTTTCTTAGATTTTTTATTATTTGAGCTGCATCTTTTATAAGTTGAAATTTTGTACAAATTTGTGTCACACATATTGCTTCAAAATCTGAATGTTTTTCTATTCTCTTGCAGCTGTTTCGACTACACCAACGGTTTAGCGGTGAGTTCACTCTTCATATAGGAAATTTGTGGCGAGAACTAGCTTTGGTTCACTTTGGCTCATATTTTCGTAGTAAAGCTCATCTGTTTCTCTCAAACAGAAATACACCTTGCACATTCCAATCTCATATCATGACTATTAAGTGTAAAATCAGTCTTTGCCTTGTACCCCCTATGAACTCCCAATGACCTTTTTGGAGTATATATCAGGATTTGGTGGTAGGATATATGGGTGTTCCAAAGTATAGTGGTGTCAGCATGAATCAGCATCCTCAGTATGTTACTGTCAGGTGAGTGCCTACTATTGTTATGCTGCACACTAATCGTTTTACATTGTGGAAGTGCTATAACTTCTGCTTTCCAAGTTAACAAAAATATTTGAGATGTATATTTTTACCGTTTATCCATGTGGAAGAAATGAACGGGGAAGAGAAATGATAAAATTGGTGGAACACCTTTTGGAAGTTACTCCTACTATAAGTCAGGTAATACATTCTTTTCTATACTTTAGATGTATATATATTACCAATGGCAATCAGACTAATTTGCTATGCTATTTCAGGGCAATCGGCGACCGTTTGTTATAGAGACGGTGAAGGCTGATGATAATGCTAAGATGGGTATGTTTCACACGCATGATTTGTTATTGTGGATTTCTTTTTATGCGTATTTCTGTTAGTTTTAAGTGTAAACCCTGTCTTCTTCTATTTTCCAGGGAAAGGACCTTCACAGCCTGCCCCAAAATTTGTGGGAAATTTTATAGCATTTGTGTTAAACCTGGTGAGATTTTTTTATTTGATTCATTGCAGCTTATATAAACTATCAAGATATTTATGTTAGCACTGGTCTTTCCTCTTCAGTTTGGACCAAAAGGTCTTGAGTTTGCTCGTTATTCCTTAGATTACCACACAATCAGGAATTATTTGCATGTAAATCGCGCATGGGGAAAACAAAGGTATGCTAAACTGATAGCTTGTAAGAGTGAGTTGAATTTATTCGTCTATCTCTCTCACTGGGTTTGTTGTGAATGCAGAGCTGACCAGCACATGCCATCATATGCCAAAAAGATTGTTAGCATGTACAACAAGAATGGTGAAATCGACCAAATGCTGAGTGAGTGATTGAATCAGCTTAAAACTTGGAAATTTCAGTCACTCAATAAAAGTTTTGGAATGCCTAAGTTAGATGCTTTATGTTGAAAATCTAAACAACCTGAACGGAAAATAGAATAGATGGTCAAAGTTAGTGTTGGTTTTTATGAAATTAGCATAGGTGTAGTAACGGTTATGTCATATAGTGATAGCGAACGTTTAGTAAATGTGTTGTGGCAAGTGTACAAATGTACGTACTTGCATATATGAAGTCTAGTATTTGATGATGCTTTGGAGAAGTTGATATTGAACTGTATGGGGCACCCCATAAATATTTAGTAGTTGAAAATTCAAAATGTTGAATATAAGTTCCATCTCTGAAACCTCCATTCATATATTATGTATGCTTGATTATGTAATTTCGATGATCACTTCCCATCAAGTTTTCTCAACCAGAATGTTCCCTAATATTACTAAGCAATGTTAAAAGTTCTTTACTGCAGGTTCATCTCAATGATTTCTGAGTAGAAATGTGAAATGGTAATGTAGATTTGAACTTTAACATTTCTTTTCAAGATGCGCTATAGTTTGTGTTGAGTCCGCACCAATATGGTTTTTTGCATATACTTATTTTGTTTAGTTCTAGAATTTTTCTTGTATTTGTATCCATCCACTGCATATCTTACCTTCATCCTTGAATAGATTTTCCCAGACAATGACGTATAAGTTCCTGATATTATAAACTATTAACTGTACGAACTTTGTGTTGTTAGGATAAATTTATAGCCTTTGAAATAATATAATGGAAATGGAAAGTAGTATATTAGGTATGTACTCAGTGTCATCTGGCTAGCTGTTAAGGCTTTCTGTGGATTTTTTCCCAGTGCTCCGAGCTTCATGTAATCTGGTTAGCTCTTTTATGTTGTTGAATTGATAATGATGGTAACAAAATGTCAGTAGTTGGACATGGAATGGAATGTTGTTTGCTCTTCCTTTCATAAGAAACCACCCCCTTTCAATCTTTGTAACTATTAAAATAATAGCTTTCGCATTTTCACTCATGTCCTTTTGTACTTGGGTATGTTCCAAGATGCTTGTTTGGTGGATGCATAATATCTGAAGTGATACCTATCCCAAGAGGAATGGAATGTAGGTCCATTGCCAACTAGGAACTTGTACAAGCTACTTTAGGTGAGCAAGTACAGTCCTCTGATTTGATATCCTTCTTTGGAATTCACCCAAACTGAGAATCCAAATCATTGAACTGTATTAAGCTGACAAGAGCAAAAACAGAGCATTGTAAAAATGTTGGCAGTATGATTAAGGTGTCTAGTAAACCAGATGGTCTCAATCTGATATTTTCAAACTTTGTATCGGGTACGTAATAATTTGTTTCTGTAGCCATGCATTAGACTCTCAGTGTACAATTGGTAGAGGTCTTTCTTGATAAATGAGGCTTGTGAAGTGGACATAGTTTGTGACCACAATGTGTGTATTATTCTCTGGAAAATAGTGATGTCTACGGTGAAACTTACATATAATGGTCCAAGTGAAAAGGGACAGAAATAGTACAACCGTAGTTTCCAGATAAGTTCTTGACATGTTACATGTATAGCTAAGTGAGAATGGCTGTTTTCAAGATCCTGTTACCTTAAATATATCAGTTTCGGTAACTCCTGAACTCTGGAATGAACACGTCAGGCACGAATGTTGTGCTAAGGACGGAATTAACACGATTCTTGGCATGAAAGAGAGTAGATTAAGGTTGAAGATTGAGTTTGCAGTTGGTTAGGGTTTGAGGTTGACAGACATGTAACATTGAAGTGAGAATGTGTTGTGTGGTGGAACTTGGAAGAACATCTTTAGATGGGCCACTTAGATAGATGGGTTGATCCTACAGTATGGGTACTCATATGGGGGTGTTTATCTGCATTTTTTTCTTCTAAAACTATCCATTCTCATTGTGGTTCCTTGTTAATGAAAGGTCACTTAATTTTCATTTGTAATCTATCCCAAAAAGTCAATGTCTAAATTAAAATATCTGGATTCATTTGATTTAGTTCAGTTAGGTAAAATTTGTTTCGATTAAATATAACATAATTTTACTATGATTAGCTTTTTTGCGTTAAATTCAATACAATTTAGATCAGACGAAGAGAACACCATTTAATCATCGTATTGCTACATGGTTCTCACTTCTTGAAAAGTGGGTGAAAAAAAAAGGAAAAATGTAGGTTAAGGTTTTGTTCATATCAATTGACTGTGAAGAGTTAGGTATCTTTGCCTTATTTGCCTGAGTTTTTTATGTATATCAGTTCAGATATATATTTTTCCAGTTTATTTCAATATCTTTAATTGTTTTTAGTTCAGATAAATATATATATTATTTTTCAATTCAGTTCATTTCAATAATCTTTTTATTAAATGTAATTTTTTTTTTTATAAATTACAATGATATATAAAAATTTCAAAATGATTTCAGTTTAGTTTAGTTAAATATATTTAAATTTATTTCAGTTTAGTAAAATATAAATTCAATTCAGGTAAGTTTAATTTCAGTTCAATAGGAAGAAGTTCAAGCAATCCTTACTGTAAAAGTGGTATTTGTTATTTTGTAATGATTTTATAATTGTGGGTGTGTGGATAAAAAATGCATTGGTAGAAGTGGTACCTTGGGAGTGAAGTTGCAATCCATGGACTTTGCCCCATGGAATTTTGAAGGCGACACTGACTGCAAACTTACATGTGGCACTCATGCATAACTTTTATGGACATGTCTCTATGCCTTTGTTTCAAGAGACTACTAATTTCAAAAAAATCTACCCATAGAAATAAATGGATGCTAGAATATCAAAGTTAAAACTTGAATAACATAGAAATCATAGTAATTAGTTTAAAATACTAGTATTATTAGTATTAGGTAGTCCATCCGTCTCAACCAAAACTTCCTAGTTAACTTTGCCTCAGATATTAAGGAGAGTGTGTTTTATATGTTATATGTTAAAATTTCAAGGAGTAAAGATGGAATATCACTTACTCCCTAGTTGTATTCATGTTACTTATTAAGAGTAAACCTGTCGTTTTGTATGCCAAAAGGGGAAAGTGTGAAAGTAAGAAGTTTTGGTTGAGATAGATTTTAGAAGTATCAATTTTTTGGGATTTTTAAATTTGAAAACATATTATTTGAATCACTTTTAAAGTAGAGCTATATAATAACAACGGAGTGTTTGAAAATAAAGCTCAATATCATGGTGAAATGATTAAAGCCCCAGTACTATATTGTTTGCATCATTCATAATCATAACCTTTGTAGTTGTTTATAAAGATTGACCTCTCATAGTCTAACCATTAAAGTTATAAGTGGAAAAATTCCTTATGAGTAGTGTAGTGGGCTCTATCCATGTGCTAGGCAACATGGATAGTATCAGAGTTTTTTTTATGTACTTTCCCTAAACAAAAATAACTGTGAAAAGTCGGCATCACCACATTCAATATTTTCTTCTAGGGATGTTCAAGAATTATGCTGATTTTGGGTCCACCCTATTCCTTAGTTTGGTCCAAAACTTTCAAGTGATAGATCCATCCATCTCCTCTATTTATTGCCTTTCTGATCCAATTTGTGTGTGTTTAGGACTGTGGAACGATGACTGTTTCTGACACGATAATGTAAAAGAATGATCAAATGTCAACTGTTAAAACATATCCAGCAAATGTGAAGGTGTTATAATGAAAAACGATAGTAATTTTTTATGCGACAAAGTGATACAGATGTTGTACAAATGTTACATGAGCAAGAATGTTACTCTTTTGAAGATTTATTGAACCTTAAGGACTAAAGATTCTTGGGAAAAAAACCAAGATGGTCATTACAAGAAAAAGTAAAAAGGAGAAAAAAAAGCCTCATTCTCCACTTTGTACAAAAATGCCCAAATCAAGTTGGGATTTTACCGGAGAGGGCTGCTCTCTGTTTTCATCCTGGCTGTTGCTTACAAGTTACAACATGTGATAATCTAAATAAACAAAAAAAAACTATTTCCCCCTCTTTTTTTGGCATTATTTCATATTTGAAAAAAATAAAAACACTGGTTGAAGTGTGGTAGAAGATGATGAAAACTGTACTAAGAATGAGCCTTATTGCATGGTTTTCTATAGCTTTTTTTCTGCTTCACATCCTGTTTCCAGATTTGGGCAATATCTTGGGACACTCTTGTTGCATCAAATGATGCTCCAGACAAACCTCTTCTTGTGAACCCAACTGCATAAAGCCCTGCTTTTCCTTTCCATCCATTTGGAAAGGGTGCTCTTGGAAACCCCTCTCCACAAAATAGGTCATTTTCCTGTTTCAAGAGCGGAAATCTTGTTAGATATGTAATAACACACATTTTAAGTGCGTATATTCTAATACTAAAATCAACACACGCATCATATGCATTTAATTTATTACGCGGATAGAGATAGAGAGACTCTTTCGTGATACAGCTGTTATCAAGACTAGTTCATTTATCTCATGGAAACGCCGTTATATTAGAATTTTGTCAAGAACAAGATATCATTATCTTGGACAGCTCAAAAACCTAGATCTGCAAAATTAGTGTTCTGTTCTATGCATTCAATTTTTTTAATTTGTTTTTTTGTAAAATGCATTCAATTTGAAGGCTGAGTGTTTGGTGAAATGAACCAAAAAAACATTTAAATAAAAAATTTGAAGGGATCTTGGAATTGGAACATCCTGTGACCCATGAAACCAACTTCCATAACGGTTACTTGAGTGATTCTAGTGAGCAAAAAACACACACTGGGCACACTTTAGTAGGTGTTTTTTTTTTTTTTTGGTTGCTTACCTTGAGCCATGATGGGACATTGCTGCAGTATCCAGTGGCCAAGATGACAGAGTCGGTTTCAAGAAAGTCCCCATTGACAAGCTCAACCCCACCTCTGCAGAACTTCTTGATTCCTGGGACAACCTTAATCTTCCCGGATCTGATCTTTTCCAGTGTCCCAATGTCAAGAACAGGGGTTTTTCCATGGCTGTTCTTCAGCTGGAAAGGCCCTATTGATGGCCTCTTGATCCCATATTTCTCCAAGTTCCCAAGAACCAATCTTGCTATCATCACCAGAATCCTGTCCACTACCCAGATTGGCAGCCATTTCATCGCTGCAACGGATAGCGCGAATGTCGATTTCCCTAAGATTTCCCTTGGCAGAACATGAACCTGTGGAAAATTTTCAAAAAAAAAGGTTATAAAAAACTCGATTTTTCGCGCAGAGAACTGCATTAGTACGAGGCCTTTTGGGAAAACTTACAGAGCTTCTGGCCACCATGGATGGAATTGCATTATGATGGCAAAGATCAAGAGAAACCTCCATGCCTGAATTGCCACAGCCGATTACAAGGACTTTCTTGCCTTCATAAGGCTCCCCTGTTTTGTAGTCACAAACATGCATTATATCGCCTTCGAATTCCTGAATTCCGTCGAATTGAGGGACCATTTTCTCTGCATTCTCCCCTGTTGCAGCAACCAGCCATTTGCAGATGTATTCGATTGCCGAATCGTCGCCTTTCGCCACGGTTTTGATCCTCCACAAACCGCAGGTTTCGTCATACCTCGCAGACTGGACTGATTCGCTGAACCTCGGCTTGATCTCGAAGTTCTTCGCGTATGATTCGAGATAGTCTATGAACTGCTGCTTAGTGGGATAAGCTGGATATTCTTTAGGGAATGGAAAACAGGGAAGCTCACAGAATTGCCTAGGTAGGTGAAGTTTGAGGCGGTCATATGTTCTGTTCTGCCATAAAGAGGCAATGCATTTGGCTCTTTCAAGAACTATGTAAGGCACTCCTTCCTGCTTGAGGCCGGCAGCAAGGCCCGACGGGCCGGCTCCGACGATGACTGGGCCGTTCACGAGGATGCAACGGCCGGAAAAGTAGTCGTCGTCGACCGGACAAGGATTGCAGTGAGAGTTATTCATGAAGAGCATAAAAAAGGACTAGCTAGTTAAGGATAGGTGTTTTTCCTTAATGTAGCAAGTTGAAAATTGTGTTGTTTGTGGGAGATCAGATGGAAATGGGACAAAAGGGAGTTTTTGAGAGTTTGGGTTTTTGTTTTTGTTGAATTGTGTGGAGGGGGTTTAGAGGGATGGGAGAGGTTTAAATAGGAAACTCAAGGCTATGAATATGATGATGGCAGCTTGTTGTAATTAGGATTTTGACTATGATGTTTTGAGAGATTGTCCTTGCCATAATGTGACACTCACCTTTCATGATTTGCCCTCATACCAATTCAAAATTTTTTAAGTTGGATTAAAATTTATTTATTTATTATTTTGGAAAACATGATAGTTATAAACTTATAGAATTGATTTCAATTATCATGTCAGAATTTGACGATACACCCCAACCCGGAATTATTTGCTATATTACTATAAAGTTTCTGGCCTGCTATTTGCAGTCTGTATTTTGCTGTATTGCCGCCTGTATTTTTAGTATACAAATGAATGTATTTACTATTTTGATACATGTATTTTATATGAAATTGTATTGATTCAAAACAATATTTATGATGATACTGTCCAAATTTAAAATCTTGATTACTAGGCGGTAAATAAGCAAAATACAGGTAACAAATAGCAAATAGCAAATCCCTGAGGTTTTCCTATGAAAAGGTATCTTAGAAGTTAGAACATGTTTTTCAGAATTGAACTGAACTAAATTGAAAAAAACACAGTAGCCTGAATTTTATCGAATTATATTTTCACTGAACTGAACTAAACGCAATATCCCTGGCATGGATTATTTTACTTTTATTAGTGGCTTGTATTAGTTTTGACTAAACTTGTATCAAAATTTTATGTACAATCAAGCCTACTTTGTAACACATAAATTTCATATTTGTATAGTTGACACCTATTAGCTATGCTCGTTTTTGGCTCTTTAAGGAATCTAAGTGAGTTTAATTTCTAGTTTAGGCTTCCTAACTTGCTAGTTATAAAATTGTCATTTGGCAAACTTTAACATTTCAAATAATTATATATTAATTTTCATTTTGCCAAAACAGTTATAATCGAAAATATCTCCATGGACACCTGTTACATATACCTGTACTCTCGAATCTTTTTCTCTTAAAGGAATCTAAGTGAGTTTAATTTATAGTTTTAGGTTTCTTAGCTTACTAGATATATTATTGGTCCTTTAATGAAGTTGGAAAAATTCACTTTATGGTTTAATTAACTTTTAAATTCATTAGGCAAACTTTATGGTTTAATACTTAGACATAATTATTACAAATTATGCATGTGAAAGTGAGTGTTTAGATTGGCACATGGAGCTAAATTGATCTAACTAATTAATCTGTAGCTTAGAGGTTTGAAATTTTAAAGTTGATCAGAATTATATTGTTGACTCACAAAACATCTGAGTTACCAATTATACATGTGCTTTTGAGGATCGAGATTTACCAATTATTGCCTTATTGCCTAATTTCTCAACCATAAATGAAATATTCTATAACAAATCTCAACCTATCATGTATATAACATTCATCCATTTTCTTAATCATGGTGAAATACGAATTCTCATCATGAAGATATGTGCTATCACTGTCCAAACATTTAAATCTTGTAAAATGGGTGAGAAACTGACCGTTTAAGTGCCAAGTTAAAAATTGAAACATAGATATATTTTCTAATTTTATAAAATGTTTTCAAAATTTTCTGACTTATTATGCAATGTTCTCAATTTATTGTTTTTGCAACACTACAAATACATCATTAATATATGTTGTCCAAACCATAAACACTTCAAAGCGCAGATCAAGTATCCAAATAACACAAATCCAACTACCGGGTTATATGAATGTGTTTTGACTTGCAAATTACAAATTACCCTTTACTTAGTTGTGAATAATTATTCTATGTGCTATAGCCTATATACCATAATTTATTGAGAAAATCCAAAATGAGGCAGCCACATGAGACACGGTCTCATATGTCCCATAATTATGAATAACTTTAAAGTAAAATACAGTCCTATACAATTTTATGGTCAAAATATAAATACTATAGTTTTGGTGCATATTTCCCCAATTCTTATCCTATTTTCTTCTACGTTGCCCACCACCACCACGCCACCAAACCCAAACTTCACTATGGACAAGCCAAATTACCTCCGACGACCCAACCTCAACCTAGACAACATATAGCTCTGACCACCCCAATCTAGCTTCCACGATAACCTCACCTCCTCCGATGACCCAAAACTCAACATCCATGCGGATGCTCGTCGTGTCTTCATTTTGGCAATGGTTGATGGTTTTAGTTTTGTCAAAAAAAAATTTCACTCATTCTACTACAGAATGAGTTTTTTCTGCTAACTCATTCTTTTTTATGACAAATTTTGGCATGTGTAGTTCCTTTCTACACTAAACACCTCATCTAGGAGACTGTTTCTTTTCTATGCCTCTTGGTTAGAAAAGTTTTTTATTTTCTGCGTTTTACTTTTCATGTAATTATACTAATGTGCTTTATTATTCTTTAGACTTGGGGAAGTCAATATACACCTCCACCAACGGTGGTTTGCCCCAAAAAAAAAAAAAATGCCACTTTCGTGTGTATATTTGTAGAAAGGTCCTTGAACTTTTAGAAATTTTCACTCGTGCACAAAAAATAAAATACTACCATTTTCACCCAAAAATTAAATGTACCCTCAATTTAATAAAATATCTTGCCATCGGAACTTATATTGTACGAGATGGTAGTAATGTCATTATCAACTTGAATTTCTCATTATTTTATTGTATTGTATTGTATATAAATTGAGTATGCATTAAAGGTGAAGAGATAAGCTACTTTACCAATCATTATAATAGCAAATTTCTCTAAAAGAAAGTATAATGGTTTCTGAACTTAAAAAGCAGCCTAAAACTGAAAGAAACAAATGATGATCACATAAGTGATTTTTTTCTTTTGTAAAAGAATCTTATTATAAATTTCTAAAGTACATACGTGTGACCTAACTACTTGTCAGTTGAATGATTAGTGAGGAGTAATTAGTATAATTATGATTAACCTAATGTAATGCTCAATAAATTAGTATTTTATTCCTAACAACCCAAAAAGTCAATCCATATTTCATTAGTTATGAAACTTTAATCCTGTTTTCCAATATAGAGCATTTGGACTATGGTATGGACTATGGAGTGTATAGTTATTAAAGTAACACTGTTCAAATTTTGGGAAACAATTATTATAGCTCCTAAATTATTATCTTAGTTAATGCTACACTAAAATTAACCTGCATGAAGCAATCACATAATTTGCTATGCATTTATGCTTAGTTGAGAATGTTAATTTGTGTTATAATATCGCGGGAATGACAGATGATAGAAACTCCAAGCGATTTAATAGTTTTAAACAACGCAGGGAAAAATGTTTTATCCTATTTTGAGAATAACTATTAGGAGAAATTATTGTATGCGTCAGCTTCATCATCTTTTACGTGCAGTAAGTCAATCAGATAATAATTATGAGTATGTACTCAGCTAAAAATTCATAATTTGTTCTGTGTCAAGATTAATTTAGATTAGAATAGAGTTAAAGAAGCCAGCCTGCATCTTCCTCGATCTTACTGATGAACTTTTGAGATTGCATTACATAATGAGCAATCCAATCTTTGTCAATCACTACATCCTATAAATCTTGCATATCTGATAATGGCCAACTCCCATGAAAACAAATGGTACCTCATGTTGGGCTGTAAAGCTATAACAATGTGTATAATACTCAATAAAAAATTGCTTTGGTAGTGCCACACCGAAAACAAGTGCCAATTTTATGTTAACCAGTTCAGTTCAATAAAAAAAATCAAAAGAAAATAATTTATGGTGATTGTTTATGTGCCAATTTTTTAGTTGTTCAGATGACTTTTTTAAAAAGTTTTTTGACTTCGATTTGGTTTATATGTTGTTAATGAAAATAAAATAGCATAGTCGTGGCGATTCTGTTCATTTTACGTGATGAATTTGTGAATTTGATGTGCAGGTCTCTAGATCACAATCTATCTCGTGTCAGATAATTTTTTTGTAAAGTAATAATATTATCAGAGATGACAATATCAGGAGTTGTCTAATGTTTATACTGACTATTAACAAGCCAACTTCAAGCAAGGTGATCAGAGAATCATTTTCAATTTTATTTAGTTGGAATCTCTTCTAAACCAATTTTTGGCTAATAACTTACTACAAAAGTCTTTTTGATAATGTATCCTTAGACCAGTCTCAATTGAAATATATATATATGAATTTTATAAATTTATTACATATCGACAGAAGTATAGTATTGACTTTGTAGCACGGTTTTAAGACAGAGGTGCAAATGTTGATATTGTCACTTTCAATCTCGATCGTTTATCTATGCAGGGGCCGCCCCAGGGGGAGGCAAGTAATGTGCTTGCCTCGGGCCCCCAAAAACATACAGATTTTGGGGCCCCAATTTCCTAAAATTTATTACCGGTATTTATAAATAAATAAAAAATTAATTAAATTAAACCTGCGTTCAGTTTTGTTCTGTTTTGCGAGTTTACGACCGTGGCTTTTTGAGTTCACGAAATCCGGCCAATCTCCCACTCTCGAAATCCGGCTGATCTCCAGCAATTGGGGGCCTCCAATCTGGCCGAACTCTGGTTCAAACTACTGACATCTTCCGAGTTCCGAGTTTTCTCCGACAAAGGTTCCTTTAAAAGGCAAACACTAAAAACTCAATTTCAATATCAAAATTCAATTTTTTATTAATAAGATTTGATAATCGAATATGAGCTTGCTTAATTATGTATTTGTGATTTCGTTTTTGTTGCAATTTGTATTGTTTAATTAATGTTTATTTTGTTGGGATTGGTAATTGGATGCTTATATTTTTCTAGCTTCGAATCTAACAAACTCATAATATTCATTATATATATTTGTCATGGTGAGGTATATATTTGTGAACATATTTATTTGTTGTGTTTGGTTTGGCACTATTTGGATGTGAACAGTGAATATACTCTATTGATGTAATTAGTGAATATATTCTATTGTCGCAAGATAGATTGAGTGGATTAGCTACACTTTCTATTGAGAATGAATTAGTCAAAAAGGTTGATTACAAAAGTTTGATTAGTGATTTTGCTTCTAAGAAATCAAGTAGAATTGTATTAAGTAACTGAAATGTTGTATTCTATTTTGGAGTTTATTACTATTTTTAATACCGTAAAATCAACTATGTTTTGAGTATGTATGGGGCCTCTTTTTTTCGTTCGCCTCAGGCCCCCGAAAACCCAGTACCGGCATTGTATCTATGAAACATGATCATTCAATATTGTATACTGTTGATATTCTTATTTATTTAATGTTTAAAAATGCTAGCTCATTATTAATTAAGAATTTGTGATTGACCATACGTAATGTTGGAGGACTTTCCCAAAGGGGGGTGAAAATGAAAAGAGTTTCAAAAACTATGCTCAAAATTTGAAGAATTCTAATTCTAGGTAGTTCGCATTTGGCAAATGCAAACTAGAGTTATGAATATTACTCATTCCACCTCAAAGTTTGTGATAATCATAAATTGACCCACAAACTTTGTAATGAATAATATTACCAACTCTAATTCAATTTATATAAAAGGAAAATTAAAATTTTCTGGATATAAACAAATTGAGTTACATTGCTATGTAGACACCGGTGCAAGCATGTGTGTTGCTAGCAAAAATGTAATACCCAAGGAACACTGGGTAAATGTAGAAAGACCAATAAGAGTAAAAATTGGAAATGGATCCCACATTATACTCTCTAAGGTCTGTAAAAATCTTAACATAATGATAGCAGGTGAAATATTTCATATTCCAACTGTATATCAACAAGAATCTGGAATAGATTTTATTATTGGAAATAATTTCTGTCTGTTGTATCATCCATTTGTCCAATACACAGATAGGATAATTTTCACTCTAAACAATAATCCTGTACATATAGGAAAAATAAGAAAAGCTCTTAAAGTAGGAGTTCCAGGTTATTTAGAATACATGAAAAAGAAGTCTAAATTACCAAAACCAGAGGCGCTAAATATTAGCCCTAATAAAATTGCTTCTCTTTTAAGGAGGGGGGGTATATATACTAAAGAACAACAACTTTTTGTGCTTCAAAATACAAAACTTTGTAAAATAGAAACACTTTTAGACTCTGTGTGTTCAGAAAATCCAATAGACCCTAACAAGTCAAAATATTGGATGACAGCAACCATAAAATTAATCAACCCCAAGACAATTGTAAAGGTTAAACCAATGCAATATAGTCCTAAGGATAGAGAAGAATTTGGAAAGCAAATTAAGGAATTGCTAGAATTAAAAGTAATTAAACCTAGCAAATCACCTCACATGTCTCCAGCTTTCTTGGTAGAAAATGAAGCTGAGAAACGTAGAGGAAAAAAGAGAATGGTAGTCAACTATAAGGCTATAAACACAGCTACAATAGGAGACAGTCATAACCTCCCTAATAAAGATGAGTTATTAACTCTAATAAGAGGAAAGAAAATATTTAGTAGTTTTGATTGTAAATCGGGATTCTGGCAAGTATTGCTAGATGAAGAATCACAATTATTAACCGCTTTCACATGTCCACAAGGTCATTACCAGTGGAATGTTGTACCCTTTGGGTTAAAACAAGCTCCAGCCATATTTCAAAGACATATGCAAAATGCATTTAGAACCTTTGAAAATTTCTGTTGTGTTTATATTGATGACATTTTAGTCTTCAGCAATAATGAAACAGAACATCTGTGGCAAGTAGCGGCAGTACTCAAAAAATGTGCTTCTCTGGGAATAATACTCTCAAAGAAGAAAACACAGCTTTTTAAAACTAAAATCAATTTTCTAGGACTAGAAATTGAAGAAGGGTCTCATCGACCTCAAGATCATATCTTGGAACATATTCAAAAATTCCCAGATATCCTTGAAAACAAAAAACAGTTGCAGAGATTCTTAGGAATTCTCACCTATGCTTCTGATTATATTCCTAAGCTAGCTCAGGTCAGAGCACCATTACAAGCAAAACTTAAAGAAGATGTTCCATGGGAATGGAAAGATACAGATACCAACTATATGGTAAAAGTAAAGAAAAGTTTAAAAAACTTTCCTAAGCTTTATCACCCACAACCTGAGGATAAACTGGTCATAGAGACTGATGCATCAGATTTATTCTGGGGAGGAATTCTTAAAGCAGAAAATAATGGTAAAGAATACATTTGCCGATACACTTCAGGAAGCTTTAAGGCTGCTGAAAAGAATTATCATAGTAACGAGAAAGAATACCTTTCTGTTATTAGAGTAATTAAGAAATTCTCTGTTTATCTAACTCCTTGTAGGTTTTTAGTAAGAACAGATAATAAGAATTTTACTTATTTTCTAAAAATAAATCTAAAAGGAGATAGAAAGCAAGGTCGTCTAGTTAGATGGCAAATGTGGTTATCTAGATATGATTTTGATGTTATTCATATTGCAGGTACCAAGAATTATTTTGCAGATTTTCTTACCAGAGAGTTTCAGCAAGATTATAAAGAATAATACAAATGTTTCTAACGTTTGTTTCTTTGTGAAGCATCCAGCATGGATGAAATGGAGCAGCTAAAGCTGCAAGAAGGACTTTTAGTCCAAGAACTAGAGCTGGTTCGAGCCAAGCTCAAGTATCTCAACCTGATTAAAGTGGGTAAAGAAAAAGAACAAACTTCTGAAAATGAAGTGAAAAAGGTTATCTTATCACCTTCTCCTTCAAAAGAGAAAGATAAGACTATTCCAACGCAAACGGCAGTTGGTAAAGAATCAACAAATCCGTTGAAGGCTGTGGATTTGCCAAAAATCCAGAAGGAAGTACAAACTTCCATCAAACTGGTTAGCCCAGTAGAATTTTGCTTAAGGCCAAATCAGGGAATTCCAATCCCACAGTCTAAAGTTACGCCTTTAGCATCGGAGAAATCCGAAGAGGGAATTCAAATCCCAAAAAGATCTAAAACATATTATGTTGTTTATAATGGTCCCAATGCTGGAATCTATGAAGATTGGAGCTTCGCCAAAAAAGCAACTGAAGGAGTCTCCAACATTGCGCACAAGAAGTTCAAATCTTTCCAAGAAGCAAGAACTTCAGCAGACCTATACACTGGGTCATCTTTATTAGCACCTCTGGAGCTAATTACCAATGGCGAGATGATGAAGCCTAACACCTTCAGTGCAGCTCTGTTGTCCAAAAAGAAGTCATTGACCTCTCTAGGAAGACTTCCCAGCAAACCAAGGGAAGATATGGCAAAATCTACGAAAATAGATTACACTAATGAAATCACGGAAGCAGGTTTTGAATACTGCTACCGATATGCAAGATCTGCCAACGAAGAAAAATTTTTGGAGGAAAAATTCTTCACCACAGATTCCAAAAATTTAAGTTATTACAACTTCGCTAAGAATGCTAATCCTGAACAGGTTTATGAAGCATTCCAATATGGTTTGGTAAAAACCATATATCCAAGTCCTAATTTGTTAGAAATCAGCCATTTCCCTAAGGCTGTTATCGACACAATTAAGACTTTCAGGAAAAAATGCACCAAGCCAGGGCAAGAAATTTTCCTGAAAATTAATAGTTCCGGTCCATACTGGAATCAATTAGGGTTATTGGTATATCATCCTCAGCATTTAATCCAAATTGGTATTTGCAAAGGAGATCATTATCTACCGTCTCAGCCCATGGAATGCAAGCTCGAGGCAAGCGATCTGCTACCCTTGGCAATAAGAAGACTAGAAGGTTTCATTCAAAAACTTTTTAGTTTCAGCTCAGAGGATGGACTATTTGTCAACTATCAAGATGCCACCATCTTGATATACAGCAAGTCACCCAAAAAGATCAGCGAAGCCGATGAAGACAAATTTGTCAAATTCCAAAATACTTTGGTCAATCCATTTATTTTGGGAGATCACATACCAGACCTTTGTAAAAGGATGAAGAATTACCGCAGTAATTATCTATGCGGTAGATGCCCAGAAGAAAGTGGATCACCCACTAAAGAAGATAGTGACCTCTCCACCAACAAGGCTGCCGACAGCTCGATGGACCCCTCCACTTCAAGTGACAGCAGGTAGTGGAGAATAATGCATCTACTTTAGGTGGATCTAATAATGCATCTGCTTTAGTAAGGTGCAATAATGTAAGTGCGTTTGTACGTAAGGGATGACGCACCCCTCTTTAATAATTCAGACCCTTCCTTACCTATAAAAGGGAGTTCATTTCTTGTAATATGGGAGCGCCCCTCACTTCTGTGCCTCCTTGTCTTTTAAATTCAACCTCTGTAATCTCCTGAAGACGAACCTCGTTCAGGATTCTGTCTGATCTTCGGATCTACTATGTGTGAATAAAAAGCCCTTTAGGGCCCTCTTGTAATTACATGTAAGTTTCTATAATTTATATCTTCTTTCTTATTATTGATTGTTGTATACATGCTTATCTGTTATAATGAAACCTGGAGTCCATAGAATAGGGAGTACCGCTTAGGCAAGTGGCCGTTTAGGGAAACAAGATTCGCAGGATTGGTTAAGTTATAAACAGATAGCATGATAACTATACACACTTAATAATATAGTAAGGAAGATATAAGGATCTTGCATGAATTACTTAGGGTCCTAAAGTATTAAAATCATAAACTACATTAAATAAAATATCGAAGCTTGAATGAGCAAAAACATTTGTAAGTCTATTCTCGACAGAGAACTAACAAAAGAAGATAAAAAATTATCTGAATTCCGTAGGAATAATGATAATAGTCAATCCAGATATAGTTTTGGAACTAAGTTTTGTAAAAAACATCAACTCCAAATTTATATACAATTTATGAATACCTTTAAAGTATGCATAAAATGTATAAAAGAATCTCAAGATTCTGTAAAAAGAATGAACTCTTAAAAATATTTCAAATGAATAAAAACGTTTGTAAATTAATTCTTGACAGAGAAATAACTAAAAAAGATAAGAAATTATCTAAATTCCGTAGAGTTGGCCCTTATAGTCAATCTAGGTATAGTTTCGGAACAAGATTTTGTGAAAAACATCAAACTCTTGTGCATTATATGAACATTTATAAAGGATGTTTAAAATGTATAAAAGAAAATTAAAAATTCCAAAAAATTCCGCACCACCTACAAAAACCTGGTATCAGAGCCATGTTTAAAATAACAATAATCTAAAAGATTCAACATTAAAATGAATCATTTAAATGATATAGAAGAAACAATTGATGAAAATCAAGATGTTTCTAATGTCCAAACCTTTGAATCTAATCAAGGATTCAACGGAAGTTTCTTGATAAAACAAGAACTACTTTCAAAAATTAGGTCCTCAAGACTTAATTTAAGAAAAGAAAATATTTTTAATATATCTCTTTTAGAGAGATTAAAAAGGAAAAATAGCATCTACTATTTTGTAGGTACTAAAGAAATGCATGTAGATATCAAAGATACTACAGGAGAAGTATATTTACCTTTAATTACTTTAAAAGAAATTAAAGAAAATTTAAATAAAATAGATAGTAAAATCAGGGATACTATCACAATGGTACACTTTGGTGCCGTCAAAATCCTATTGAAATCAGAATTTCAAGAGGGAATAGATTCCCCAGTCAAAATGGTCTTAATAGATAACCGAATAAATGATAGACAAGATTGCATTTTAGGTGCAGCTAGAGGAAATTTAGCTTACCAAAAATTCATGTTTACAGTTTATCCTAAATTTGGTATTAGTATAGATACAGCAAATTTAGACAAAACATTATCTTTCGTTCATAAATTTGAAAGAGAAAATTTAATGAATAAAGGAGATAAAGTATTTAGCTTAACCTATCTGGTTGCTTATGCTTTAACCAATAGTCATCACAGTATTGACTATAAAAAGAAAGAATACATCGAACTAGAAGATGTATTTTCACAAATAGGAACTGTTCAAGAAAAACAGTTTTCTGAAGTCTCTCCTATGGATAATTCTTGGGCTATTGATATAGCTAAAGATAAAAAACTCCTGGGAGAACGTTATAAATCGAAAGTAGAAAGAAATAAGCTTATAATTGGAGAACCCTCCAGAAAAAGTATTTCCAAAGAACCTAGCAAGAGAGATCTCTTAATAGGAATTTCAAAAAGAATAGAAGACATGGAAATTCAACTTGAACAAATGTCTTGATGAGTCTTAAAGAAATACAAGAAGATATAAGCTCTTTAAAAATAAAATTAGAAGAAATTCTAAATATCCTAACTAACGAGGAAAATAAGTTAGAAGCTGCAGCAGCAAAAATTATTATTGAATTAAAAATAATAATTCAAGAAAACCAACTTAAAGTCTTAGAAGCTATAGAGCAAAAAGATTTAAAAATAACTCCTTTTGACGACAAAGAAAAACCTAAACCTACAGGTTTAGAAAAATATTCTTACCCCAATTATGGAGTAGGAAATGCTGAACTAGGATCCTCTGGAAATCCTAAAGCATTAACTTGGCCATTTGGTAAAAATGACAAACAACCAATATGACCAATTATATACCAAAGATTGAAAAAATCTTTTGGGATCATCTAGAAGGTGATGAGTTACAAGTAAACGAAGAAAACTTTGATTTACTTGACCATGCTCTTAGGTTGCTAGAATTAGAAAATGATGAACTAGCAAACCAAGAAATAGAAAACAGTCCCAAACTAAAACAATTGTTTGGAATTGAAGACTTAAAAGTCTTAAATAATGAAGAGTCAGCTAGTGAACCTGAAATAAGTGAACAGGAAAATAGTGACTCAGATTATACATCAAAAAACTTTAACATAAATGTTAAAAGAGAAGAAGGAGAAAGCTCATATATGGGCTCTAAAAGAAGAAGAGCTAATCAACCATGGTATTTTCCAGAAAGTGCAAAATCCAAAGTTAATAGTTCAAAAGGATCAGATGATAATTTCCTAAATATTGACTGTCAAAATAATAGGAAAGAAATCATCGATAAATGGGCAGCAGAATTAAGTTTAGTAATTCAAACTAATCCTGATGCCTATACAGAATCACGAACAATTTTGCTATTAATAGAACATAAGAGTCTGGGAATAGCAAAAGAATTTATAAAAAACACCATCTGGACAGATGCTAACAACAACATTCCATATAATATTCTAGATATTGTTCTAGATGGATTATATACCATGTTCTTAGGAATTGATTTTTCCGGAGACAAAGAACATGAAAAACAATTAGTACAAGAAAAAGCTAAAAAACGGCTAACAGAGCTACAACTCTGTGATATATGTGAATTAGAAGATTTCAATTGTGATTACGAAGTAAATCTTTATAAATTAGAACAAAATGAATTTCCAGAAATGATACTTCAGTATCTAAGAAAAATCCCTTTGGTAGGAGAAAAAGCTTTAGAAAGGTTTAAAATTGAAACTTTCAATAGTAGAACTACTAGTTACAGTCTAGGATATGCTATGAGAGTAGTAAAAGACGAACTGTCAAAATTTTGTGAACTGATAAGAATTCAGAAAAAACTTAAAAAATTTAATAAAAACTGTTGTGCAATATCAGGAGAAAATCCGGTAGAATATGGTTGCAAAACACAATATAAAAAGAAGAAAAAATTCTTTTCTAAGAAAAAATCTTCTAAATATAGGTTTATTAAAAAGAGAAAGAAATTCCGACCAGGAAAATTCTTTAAGAAAAAGTCTGATACAAGATCAGAAAAACAAAAATTCTGTCCAAAAGGAAAGAAAAATTGTAGATGTTGGATTTGCAACATAGAAGGACATTACGCTAATGAATGTCCTAATAGGCAAGATAATAACAAAATAAAATTGTTAGAAATTGCATGTAAAATGGGATATGAACCCATTGAAGAAAAATATGATGAAACAGAAAAAGTTTACATCATAGAAATAGATTCTAGTTCCAGTGAAACAGAATCAGATGAATCAAACCTATCTGATTAAAACATAGGGGTAAAAATAGAAAAATAAATAAAAGAAAGGACTAGAATGTAAAACATTCTTAGAACTCAATCAAAAACAACCCTATAAATGGAAGAGTTTCTAAATTCCATCACAAAACTAGAAAGATTTCTAGTTTTCACCCTAAAACAGCAAAATTTTCCGTAATGTTGAAGGTTCCCACTCTTAAGTGGAATCTCGCATAGAAGCATAAAAAAAAGGAAGAAAAAAAGAAAGTAGAATTATACGCACTCCTTCACTTAAGACATGAAGTATATTATAAAATCATTATGCAAATATAAAACATAATTTGTTTGTCATTTTCCACTTAAATCGTACCCCTCGGACTTTAACTATTTTGGGTGGAAATTACTGGGAAGTCAAGGATGAACACATGAACCATACCATAAAAGGAAACTAAAAGTTAAAGAATTTGTAGAAATCGATACACTGACACAGGTGGTGCGTATGGTTTTGAGTCAGAACTTATCGTTTTCCTTCTTGGACAACCAAATCATCAATTTATTATAATTCTGAAATACTTACTACTTCAATGTTGTGACTTGTGATGCATTAACCTATTTGAGAGTACCATATTTTCATGCAACTTGAAATGGTTTAATCCCCGTGGAGCAGAGATCCAGTCTCAAATTACACAAAGGGAGGTTGATTATCACTTTCAAACTCGACTTTGGCAAATTCTCATTTGAGACCCGTCTCAAATACCAAAGATTATATGACACTGCTATTGATTGAATTTGTCGTTGGTGAGCTTTAAGCCCGCCGATTTCCTTGATTGAATTTGTCGTTGGTGAAATTGACCAAAGAAATGATCAAGAAAATTGACCGAAAGATCAAGCAAATTGAACGAAAGATCAAATTAACTGAAAAATCAAGGCAAAACAAAAATACTCAAGGACATTGATTGAAAGATCAAACAAACTGACTAAAAGATCAAGCATAAACAGTAAATGTTCATTCCCCTGCACTTGGTCTCCACAAGGATAGGTCTCACCCAAGACTTTCTCCTCGACTTTTTATGTAAAATTACTCTGTGCATTATTTCTAATTTTCTCACTTTCATGTTTGATTTTCTTACTTTTAAAACTGATTTGAGTACATATTTTTATGCAATTTGAAATGGTGCGCACCGAGCAGTGAGCCGGCCAATGGTTCCTGACACTGGGTTACCGTGATATATCTCCTCACCGAGGCCTGTGGTGTCGGGCGGGTAGGACGAGTGTTATTGCCTTTTTTGTCCTGGAATGGTGTAATCACCAAAGAGTAGGTCCAGTCTCAATTTACACTAAATACATATGTTGTTGATGTTCTCACTCTCAAACTTGACCTTTTACATATTAGGCATGATCATTCAATGTATTATTGCTGATGTTCTTACTTTCATATCTGATCTTCTCACTTTAAAAACTGATATTTTATATATTAAGTATGATCATTCAGTAACAGAAATGCGTCATGGAATGGACCTGAGATATGAATAAATTGAAGCTGGTTGTTTCTACGACTGTAAAGTTAGAGAGGACGAAGAGATGGTGACAGAGGGAGTGCTGGATTTAGCATGTCTCAGCATTTGGAGCAGTTAAGCTCGTCATTTCTGTGTTCTTCTTAAATTTCTTATAAACTAATAAAATAAAAATATTATACAATACAATAAATTTTAAATGTCACCCGTTTAAGCAGCATGCATATGTCGGTTTATTTCAAAACATACACTTAAATAAATAAATAAAATAGCTAGCGTACGCGTAAAGAGGAAGGTTTTTGTAACCTAAGTATTAATTTACTAGTAATCAATTGATATAAAATTATTTTATATGGATGATTCATGTAATGGAGTGAAAAATACCGATCTCATGCTGCGTTAAAGAAATACACATGAGCATATACTTAATTTCATTATGAATTTATTTGAAAAAAATATAAAAGTCTCATGCATGGCATTTAAACCCTATTTATCATAATACAAGTATAAATAAATCACTTCTATAAATGTAAACTGTCGGCAACACTTATGTTGAACTTTATATTAAGCTGTATAAATAAAGTCAAAACCATAATATATTATAGGTCCGCCTTCAACATCTCTATTAACCTTTAGAAAAACTTCTCACCTTATATATGAAGTTGTTATAGATCGGTTGAAGGCAAAGTGTGGCTTAATTTGATAGATCTAACCTTGATGTTAATTAAACTTCATCCATGTGCATCATTCTATAGCTCCAGAGATTACGATCATCGTACTTTCCATTATAATAGTAATGAGTTTGGCCCATATAGAATTATCTAGAATAGTCTCTACATACACTAGTGCAAAACAGGTAAAAGAAGACACATTTTTTAAGGCGGTTCCTCATTGCAGGAAGGAACCGCCTTAAATTGAAGCAGTTTTCGAACTCGAAAAGGTATTTCGGACGGTTGAATTCAGCTGGGGCGGATGCGAAGATTCTACGGCGGTTGTTCTTTGTATTTACGGCGGTTATCTTAGAACCGCCGTAAATAATACCCACTTTCGATATCGAAAAACATAATAATATACAACCGATATCGCTAATATTTATATATTGTTTTCGATATCGCCTGCATGTTAGGGTTTCAAGACACCAATTATGTTGCGATATCGCCGTTAATATACAATTATTCGCGATATCGAACAAGAAGTTTGATGCTGCAATGAAACTATAATCGATATCGAGAAATGTGTTGCCTTTAAGTTTGATATCGAAAACATAGTCGGTTAGATCCCTGTGACACCCGACGATCTCTAGTTCGATATCGTATAGATATAGACATAGATTTGCGATATCGAATTATGTTTTGCGTTGTCTTTTCGAATTCGATAAAATGTTCTGGTCAGTTTTTTATAAAAGTTATACCACTTTTTTGATCTTAAATTTTCACCCCAATTTGGCATTGTTGTATTAAAATTGACTATCAAATCATATCAACACCAATATGTAACAAAAACACTCCATTAAGAATTCAATGTAACAAAACCAAATTGAAATGAATTGAATTTGCTTGAATTCATATTCATTGTATTTGCTTCAAGTTATACTATTTGTTGGTTTGCTTGAATTCAGATTCGTTGGATTTGGGAAAGCATCATGGAGAAATCGAAAAGTCAATACATTGAGCAGCACAAAATTCATTCATGTGAAGTTAATGTGTTGAAAACCTTTCATTTTCCCAACATTAATTGAATTGTGTGTATCTAGGTCCTCTTTAACTCTATTTAAAGGGCCAAGATGAAGACCAAAGTCATTCACATCCT
Organism: Cruciata laevipes; assembly: GCA_963678965.1. Lineage (NCBI taxonomy): Eukaryota > Viridiplantae > Streptophyta > Magnoliopsida > Gentianales > Rubiaceae > Cruciata > Cruciata laevipes. The sequence goes on from OY787635.1 coordinate 19,710,933, forward strand.
TTCTTGTCTACAAATTTAGTTTTTCAGATTTCAAATGGCTAACAATGGAGGTCTTTCAGTACATGCACAACAACGAAGGGCTACTATGGAACAGGAGGTTGTCACCATGAGAATAAAGATGATGGGAGGTAATAAAAATTCGAATTCGTCATTTTATTATTTCTGTGACAGTAGAGAAGAAACTCTTTCTAATTTCTAGATTTCCTTGTAGAGTGGGAGGAGCGTAAAGCAAGAATGCGCCGGCAGATTGAGAATCAAAGGGATGACTTTGAGTTAGAACTACGAAAGTATGGCTGGGCAACTTTTATCATTTAGATGGAAAGCGCCCAGTAGTCCTTCTTACAAAGACTATGTTTGATGACCGTGTTCTCCGTTGTGAAGTAAAAATTTTGTTTTTTTGTTTGATTCGTTTATATATATTTTCTTTTATCATTTAAGGTCTAGTCCAATATTAACGCAATTTTTGTTTAATTGTGCAGAAAAAAATCAAGAAGATGGAACGTGCTGTTGAGAGAGGGATTAAAAGGGCTGAGAAGGAGATCCGAGAGGATCTTAAATGGTTTGAAAAACAGGTGGCTGAGTATGGTGAGCAGTGTGTTAATCGAACACTAATCCATCGTCCCTTGCATTTCAACTGTGGCAACTTCTTGATGTGCGACATCTCCGACGAAGAATATGATCCTAATGTTTAAGTTTATACATTTATTTAACTCTTAACAATATTTATACCGTCATGTCAAGGGCGGTTTTTCCCCCTTTCGTTTTTATACCGCTTTTGACATGACGGTATAAATATTGTTAAGAGTTAAATAAATGTATAAACTTAAACATTAGGATCATAGTCTTTGTCGGAGATGTCGCACATCAAGAAGTTGCCACAGTTGAAATGCAAGGGACGATGGATTAGTGTTCGATTAACACACTGCTCACCATACTCAGCCACCTGTTTTTCAAACCATTTAAGATCCTCTCGGATCTCCTTCTCAGCCCTTTTAATCCCTCTCTCAACAGCACGTTCCATCTTCTTGATTTTTTTCTGCACAATTAAACAAAAATTGCGTTAATATTGGACTAGACCTTAAATGATAAAAGAAAATATATATAAACGAATCAAACAAAAAAACAAAATTTTTACTTCACAACGGAGAACACGGTCATCAAACATAGTCTTTGTAAGAAGGACTATTGGGCGCTTTCCATCTAAATGATAAAAGTTGCCCAGCCATACTTTCGTAGTTCTAACTCAAAGTCATCCCTTTGATTCTCAATCTGCCGGCGCATTCTTGCTTTACGCTCCTCCCACTCTACAAGGAAATCTAGAAATTAGAAAGAGTTTCTTCTCTACTGTCACAGAAATAATAAAATGACGAATTCGAATTTTTATTACCTCCCATCATCTTTATTCTCATGGTGACAACCTCCTGTTCCATAGTAGCCCTTCGTTGTTGTGCATGTACTGAAAGACCTCCATTGTTAGCCATTTGAAATCTGAAAAACTAAATTTGTAGACAAGAAAGGATGTGAATGACTTTGGTCTTCATCTTGGCCCTTTAAATAGAGTTAAAGAGGACCTAGATACACACAATTCAATTAATGTTGGGAAAATGAAAGGTTTTCAACACATTAACTTCACATGAATGAATTTTGTGCTCCTCAATGTATTGACTTTTCGATTTCTCCATGATGCTTTCCCAAATCCAACGAATCTGAATTCAAGCAAACCAACAAATAGTATAACTTGAAGCAAATACAATGAATATGAATTCAAGCAAATTCAATTCATTTCAATTTGGTTTTGTTACATTGAATTCTTAATGGAGTGTTTTTGTTACATATTGGTGTTGATATGATTTGATAGTCAATTTTAATACAACAATGCCAAATTGGGGTGAAAATTTAAGATAAAAAAGTGGTATAACTTTTATAAAAAACTGACCAGAACATTTTATCGAATTCGAAAAGACAACGCAAAACATAATTTGATATCGCAAATCTATGTCTATATCTATACGATATCGAACTAGAGATCGTCGGGTGTCACAGGGCTCTAACCGACTATGTTTTCGATATCAAACTTAAAGGCAACACATTTCTCGATATCGATTATAGTTTCATTGCAGCATCAAACTTCTTGTTCGATATCGCGAATAATTGTATATTAACGGCGATATCGCAACATAATTGGTGTCTTGAAACCCTAACATGCAGGCGATATCGAAAACAATATATAAATATTAGCGATATCGGTTGTATATTATTATGTTTTTCGATATCGAAAGTGGGTATTATTTACGGCGGTTCTAAGATAACCGCCATAAATACAAAGAACAACCGCCGTAGAATCTTCGCCTCCGCCCCAGCTGAATTCAACCGTCCGAAATACCTTTTCGAGTTCGAAAACTGCTTCAATTTAAGGCGGTTCCTTCCTGCAATGAGGAACCGCCTTAAAAATGTGCCTTCTTTTACCTGTTTTGCATTAGTGGGCGGAGGTTGCATGGCTCACAAATCTTCTTCGTGATCTCCAGTTTCCACTTCAGAGGTCGCCGCTATTACTTTGTGACAACAATAGTGCAATTTTCTTTGCTGAGAATCCGGTTGCTCACAAGCGTGCCAAACACATTGATATTGATTATGACTTTGTTCGAGAGATGGTTGGTAATGGAAAGTTCAATGTGAGTCATGTTCCGACCTCGTTTCAGGTGGCTGACATTTTCACCAAAAGCTTGAATCGTGCTCTTTTTGAGTTTTTTCGGTCCAAGCTTCGCGTTTCGGTTAACCCGAGGCTTCGCTTGAGGGGATGTTAGAGTTAAGTAATGGGTTTGACCCATATAGAATTATCTAGAATACTCTCTACATATTCCTATATTGTACCTATAAGTACTTCTCATTGTATTCTAATACATTACCGAGGTCTCTCTCTTTCATCAATTCAACTTTTTTTTTCCTTCAAATTTAGAACATCTTTATTATGCGATCAATCCTTAGATCTTGATGGCCTAGTGCATATATAATTGATGATCCCCACGGGGTGAAGTTGATATGGATATGGTATGAAGCTCCCACGTGAAACCTACTTGGGGGGGCTCCCTCCCCGCTGTTGGAATTTGGAACCACCCCCTCATGCCACCATAACTCTTCCCGTCGTGCTCGATCGTTTCATTTTTCTTTCAAATTAATATCCTAGATTTTTTATTTCAAAAACACCAAAATCCTAGTTTTCAAGAAGCAATAATAACATACTATTATTAATTAATGAAAAGTCCAACTTCAAATGTTCAAATAAAACCGCACTTAGAGCAAGTCCAACAGATTCTCTACGAGATTCTCCAAGATATAGTACTACATCCTCATATTCCATATCTGTTTTTGCTTCAACTCCAACAGCTTCCCTAGTGTAGGGGTTAGAATTTAATGCATGTGCATTAAATTTCAGTATTTTATCTCTATATTTCTGTTTTTCACTATTTAAATATATTTTGAAATCTTAATATTTTAAATTTCGTATAATGAAAAAAAGTGAAAACTATATATTATTAAAATACACATTACAACGAACATAACAAGATCTCACATGATAATATTCAAATTTATATATGCATGCGAACATAGTCATGTATGATCTTGTTGCGTTCGTTATAATATGAAAATTAAGAATATATTATTTTTATAATTTTTTGTTGTATATAACTAAAGATATTTACATTTGAAATGTATATTTAATTTGTTAAAAAATAAAGACAAACACATGAATAGGAAAATAATCAGTCATAAATGCAAAAGCATTAAATTTTGCTTCCCCAAATATTTTTTCTCTCTCTATAGATTTGGGGAAGCAACATGGAGATTTCTTCAAAATCCCCAAGTTGGGGAATGGGTTGGGGAAGCTGTTGGAGCAAAAAAAAGTCCCATATTCCCCAAATTTAATGAAATCCCCCAAGTTGGGGAAGCTGTTGGACTTGCTCTTAGTCGCATTGTTTAGAGCATGGAGATTGTGAATGATGTTTTTGGTCCATACAAGACTAGTGCAACTAACCATATAGTGCTAATATCTTCCTTGTTCTTGTGATTTGTAGCTTGAGTACTCACAAAAGAAATGCTATATTTGGCTCAAAATCATCTTCGTTTGGATACAAAATCTTTGTTAGTTAACGGAGAACGAATGTATCAACGTTTTAGCTAGAACACTCTAACTAAGGCCCTACGAGGTAATTAATTTTTGTTGAATTGAATGGAACTGTACTGGACTAAATTGAACTTAATTGAAAAATGATATATCAAAAAAAAATAGTAAGACTGAATCAACCTGAATTGAACTAATCCACAGATAAGTTCAAAAGTACAAGGCCTAATCAATCATGATCATAGTATAACTTATGGTGACACAATTTCACATGAGATCGTGGAATATATTTTGTGGCATCAGTTAAGTACAGTTTAGTTCACAGGAGGATATATAGGACGATTTCAATTCATTTCAATTCACTTTGATTCTCGTTCCCTTATTAACATTTTCTGCAAAATAAGATCGATACCGTAAAAATAAGATGTAGGTGTTAGGAGAACGGAAAATCTGAAATAGGGTAGTAGGTGCATGTTGTGGGTGCATGGAAGGTGGTCTTTTATAGAAGCAAGTGGAGGATCTCGTATTTTGATGCAAAGGGGTTGAGAAGCTAGTCTTTGTTTCTTGTTTCTTCATGAAATGCATCAGCTCTCCAATGGCTTCGGAATGGGAGTCAGAGAGACAGCGAGTACAATAATTTTATCACAATTAGCTAGCCTGCACTTTCTTGAATGCGTACAAATTGTATAATAATTGGTTCAATATTTATAAATTTTCGAAATAAAATTTATGCGCTTGAGTCTTTGTTACAAGGGAAAAATGAAATATTCAATTCATCTCATATAAGATGTACTTTAATCTTGATTGTTTTTTACTCCATCTGTACCATTTGTATTTATATATAATTTTTTTTAGTCAAATTTGATAAATTTTGACTGCATTCATATTGACCTCGTGTGGGATTCTATAAGACCTTGTGTATAAATTTTTTGATGATATATAAATTAGTGGATAAATAGTTAATTGCCTAACATTTAGGCTGTCTCATATGTGTGGTTGTAATTGGAATTTTTTTTATAAGGACTGATTTGATTAATTTATACAATAAGACCCTCTAATCACAATTTTAATGAAATTCATGAATATCAATTTCAATCGAGACCTATATTAATTGGTTTCACTGAATAATTTTGCTTAATATGTAAAAAATAATCTTGAAAGTGAAAAGATCAACGATAATACATTAAATAATCATACTTAATAAATATAACATTAACATTTGTTTCCGGTCTCAATTGGTACAACTCTCACTGGAGACATTCTCGTGAATGTTTTGTTTATTTATATTATTAGTTCCGTCATGCTCGCATATATATATATATATATATATATATATATATATATATATATATATAATCCAAGTCTATACTTGCTTGTTTGATACTTGGATTTTTATCCTGTAGGATATTTTCACTTTAATCACCGTGCTCACTTTTTCATGAGGGGAATTCTACAGCTCTACTTAAGTAGTATGTTTTAAATTGGTGAAAGTGAAAAGCCACATCTCATCATACTGCAGCTGAATTTTAACTGTAAAAATCCCACACGCGTAATGAGAAGGTCTATAAAGTTAAAGATTCTTTAGAATCTAATTGCAAGCTTCCTATTTTTTAAACAATAATAAAATACCTTCATTTTTCTTTAGCACTGAAAAGTTAAAATTTACAACACATAGATGTAATGCGAGTGAATCCTGTGGCCTGATTCTGTTTCACACATAAGGGACATGACTGATAAATATCAGTGAAATTAGTCCATACCATATACTCCCTCCGTTCCCAAATAAATGTTCTACTGAAATAGTCAATTTTTTTCACACCATGTTTGATCATTAATAACTTTCATTATACTTAAATTAGAGTAAATAATTTTGATTTTTAAAATGTACATCATACGAGTATTCTAATGATATCTCATGTGAAAATATATTATTTATATATTATAAGTTATTAATGGTCAAACATGGTGTGAAAAAAATTGACTATTTTAGTAGAACATTTATAAGGGGACGGAGGGAGTATGATATAACGAATGAATTATAATATCAGGAACTTTGCTTGCTCACATATTCAACCGAAGTGGCTGCACTCAAGAATCCATAGTTAACGCCAGTGGCGGAACCAAGATTATATTTGAGGTGGGGAACATTAACACTACATATACATATATTTGAAGTAGGGCACATTAATACTACATATACTTCGGGTTCTGGGCTGAATCGTCTGTCTCCTTATTATCTTTTGTTTAATTTTACTTATATTCTTTTTTACAAAAAATAATAAAATAAAAAACGACAAAACGACGTAGTTTTAATATTATTTTTTCATATTCAGGTGGGGCACATACCCCATAAGCTCATAACGTAGTTCCGTCCTTGGTTAGCGCCATGTGAGATCAAGAGTGTTTCGGAAAGCATATCATTGCTTAGAAGTTCTTTCTCCTTCTTTAGCATATAGTATAAGTTAGTAGGAATGTATTAAATAGCGAGCGTGATGTAGCAATTGGCTTAGGCCACACGCTCGCTATTTAATTAATATAAGTTTGTTTTTTTTTAAAAAAACATTATATACTTTTTATACCATTTCCAAGCTCGGACAACTTTATCTCAAGTTCAACTCGTTTAACATATATCAAAATTTAAGTTCGACGAGTTAATTAAACCTTGGTTCGAACTCGAACTCGACTGAAATTTTAAACTCGAAATCGAGTTCAACCTTGACTCGAACTATGAAGAAATATAATTTTAATGTAAAAATTAATTGAAATAATATTTCATTTGTAAAAAATGATGTTTAATATATTATACCAGCTCAACAAACTTGACGAGATTAACAAAGAATATTAGTTGAGTCAATTTGAGTTCGATTAATAAATGACTTAGTTCAAGTTCAATTCAAATTTGATCAATTAAATTCGAGTTCTAACGAGATTTAATCAAATTAGTTTAGAGAAATGTTCACGAACAGCTCAATTAGTTTAGACCCTATTTTCAACTAATTTTATCCAAGATTCTTATAAAAATAGCATGATTTAACTTTTCTTTATGAAGTGAAAAGTACTAAATTTAAAATTGTATAGGAATCAAACTCCCTTCTAATGATTGGCTATACTTTCCATGCTCACATGATTAGGCCACGGTCCCGTAAGATTTCAGGGCTCCAAGTCCTTAAAACTAATACTATACTACATTTCAAAAAATGTTCTTTAATCATGTTTCGGCTAAAAGTTAACAATAAACAAAATGTAACTCGTATTTTATCATCGATCGTCCTAAAGATCGAATCAAAAGGAACTTATACCAACTTTTAATTAGCCGTTTCAAATAATTTGTTGGTAATAAGGTCCCCAACATTATACATTTTATTAATGAAAGCTACATGTTAATACATTCAAAAGTACTAAAAAACAATATTATGACAAATTCATGTCTCAATTGGTATAAGTTCAGACATGAGAATTCATAAGAATTGTAAATTATTGTAAAAGACCCTGGAATAATGGCAAATTCAAAATTATTTTGTAAAAGATCAGTTTAAAAAGTGAAAAAGTCAGACATGAAAATGAAAAGATCAAAAGTAATAAACTGAATGATCAGGTTTAATATGTAAAAGATCGGACAACATTTGCCCCTAATTTCAATTGTCTTCTCTTTTGTACTATTTAATTTGGCTTTAAATGGTGTTTGAACTTTTATTTTTTGGCATTATTAGTTTATTATACATCAAGTCTAATATATGCACCAAAATTCAGGGTACATATGTATTTTTCTCTCTTAGATGTATCGTGTATGTGCATTTCAAATCATAATAATGTACATTCTTTTGACCAATTCTTGGGTGAGGCAGCCTCACCCATGAGGCAGGACCAAATAAACATTTTTTTGACGAGATTTGATGAACTGACACAAAAGTTTTGATGAGGTGACATGTTTGATGAATTTGCACCAATGTTTGATGATGTGGCGTCGTGATTTGATGAGGTGATAGTGAGTTATGATGAGGTGGCAGCAATGAAATTTTGCTTATTTGGCCGTGCCTCATGGGTGAGGCTGCCTCACACGAGAATTACTCTATTTTTTTATGTAGAATTGTGCATATTACTATTTTGATTGTAATTTTTATGTAAATATTAAAATGAACGAACTATAATATTAAAATACACATACAAATTACAATGTATTTGCATTGCACAATAATGATATCACAATACTGGTACCACATAAGAATGGTATACATTATTATTAGACTCGGTTATCTATCATGAGATTCTACTAATCGAGCCAATTTAATGAATGAAGTTTGACAAAAAAAAAATAAAAAAATGAATGAATGAATGAATCAAGACTTTCCTCAATTAGTTTAAAGAGCAAAAAACTGCGCCCAACATGGCCCGTCAAAATATTCCTATCAGAATTCAGAGTCGTTACCAGTATTTCTTTTGTTTCTTAAACATTTTTATTCATTAATCAGTTTTCTTAAATGTGAGAACCACGTATTTGTCCTTTTTTATTATTGTCTCTTTTCTTCCCGCAATGCCAATCATACGAATGTCAATTATTAGATAGCGCTGGTCAAATGTGAATTAAAAATAAAATCAAAAAATTAATATGATGGATCTTATTAAACCTGCAAAAATTGTTGAAAAGACATGGTTTCATGCTAATGGTAGAATGTTAAAAGAAAATTTATAGATACATGCTTACAAGGTTTTGTGTACGTTAATTATGAGATACTTGATATTTTTTGTGAAATGTATTGCGTTTTATTTATATGACAATAAGTATGCAAATGATTATTCCTTACATTATTGTCAAACTCAAAAGTTTTTATTATATATAATTTTAAGCTTTGATTTATCTACTCACCTTGTATCGGTCTTTTTATCTAATGAATATATCCTATACGTTTTATATAATATCATTTTAAGAATAATTGATAGTGCAAACAATTCCTCAAGCCACCACCTAATAATTCCGACTACCTACAATATCAATGCCGGAAATCCAACCTCACTTCGATTAATTTCAGCAATCCTTACATCAATATCGGAGAACCCCTACAAATGATTATATTAGTGCCCTTAACTGATTTAAATTATGCTTTTGCACTTCCCTTTGTTAGTTCTCTGAACCAAGATTTCCGGTCGAGAGACAAAATTCATAGAAACGAAGATATGAAACTTGATTTTTAAGCAAAAAATATAGCAGTAGATCTCATATTGTTGAATTCAAGGAACCGAATCACGCATTAATTCTGGTTAGCGTAATTAAGTCAGTCATTTGTTGTAGGCTCCAATTCGTTAATCATGTGCACTATTATTGCACCAACTAACTCCATAACGGTAATAACCGCAACTCCGATTATAAAATATGCGTGATTCTCAAAATTTATGATTAGTTTTTGGGGGTGGGATTTAATGAATTAAAATTAATTATTTGAATGGAGTTTCATGTGATCACTGATCACATGGTCGTGAGACTCGTTGAAGAAATGGATGAGACCAATTATATGGTCAAAGAATAAGAGCTTGGAATTTATTTTACGGCATGTGCTTTCTTTATTTTTCTATCACATTTTTGGTGAACAAATAAATGTCTAGACACCCAATACAAATGGTTCATGGAGATGTTGAGAGTCCGGCTTCATGTGCTAAAATAGTAGAGGAGATTCGATCTGCGGTTATTAGTACTGGAATTGCATGGCCTAGCTGGATACCAAGAAAGGATAATACAGATGCACACCTAATAGCTAGCTTTGCTAAGAACAGTAGTCTAGACTATTATGTATGAGACTCGACTCCTGAGTTTCTTTTATCAAACGTTGTTGGACGTTTTCCAGCACATTGAGATGATATAAACAAATTTCTTTTCAAAAAAAATATAAAATGTCTAGACACATTTTGACACAATCGAGAAATTGTGAAGAATTTATAATTATAAAACAATAATATTAGTTTTTGATTTAGACATTAGGTGTTGTACTTTTACTAGTGGAAATTGCAAATTAGATGGTAACTAACTTATACTAGGGCAATTTTCTGAATTTATAGAATTTTTTGATGATGAGATTTCTATTGCATTCAACTGCACGAGTAAAATAAACCAGTAAATGGATATACTGTATTGTGATTTTTTTCTTCTTTCTTGAAATTTTTTAATGTACACAATTCTGAAGTTGAAACTTAAGTTAAAAAGTTAAGTTCAAAATCTTTAGGAAATTACTTAGCTTTTTTAAATTATCCATAATGCCTACTACTTCTTCTACCTATACATTACATTCCTACAAATCTAACCTCTCCACTACACTTTTTACATACAAGGCATTGAGCTTAAACCATACCTAGCTAGAGAGCAAAAAACTACTTAGTGGGACTGATTTACACTAAATTTGGACTAAACTAGAATCCAGCTGCTAATTAACGAATCAATTGGTAACACTAATCATTAAAAACTCGAAGGACGGATCTTGCAGCAGTTGTGGTGGAGGTTTTACGCCGGTGAAAGTCATCCCCTTTAGGTTGTTGGAGATCTCATCCACAGAGAATGGAATACTACTGCAGGAAAGAGGCATTATGGTTCAGTATTACATATATACATATATAAATATATAGTGAGATATCTGCTTCAGGAATCCAAATCCTTTTGAAACACATAATATATATATATACCTAGGATTGTCATCCAGCATATACGAACTACTATCTGCCTCGCTGGAATCATCTGTCATTAGCAATTTCATGCTGGAAATGACCTGCGTTGTGCAAAACACGACGATAAGTTCAGTTTTTGAGTGTGTGTGTGTGTGTGTGTGTTCAGTTTCTGAGAGAGAGAGAGAGAGAGAGATGAACTCACTTCAGAAGATACACTTGGTGTGTTGTACTTGTCATCGTAATACCCCGTGCACAGTTTATAAAGCTGTTGTATGCTCATATCCTGGAAATGCAGATATGTATTTATAAGATTTTGAAAGAAATATACAGATGAGGAAATCGCAAAATCGAATGCTGATAGACTTACAGTGCAGAGATTGTTTGTAAGATCATCATAAGTAATCTTAGACTTCTGGGGAATAACCTAAGATTCAAAGGTAAGAGTTAGAAAAATTAATGCAACATGTATAGTATTCGATTTAGCATCCACATTTGGTTGAGCATACCAGGAAACTAACAGCCTGTTTCGTGTGTTTCAATTCCTCCAATGCTGCTCCAGTATACTGCAGTAAAATATCATCGATCGAGGCATTAATTTTACAAACTGTGGAGTAAAAAACAACCAAAATCCCAACAGATATCATTTTTGCATTGACCTAGTATATCATATGCATTTACCTCTTCTGTTGCGCTTTCGCACCAGATCTGAAAGTCGGTTAATCCAGACCTAAAGTATTCCCCGTTGCTGAAAGTGCAGCCATCCCTTCGAACAAAAAGGCTGCAAAACATCCACACAACAAGGTTAAGATTCTCGAGGAAATCTCATTTAAAAAAAAATCTGGTTTTAAAAGATTTTGAATCTACCTATTGAAAAGTTGTACATTTATGTGAGAGAATATCTGGACAACCATTTTCTGACAGAGAACCGTAGGAACCTGGAACAAAAGTATTGAGGAGTTCATCAAATCCATCAACATCGATAAGTGAAAACAGATTTTGTGAGAGAGGAAACCAAAACAAATGATCAAACTCTTACAAAGTTGTCTTTCAGATTATCCAGAAGGCCGTTTAAGCAAACAACTATATCCTGCCAATGTCTGGCTGGAGAGGTCCCTATAGAAGTTCGCGGTGCCTGTTTGGAAAACAACATAAGTCATATCAAAATTTGTTCTTTATTAGTGACATCTAATAGTGAGGGATTTAGTTGCATTACTTGTACACAACTGGTTATAAGTGAAGAAAGGTCCTTCTTCACATTATCTCGAACAATGCCATAGATTTTCTCCACATATGCAGTTAGCTGTTGCTTGAATAACAACGCCGGGATCTTTGCCTCCACTTGGCGCACTTGATCAAGCCCGGCGATTGGAATGTTCGCAAAAGAAGGAGATGTTCGGAAACTCTGGAAAAAAGTATTACTCTTTTAATGGAGTTTACAACAATCAATGGAATTGCATTCTTCAGTTTTGAAGAGAGGCTATGATTTCTTCACCTGAGTCATCCTTCCAAAGAAAGATGTCGGCTGGGGAGGCTTTGCTGCAACAGAAGTTGATTTTAACGTTTGTTGAAGCAGAAACAGTAATGTGGAAGTGTTGGATAGCCAATAAGCCATGTGACTGTTGTTTGACTGATCCTGAAATTGAAGATTTTAAGGTAACGTGTGATGTTCCTACGAAATGTTTCTGAACTGAAATATGTACAATTTCATACTAGTATAAACTGAACTGAACTGAACTGAAAAGGAGCAATGTTCATGAGAATGACATATGTAATGAATCAAGGAAAGAGTACCTCTAAAGCGGAACCAATCACTGATATAATGCGATCAAAGACGCTCGTTCTATCTGCTTCAAAGGACTTCCAGGTTACCAGGCATTTGAATATGGTATATGCAGCTACTGGTTTTCCTTCGCTATACCCGATATTTTCAGAAATACAATGAATAAGGGAATCCACACATTCCTGTGAAGAGAGAAAATGTGAATTTTATTGCATATTGATAATTAAGGTTGAAGGAAAGAAACATAAATCTCGAGGCAATACCCTTTGCCTTTCAATATAGGATCTCCTCATAGATTCACGGCCGAATCTCTTTGATTCACTAGCTAACCTTTTTGAACTCTGTGGTTCCTGCATAACAGATATTCTCACAAGGGTCATACAAACCAGATAGACAAAAAAAAAAGAGTCATAAACAAAGTTTTCATGTTAGACAAGGAACTTACAAGATGACCGTTTTCTGCAGGCTGAAAATGGCAAAGAAACAAATAAAAAATGTAAGACAGACCTAAACATAGAGAAGTTTATCATATGGAATTTTTAACATGATACTTAACTGGCAAATATCCCGATGCTTTTCCAGCGGGTGCATTCAGCAATGCTTGCTGTCGCAAAATTTGGTCTTCAGCTTCCATATCTTGAATTTTTTCTTCGAGCCTACCAAAAAAAAAAAAAAAACAGATATAAACCATGATTCAAAAGGTTTAAAAAGTTCAATATCTGTTTTTATCTGTTTAAAAAACTAAATGAACCTTAGCATGTTAGTCTTCAACTCAATTACTTTTGACTCAGCATCCATTAGTTGCTTGAATCTCTCCTCACTCTCTTGAGTTGCTTCCTCGATTCTCTTTTCCAGTGAGCTCAGTGAAGCCTACACAAACACGAGAATATTCTCGTTAGTTTGATGTGCATTTCTTTACCACAACCTTTAGACCTAAAAAGACGATAAAAAACACAAAGACTAAAAAGTTATGTAACTCATGTACCTTTAGCTGTTCATTTTCAGCTGTAAGCTGATTAACCATTTCACTGTCAATGACCGACACCTCCTGAATGACAGGAGCTTTCTCTGCTAATTGCATAGCTGCTTCAGTGGCTTCCTTTTCCTTTTCGGCTTCCCTTTCCTTAGCATCTTTCTTTTCCTTCTCGAGCATTGCTTTTGTTTCATTACAGTGAAGCTGCGATTCTTCCAAAGCTGACTTTAGTTTCTTGATCTCCTGAGACTTGGCTTCTTCTAGGTCGGCCTAGAAAACAATTACATCGTTACAACAAGAATACTATAATACTCAAGTGCATTGTGTCTCAAGCTCAACTTAACGAAGAAATATCCAAAACAAAACAAGAAAAACTGGAACAGAAATTTGTACCTTCATGCGCTTTTCGAGCTGTAAACGCCAAGTGAGTTCCTCAACTTGCTTTTCCAGCGCACTTTTGGCAGCTTGGAGAGCACCAGTTTCCCTTGAGGCCTAAAATACAATAAAAAAAACTTGTATATTAGTTTCAAATTTGACTTGGAAATGGTTTACTATGGACAAATTTAACTCATTTTCTAATATCTGAAAAATAATCTCACCATTTTAAGTTTCCTTAGTTCCCTTACAGCCATTTTTCTTCTCCAGGCACATTGAGTCACAACTGCAGCTCGCTTCGCCTTCAAAAAGTGTTTTCGTGCCAAGTGTTTACGGCAATGGCTCTATCAAAAGACAGGAAATTTTAAATATATTATCCAACAAAAAGGATCCATTTTAATAAAGCTGAAGAATAAACTATGTTTGTTTTCCCTAGATGAATTCTACACCTGGACGAAGAGGGCTGCCTGTGTTCTTCTCCGTGATAGAAGCTCATCCCGAGCAGCAGCTGCACGCATTGCTGTCTGAATAATAATTGCCGATGAGCACTTTGCTTTGTATGTTTTCTTTGAAAGAAAGGCGCGCGCATCTCTCTGGATTCTCAAGCATGCAGCTTCTCTCCTCAAGCACTGAAACTGATAACGAGCCACTTCACCTAATTTTAGACCGAAAAAAAAAGGTCATCGGTTGCCCTTATGTGCATATCATATTTCATAAGATAGAAAAACCATACCTCTGCAAACAGCTTCTATTTGTATGGCTGCAGTACGCAATGCAATAAAATCCTTTCGAGCTAAGTGAGTACGCTCTTTTCTCTGAATGATACGAGCAGATTTTCCCAGGACCTCACTCCGGAGAGCATCTAGTTCTGCCATCTGGCCAGCTCTCAGAAACACCTTAGTTTTACCAATCTGCAACACATTTCATTCAGTAATTTCATCCACTAAAACTATCAACACAGATAAAAATATATAGTAAATATGTAGTACCTGATAACCCTTAAGGTTGGCCTTCTTTAGTATCTTATGACAAGCAGCAACCTCCTCAGACCTATGACATTGAGAAAGGAATGGTAAAATTTATAGTATTCAACCAAGAGGTGAAAAGTAAAAGAATCCATCTCCTTGAAAATTTCACAATCCAGAGACATTGGTGAATCAATCAAGTACCTTCCGTTTAGAACTTCTGGTGCAAGGATGCCAAAACGACTTTGAAATTCGTTAAATGCCTTTCGAGTGGGAAATCCAGCACAACTTATCCTGATTGCCTCCATGACTCCCTAGAAGGAGCATAAATGTTAGTTCATCTGGATGAAGATGAAGAAAACCCGAAAAGATAAGTAATTTTGGTCAAAACTTACCCCACAACGGAGTTGCTGAAGTACATTCTCATTCTCGAAAATAGATGGTTTCAAAACATTATTAGGCTTGATGCAGCGAACATAATGTGGTTCTGTGTGACTCAGTGTCTCAAGCAAAGCTTGAAGTTGCAACTGCAAGAAAGTATGAAAGTGTGATTCATCCTACACATATGCTGAACTGAACTGAACTAAATATAATTGTGGTGAAAATTATCAAAAACATCTCTGAACTAAATTGAAATGCAGATTAGTTGAAAAGAACAAGAAGATACCTTAAATTGGGCACCAATGGATGAGAACTTTGATTTTTGAGACGTTTCTTCAGGTAAAGGTGGGAAGAGGCTTGCTACAAAGCTACATTTTGAAGCAGAAAGAAGTGCTTGATGTTCAGCAACAACATAATCCTTATTCTTATCTAGGAAAAGGTCGGTCTGATACGTAACCTGAAACCAGACTTTATTCATCAAACACACTAAACATTAAAACAATCCTCGACAACTTGACATTCTAAAAGATAACACATACATCACCAGCATAATGGGCGATGGTGAAATCAGTTTGTGATAGCTTTGGCTTGCTAAACCGTTTGTGATCTTTGAATGTCTGGTAAAGTTTCTGAGCAAATGTTTCATGCGTTGATCTTGGAAACATGCTGCCAAGATAACAGTAAAAAAAATCACACATCGACGTTGAAGTGGGGAAGATGATACCAAATACAAAATTCTGATGAATTGGAAATTTAAAATTTTCCCTAACGTACCAAGCCTCGTCTAGGAGAGCAATGATGCCTCCAGGTTTCTGCAAGCAATAGAAAGTACATTGACAAAAATTCATAAGAATGTACAATTTTAGAGAGTAAAATATTGGAATATATGCACATTCAATGAAGTTCCAAACCTTTTCAATGAGATCAAGGACATCTTGATTATCCACAAACTCAACATAGCTCCAGTCGATTTCTTCTTTCGTGTACTCTTCTTGCTCCATTTTAAATACATGCTGCCAAAAAGAATGAACAAAAACAGAAGTCTATATAATGCATCTCTTATAAAAAAAATATGTGTCTCCATTCTATATAAGTTTCAAGATTTAATAATTAAAATCCATAACAATGAGTTAAGAGTCACATGGATTCTTTACACACCTGATTGAAATGCTGCTGCAACTTCTCGTTAGTCAAATTGATACAAAATTGCTCAAAACTGCGCGAGTGAGATTGATAGTAATGAACATAAGCATCAAATAATTATTAAAGCTGAAGAAAATAGTACAGATCATAAATAAATCTCTTAATCTTTGTCGATACATTATGAATCAAAGTTCTTTTGAATGTAATTAAACATGTATGAAGCATCATCCCCGGCCTACATTAATGCATTCAAAACTTCCCAACCGAAGACCTACAATCCCATGGACACAGTTAAATATGATGGATGTGTAGCCAAATCATGATTCTATTAGGGATAAGGCATTTTACATAAAGACTCTATGTTCTGATAGTCTTTTTCAACATCTGAAGCCAAAATTGCGATAAATAATGATACATTTGATATCATTGAGATTTTCTAGCTAATTCATCTTCTACATATAGGAAAAGGAGGGTTGAATAATTATATTGCAGTATACTGCAATAATTAACCTCATTAAATGAAGTAAACAAAAGCATACCAGTTAAGCACCTGTTTGTCTTGAAACTCTCGAATCCATAAATATCTAGGACACCAATTAAGATTTTGGAGTCAGGATCTTGCCCAATGGAACTATTAATCTTGTTCACAAGCCTGGGGAAGACAAGAATAGAAAGCTATAAGCAATGATAAGGCCAAAGTTTAGAGTAAATCGGCCACTTTATTGCACAATAGTAACACTTACCAATCGAATAATCTTGAGTATACTATTTTAGCTAAAGCATCGCGATTGAGAGTAGCAGCATTTGGATCAAGGCATTTGGTTATGGTGTCACCACGGGTGACAATCACTTTTTTGGTCATAGAGTCTTCAAGGGCAGTCTCATCACACCTGGTTCACATTCGGTTGTTGTTTTGAATATTAACACGAAACATATTAAGTGAAGCATACAGTTAAATACATCGAGATTCAGGACTTACATGAGAAGATCTGCTACAATTTTGAGATGCTTCCGAGACTGATCATCCTTAGGTTCAGAGGAATCCAGTTCCTCGCCTTTTGTAAAGTTAATGTTTCCCAGATGGAGGACTGCAGCCACAACTCGAAAGATTGCATCCTGAAAAAAGGAAAATAAAACACATAAATTAATGCATCAACCATACTTCAAGGTTTCAAATCTTATACCATTTGTAATTTTTTTTTAAAAAAAGTTTCTATGAGTTGTGTGATATAGTTCTGATTCTTCAACTTTACTCCACTTCAGTTCAGTAAATTTTGGCTTGATGAAATTTATCTTAATTCTGGTCTGTTATTGAAAATTTTAAAGTTTTTTTGTTCAGTTGAGTACAAAACAGCTGAAAAGAACATACCTGTTCATCCGGACTGATGCCAACAACATCCATAGCATTCCTTGTAGCGTGGTATTCCTTGGCGTCATCAATCGCATCCAGTTCAAAGCAATTAGTTTGGTTCAGATAATGGAACTTCCTTGGATTTTCTAATTGGTATTTCTCAACATCCTGCCAAATATTTACGACAAAAAGTATTACAAAGCCTCAAACTTAAATCTAAAGCATCTCTTCTGTAGAAGATAATATTAGTTACCTCTGGTGGTGCAGCACAAAGCATATAAAAACAGTGGTAGTTTCTTTCAGGATCGGACAGCTGACAAACACGCGATCTTTCCAACAAATAGGTTCTTATTGCAGCACCAGAAATTCTCCCACGATTGTCGAATTGTATCTCCACAAATTTACCAAATCGACTGTCATCATTCGTAAATAGAACAATGTGATCACTTCAACAGGATAGATGAAGGCAAGTACAAGGTCAAAAATGAGTCTTAGGTTTGCATACCTAGAATTATTATTTCTCACAGTCTTTGCATTGCCAAATGCCTCTAAAACAGGATTTGACTGCAAACAACAATAGGTGAAACATCAGCGGAGAACCTTAAATTATGCTTTTCTTCAGAAAACTGCACAAAATGAAATGCAAACCTCTAGGACTTTCTGTTCCACTGACCGCCCCTCGGATCCAGCTGATCTTCCTCCCATAAAGGCTAGATAGCGCATAAGCATTTTCGTGCTCTCGGTTTTACCAGCTCCACTTTCTCCACTAACCAGAATGGCCTGGCTAATCCCTTCATTAATCATTTGTCTGAACATAGTACAAGAAGTGATCAAGAAGTAATCAACAAGCGAAGAATAATATGTGACGAGTGAAAGATCCTTACCTGTATGCAGCATCGGCTATAGCAAACGGGTGAGGGCTCAGCTCGCCAAGGGCTGCTCCTTTATACTGTTGCATCATGTGGCTGTCGTACAAATGAGATAACCTTTGGAACGGGTTTACTGCAATCAGTATATTACCTGTATAGGTCTGAGAACACGATTTAGTAAATTTGATTCAGAAAACCTTGTACTTGGGAAAACTGCAAAATAAGAAACCACTTGAATAGGACAAACTAAGAAACATGTCAGAAGCTCACTCACATAAATGTCGTCGATGCTATATCGACATTTCAGATTATAGAGAACACCTGGCTCATGCAAATAAGCTAGCCTTGTCATATCATCCACACCCCGTTGAGGGGCTTCAACGTCTTTTGGGTGTACATTGCGCAAATTTGCTGTAACCTTTAGCATGTAAAACAAAAGATACATCAAATATCCACCTTAAATTCTCCTTAACCCATCAAAATGATAGCAAAGCCAATACATTCTAGTACAAAAATATGTGGAAGTATATTAAGAGCATATAAATGTAGAGACTAGTTTTTAACAAGAGAAAGAATTAACATTGCACTTTTGAGCTGAGTTATCACATCTCTGCTCATAAAGTCAGATCAATCGGCTACTTAGCGACACATTATCAAATAGACACAATCTAATAACAGGAATACAAGATAGAAAAAGTACTTACAGTCTTCCCAGATGTGCAATTTAAGGTTATCTCTTCGCCATCAACTGCTGTAACGACCCCGTCTATCCAAGTAACATCGGGATCCTCCACCCAAACATGGGATCCTACGATTATGCCACTCGAAACAGTCTGAAAAACAAGTAGTTAAAAAACATATATGAACACACAAGTGCATATATAATTAATTTCTCTTTGATAGATCCTCATTTTCCTCCCTATTATAGAATGCATACATCTGAGTAGGAATTTTTGTGCAACATTAAAAATTACATCATCAATTTCAAAAACCCTATGGAAGGAAACTAAACAACGTAAATCTCAGTAATGTGACTAACTCAGACTACAATCATTTATGCCTGAGAAATCCAATTCATACAAAAACCTCTGCAAACTAAGACAAGAATTAGGAACCTTAATCACACAATTTCCATAACCAAACAAGTCCAATCAAACAACAATTTGAGCTCTCGAAAGCTTAAAAGTAGCAGAATATTCACCATATCTTAGGGCTAATCTGATCAGAAAGAACCGAAAAGCCCTAATTCCTCCGCAATGCAGAAACGCCAACCAATACCACCTCGAAAAAAACTGGCATAATTAATGCAGCTAAAACGGAACGGAGAAATATACAAACGGAAGGAATTCGCGGGAAAAACGGGATCAAAATGAAAGATATCCTCGGACCAAACAAAACAACAAGATTTTCCTCTGCAAAATTTCCTTGGCCGGCGAATCTTTTCCCTCTTTCGATCCCCACGCGCCGTCGTTTCAGTTTGTGCGTGACGATCGAGGTGGAGAATTAGGTGGCGACTGTGTGTGTGTGAAAAGTTTGTTATGAATTAAGATGAGATGATGAAGATGAGAAACGGCCAACGTTTTGACGGGAGCTGCTGCATGCCAGTTAGGGAACCTCGACCAATCGGAATGCGCCAGCGCATCCTCAATCTAGTCCGGAAATTTTCGGATCTAACCGGATCTTTCTTGTGCTTATTTTCCATTTTCCAATTCATTGGATTAGTTAAGTGTTTATTTTTTGGCAGTGAATATTTAGCAGAACTCAATTTTCCCAAAGTTAAATGCACCCTTCTTTTTTTTCACCTAAAATAATATCTATTTATTGTTCTGAAAATGAGACTTCCTTTTTAAATAAAATTTCGAAAAAATAAAAACCATGAGTCGATTTTCAGATACAAAAGTATATAGATGAAATAAATAATAACTTAGACATAAATAACTAATGGAAAATCAACGGATTAATAAACAAAAAACATGAACTTAATTAATTGATACTAGCCAGGGTGAATGATTCAATTTTCCAGCTCTCTTCTTGCCCTGATCATATGTAGTTGGGAGATACAAGACTCTCCTTGAAGGTAGTTGCAGGCAATGTACCAAACGACATCGTATCCTCCCCGACGATATTGATCTCCCTCCAACCTCCATTCCTCCAATTATATGCCCAGAGAAGATGATCATGGCAATGATAATACCTTATTTGCACCACAATCTCATTCTCATTCAGAAAAAACATGCATTCGAGAAACCTCACCACCGGTTCTCGCAGTTCCCCCCACGCGGGACCATCCTCGGGATGAAATCTCATGGTTGTCATCTTGGTCCAGGAATCTTTCACACCATACTCTTCCATCACCCAAATATCGATGGCGTTTAGGTAATTTTGCTCGTGCATTAGGAAAAGGCGCCCTCCAAGCACTCGTACACCAACTGCATGGAAATCATCGCAAACACCACTAGGAACTGGCATTTGATCGAACTCCTCATGAACGAGATTGAAAGAAACTAAGGCAGCAGACCGAAGATCATCACCAACATCTAGCCAGTGGAAATGGTCTTTCAGGAAAACCGCGGACTTGTAACCATCATAACCCCTGCCATGGAAACGCCCAATTCCCCTCCAACACTTTGCCCTGAGGCTATAGACATAGTAATCTCCATTACGTGTGTATGACACAACTTTGTGATCATCAGCCAGGCTATCATATCCCAAACCAAGCGGCCAGCAGACATGGTATCGATCAGGGCAATTTGGTAACTTCACGGCTTCTCGAGTAATAGGGTTCATAACAATCTTTATTTGATCAGAAATAGCATTAAAAAGCACTAATCCATCACAAATTCCCAATACTACACAAATATTATATTTGGTCTCCACCAAGGGAATGTTTATCACAGGACCGAAAAGTGCACTAGCCCTTTCACCGGCGGTGTCGGTGACCGTCAGGATTCGAACACCGCCGTTTTCATTGATGAGGGATTCAGGGCCATCCCGGTGGGCTTCGAGATGAGCTTTTGCGAACCGGCGAGTCGAGAGCAGCGACCGCCACATCTTCGAAGCACACCGGGCTAAGCCGACGAGCTTTACCGGAAGGCGGGGTAGTATATAGGTGGTGACGATTCCTTCCGGGAGATTCTCGATCATTTCTGGTAATGCGGCCATTTTTTCAAGCTGATCAAAAGTTGCTGCAACTTTTTGTTTTCTGCTGAATTGCTGTTGTGGCTATATATTCTGAGCTACTACTATATGATCCTTTATATAGGAGAATGGAGCCCTAAAAAGACTGCTCGTATTTATGTAATAAGATTGCAGTGCATCCGTTTTTAATTTTGAAAATCTTTCTTGAAAAGTATAATTTGTACTCTTAGATATGCATGCTTCTGGACAATAGTGCGTTTATATTCAGTCAAAATGACCTTTTCCAGTAGATAAAGGGAAAATTGCTGATGGGGAATGTTATCAACCTTCCAAAAGAATTTTTAGATTTTATACCAAAAAAAAAGAAAATAATTTATATATTTAGATTTCTACGGATCAAAGGATCAATGAACTTTGACTTTTGTAATTTTACGAGTTACACTTTAGTCAAACCAAAACGTGTTTATTAGGTTTCTATTCATTTTAATCCCAGATTTAGATTTGGATACGTGGAGCGGATCAAGAATCTGTGAATTTTGCTATCCCAAATTTCCATTTTGATAAAGGTCGATATCATAATTCATATCGATCGATGAACTTAACTGTTTTTGACTTTTTAAATTTTACAATCGGAAATAATATTGGAGAAAGCCAAATTTCTCAAATATTAAAAAGATTTGTGGATGTCAAATTAATAGAGGACATATTTTGAGGTTAATTTGTCTCCAAGTAAAACCATCCAAAACTTTGGCCTCAAGTAAGCCATATTTTAAAGCTCACTTCTCTTGTCTTTAATAATACACTAGTACCTCATTGCACATGTAATGACTGACACTTGCTATTTAACACTTGGATCGATTACTCTTCTTATATTTTGTCTTTCGATACTGGATTATATTTTGTGTTGCAGCAATTATACTAAATAATTTTCCAATTTCCAAATGATAACAATTTACTTCAAAAAAAAGTTTAATATGATATTATCTGTGTCTACGAATTTCTTTGATTTCTTGATTCTTATAGATGGTCAGTTAGTACCTAATTAGCATATCCATTACATTTTTTAAAAAGAATTAAATACTAATTGGGTTCCATAGACCCTCTAGAGAGAGCTAAACATCCCATTATTGCCCAAGACATTGTTTGCAATACAATTAGAGAGTATTGGAAATAATAAGGATATGTCTATTGTACATTTCGAAACACAATTTATCCATGAGAAGGATACAATCTATTAGAACACTTTAGCAAAAAGAGAAAATTTAAAACGTAATTACTATCTAAAACTTTAAATTTATTTCAGTTCAGTTCAGCAAAATATAAGCTTTAGCAAACAGGGCCGAAGTCTATTTCAGGTTCCTTCCAATTCTTTAATACCTTCATGAAACGCTACTTATATAATTATTAATCTTGATAAGACATTACATATGTATCTAATAAATTTTATGTATTTTTGTACTTGTTAATAAATTTAATGTAATATTATCTCTTTATCCACAAATTTAATGTAATATCATCTAAATCGACTCAACTATATATAATATGTCTTCATTATATGACAATTTGGAATTAGTTCAGTTTAGTACATTTCAGTTCAGTTCAGAATAATTCAGTTCAATTCAGTTCGGTTCAGAACAATTCAATTCAGTTCAGTTCAGTTCATATCCTCTTAAATATAATTTTATGATACACAACTCAATGACTCATATCCTCTTTAATATAATAATATTATGATATACAACTCAATGACTCAGATCCCCTGAAAAATACATGGCTATGAGCCTATGATATTCAACTCAATATATTTCTTTAATATATCATAACCTTTACCTTTTATACATCCAATACAATTATTTGAATTGTGATTCATTTAAATCGACTCAACCAAATATAATATGTCTTCATTATATGACAATTTGGAATTGGTTCAGTTCAGTTCGTTTCAGTTTAGTTTAGTTTAGAACAATTCAGTTCAGTTCAGTTAATATCCTCTTAAATATAATTTTATGATACACAACTCAATGACTCATATCCTCTTTAATATAATAATATTATGATATACAACCCAATGACTCAGATCCCCTGAAAAATACATGGCTATGATCCTATGATATTCAACTCAATATATTTCTTTAATATACCATAACATGTACCTTTTATACATCCAATATAATTATTTGAATCGTGATTCATTTAAATCGACTCAACCAAATATAATATATCTTCATTATATGACAATTTGAAATTAGTTCAGTTCAGTTCAGTTCATATCCTCTTAAATATAATTTTATGATATACAACTCCATGACTCATATCTTCTTTAATATAATAATAATAATATTATGATATACAACTCAATGACTCATATCCCCTGAAAAATACATGGCTATGATATTCAACTCAATATATTTCTTTAATATACCATAACCTTTACTTTTTATACATCCAATATAATTATTTGAATCGTGATTCATTTAAATCGATTCAACCAAATGTAATATGTCTTCATTACATGACAATTTGGAATTAGTTCAGTTTAGATTAGTTTAATTCAGTTCAGTTTAGATAAGTTCATATCACATGCACTATAATTTGATGATATTTAACTCAATTCTGTTCAAATTATATCACCTCAACGTGTTTTTATATTTAAATAATATAAAAATATATTTATATTTATTTCAGTTCAGTTCAATATATTTAAAATTATTTCAGTTCAGTTCAGTAAATTTAAAATTATTTCAATTCAGTTCAGTTCAGTTCAGTAAATTTAAAATTATTTCAATTCAGTTCAGTAAATTTAAATTTATTTCAGTTCAGTTCAGAAAATTTAAATTTATTTCAATTCAGTTCAGTTCAGTACATCAAAAAATAAGCTCTAGCAAACAGGGCCATCAAAAAAAACTGTTTGCTAGAGCTTATTTTTTGATGTACTGAACTGAACTGAACTGAACTGAACTGAATTGAACTGAACTGAAGTCAAATTGATGTATTGAAAAATGGAATCAGCATAACTGAATTAACCTGAATTTCATCAATTATATTTTCACTGAAATGAACTAAATTGAACTGAACTGAATTGAACTGAATTGAACTGAATTGAACTGAATTGAACTGATCTACAGATAAGTTCTGGTAAACAGGGCCATTACATATGTATCTAATAAATTTTATGTATTTTTGTACTTGTTAATAAATTTAATGTAATATTATCTCTTTGACCACAAATTTGTAATCATGTTTCATTTTTTAGGTTCAATATATCTTTGAAATAAAGTAATTTATTAATTGAAAATAAATAATAAATTATGCTTTTTTTGTTTTGATTCAAATATAATGCTAATTTTTAAATTTAAATTGATTTATTTTAAAAAAAAAACATTAGCGGAGGAGAAAAGGTTCCAAGACAAAATCAATTTTCCCTATGGACACCGGTATCGATCGGGAAGCAAAATCGGAATCGGAATAGTTTGATAAACCCTAATCCAACCCAGAACCGGGCAACTTGCCGGCAACAGCCAACTCTATAAATACAACGATATCCATACAAAACAATCCATTAACAAATCCTCCATTTGATCAAACAATAATGGCAATCATCACCGAAGACGTTGAAGCACCATCGCCGGCAGAAAACAAGCCGGAAACACCATCGCCGGCAGTAAATAAGCCGGAACGCCAGGTCCCAAACAAAGCCAACGGCATGGATATGGACAACTACTCCTGGGCCCAATCCCTTGAAGAAGCCAACATCAACATTCCGGTTCCGGCCGGCACGAGGGCCCGGTCCGTTTTCTGCGAGATCAAGAGCAACCGAATCCGGGTCGGCCTGAAAAACCAGGACCCGGTTCTGGACGGCGAGCTGTTCGCGGCGGTGGAGCCCGAGGACTGCCTGTGGAACATAGAGGATCAGAAGATGCTGTCCATTTTGCTGACGAAGCAGGATAAGATGAACTGGTGGAAGAGCTTGGTCAAGGGTGGGCCCGAGAGCGACACGCAGAAGGTGGAGCCGGAGCCGTCGAAGCTTTCCGATCTGGAGGGGGAGACACGCGCCGCCATTGAGAAGATGGGGCTTCCTATACTATCATGGATTTCTCCGGGGCAAACATGATGGGCTCCTATCCTCAAACATGTTTGGGAATTAGGATTTTTGCTTCTTTTTTGCTGGCATCTTTGTTGTTGTTTTAATAAAATTTATATATTGTGGTAGTTACCATTGATATTTTAGTGAACAAAATATCTAAATAGCTAAGTAATATCCTTATTAGATCCTATGCATTATTCTGATCAATGATCATCACTACCACTTGAATTAACCAACACTTTGACTTCTCTTTTTCCGTTTTTGATGATTGTCTTCTAAGCGGAAGTCTAATTGAAATGTATGGAAATTTATGGTGTAATATTAATTAAATTTTAGTTCAAGAGATCTTGTAATTTATAATGTAACTACAACATGTATATTGAAATAGAGTAATTTGAGGGTGGGCTTTGGCGAACTCACTGGTTGAGAGTAGCGATCACCAGGGCTTTGAGACACACCTGCATCGGCCAATTGATTTGACAGAAAGGCGAGTTAGAATGTGGGTGGACTATAATGACATTCAGAGAAAGCATTTTGTCACCCAATCCCCGGATATGTAAGGTATGAGTTTATCATGTGAGACAAAAAAGTAATTAAAATAAAACACACCATATGAGAATCATATCATTCTATATTGTGCAGCTGTGTCTCATGAATTTATATTTATAGAAATAAATGTAAGCATAATTTTACATGACATGATTGTCCCTAAAATCTTTAAACATCATATTCAATCACATAATAGAATCATGAAGGTTTGCAGAATTATTTACCTTTACTCATTGTAGCGGAGAGCTTAATGTCCCGCTGCGAGCCTTGTGTAGGAGTTCAGGTTTCTCTCCCTTTGCCTATGAACCTTATGTGTTGTGTGAATCGGCAGCCATCAAATTCATCGAATGTTGCTCATAAGGATTCGTCATTATGATCATGTCTTTTCAATGGAACAAAGACAATAATTTATAGGTGTAGAGGGGACCTAAATCCTCATCAGATTTCCGTATAATTAATCTCAACCGTCCATCAAAGTAGAGATTACTAGGAAATATTCTTTTATACTTAATTTAATAAGTCACCAAATATAATGGAATAACAATATTCCAATAAGAAAACGGATTAATATAAGACCACATAATAGGAAAAATAATAATTTTCTTACAATAAAATGCTGATGAAGAAGTAGAAGTTTTCAAAGTCACATTTGGTTGCAGAATTCATTCCGTCATAATAAAGAAAGAATGAGATATGATTTACAGAAAATGACGGATCACACCGGGTCGTATAAAAAGCAACAAAACAACTGAATCACAAGGAACCGTACCGGTAGTGTATGTACGAAAAACCTGGAAGGAAATAAGTATGACGTTAAAGACATTCTAAAATCAATGATTATGAATCAAAGGTTATTGTACTGATTCCGCAACCATACAAGTACTCTTATAGTATTAGACTATAGTATTTTATGATGTATCTTTTTTTTTCTCTTTTTCCTTGCGCTTTTACCACGCGCTTTTGATGTTAGCCTTCGGGCAACAGCCTACGGGCAAGATTACAGGTTCGGGGTGCCTAATAAATTTCCCCACTATGTGTGGTTCAATTAAAAAAACAATTATATGAAAGGACTCCTTTTTTGTCTATCCAAACTTTACTTCATTCTATTTTTGAGTTGTATAGAGCACCAACATTAAACCCCAAAAACCCCTAAAGGAACATTCCTAGCCCATGAAAACATATAAATTATTAATTTGGCCGTGAATAAAATAAATATGAGAAAAAAAATAAACATAAAACAAAGGGTTAATTACACATGAAAATTCAAAAATATTGGGTTAGACAATATATCGAACACCTAGTGTGTGCTAATTAATAGTAGTTCGGGAAGTAATCGCATGAGCTGGTGATCAAAAGACAGTGAAGCCAAGGAAACTACGGACATAAATATAAGATCGGGGGTTACTGGCTACAAAAGTATGGTGATTCGGAGCAGAGTCATACCTGATTAGAAGACGATGACTAACTATGTTGATGGGGAAAAAGAGTTTCGAAGGGCTGGGTTTTGAAACGGAAAAATGGAGAAGAGGGCACGTATGTGCAGCTTTACAAGAGGGTGCCACGTCTTGGTCGTCGAAATCGGCGGAGAATTATGGCGGTGTTGGTCGCATAAATCAATCGGATACGGGGTACGGGCAAAGAAGGTAGCATGCTATTAAGAAGGAGAAGGACAAACCGACAAAATACTTTTTATTTTTAACGTACAAGTGACCGCCTACCATACCTGTATATCTCCAAAGATTTGCTTTCATATAGTACTAGGTAGGAGTAACTGCACTTCGTGCAGCACTAACCAGGCCTATGAACAAGACCATGGTGTTTCTTCAGGTCAACCTCAAATCATGCTTCCATCGTATATATACGTACCACTAGAACACCAGTTCCTAGCTACTTATGTAGACATATATGAAGCACTTAATTAATCCTCCTCAGGAAGTGAGAGGGTGTCCCAGAAATTTGATGACAAGGTGTTAAAAATAAATATCAGACACAAACACATCAAAGCCATTAACAAACGTAATCTGTAGAAAATAAATTACACTAAAAATTCCATGATGCACTTTAGCTAAGATATGTTCTGAAAACCTGCACTACATTGTGTTGCAACGGTATTCCCTAAGGATTCAAGAAACTCGTTGGGTTACAGGGGCTGCAAAATGAGTACTCTTTTTGAAGCCATCATCGCCAACCTAAGTTCATAAAAGCAGTAAACTGTCATAAACTCAAAAGCAACTTCTACATAGAAGATGATTTTGCCACCAAGCAATGAACGATTGAGATACTACCCAGCAAACAAAGGAACATCAATAGCTGAGAACCACAAATTCTCTGGGTTTCAAGAGAAACGAGGCAGATCATCAAAGAAGATAAAACTATTGAAGACCATCTTGGCGCAAATAATGTCAAATAAGTTGTGTGAAAATCATCTAAAACAAAATATTTAGCCTTAAACATTCAAAGAGGACTCCTAGTTCTAATCCTGCCTGCACCATTGATGTAAAACAAAAGCCATTGGATGGAAAATGTTACAAATTGGGAGGTAAAAATGAAATTTAAAGAGGACTTCAAAGAAATGAACCGAGCTTAAGAAAGGGGAAATTAAATGGGCGGGTCAGTTTGCATTCTTCATTCATTTAAATTTGGGTTGCTAAATTTTGGAAATAGTCACAGCTTGACAGTTAGGAAAAGGCATGTATTTAATAAGTCAAATGAGTGTTCTCAGTAATAAGTATTGACAGTATAAGTAAATGGATTTATTTGTGGAGATATAATTTTAACAGATGTAGAGATACAATTGTAACTCTTGTCAAAAGCATTAACAATTTTCATTTGGTGTACGAAAGCAGGGAAAGGTGAGAAAAAAAATGGCCGGGGAAGTTTACCTGCTAAAATTTACTGAGGAACTTGTGGTTTAATTGTTTAATCTCCTACAAGGCATGACCCAATAAGAAAAAAATTCATTGCAGTCATCTCATCCTATTTCACTACCACCTCAACAAACCTCGACGACACCTCATCAAACATCAGTGCCATGTTCATCAAATCTCCAGTTCATCAACCTCTCCAAAAAAAAGTTTACTTGGTCTTGACTCTTGGGTGAGGCTGCATCACCCAAGAACTGGTCATTGGGATATTAGTTATAGAATTAATTTGGAATTATTTTGAGAAATTAGTTACATAAATGAGGTTATTTATGAAAAAAAAACTCATAATAGTCAAACAAAAATAGGACAACGTTAAACATAAATTAACCACTCCAAGCACTTAAGTCACATGAATTGCACCCCAAGCATAACGCTAAATATTAGAAAATTTACAAACCACACATATACATACATGTATGAAAAAATTAACCACCGGAGCTGGCGTTAATTTCGTCAAGGATGACTATAAGTGCAACAACGAAAGCGTGGTCAACGTTAGGCAACAAAGTCACCATGAACTTGTCATTCCCCAGAAAAAGACTCCCGGCTGTAACCTTCTTGTGCATCTGGGCAACAACGTCGTAGCCAGATTCGCCGGCGTAAACAACACACGACCTCTCGAAATAGCTCCCCTTGACCATGAAGTCACACAGTTCTTTCGTTGTATTATATGCCAAGTACACCTTCAATTTCCGCTTCCACTGAAACATGGAAGACATTTTCACCGTGAAAATCAGATCGGTCGGATCCGTACTGTTTCCTCGGAACACTTTCCACTGGTTATGGTAACTCCATAGCTGCATCCATCAAAACTAGAAAGTCAACGCAAAAACAGAGGTCAAATGAATCACGATGTCGGAATTGTACCGACTACCGAGTACCGACCTTCGCTCTGAGAGTCAGAATAGGATTTCCGGCGGCGTCGTGGATGATCCTTTTCTCCCGGAGCTGAAAAGGTACCAATTCGACCTTAAACAGAAGGTTGTTGTTGATGTCTCTAACGTTGTGCCTGTCTTTGAAGCTGAAAACCTGGGTGGAGATGGCGAGTTCGACGGGATATGGAGTACAGTATCTCGGGCTGACCACCGCGCCGCGGCCGGCGATGGCAGAAATTTGACCGGCCGGCACAGTCAACGTTCCTGGGTTCGATGACTCCATAGATTAACTATATATAACTGCTCTGTTTTAAGCCTCAAATAAATCCATCAAGGATTTAACTTCATTTGCATTTAAAAGGATTATTGTTGTCGTGTTAAACTTTGTTTTCTGTAGTTGCTGGGAAAATTCGTGGTAGTTTTAGTACTTTAATGTTTATTGCGCTTTAGAAAAGCGAAAGTTTTCTAGACCGTCTCATCATCAATTGATTATTTTAAGTTCATATGTTTACTTAATAGATTAATACTTGCATTTTTATCATCATCTCTGACTCATGTGTTTTTACTTTTTTATTTACTTTGATTCCATATATGTATAAGCCTTTGATGATTGTTGCAAATAAGTGAAACTACCAACACCGTTTTGTATTATGTCATTCAAATTTATATATACTCCGGTTTCTTAAATGGGGATATGCTAAATCGACGTCCCAAAATCCTAAATACACATCTCATATATATATTTAAAATTTATTAATCAAAATATAACCTAGCTAATACATTTAATATTAAAATGTATTGAAGAGATCTGTCGCACTTAAATGTATAGATAAACTAAACTGAAATGAATTGAATTGAACTGAAATAAATTTGTTTGATGCATTACGACTAAGTTTGAATTTAACTAAACTGAAGTAAAAATGATCATGTGTTGAAAAAAAGAATTGGTATGACTAAATTAATTTAAATTTCAAATTATATTTTTACTGAACTAAACTGAATTAAAGTAAAAATTAATATGTTGAAAAAAGAATCTGTGTGACTAAATTAACCATAATTTTATCAAATTAAATTGTTGGAGAATAAGACCAATAGTTAAATAATATCCTTCATATATTTGTTAACATATTATTTGATGTTTTATGGGAAAATGTATATTAAGTGTGTGACACAAATTTAAATAATTATAAAAAGCGTCTTATCTTAAACTGCATACTATTTAGTTAAGCATATTTGAATTATTAAATTTTCGTACCATAATAATCCATAAAAATAACCAATAACCCTTTGGGATAAGTTTTGGAAGTGACCGTCATTATATAGTGACCAGGGACTAGAGTGCAAATAGAAAAATAAGAACCAAAACTCGCGGGTCGGATCGATTACTATTTCTGATCCGGCGCGTGGCAACACGCCATATATAACCAACTCCCTCCCTTCGGAAAACCCATTTTCTCCCCCAAATCGACTCAAATTTTCAAAAGCCGGTGAATTTTCAGAACCTCCAGCAACCGCCGTTGACTTTGTGGTTCACCAACCTCCGGTGAATCGCAGTTTGAATCGCGGCGGAGATTGTAGAGCAGACCGTGGTGGATATTGCAGAGAAGATTGCGCCGAATATTGCAGACCAAATCGCGGCAGCCATCGCTAATAGGAAGCTTCAGATTTAGTCATCCGATAGGAGTACGACGACCAGAATACGGAAACGCGACTAGGAGAGGGAGACTGAGATTTTGCCGGAGGAGGAGCCTCGGTCGGCGACTAGATCGGAGCAGTGCGTCTCACTGAACACCTCCATCCCCGACGCGGATAATCTCCGCTAGAGTATTCTTCCTCTGGCTCGTAAGCGCGAGCTCCTAGATATTATTGACCGGAAGCCCATCCTCAAGGTATTCACCTCCTCCATTTTTACTATTAACTTCACATCAATTTGAATTACCTGGAGAAGTAAAAGATCACATAATTGCAGAAGCATAATCTAGAGAGTGATGTTCTATGAAGAGTTTAGATTAATTAGCATCTGTCTTTTGCTAAAGTATGGTAAGCAAGGGTCCGAATCAATTAACTTCACAGCAATCATGCATTTAATTGATTTCCTGTTTGTATCTCATTGTTCGTTCAGTTTTCTTGTTGTCGTTTATTTGCGAATGATTTTATGTAGTAGCGATGCATGTACAACAGAGGAGTGTTTTTAGAACGGTTGATTAGCCAAATTATGGTGTTTTAAAAAAGTTACCATGTTAGCCTGAAAGGTTATTGTATAATGATGAAACATGTTGTTTTGTGATTTGAATTGATTTAATGTTTTTGTCTGTTGAAAGCTTGTTTGTTATTTATATATGCACTTTTTTCTTTGCTAGAAAGTTGCTATTTTATGGTGGAAGGTTCACATAGGTTGTCTATTATATTAATATGCATGTTTAATTTTTTAAAAGGCTGATGTTTAATCGTGGAAGGTTGATATTTATGAGTGAAAGGTTATATGCAGTATTTGTACCTTTTTTCAAAAGGTTGTTATTTAAAAGTAGAAGGTTGATATCTAAGTGTGAAAGGTTATATGCGGTATGTGTACCTTTTTTAAAAGGTTGTTTAAAAGTAGAAGATTGATATTTAAGTGTGAAAGGTTGTATGCTATTTTTATATGCATGCATATATTTTTTTAAAGGTTGTTGTTTAACCGTAAAAAGTTGATATTTAAGAGTGATAGTGGAAGGTTGATATTTTAGAGTGAAACGTTTTCTATAGTTTTTATATGCATTTTTGTCTTTTTTAAAGGTTGTTGTGTAATAGTGAAATGTTAACATATAAGAGTGAAATATTTTTTGCTATTTCTATATACACTTTTTTTCTGAAAGGTTGCTATTTAACTGTGGAAGGTTGGTATTTATGAGTAAAAGGTTATCTGTTATTTTTATATGCATTTGTATCTTTTAAAAAAAATTGTTATTTAAAAGTGAAAGATTGATATTTAAGAGTGAAAGGTTGTCTGTTAATATTCTATGGATATTTATCTTTATTAAAAGATATTGTTGTTTAATGGTAAAAAAGGTTGATATTTAAGAGTGCAAGATTGATATTTAAGAGTGAAAGGTTGTCTGCAATTTCTATACGCATTTATGTATTTTTTTTAAAAGGTTGTCCATTAACCGTGGAAGATTGACATTTTAGAGTGAACGATTTTAAATGGTTTGTTGAGTTAAATGTTTATAACATGTCTTTCTTGTTTTTTTGTCAGACTAGGGAGCAATGAAGAATAGAAAAGATGATAAGTCTGGAAACGAAAAAGGAAAAACTGCATAACTGCATAATTATAGTGGGGCTCAATAAGCAAAATGGGAAAAAACCGTTATGAATATTGGTATAATGTGAAATGCTCATATGTGAAAAAATAAAATGTGAAAGTATGAAATTACCAAAGTAATAAAACTAGAGATATATTGTAGCTCTTAAAAGATGACTTAAGTATGAAATTACCAAAGTCATAAAACTAGAGCTATACTGTAGCTCCCAAAAGATGACTTTGAAAGCTTGATAATGTGGAAAATTGTTACCACAAATTTCCTATAAATAGGTTAGAGTTTTGGGATGAAAAACACAACCATTCTAAGCCTTTCCAAAGCATAGAATTCATCATCTCTTTTCTCTACCTTTTATAGCATAGAAAGTCATTGGTTACTTTACTAAAGTATCCATATAAAGAGTGTTTGTACCATTGTAATCATTCCTCCAAAGAGATTAGTGAATTCCGGTTTTCTCCGGCCGTGGACGTAGATCATTGATCGAACCACGCAAATCATTGTGTCGTTTTATTTGCTCTCGTATTTTACAACACGTTATCAGCACGATCACTCTCCACTAAGTAAGTTCAAGAACACAGGTATGGCAAAATTCCTGTAAACCTTTTATTGAGTTCTTTGTTAAAAATAACAGCATATTACTATACACAGGAGAAGTACCACCTTATAGTAATGTGATGTGATATATACTAATTATAATTTTATTACATAACATCATATTGTACTTAAAGTACAGACTACCGCCCTAAGAAAAATGTGATGTCATTAAATAATAAGTTTTTAAATACTTTATGTTGATGTTTATGTGATTAAAACATATTTGCTATGTTATCTATTTTGATGACATTAATAATATAATCTGTCATTTAACTTATATGATTTTAAAACATTAAAAAAAGCAGAAATTTAACAGCTAAAACGGCTATATTTTCAGCAAAAGATGCAACGGTTATAAACGGAAACATTTTACACTATAAATTTGCACTCATCCCATACTTCAAATTCATATTTTCTCTTCTACTTCATATCATTCATACTCTAAGATTTTCAACAAAATGGCCGCCGAAATGGTGTTGGTTTTTTGTGCCATGGTAATTTGTGCAATGCATATTGCTATTGTCATCAACGATGGTCTCAAGCAGAATTTGAATCTATTTCAATTATGCTCGCATTCTTGTATGTCCTTTTATTTGTTGCAATTTATGTAGGTTATAAGTTGAAACAATTCTAATGAAATATTTATTTTTCCATGTTAGTTACCATCATGTCGAATCTTGTCAAGCTTGAGTTCAATGCTCTCAGTATCAATGGAGATAATTTTATGCCTTGGACACTTGACATTAAGGTGCATTTACGATCAATGAATCTCACCAAGACAATTAATGAGGTGAATGATTCAACTGATATAGACAAGGCAGGATCTTTGATCTTTATTCGTAGGCACCTTAGTGAAGGCCTAAAAGATGAATATCCCACTGTGGAAGATCCAAAGGTGTTGTGGAAGAGTTTGAATGACCGATTTGGTCACCAGAAGCAAGTATTGTGCAAGTATTGCTTCCTGCTCTGCGCAATGAATGAAACACTTTACGTTTCCAAAACTACAGCAAAGTCGGAGACTATAATTCAGCTATGTACAAGCTAGCAACTCGCTTGAAATTTTGTGACTTCACAATATCTGACAGTGATATGGTGGAAAAGACTTTGTCTACTTTCCATGCATCAAATTTAACTTTGCAGCAGCAATATCGCTTGCAGGGTTTTAAAACATATGCTGAACTGAGTGCTTAACTCCTCATTGCGGAGCAGAATAATGAGTTGCTTCTAAAGAATCATCAATCCTGCCCGACTGGATGATGAGTTGCTAGAAGCGATATGAATCATCATATGCTTACTCTTTAGAAGCAACTCATTATTCTGCTCCGCAATGAGGAGACAAGCACTCAGGTCAGCATATGTTTTAAAACCCTGCAAGCGATATTGCTGCTGCAAAGTTAAATTTGATGCATGGAAAGTAGACAAAGTCTTTTCCACCATATCACTGTCAGATATTGTGAAGTCACAAAATTTCAAGCGAGTTGCTAGCTTGTACATAGCTGAATTATAGTCTCCGACTTTGCTGTGAACGTAAAGTGTTCTATTCATTGCGCAGAGCAGGAAGCAATACTTGCTTCTGGTGACCAAATCGGTCATTCAAACTCTTCCACAACACCTTTGGATCTTCCACAGTGAGATATTCATCTTTTAGGCCTTCACTAAGGTACCTACGAATGAAGATCAAGGATCTTGCCTTGTCTATATCAGTTGAATCATTCACCTCATTAATTGTCTTGGTGAGATTCATTGATCGTAAATGCACCTTAATGTCAAGTGTCCAAGGCATAAAATTATCTCCATTGATAATGAGAGCATTGAACTCAAGCTTGACAAGATTCAACATGATGGTAACTAACATGGAAAAATAAATATTTCATTAGAATTGTTTCAACTTGTAACCTACATAAATTGCATCAAATAAAAGGACATATAAGAATGCGAGCATAATTGAAATAGATTCAAATTCTGCTTGAGGAACATTGTTGATGACGATAGCAATATGCATTGCACAAATTACCATGGCACAAAAAACCAACACCATTTCGACGGCCATTTTGTATAAAATCTTAGAGTATGAATGATATGAAGTAGAAGAGAAAATATGAATTTGAAGTATGGGATGAGTGCGAATGTATAGTGTAAAATGTTTCCGTTTATAACCGTTGCACCTTTTGCTGAAAATATAGCCGTTTTAGCTGTTAAATTTCTGTTTTTTTTTAATGTTTTAAAATCATATAAGTTAAATGACAGATTATATTATTAATGTCATCAAAATAGATAACATAGCAAATATATTTTAATCACATCAACATAAAGTATTTAGAAACTTATTATTTAATCACATCACATTTTTCTTAGGGCGGTAGTCCGTACTTTAAGTACAATATGATGTTATGTAATAAAGTTATAATTAGTATATATCACATCACATTACTATAAGGTGGTACTCCTCGTGTGTATAGTAATATGCTGTTATTTTTAACAAAGAACTCAATAAAAGGTTTACAGGAATTTTGCCATACCTGTGTTCTTGAACTTACTTAGTGGAGAGTGATCGTGCTGATAACGTGTTGTAAAATACGAGAGCAAATAAAACGACACAAGTAATTGCGTGGTTCGATCAATGATCTATGTCCATGGCCGGAGAAAACCGGAATTCACTAATCTCTTTGGAGGAATGATTACAATGGTACAAACACTCTTTATATGGATACTTTAGTAAAGTAACCAATGACTTTCTATGCTATAAAAGGTAGAGAAAAGAGATGATGAATTCTATGCTTTGGAAAGGCTCAGAATGGTTGTGTTTTTCATCCCAAAACTCTAACCTATTTATAGGAAATTTGTGGTAACAATTTTCCACATTATCAAGCTTTCAAAGTCATCTTTTGGGAGCTACAATATAGCTCTAGTTTTATGACTTTGGTAATTTCATACTTAAGTCATCTTTTGAGAGCTACAATATAGCTCTAGTTTTATGACTTTTTAAAATTTCATACTTTCACATTAGGTGAATAAGATTTTCATCTTTTTCACATTATACCATTATTCATAACACTATCCTTTTATGTTTGTGATTCTATATCTTTTATGTTGTGAAAATAAAAGGAATTTTCATAAAACTTCTGCAGCTTGCATATAAAGTTACATTCACTGGAACCTTAGGAATTATATTCATACGTGCCGACAAAATTAAAATGGCTGGATTTGTTCCCGATCTCCCCGAAGATGTAATCACCACCCACGTTCTACCTCGTCTGTCCGTCAAATCAATCGGCCGATGCAGGTGTGTCTCAAAACCCTGGCGGTCGTTACTCTCAACCCCTGAGTTCGCCAAAACCCACCTCAAACTCCACGCGGATGAGCCGCAAAACATCGTCATCCAGTGCAACAAAGCTCTGAAGATCCTGACTTTAATCACCCCTGACGACGCCGTTTCACGAACGGTGAATTTCCCGACGTTCGAAGCCTTCACCGACGACGCCGTTCCGAGTAAGGTATATCATCCCTTGTTCCGAGGCCGCTGTGGAATAAGATATCTGGTTCATGCGATGGCTTAATTCTCTTAAAATCGGATAAGATAGGTTTTGGAGCGATTTTGGTGAATCCCATAACTCTTGAATATGTGAGTTTTGGCTACGATAAAGGAATGTGCCGAACCTTTGGTTTAGGCTACGATAGTTCGAGTGACGATTACAAGATTGTAAAACTTACATGTCCTCTTGGTAGTCCTGATGAATCTGGAAAGATGGTTGATGTTTATAGCGTGAAACTCAAGTGTTGGAAGAGAGTTGGAAATACTACTCCTTACCGCCTCGAGGACGGAGCACCGGGGGTTTTTCTAAATGGCTGCATTCATTGGTTGGACGGAAACACGGGGATTTTCGAAAACACGCCTATTAATATTACTATAGCCGCTTTCAATTTGGCTCGAGAGGAATTCGAGCAAGTACCACTTCCTAATGGTCTTGTTGTGGGTAGACGAGATTCATTGGAGATGAAGGTGTTTAATGGCCGTCTTACTTTGCTTCATGTGCGGTATTTGGAATATTCCAAATATTCCACTCATGTCTGGGTTATGGAAGAGTATGGCGTGCGAAATTCTTGGACCAAACTCACAGCCAATATCAATTGGCCTGAGAATAGTAAAGGCTGCTATGAAGTTGCATGTATGTTGAATGGGGATGAGATTATGTTTTTAAGGGATGATGTTTATCTTTTAACATATAATTGGAGAACTCGAGTTTGGAGGGATGTGGCTGTTGCTGGTGATATGGAATGCGTGGGTTACACAAATATATTGACATTCAGAGAAAGCCTTCTGTCACCCAAATAAGGTAACCTCAATGATGACTAATCATGCAAATACAGATTTTTTGAGTTTTTGATGACATTAGGAATCGAGCATCAATTAATGTGTAATGATATTAATTTGCTTAGTTTTATTTTTCCTTGTTGTTGTGGTTTTCTCCCTTATGATATACATACTCATATAAGTTGGAACATGAATCTTTTTTCGGTTCAATTTAGTTTAAATATTATTAATTAGTTAAGCTCATAATAGATCAGTTCAGCATATTTATATTTTTTATTTGATTCAGTTTAGTACAATATATTTATAATTTTTCCAGTTAATCTCAGTTTAGTGATCTATTTAAGAATGGCTGAACTGAGATCACTAAACTGAGATTAACTCGGATATCACTATGTTGTGGCTGAACTCGGATATCGCGCCGATGCAGTTAATCTCAGTTTCCAGTCATTCCTTTCCACTGTGTTGTGCATCCCCATTCAACATACATCCAACTTTATGCATCCCTTTATATATCACTGGTTGCGAGTTTGGTCCAAGAATTTCGAACACCATACTCTTCCATAACCCAGACATCAATGAATCTCAAACGATGTACGTTATGAATCAAAGCAAGACAACCTCCAATAAACATCAATGGCCGGCCGGTTTCTAGTTTCTGCAGTTTTTTGTTGTCTATTCTCGAATCTGAGGTCCGCGGTGGCGATGAGGGCTTCAGTGAGTAACTCAGCGGTGGAGATTAGAGCTCTAGAGGGTGAAACGGGGCGGTGAATTGATCTACAAAATAAGGATGCCGGGGTTCAATTCAGGTTAATTCAGTCATGCTTATTATTTTTTCAATATATTAATTTTCACTCGGTACAGCATTAAAATAAGCTCTAGCAAATAGGGCCTATTTTTTTTATTTATTTTTTTTAAATTTAAGCCACCAATGGTGGGAGGAGATTTATTAGGTTCCTCAAGCCTTTTAAAATTTAGAGCAAAATATACAGGAGAGTTCAAATTGACAATAAAGAAACTAGGGACTTCATTATAATCCTTGAAATTGATAGAAGGAGAAGTTCTAAAGAAATGATTCATTCCCCTGACACACCTACCCCTGGTGTGTCTTCATCCCTGAATGAAGCATTCTAAAGCCATTTCTCCCTTATCAATTGAGAGGATTTAAATGAAGATCATTCTAAGTAGCAAAAAAAACAATCTAGGAGGCAAATCTAAATCTCCAGATTAATAGAGCACCAATGGAATTGGAGTGGCAAAGGCCACACCATGGGAGCTTGTGGTGCTGTTCAGAAGGTCCTTCAAGGGCCTGTACAAAAAACGTGCTGTTCAGGTTGTCCTTTATTTTACAAGGACCTGTTGAAAAGAGAAGTGAAGTGAAAACAGGAGGAAGATGATTGGCTCTGGAACTTCTGCACACCACCTTTGGAATATATTCCCAAAGGGTCTTCCCCACCCTGCATAAGATAAATGGAGCAGTATCAAGGACACCCTATAAAATATCAAGCTTTTATATGGACAAAATTGGTCAGATGATTCTAACACTTGGGATTCCCATTCTATCTAGAATAATAAGACCTCTAAGCTTTGGTGTAGCTTCTGAAGGAGTCATGACCGTAGACAGGGAAGACTTGGAACTCATTTTTGCTAAAAAATCAGCTACCAAATTGCATTCCCTAAAGACATGCCTAATTCGCACAAACCGAACCTTGAGATGCTTTTAAAATTACCAAAATTATTCATAAATAATTAGGAAACAAATTAACACAAAATATTTAGCGAATCATATAGATACATAAAACAAAAACAAAAATTAACATAAAAAATATTTACCATAATTAAAGGGAAAAAACAAGGAACCGTAACCGTGAAGCACTTTTCCAAGTTTTGCTTGGATAGGGGGATTAACCTGAATTCCATGTTACTAACAGGATTTATTCAGTCGACAGCTGCATTCACAATTTATGTTTAGCAGGATTTATTAAAGGATCACCATGGGTAGAAAAAAGAAGAAAATTTCTCACGTTCCAGATCTCCCCGAACAAGTCATCATCACCCACATTCTACCTCGTCTGTCCGTCAAATCAATCGGCCGATGCAGTCGTGTTTCAAAATCCTGGCGATCGGTATTCTCAACCCCTGAGTTCGCCAAAGCCCACCTCAAATTCCACGCCGATGACCCGCAAGACATCATCATCCAGTGCATGAAAGCTCTTAAGATCCTGAATTTCGCCGGCGCCAGAGCCGTTTCACGAAGGATGAATTTCTCGACCTTCGAAGCCTTCACCGACGATGCTGTTCCACGCAAGGTATATCTTCCGTTGTTCCAAGACCATATTATTTGGAGCCGGATATCTGGTTCGTGTGATGGCTTGATTCTTGTTAAAACGAATGAGAAGTACTTTGGAGGAATTTTGCTGAATCCAATCAACCTTGAATATGTGATTTTGCCTGATGAAGTGGCTGATCACTATAAAAATTTCCGAACCTATGGTTTAGGCTACGACAATTCTAGTGATGATTACAAGATTGTAAGACTTTCAGATCCTCGTGGTACCCTTTATGAAAGGATTGTTGATGTTTATAGCCTGAAATCAAAGTGTTGGAAGAGAGTTGGACATACCCCTGCCCTCCACAACGACGGGAGATCAGGGGTTTTTCTAAATGGTTGCATTCATTGGATGGGTCGTAAATTTAATAATTGCCCTAATATTTTCACTATAGCCGCTTTCAATTTGGCTCGAGAGGAGTTCGAACAAGTATCACCCCCTAGTGGTGTTGTGAATGAAAGGAGCTCAATGGAAATCAAGGTGTTTAGTGGCCGTCTTACTTTGATTCAATACTTGGGGGGAAATTGCATTGATGTCTGGGTTATGGAAGAGTATGGCGTTCAAGATTCTTGGACCAAACTCGCAACCATCAATTGCCCTAAGAAGAGGAAGCGGGATGTAAGGTATGAAGTTGTGTGTATGTTGAATGGGGATGAGATTACATTGGAAAGGAATGGCGGGCAATTGTTTGCATATAATTGGAGAACTCAAGTTTGGAGGTACGTGTATATTGATGGTTATAGGGAATGCTCTGGTATAGGAGCCTTGATGACATTCAGAGAAAGCATTTTGTCACTCAATCCTAGCTAGGTGAGATATGAGTTTAACCTAAATGACTAGCATGCAAACACTGATATTTTTGGGTGGTTTATGATATTTGTAATTTAACATCAATGTGTAATTTAACATCAATTTGTAATTTGCTCAACATTATATATCCTTCCTTAAAGCCATAATTTGCTCAACATTATACATCAATTTGTTGCCTAATTTAGTTACTTTTGTGGTTTTCTCCCTTGTGACTCTTGTAGTGCGTGAGATGTTGATCAATCTTCTCACTTTTAAACCTTTAAGATTGATCATCCAATGTATTACTGTTGATCTTTTCACATTCAGGTATGATTTTATCACTTTCAAGATTGATCTTTTATCAGCGAAAGGATAGAGCTAGCCATACAATGTTTTCTATATATATAAAAAAAGGATTTGCTAAATGTAGCCCACCTAGCCCAAAAATTGCTATGAATATACCAAAATATCCCTGGTTTTTAGTAATGGAAAAACTAGCTTACTTAATTATAGGGGCAATATAGTCATATGATATGATTTTTTGGCCTACAAGAGCAAATCATGGGCTACATTTAGCAATTCAATAAAAATCACACCATGCATTCCTAATATAAACAGATGCCTTTTTAATTAGTAACAATTTTCCTATTTCAACCGCCTAAATATAAAAAGTTGCATACAAGCCCTAATTTCCCAAGCCGAAAGCCAGAAAAACGATCAAGAACACCATGGGTAGAAAAAGGATCAATATATCATACGTTCGGGATCTCCCCGACGAAGTCATCGCCACCCACATTCTACCTCGCCTGTCACTCGAATTCATCGGCCGATGCAAGTGTGTCTCAAAGCCTTGGAGATCATTACTCTCGTCAACTCAGTTCACCAAAACCCACCTCAAATTCCACAGTGATGAACCGGAACGCATCATCATCCAATCCCAAAAAGCTTTTAACATCCTGGCTTTAACCGGAGAAAGAGCCGACGACGACGCCGTTTCAAGCAGGGTGGATTTTCCGACGTTCGAAGCTTTCACCGTCGACGACGCTGTTCCGAGCAAGGCGAATCTTACCTTGTTCCAAGAGCAGTCTTTGTGGAGTCGGATGTCTGGTTCGTGCGATGGCTTGATTCTTATAAAAACGGATGTGATGTATAACTTTGGAGCGATTTTGTTGAATCCCATCACTCTAGACTATCTGAGCTTTCCTCATGGAGTGTCTGTTTTCCAAAGCTATGGTTTCGGCTACGATAGTTCGAGCGATGATTACAAGATTGTAAAGCTTTCACGGTCCAGAATTTGTCCTTATCCTCAAATGATGGTTGATGTTTATAGCCTAAACCTCAAGTGTTGGAGGACAGTTGGTCCTACTCCTTACTGCCATGAACCCGGGGGCTTTTCTACATGGCTGCATTCATTGGATGGCCGGCGAAGATGTTGATTCGCCTGAAAGCCACCCTGATCTTACTATAGCAGCTTTCAGTTTGGCTCGAGAGGAATTCGAGTATATACCACTTCCTAGTGACTTTGATGCGAATGAACGATGTATATTGGAGGTCAAGGTGTTGAAAGGTTGTCTTGCTTTGATATATAATGTATATCGTTCGAGTTTCATTGATGTTTGGGTTATGGAAGAGTATGGTGTTCGAAATTCTTGGACCAAACTCGCAACCATCAATTGTCCTAGTGATCATAAAGCTAGGATGCATAAAGTTGGATGTATCTTGAATGAGGATGAGATTATAGTGGAAAGGGAAGATGGCAAACTGTTTGCATACAATTTGATAACTCGAGTTTGGAGGGATGTGGCTGTTGCTGGTAATTACCGGGGATCCGATGATTTATCGTATATACTGACCTTCACGGAAAGCATTTTGTCACC
Organism: Cruciata laevipes; assembly: GCA_963678965.1. NCBI lineage: Eukaryota > Viridiplantae > Streptophyta > Magnoliopsida > Gentianales > Rubiaceae > Cruciata > Cruciata laevipes. The sequence continues at coordinate 19,754,306 of OY787635.1, forward strand.
AAATCCCCGGATATAAGGTGATTTGGTGATATTAGCAATTAGGAATTGAGCGAGCATGCATCAATGTTGTAACAATATTTGCTTAACATTATTTTTTCCTTAGGTTGAGTCTTGGGTGAGACCTGCCCTTGTGGAAACCAAGGACCAAGTGAATGAGCATTTACTGTTTTTGATTGATCTTTTAATCAGTTTGATTGATCTTTTAGTCAGTTCCCTTTGAGCATTCATGTTTTGCCTTAATCTTTCAGTTAATTTGATCTTTCATTCAATTTTCTTAATCTTTTTGTCAATTTCCTTAATCATTCATAATCTTTGGTATATTATAACAGCGACGGCAGGGTTGAAGCTCACCAACGGCAACTTCAACCAATAATGATCCTTTGTAATACTTGGTCTCTGGTGTCAAAAGAGAATTTGTATTTTCCTTAAACATTAGATAATCTACAGTTTCATTAAAATGTATTCGTAATATATCATGTGTTTATTCTTTTAAGTTTAATATATGGTCAAGAAATGTAGTGAAACTGTGTTTACTAAAGATGATAAGTATATGATTTTGATTCACACCGACTAATATATAAAGGTGTTGCTAAATGTAACCCATCTTTTTACTCATCTAGCCCAAAATATGACTGAATATACCAAAATACTGCTCTTTTTTAGTTATGGAAAATCTAGGCTATACTTCATGCATGGGGTAGTATAGTCATTTTTTGGGGCTACATGAGCAAAATCTTGAGCTACATTTTTAGCAATTCAGTATATAAATTGGACATGCATCAACCCCTAAAAAACAAAAACATAAATTGAAACGAATAAACAATTAAAAACAAAAACTCATCGTCTTCGACTCTTCATCATGGCAGAATCCGAATGAACGATGATCTCCTCCCCAGCGTTGGAGTTACAGTGCTCCGGCTCTTCATCATGCGCGGAATCCGCCTCACCGGATTCTGAAAACGTTATTAATGGCAATAAGTAATAACTCAAGTCCGTTTAATTTCAAGCTACAATATTCTATACAATATAACGCATCATGTCCAGTTCTATACATCAAAATAATGCCACGCAAATATTATTATTACATTTACACATTGTTTCGATTCCTAGTATCATCAAACAAAATGGGCATGGCAAAACAACATAATCATCATTCATCAGTATTTGCATAACTAGCTAGTCATTTAGATTAAAACGCATACCTTATCAGGGGAAAGTTTGACAATCTTGTAATCATCACTGGAACTATCGTAGCCTAAACCATAGGCTCGGAAAACAGATCGACTACAGGAAAACACAGATATTCAAGAGTGATGGGATTCATCAAAACTGCTCCAATGCTCCTCTCAGGGCCGGCCCTGTTTAGAATCAAGTTACGCACCCGCTTCAGGCCCCCAAATATTTTTGAAAAAAAGGGCCTCTTTTTAGAAAAAATATGTAGTACTTTTATTAATTTGAATATATTTAAAATAAAATATATTGATTCTTTCAAAACAGAGTCTATACATTATGAGAACTAAATATAGATAAGAAAATTTGATATTTATAGGTATTTTTATGTATAATTTATAATATTTTTCCTATAACCCTAAAAATATTAAATTTTACTTTTAAAACCCTACGAAATATTATTTTTGCTTGAGGCCCCCAAAATCACAGGACCGGCCCTGACTCCTCTCCAACATTTTTATAAGAATCAGCCCATCACATGAACCGGAAATCTGACTGAGCTGAAGCTGCTCGTAGGACAAGGGAAGATTTACATCACGCGGAACGGCGTCGCGGCCTTCTCCGGTGGAAGTCAGGATCTTAATATACTAAAACGTAGTCTACTTTAGTCTGCTCTTATCGTAAGGGGAGACGGTCTCTTTTAAAAGTATACTCCCTCCGTCCCAGCCAAAGCGTCTTAGTTTGACTTTTCAAAGTCAAACAGAGACAACTTTGACTGCTAATATCTTTACTTAAGTATGTAAATTATTTTTGAAAAATGCATTATTTTAAAATATATGTTATTATGAATCCAACAATATATTACATGATACTAATCTAGCATATAAACTAATAGATATTAATGGTCAAAGTTGTCTCTGTTTGACTTTGAAAAGTCAAACTAAGACACTTTGGCTGGAACGGAGGGAGTATATGATAAATCTATATATATGCTATATCAAATGTGTTTTGAAAAATATGCTATAACAACCTAAATATATAGTAATAAAAATTAATCGTTAAAAGTCGTCTCAATTTGATTTTGAAAAGTCAACTGTTTATTCCAACATGCATGGCACATAGAGTATTAGATGCGGAATTAAAATTTAAAAAATGTTATTGTGGGAATCAGTTTTACCTATAAGATAAAGGCCATGTTTACCAGAGCTTATCTGTAGATCAGTTCAGTTCAGTTCAATTCAGTTCAATTCAGTTCAGTTCAGTTCAGTTCAGTTCAGTGAAAATGCAATTTGATGAAATTCAGGTTAATTCAGTCATGCTGATTCCATTTTTCAATACATCAATTTTCAGTTCAGTTCAGTTCAGTTCAGTTTAGTTCAGTTCAATTCAGTTTAGTTCAGTTCAGTACATCAAGAAATAAGCTCTAGTAAACAGTGCCAAAGATCATTTAGGAAAAAATCCCCAAGTTTTATTAATATTCCTCCTAATCTAATTAATTTGTCTATTTATTGTTGCAAATTTCATTAATCTCATTAACTTCGGATAAAGTCAGCGTGAAAAAGTCAAGTGTGGAAAAATTGGAATGGCCCTGTATAAGAGATTGTATTCTCTTCCCATCATCACCACATAAACCCTTGTTCCTCAAATCCGCCTCATCACCGCCGCAGCAAGCCAGCAACTGTGGGCTCGCCCCACCGCCCGCGGTTGCTGCGGGTATCAATCTCCACCGCGACGTATTCTCCAGTCCCGGTGGCTGCTCCTCCGGAGAGAAATCTGCGCCAGAAATGGATGGCGAAAGAAGGCCCGGCCGACACCGGAACCACCACCGCCTGTCGATTCCGCGGCCACGGCAGTCACCGCCACTAAGCGCCACCGTCAAAGTTATAGCAGTCAGCCATCACCAGAAAAGCTCAGTGTTTGATTGACTAAGGAGCAAGATTACATAGTAATGTTTTCAAACAAGAACTGCCTCTAAAGAGCACCAATTTTCCCAAGAGGGACTGAAAAGTTGTTCACGCTTTGCTCTAATTTCCTTTAAATTACGCGAAGATGGGATCTCATTAGGAATAGAGCTAGAAAGGTTGTTCCGACCAGAGAGGAGGAATACAACATTTCTAGTCCTATTGCTCCTGAGATCGCATCTTTGCGTAATTTGAAGGATTAGATCTTAGCGTGAACAATTTTTCAATTCCTGAAATGGGAAATTGACTCTTTTCAAAGGTTGTTCTTGTTTGAAAATGTGCTCAGCGGCGACACGCTAGTGATGTTACATTTCAGCATAGTGATGTTACATCTCTGCACAGTGATGTTGTGTCTCTCTAGTTAAACGTTTCTGATGTATTTCATAAGCGGGTGATTAGTGGGTTGGGAGTGAAATTTGTAATCCTCAAATAGATGTTTAGTGCTTTTATCTCAAGTATGAAAATAATGTTTCATCTAAACAGTTTTCGCTCTAGATTTCTTTTAGGATTCCGACATTGATTTTCAACCAAACTCGTAAATGTAGTTGCTATCAACACCAAACCGCCCTGCTTTCATCCAATGAATAAATCCGGCTCAGTAGCATGTGGCTATATTAACAAGAAATTGAAATAAACCAAAGCATGTAGTCTTTTCAACACCATGAAAACCAGCTAACAACATGATCACAAGCATCTCCAGCATTCTCATAAACTCATCGGAGAGTGCAGCCGCCAATGGGAGTGTGCCACATGAAGAAGTTGATGGGGTGATGTGCATGAGGGATGTTGGGAAATATTATATGGTTTCCCTCTTTGTGTGATTAAGACGGTAATTGAGAAAAATAGAAAGTGAAGCAAGACACCAAATTTGGTTACGCGGAAAACCCAAATCGGGAAAAACCGCGGGACTATGGTAGTCCAAGTCTTCCACTATATGACTATAGTAGGGTTACAAATTCTCACCCAAGGTGGATGGATTACAAGGGATTCTTCACACTATGGTGGATACCTATCAACTAGAGAGGATGAAGACTTCTCTCTACTTCTCACTTGGAGGATATCTAGTAGGAAGGAAATGGTTTTTGGTTTGGATGATCAAACCTCTCCAAGAGCACCCTATTTATAGGTGAGTAGGCTTGCTCTAGAATTCTCTTCTCCTTCTCTCCAATTAATGCTTGGAAGCTTCTAGGAGGCTCTCTAGAATATTCTTCATGGACTAGAATCATCTCCCATCATTCTAGAACCTTCCCTTCCCTTTTGCCACTCTCTAGAATATTCTCCATGGACTAGAATCATCTCCCATCATTCTAGAACCTTCCCTTCCCTTTTGCCACTCTCTAGAATATTCTCCATGGACTAGAATCATCTCCCATCATTCTAGAACTTTCCCTTCCCTTTTGCCAAAAGAAGATTCTAGAATTAGGGAGGAATACCCAACAAATCTCCCCCTTCCGACCTAATTGGAAGGAGTCTCCACACCGGCGCCTTTGCAGCAATCATCGAACTTCTTGCTCGGTAGTGCCTTGGTCATCATATCAGACCAATTATCATCGGTGTGAACTTTTTCAAGCTGTAGTCGTTTTTCTTCCAACACGTCCCGAATCCAGTGATAACGAACATCAATATGCTTCGTTCGGGAATGGTAGGCTGAATTCTTGGCTAAGTGGATGGCACTCTGATTGTCGCAATAGAGGACATACTTCTCTTGCTTTAGCCCCAACTCAAGTAGAAAATTCTTCATCCACAGCATCTCCTTACAAGCCTCGGTGGCAGCTATGTACTCCGCCTCCGTCGTAGAAAGGGCAACACATTTTTGAAGTTTTGACTGCCAAGATACAGCTCCCCCTGCAAAAGTAGTTAGATAACCCGACGTTGATTTTCGAGTTTCCAAGTCTCCGGCCATATCAGCATCTGTGTATCCCTCCAACACAGGTTTGTCTGCTCCAAAGCGCAAGCACCTTTTGGTTGTTCCTCTGAGATATCGAAGTATCCACTTCACAGCAGCCCAATGCTCCTTCCCAGGATTTGACAAGTGCCTGCTCACAACTCCAACTGCATGTGCAATATCTGGCCGGGTACATATCATCGCATACATGAGGCTACCAACAGCGGAAGAATATGAAACGCCTCTCATTTCTTCATCCCTTCTCGGATTTTTCTTTCCATCGAACTTGAAATGTCCGGCAAGCGGTACGCTAACAGGTTTGGCCTGGTGCATTTTAAATCTCTCAAGGATCTTCTCAACATACCTCTCTTGAGATAGCCAAAGTAGCTTTTCGGATCGATCCCGCGTGATCCGCATCCCAAGGATCTGCTTCGCTGGCCCCAAATCTTTCATCGCAAATGAACTACTCAATGCTTTCTTAAGAGCAGCGATTTTTCTTTTATCCTGCCCGACGATCAACATATCATCAACGTAAAGCATGAGTATGAGAAAGTCTCCTTGATCGTACCTCTTCATGAAAACACAATGGTCGGTGTGAGTCTTTTTGAATCCATGATGATTCATGAAGGCTTCAAACTTCTTGTACCATTGACGGGGCGCTTGCTTCAAACCATAGAGACTTCTTTTGAGACGACACACTAAGTGCTCCTTTCCCGGCTCTTTGAATCCTTCGGGTTGCTCCATATAAATCTCCTCCTCGAGGTCTCCGTGTAAGAAAGCCGTCTTAACATCGAGTTGCTCGACCTCCAAGTCCAAACTCGCAGCAAGTCCCAACACAACTCGGATTGATGACATCTTCACCACGGGAGAGAAAATCTCATCGAAGTCTATACCTTTCTTCTGGTTGCACCCTTTAACAACAATCCGGGCCTTATACCTTGGTCTGGGATTGTTTTCTTCGGACTTGATCTTGTACACCCACTTGCATTTGAGAGCTCGTTTCCCTTTTGGTAGCTCTACGAGATCATAAGTATGATTCTCGTGCAAGGATTTCATCTCCTCTTGCATAGCCTTTTCCCAATCATCTTTGTGCTCACTTGTCATAGCTTCTCCGTAGTGTTGAGGCTCCCCCTCATCGGTGAATGTTACCCACTCATCTGGTGAATACCTGGTCGAAGGTTGTCTTCCTCTAAGGGAACGTCGAGGTACAGGTACTACGGGTTCAGTTTCTTCCTCCATATCTTCGCCACCTGTTTCAGACTGCTCCGCAGCTTCTCCGAGGTTGCGGTTTTCAACTTCTTCAGTGTGAGCATCCTCCACTGGTTCTCTCCTTGCATTATCTTGTACTACGGGAGATGGCATGGACTCCAAAGGCTCTCTGGTTCGCCTGGCTTGAGCTTCTCGCGACTCCTTGTAGTTACTGATGTTCTGGTCCTCGAAGAACACGACGTCGCGGCTTCTCACGATCCTCTTCTGGGCTGGATCCCACAACCGATAACCAAACTCGTCTTTTGGTGAGCCGAGATAGATGCACTCCTTTGTTTTTGAATCTAACTTCGCCCGCTCATCCTTGGGAATGTGTACGAATGCTCGACACCCGAACACCTTTAGATGGTCATATGAGACCTTTCTTCCGGACCAAACTTCCTCCGGTATGTCTCCATCCAAGGGAACTGACGGGCTCAAGTTGATGATGTCAACACCAGTCTTCACTGCTTCTCCCCAGAAACCTTTAGAGAGGTTTGCATGAGATAACATGCATCTAACTCGCTCTTCAATGGTGCGGTTCATCCTCTCCGCAACTCCATTCAACTGAGGTGTCTTCGGTGGTGTCTTCTCAAGTCGGATCCCGTACGACCTGCAATACTCTTCAAATGGGCCGCGATACTCTCCACCGTTGTCAGCTCTGACAGACTTCAATTTTCTGCCGGTCTCACGTTCCACCCGTGCATGGAACTCCTTGAACGCCTCAAGAACCTGGTCTTTAGTCTTCAACAAAGACACCCAAACCTTCCGAGAATGGTCATCAATAAAGGTTACAAAATATTGTGCACCTCCAAGGGATCTTTCGGTCATTGAGCATACATCGGTATGCACTAAGTCAAGAATACTCTCTCTTCTACGAGTGTATGTAGGTCTGAGGAAAGAGACTCTATGTTGTTTACCGGCTAAGCAATCAGTGCACGGGTCAAGTGTTGTACCTTTTATGTCAGGGAGGATATTTTTCCGTGCGAGGATTTGTAATCCCTTCTCGCTTATGTGGCCAAGCCTCTTATGCCACAACTCCATGTTCGAGGTTTCATGTGCAACATTAGCCTCTCCCTTGCAGATTTGTCCTTGCATGACATATAAGGATCCGTCCTTCTTTCCTCGACCAATCACCATGTTGCCTTGAGTGATTCTCCATTTCCCTTCTCCAAAGTGGCTTATCATTCCTGCATCGTCAAGCTTCCCTGCTGAAACGAGATTGAGCCGCATTTCAGGTACATGTCGCACATCCTTCAACTCGAGCTTGTGTCCCGTGTTAGTCTTCAAGATGATGTCGCCTTTGCCAACAATCTTGCTTGTGACTTGGTTTCCCATCTTCACAACGCCAAAATCTCCACGCTGGTAGGACGAGTAAAGCCCTTCATGTGGGGTAACATGGAAGGAGGCACCGGAATCACCGATCCATAAATTTTCATCGTAAGCTAGATTGACATAGTCGTCAATGACGAATATATCCCCTTGCTCCACGGATGCCACCGCTGTAGTGCTCTCTTCCGCCTTCTTCTTTGGCTTGACTTGGTCAGGTTTGACCGTGCGATTCTTCTGGTCTCTCTTGAAACTGCGACATTCATCTTTCTTATGACCCGCTTTGCCACAATAGTAGCAGGTAACTCGGGAACGAGACTTTGACCGGCCTCGTGACTTGTCACGTCCACCATTTTTGAATCTTCCACGCGTCTCGGCCACGTTTGCCTCCGCGTAGGTTGATGTGCCACGTTCTCTTCTCCGTGCTTCCTCGTTGATCAAGCTATCGGCTACACCGTCCATGGTAAGCTTTCCTTCCGGGGCCGAGTTGCTAAGCGTGACCACCAAGGTGTCCCAACTTTCAGGTAGCGAGCTTAGGAGCAATAAAGCTTGCAACTCATCATCGATCTTCATATCGGTTTTCACCAATTGGTTCACTAGCCCCTTGAAGCTATTCAAGTGCTCGATCATATTTTCGCCATCCTTGTACTCCAACTTCACCAACCGCCTCATTAGGTGGGCTTTATTACGTGGTGTCTTCTTTTGAATCATAGATTCAAGTTTCGTCCATAGCTCAAAGGCATTGGTGTATGTAGACACATGCTCAAATAAACTTTTATCAATGTACTTACGGATCATGGCGACCGCCTTCCTATTTAGGATCTCCCACTCTTTTTCTTCCTTGTCCTCCGGCATGGTCTCCTCCATGATTGGCTCGTACAAATCTTTGCAATACAAGTGGTCCTCCATCATGGGCTTCCAGTATGCATAGTTCTCCGCCGTGAGCTTGAACATATCTCCCGCATCCATCTTGAATCCCACAAGAATATGACGCCGATGAACCTGGCTCTGATACCACTGTTGGGAAATATTATATGGTTTCCCTCTTTGTGTGATTAAGACGGTAATTGAGAAAAATAGAAAGTGAAGCAAGACACCAAATTTGGTTACGCGGAAAACCCAAATCGGGAAAAACCGCGGGACTATGGTAGTCCAAGTCTTCCACTATATGACTATAGTAGGGTTACAAATTCTCACCCAAGGTGGATGGATTACAAGGGATTCTTCACAAGTGGGTTGGGAGTGAAATTTGTAATCCTCAAATAGATGTTTAGTGCTTTTATCTCAAGTATGAAAATAATGTTTCATCTAAACAGTTTTCGCTCTAGATTTCTTTTAGGATTCCGACATTGATTTTCAACCAAACTCGTAAATGTAGTTGCTATCAACACCAAACCGCCCTGCTTTCATCCAATGAATAAATCCGGCTCAGTAGCATGTGGCTATATTAACAAGAAATTGAAATAAACCAAAGCATGTAGTCTTTTCAACACCATGAAAACCAGCTAACAACATGATCACAAGCATCTCCAGCATTCTCATAAACTCATCGGAGAGTGCAGCCGCCAATGGGAGTGTGCCACATGAAGAAGTTGATGGGGTGATGTGCATGAGGGATGCCGAGATTCAAGCCTATGAGCGTGAAATGATGGTTTCTGCATTTAAGGAAGCCGAGTGGCGTAAGGAGAGGAAAAGGTTGGATGGGAGGTGAAGAGGTTGGAAAATGAAACTAGCAAATTGATGTAACTAGCTAGGAAGAATGACACAGTGGAGAAGGGGAAGAAGCTGTATTTTTACATCAAGAATGAGCACATAGAGTACTCCGGGCATCAAATCATCTATGATACTCCATTTTCAAAAAAAAATCTATGATACTCCATTTAGTACTAAGATAAGGGAGCCGAAAAAATCGTCACTACTCAAAGTGTTACTATTTGCAGGAGAGGGGCTCTGTTGGAAAACAGAGGCGAAAGAAATGTTGAAGGAGCTACAAAAGGAAGTGATGGCTAAATAAAAGACCATAGAGCTTCAGCAATTACATATTGCATCCATGAAACAAGAGGAAAGCAGGATGGAGATAGAAATCGACATACTTAGGCAAAGTTTGAAAATTGTGTTATATAGCAACAAAGGCAGCAGCAAGGATGAGTAACTAAAAATAAAACTCCAAGATGCAAAGATTAAACTGTTGGAAATGGTTCTTTTCATTTCATGTATAAGCGATACCAGAAGTCGTATTTACAAATGCCTAAAGAAGGTTCAACTAGAGACAAATTGATTCGGCTGAAATTTTTACCATTAACATTTTCCAATCCTAAAGTAATTTTTTCATAAGCTTGGGTACTCTGAAAGCACCACGGAATTTTTACGTGATGCTAACTTGATGGCAATATCTTCTCCTCATTTGACTGTGACCTTCCAACTGTTCGGTAACTCGATCTCACAGTCTGCCATTAAGTTACATGTAGAAAAACTCATTAATAATACTCAGGCAAGATATCAAGGTTCTCATATTTAGATTTAAGGAAAAAGACGACACCTCCAGCAACGTAATGTAGTAAAAATCTTCCATATGCTGCACAAGAGCAGTTCCATCTCTAATAGCAAGAAAGAGGTTTATTTCTGTGCTCAATATTTTCTCTACAAGTTCCCTTTCTCCTTTCATCTGCAGCGAAAATTGGCATGAGGCAAGAAATCAGACTCGCACAAATTGTGTTACCTTCAAAACCTTTACAAGCCCTTCATTAAAATAAGCAGCCAAAAGAGCCTTATAAAGTGTTTTTTTATATAACTTTCCAGGAAATAGGAGAGGCCCTTTCCATCAGTAAACATACAATGTTCAGAATGCATAAACTTTTAAGTGCATACCAATAACTTTGTTTCCATATATAAACAATGAGATTAAAGCAGGAGGAGATGAGAATCATACAAATTCGCTGACAATAACATCTGGAGTTGATTCTCCAATCACATCACCTTCATAACCATCAGCCATGAGACTCATATTCTCCTGAAACAGTGCATCCTCAGAATCTAATAAACAAACTTCAGCAAGCTAGATCATTACATCACAATATAGGAAATTATGCATATCCCTTTTTGGAAGCAGACTAAGAACAAGACGGGAAGACCTGTGGGGCGAATAAGATCTGACAATCGAAAGAATACTAAATAAAGGTCTCATATATTATATAACTAGCAATGCATTTCATATATTATGGTACAAATCTCATTGACATAAGATACCTAACCTAATTTTAGTGAATTTTCAACATCAATCTACAAATGGAAATCACAACAAGGTGGAGACTAAAAAGCAGGACTCACAAGTGCATTTTCTAGATCTCCAGCACCTAAATAAATTGGTTGAGCCACGTGGCAGTAGCCCATCATACGTGGGACAGTAGGTATTATATCCCTATGATTTACAACTCTCCAGCTGTCTTGGACTTTCTGTGATGCCAAAAGACATGAATAACTTAGCACTTTACAATGAAAACAATCGTCTTAAGTTAAGATAATGTTTTAAAGTCCTTGATTGAGTTGATCATCACAACTACACGACCCATTATTTGTACTGAACCAGGCCATTTTTGCATCTATGTTTCTAAAATTTCTTAAATCTTGGTAGCAGGACTATTAAGAATGTAAGAAGATGCATTAGATGGCTACTGACACAACATTCTCTCAACCAGGTGATATTTTGTATACAACGAATGAGAACTGAAACAACCTTATTGTAAAGTTCAGCAAATTTTTTGTTTCCAAGTCTAGGGGATCCAAAATTGTACATTGTCACAGAAATAGCTCCATGCCTGCATAAAATTACAGATCAAATAGCCATGTGAGTCGAAATGAATTTCCAGATATTGACTTATCCGAAATACTCCTCCGCCACATAAGTAAAGTCTCAATTTGTAACGAGCATACAGAAATAAAAGGCAAATTTCAAATTTGTATCCGTGAGAATGAAATTCCAGATACTTCATTTGATATTGGCTAAAACTAAAACTAATTATCATTAAGTGAAAAATAAGGGAAGCAATACATACTTTGCCAGTTGACTTGATGTTAGCTCGAGAGTGAGCAAGGTAGCTAGTGCACCACCTAAACTGTGACCAGTTACATAGACATGCCATTTGAAAAGCGGATGTGGGTCCTCATCACTGCAATGAATAACATAATAATATTTATAACCGAACGTACAACGGACAGATCTACTATGTGGAAAACTGAAAATGAACAAGTTCCACAGGATGTTTCAGGAAAGGATTCAAATTTCTGAATTTACTGCAGATTGAGTGATTTGTTTCCAATTAACCAAAACAGTGCAGAATGTTTCTCTGCAGGCACTTACTTATAACCAATCACCTGTTTGATAAGTCGAATTATCCTTGTCCGAACAGAATCATAAGCGCCTAAGAAACCACTGTGAACCTGCACATGTATCACCAGTTTGAAATCCCAAAATTGTGAAAACCTGAAGATGGTAACATAAAAGGTCTGTGTACCTGTATTTCTTCATTGAAATCACCATCGATCCTTTCAGGATTAAACCTATTCAAGTTGAAGACCAGAGAGCAACATTAAAGGACATAAAGGGCTTTAGAATCATGTTACTTGTGGAATACAGAAGTAAAACTAACGATGATCAAACATAAGGAAAGTGTATTATTTTATAGTCATAGAAGGCAAAAAAAAGGGCAACATAATCATGATAAACACATTACCCAGCGGGGGCTACCATAAAATCAGTCATCAGATCCTTCCATCTATCCTGCACATCAAACAGTCAAAATAGGAAGTGCAGGTAAAGAGATGACTAGTTTGTATTTTTTGCACTGTTAAAAGACCGACTTGTTCTGTGCCTCTGAAAGCAACAACCAATCGCCTCCTAGCTGAATCACGCCAAATTGCTACCTGCAGTTTTCAGAAATTCATGATTAAAGGGGTATCTATTCATGTAAACCCAAATATATGTTAAGATGAGGAATACCCCATCCATATTGAGAAGACTTGTTATAAAAGTGCCCACATGCATGAAATCAATTTCACATATTAACTAATTACTCCAATTGATGCATTGCATGCCAAGTTGAAATATGAACTTGCCTGAGTGTCTGTATTTGGGTTATCCAGGAAAGAAATTTTTTCAAATTCGGATTTAATAAAGCTTGGGTGACCCAAAGAAGTTGCTAGCATCGCCCAAGCTTCCATGGCACTCTCTGCTGATGAAAAGAGTGCCCTCATTTCCTCAGATTTCTTATCATCCAATATTAACCTATCAGATGGAACAACTGAAGTTTCACCCACAGGATTCTCAGCAGTATCAGTTCCTGATCCTGTGGAGGTACTTTCTACATCATCTTTCCCTAGCAAGCCTGCCCCTTTGGTAATTTTGGAAACTGTAGCATTAAGAACCATTAACGCTCCCAAAACAGCATCAGTTTGCTGCAATAACTGCTGGGTCACTTTCTTTATATTTCCGAGTGATAACTGATCGTCATTTGGAGATACTGGAGCATCATCACTATCACTATCTGAAGCTTCTGCAGTTGCAAGCCCAGATTCAACATAAACTGCCTCAGCAAGCTTACGTGACTGTAGACCAATATTGTTTAGTACGTCGAATCCATCCCATTGTATTTTTGGAGGAGCAGAAAGACCAAATCTCTGAACAACATTTTGACTGACAGTATCAGTAAGTGTCTTCCAAAATTGCTCATCTGATGCTGGAGCCTTACCGACTTGACCATCTATATCATCCATGAGAATGCTTTTTGCAATAAGTTCTGTTTCGTCTTCCTCTGGCTTCTCACTTTCATCATTAGAAGAAGAAGACTCTAGAATCCTTTCTTGTTTCAACTTTTCTCCCGATTCGGTAGTAGGATCACCTCCATCATTTGGAAACCAATTCTTCTGAAGGTACTCATCATTCAATGTCTTTATCTGCCCAAAAGCAAACTCAACAAACTGGCTTGCTTGCACAGTCTCAGAGCCAAGAGCTGTTTTCATCAAGTTGTCAAACCCATACTTCTCTAGAAATTCTGTCACAATGGGAATCCTCCACCACTGCTTTTCTTGATCAATTATGTCAAAAGTCTTGAACTTGATCTGATAAAGAACGAGGAGGACGATAAGTGCTTAACTAAAAACTAGCATAAACCATTACAAACAATTAACTATCATATTTACAAGTAAATTATACTACGTATTGATTCAGTACATGAAAAGTATACAGGATACAGCTTTGTGGTATTGTTTTTTAACTTGTCATCCTAATAATGTCGTTTCAGTTTGCACCTAATTCTTTCTTTCAACTTTGCATTCCCTTTAGAAAAATTAATGAGCAAAAAAGTACAAACAAGAAAATGGATGGATCTGGGGACTACAGTTAATTAGTGTAGTGTAATTTCAATTGTTAATCTAGCCACAGATATTTTGCTATGTGTCTGTCAAGACAGGGAATTACATTTCTAGACATTTTACTCTTTCTAAAAGTCAAAGAGTCTTTCTAGACATTTCTTGTGTTAAAAGGCACGTTTCCCCTTCTGAAATAATAGAAAGGGTTAGGTACCCTAAAGCCCCCATGTCGTTGGAATCAAGAAAGAAATTCTATGGTGACTTTGAAGCAATTCCATACCAAACTAACGGAGAATTGGACTTCCGCCTCTGACATGGATACATACCTCAAGCTCTATTTTTCCACCACCTCCCATGCCTTCCAGATCTAGTACCAACCAGTGCACTTCCCCTAGCAAAAAAGACATTACTTCCATAAGGTTCAACATTTCTATTTCAAGCTCTACTAACATCTAAATTTGCACATGAAACAACAACAGCCTTTATCCCACTATGAGGGAGGCAAATGCATTAGCCAAGAATCGAGTAAGTAGATGTGTTTCCCTGAGCAATAGAAGCTGTGATTTCATATGGCCATTGTTCCATTTCCATCTACAGATTTCATCAACTCTTACCATCACAGATAGACTCCAATTCAACGGCACAATTTCCCATCCGCTTATGAGGAGTCACAAGATTTGCATCCCAAGCTGCTAGCTGAAATTAAATTGCTCGTGTAAGCCAGTACCTCGAAAAGGCAACAACAATAAAGAAGCAGCATCCAAGAATGTACATGACCTTCAGCAACTTATAATTTATCAAGGAATTTTAAAGACAGCAGAGCAATTGGATGGATGTCAATTCAGATGTCAGGAACATATGATTGCAAAAAAGTAATATGTGCAACATACATTTTCTTTCGTAAATGAACAAATGCATTATCAACTTGTTTCTCTCCTGTGCCCATTATGAAAAAACACTATTGAACTATTAATTAAAGAAAGTCACTCGAACAGCACTTAGATTTGAATAATTGTGCCTAAAATTTACTAAGTTGCTTGTTAAAACATCTTATGGCGGAAACCACACAAAATAACAATGACTTGGGACATTTTAGTCATGTTGCATGCTTCGTTAGACAACAGAAGTTCTCCTTCTCGTTTGTGAGAGAGGAAATATAACTCTTCCACTCAAAGGTTAACTGGTTTTGAAGTTTCCAAAAGAATCCAGTTACACTCGCTAATAAGAACAACGACATTTGAAGAATGGGAGATGGGTTTTCGCTTGAAGTGGATAAAGTAAGGCGCCACAAATCACTACTAGATAGTATGAAAAACTACAATCTATCTATTGATAACAAGGCCCACCCAACCAAAAATATATATAATATACACGCACGCGCACACACACACACACACAATGCTAGGAACTCAAGAAACTGGAAGGAATGATAAAGCACTACTAAACTTGATCACAAACCTGAAGAACCTTGCCTGGAGACGGCTTGATATTAAAGATGAACTCCTCATTCCATATAGGCTCTTTGGTCCTGCCAACATTCATAAACCATAACTTAACTAAGGATAGGTATATTCTTACAGCATAGCTAACACATAAAAATTTTGAGTAAGAGAACCACAACACAGATATGTTTCAGCTAGTCTCTGGCAAGAGAATAATACAATTATACAAACGTATAATTATTCTCCCCAAAAAAAACTAGTATTGAGAGTTTGAGACAGTAACTAATGTCAACCAGATACAAAAAATGCAATTAATTTAGCAAGATTAAAAAAACAAAACAAGCAAGCTTAATCTAGTGAAACATCACCAGGATACTCAAAGCTTACCCCCATTTAGTCTTACTTTTGAGAATCTGGTTGTCCAATTGGAAGACAACATATGGATCACTTGTTCCCTGACAACCAAAGGAGTTTACCCATTAACTTAGTCATGGTTGGCAAAAAGTTGAATGGAAGCTTAATAAAACTTAAATGGTCGAGTATCCAAGAGACTGATCCTACCCATAAATCCATAGCAGGAAGGTTGAGTCCCTTCTTTAACTTTATAAACAATTGACCGTCATAAATTTCCCGGATAAAGGACCTGAAAATAAAAATAAACACATACATGGTTGAATGCCGATACCTTTTCATAACCTTAAAGAGTCTGAATTGAGGAAATATCACGAGATATTTTTTTGTGATGTGTGTTAACAAAATTACAGTTTGATGATCCAATAACATGAATGTTCCATGGTATGTTAGGATGCACCCAAAATAAATTAAATGTGCCATGATATCTAAGGTCAAAAGCTAAACTTAATAATTTGCTTCAGATTGTGATGCTAATGCTGTGATCCTTCTATGAAAATACAACTCCTGAATTTAGGATATAATTAACACAAGAAAACTAACAAACAACAATGAGGAAAAGATCAAGAAACTCATTCATTCAACTTTAAACATAAGGCTTATTGCAAAATGAAACGACAACTTACTCCGAAAGAAATACTGTCTGGCAATTGGCTGCATCAACCTCGCGTTTTCCAACATGCTCCTGATTAGATTAGATTAAAACACCACAGTATTAATTAAACATCATGACAAAAACAACCATTTTGCAGAAATTTCTAAAAATGCCAACTAATAACATCAAACAAGGTAAAGATTGGAACTTTACCGGTGGAGTTGTGTAAGATTCAAAAGCAAAGCCAGCAAGAATAACAGCCAAGTTGATATCAAAAGGGGGCCTTTCATTTTCAGTGACCCTCTCCTTTTCAGCAACAAAGGGATCAATTCCTGCACTTTCTTTGCTGTATTGGCATTTGGGAAAAGCCCTGTTTGAAGAAAGGCTTCTGAAATGACTGGGGAATTTCCTCGAGAAGAAAAGAAGCTTTCTTGAATAAGAAACCGAATTAGGGTTCTTGAAGAGGAGCAATTTGGGCGAGCAGTGTGGCAGTTGAAGTGTGGCCATGGGAGCAGAACCAGAGCTGCTGGCCATGAAGATACTAGAAGCTGTGCTGGAAAAATATCAACTATTAATTTCTTTTTCCTCTTTTTCTTCCTGGGAAATGAAATTGACTTTTTTGGATTCATTAAGGAGGGAGTTTCGAAATTAAAGAGTCAAAAGAAGAGAGTAAATTGGGCACAGAAGTCCAGAAGTTAGGCGAAGACGCTACACAACACCACAATCTCGTGGCGCCCAAATGGCTGAATGTGAAAAACATATGGAAAAGACTTAACCAGAAATAAAGCCTCAATTTTTAGATTTTGCAAGAGTTTTAAGAACAAGAAAGTTAACCAAAAACAGTTGTTGGAAATTTGAGGGGAATTGTTGTAATTTACCCAAAAATTTGTGCACGAATTTGAGGTGGTTAGAAATTGAATCAGCTCGAGATTTTGGTACCGTTGGATTCTCCTCCGTGAGAACTACAAAATCAGCTATTCGAACACACAAATCATATAAATGATGACCAAATTATGGATGCTCAAACATGTTCATGAGACTTACTAGGGCGTTTGTAATTTTGGGATCTTACTATGCAAACATGTTCTAAGATATACTTGTAAGTAGTTCATGATCATCAGCATCTTTCTCAATAAAAACAGTATGATCTGGATATGCCTTAAATTTCTTCTCATCCTCTTTGAATGCCCCTATAAAGAACTCTTGTATTTGAATTGATTCGTAGTAATGTTTTTAGTACAACATTTGGTCCTAGAGAAAGCTAGCAGTCTTACATTAGTACATAAAAACTACATACATTCGTAGAGAACTACTAGTAGTGTAATAGAAATACATCTACTAGTGCATCAGAGCAACAGCAGCTTCTTGCACCAAAGGCTGAGTGGCATGGACGAAATGCTCGGCCTCGCGCTCCACCTGCTCCCGACACTTCTCCACATCCTTCCCTTCCCTCATCTTCTTCACGAATCCGACAAACCTCCTCCAGTTATCCGGCTGGAAAAGCTCCGAGTTCATCCTCAAGTACGTGAAGGCACACATTTCCCGATCATCACTCGAGCCATCGTCAACCTCCAGCGTCGATGACCTCAGGATCTGCTCGTGAGCATACTCGTCGTATCTCTGCAATGCGTTCTCTCCCGCCAGTGAGACCCCGGCTTGCTGAGTTGCGAGCGCCACCTGTCTCACCAGCTTCTCGGGGGAGCACATGGCGTCCTGTGGCTGCTCGTGGTCGCGCATCTCGATGCAGGTGAAGTTGAAGACTGCCCCGTGGCGGGCCAGCATGTGAGCGACGGGGAGATAGCCATCGCGAAAGCGGGTGTTGTAGTATCCAGCTGTGAGCTCGGGGGCGTGGGAGCGAGTCCCATAGTGCCAGTGGATGCCTGCAATCTTGACTGATATTTTGACTCCGCTGTTGTCAAAGATGGACTTGGCGGACTGGAGGATCCTCTCTCCATGGTCGAGGAGCATGTCGGAATACCAGGTCAGGAAAAATTCGCCGTACTGGCTGTCCCATCCACCGCCTTCCTTTTTGAAGAAACTCGTGTCCTCTGGCCAGTTGTTGTATTCCCCGGCATCTCTTGGGCCGGTGCTTCCCCACTCGGGTTTGCCATATGCTTCTGCTGCAGCCTGTAAGCTACTCAGCATGTACTGCAACAAAACAACAGATTGAATCAGCAACTTGCATGAAACATCATCTCAATACCATTAAACATCAAACCAAGCAACCTATCTACAAAATAATCACCTTGTCATAGCACTGAAAAGCTCCAATTCCAGGAAACTTCCATATTCCATCTCTCTCGGGATAAGAAGGATATCTCAGCTCACCAGCAGGTCCCATCCCGACTTGTATTTCCTGGTATGATGATATAATAGAAGTCAGACCATCGCAATTTAACAGAACATGAACTGTAAAATGAGGGTGAGCTGCGATTATGTTCTTACCACAATGGTATCACCAACAAGGTGCTCGAAGTTATCTCTGAAAGCCCGCATGAAGTCAGAGTAACACTGGACAGGCGTCCTTCCTTTGAGCGCGGGAACAGAATCAGAGCCGAGAGAAACATATTCATAGTTTCTCCTCCCCCATTGATCGGTGTATGCTAGGTCGGGATCCTTGTCCATCTCCTCTCTCACCCAGTTTGGAAGAGGAATTCTGAAGAGAAAAATGGTATATGATCAATAAAAACACTAGCAAAAGTGATTATCAAGAGCCACGTAATCCTGGACAATTGGACATCCTTCCAAAAGTGATTATCAAGTGAAATTATAACATCCTTCGAAATTGTTACACAACCAAGGCATAATTTTCTACAATTACATCAGTTTTGATCATTCATCAAGCACCAATCAAATTTTGACATGTAAACGTTTTTGATGCACTTAAAAAACTTTTCCTTACCTAACATAAACGTTCAGTCCACCAACATAAAACGTATCGACTTTTCAATGTTCTTAGCAGTTCTATACTTCCAGTATTTGATGTTGGTCCAGACAAGCAGAATTCATACAAATATTTCAATCTTAACTAGGAAAATAATCCAGTTACAAAAAGTTGGAAACTTTAGTTTTTGTCCTTTTCCTTTAGGAGAAATGTTTAAGATTATACTAGACTCATCCTTAAAGTTAATCAACATAAATAATTGACAAGCTGTCCAAGCCAAAACAAAACGAATATCCTCTATTTTAAGAAAGTAAACCAAGACTTTTCCAACTCCCCCTTCCAAATCAAGAAAAGCCGCAAACTTTTACCCAACCGCAATAAATTGCAATATCAGAATATCCCTCTCCCAACCGAATCTAGATAGCATCCAGATCATGGGAATATCCGAACTTTTATCGGAAAAAAATTTTAAAATACAACAAAAGAAAAAGGACTCACGTGCAAGAATCACCAACGTTGCCGCCGCACTGATGAAACGACATTACCGCCTGAACCTTAAGCCCGTGCTTCCTGGCCATCTCCATCAGCTCGTTGTAACCGCCCCAGTTGTAAACCCCGGGCCCATCCCGCTCCACCAGGCCCCACCACACATCCATCATGATCCCCTCCACACCCGCGCTCTTCAGCGCGTGCATACTCGCGCTCATCGCCTTCTTCCTGTTCACACTGTTGTCCATCTTCACGCTGTCAAGCGGCATCATCACGAAAACCGGCACGCCTTTCTCCGTCCCACGCGCGCCCTCTCCCAGCGAGTGGAGGCTCTCCGCCGTCCCCGCTTCCGCCTCCACCGCGAACGCCTGGCACGCGGCGGAGAGATCCGCCCGCATCGCCGGGCTCACTGGCGGAGACGGCAGCGGCGACACCCTGTCTATCTCGCCTGCCTTGTGGACCGCCACTCGGAGGTTGGCCGCCGCTGCTGGATTCTTCCAGAAAGCGGACGCGCCGCCGCCTAATTTGGCTGTCTCCGCCGTGAGGGTTCCGCTCTCCGCGGTAACCGGAGTTCCGGCCATGGCACCGATCTGATGAGGCAAACTCATTGCCATAACAGAAATTAAATCAGTAACTCAAAATTTAACGAAAACGTTGATACAAAATGATTTCCTTGATCCGAGGTATTTCGGTTTTAGCAATTGTTGTTCTTCAAGGAGTGTGGAAATGGTGGTGTGTATTTATAGGATTTAGGGGGTGAGGTGGGGATTACGCGAGTAAAAGATAATGTGGGAAAGCAGCCGTTGCTTTTGCGCCACGTTGGGTGGAGGACACGTGTCGGAAACTGAGCGAGGTCAGAGGCGACGGCTAGGATGACTCCAGGATCACGTGAAAAGGACGGTGGAGATATGGATTAAAATAGTCTAAGCGCGTCAGTTTACTTTTTTGTCTGAAACTTATGCGTCACTGTAAAAAAGAGAGAACAGAATTTGAGGTCGATCGTTTTAGGAGTGAAACGGAGACTGAAGACGAGGATTCATGGCTTAAACGTCGTCGTTTGATTCGCCGATGAAATCTTAATCGACGCGTGTTCTGGATGGTTCCTGCGATTGGGACACGTATAGACAGGTTATCCGGTGAGGATAATATTCGGTGTGGACGGATTCAGATGGGATTTTTTGGTGGGCCATGAGCTGATTGGCTCCATCCGGAGCAATCAATTTGGGCCTCAGGGCTAATGGCATCTGTCTAGTGTTATTATTAATGGGAGCAAAGCATGAAGCACACCAACACCCAAAGAAAGTCCAATGGCACATTACTATGAAGCATGGAGCACATTACTATTTTTTTTTAAGCTAAAGATTAATGAACAATATTTCAGGGGGTTATGTAAATAGTAAAGAAATGAATAGTTATTTCGCTTAACCTCCGTCCCAGCGAAAACTGCACACTTTCCCCATAAGGAAACATTTAATTAGAAAAACTCATTTGTCCCACCCAACCCAACCTTTTCTCTACTCCACCAAATCTGATTCTCTCCTTATCCCTCCACCATATGGGCTCTCTTTTCTCTCTCCACCAAATTTCTTCGCCCGCGCCACCGACGACCTCGTCCTCTACTAGGACTGCGATTGGGGCGCCCAAACCAGTTGCTTCGTCTCCGCCTCGCACGACCACGCCCCGATGGAGGGATTCTCCTGCTGCCCCACCGCCCTCACGCTCGCCGCCGACGGGGGACCTGCAAATCGACCCAAATAAGAAGCGTCAGAAGCCGGCAATCTTGAATTAGCTCCCGGGGTTATTGGAGGCTGATCTTGAAGCAACTCCTGGAGTTATTCAAATCACCAAACCAAATTTGGTTTATGTCTTTTCTCACCTCACCATGGTTTTCTCATTAATCTCTCCACCAAATTTAGTGAATTTTATTGGTTTGTTCATGGATTTGGATTGGGGTTTGTTTCCAGATCGTAGAATTGGGGGTGTTGGTGGCAGGTTGGTGGTATCAATGGTTGGGGATGTAAGTCGGGCGGTGGTGTTTAGCCAGTAAATTAGGAAAAAATGGAAGGGCAAAATTGTCTTTTCACGTGAATGATAAAAAAAAAGTTCAACTTTCTCTCTCTGCAGCTATCGCTGGGACAGAGGAGTAGTACATAAGTCAGGCTTGAGTATTCTTTAAATCTAGTCCAGTATGATACTTGTACATATGACGGGTTTTATTGAAGAGTTAAAGAAAATCATTGAAAATGGTCACAAACGAGGCTTGCTGGGACTTATGTTGGATCTTTGGGACTTGCGCACAAGTGTGGTTGCCTCAAAAGCAACTAAAAGCGCACCATTAAGCGATCCGACGTCAAATAAGCTAGCTCCAAGCTCCGGTTCGACAACATACAGGCCTGGCCCAGTCTATGTTTCATTTGGCTCAGGCCTCCGGCTGGGCTAGGGAAATAGGGGCCCAAATTTTTATTAAAAAATTAAAATTAGGCTCAATTCAAATCGGTTTCATATTTTGGACTGATATAAATATAGAGAAAAGACCCACAAATTTGAAAATTTTTACAATACATATTAAAATTCTAATAGGAATTTTTTGTATACTTTTTAAAAATTTATCTCAGGCCTCAAAATGTGTTAAGCATTCTTGCGAGATTTGGAATATTCCAAGAATGGACGCCTGGACGAAACCTAAATGATTTGGGGTTAGGTTTATTTAATGATTTCTTTATTCCAATTAGATTTAGGAGTTATTTTACCTTATTTACCTTTAGAATTTGGCTATAAACATTAGCCCTCCTTTATTGTAATAGATAGTTTATGAGTTTTTGATTAATTGAGATATTGAGAGTTTTGAGAGATGTTTGTTTTAATAAAATTCGTGTGTTGAATTTTATTTATTCTTCAATTTCCGGGTATTCCAAGAATCAACGGAGTTTGAATACTAATCAAGATTGCTTCCGATTTCCGGGTATTCCAAGATTCAACGGAGTTTGCTGGTTAATCTAGATATATCGAAGAAAACCCTTGTTCGTGAAAGCTTCCGCTACGTCAGTTGGTATCAGAGCCATGTTTGTTTCAAGGATGCCGTCGAAACAACTCTACGGCAGAGACCGATCGCTAGAGGATGTCTACAACGAAAAAGACATGGTGGCTCGAATAAATAAGCAAGTGTCGCAAGCCGTGTCGCAAGCCATGTCTCAAGCTGTGTCACAAGTGACAGAAGCAGTTAGTCATGCGTTGACACAGAGTGGCCTCATGGCGCAATTGGCAAGAAGAGTCCATGATTTAAAGAACAATAACATGGATACTTCTAGTCCAAATTTCAGACCCAAGAAACGCGATCACAAGCCTCTTGATCCACCAGTTTTTCAAGACAAATTCAAGAAAGACAATTCACCGCTAGTTCTTCATGATGATGATGTTGTTGATGTCAATTCTGGTCCTCCAAAATTTGATGATTATGACGAAGACGATTATTTTGGATCATCAGTATTTGATGCTGGCATTAATGATGAAGTTGATGTCGGATGTATCTATTCCGATCCTCCAAAATATGATGATGACATTGATGGTTATTTTGAAAAATCCTTGTTTGATATTGATGGCACTGAAACTAGTGAAGATATCATTGAAGATAGTTTTGAGTCTTCTACATGTGAGATTGACAATCAGAAATATGTTGTTGAAGAAGAAGTTAGTCATTCCCTTGTGGTGGAAATCAAAACTGAAGCTCCCAAAGATGAGTGGATTAATGGTGGAAAATCATCTTTGAGTTATATTGTTCCGTATGTTTTGAAGTTTGAGGAGGTTGGAGCAAATCATTTAACTTCATGTTTTAGACCAATTCAGAAAGTATATTTATTTTTTGATAAAGGATCATTACGCGGTCGAATTCGAGGACGAATTCTATCCAACCCGGGGAGAATGATGCAGGCTTGATCAAGAATATGCATAAGCATTCTTGCGAGATTTGGAATATTCCAAGAATGGACGCCTGGACGAAACCTAAATGATTTGGGGTTAGGTTTATTTAATGATTTCTTTATTCCAATTAGATTTAGGAGTTATTTTACCTTATTTACCTTTAGAATTTGGCTATAAACATTAGCCCTCCTTTATTGTAATAGATAGTTTATGAGTTTTTGATTAATTGAGATATTGAGAGTTTTGAGAGATGTTTGTTTTAATAAAATTCGTGTGTTGAATTTTACTTATTCTTCAATTTCCAGGTATTCCAAGAATCAACGGAGTTTGAATACTAATCAAGATTGCTTCCGATTTCCGGGTATTCCAAGAATCAACGGAGTTTGCTGGTTAATCTAGATATATCGAAGAAAACCCTTGTTCGTGAAAGCTTCCGCTACATCACTTGACAACTGATGTCCTACTCTGGCTTGGCAGATCCTCTCAAGAAGTTGCCCATATCATGAGTTTAGCCTGACAAAACTCCATGAAATGCAATCGTAGGCAGACCTTGCGGCTTTAATCATGTTCTTGGCACAAATGGGAAATATATAAAGCAACGCGGTCCAATAAAAAGGTAAGACATGAGCACGATACTCAAAAGTGCAAGACGGAGTCCTTGTAAATGTGTAGGAAGAGCTCGGTTAAATTCAAAATGAACTAAGAGGAAATGTGGGTTTTGATATTTTTGTGTTTGTATACATATTCTTGGTCTTTAGCATACCAAAATTTCATGTTGTTTAAGGAACACCTGATTGAAGGCCTTGTTACATTCACAAGGTAAAAGGAAGTGCAAACTAGGTGATTTCGAAACAATGTAATAGACACTAGTGAAGAGGATTGAGTTTGGTTTCTTAAAATTGTTGATTTAGTTAGTTATTGAGTATGCTTATTTGCGCATGGATAGGAATTTACTGGAGTGATCTAGAAATCGTAATAGATTGTTTTAGTTGGGAGTGAAAGCTAAACTTGTATCTTACTTTTTTTTAGTTTTGAGTATTCATAGAAGAAATTCTTCCCTCAAAACAAAATGAGTATATAAAATAATTGTATTAATATTAATGACAAAATAATAATAAAACATGTAAATGATTTTTATGAAGTATAAATTGTATTATGTCCTCAAATGTTACTTTGCACAAAAACGCTCATAACCATAAACTAATTTTACTAAACACTTTTATTAAAAACTAAAAGTCAAACATTTAATTAAAACAACCGACACAAACAACTAGTTATACCAGCTAACCAACTAACATAAAATAGCCAGCATCCACCATCCACCAACCACCAACCATTACCAAACATGGTCATACTCTACTCGTCCAAGTTTAAGTTATACACTTCCCTTTCTCGTCTGTCCCAACCAAAGTTGTTCATATTCATTTGCAGGAAACTTTGTTAATACGACCCTATATTTATAATCCACATCCAAATCCAAATCTCTCGCACCAAACCAAACCTCTTAATAACACATCTAAATGACTGAATCCTGTGCAACCCTATATCCTCTTCCTCATCTTCATCTTTTTCGTTTCCGTCTAGTTCCATCTTAGTCATCACGTATGTAGTCATTGTCAGCCCAACTTCTCCATCACCATATATCCCTTTAATTTTGTGAATTAGGATTTCTTAAATACGGATTCGATTAGATTCTTAAATGATTCAATTGGTTTGTAGTTTTGTTTGGGTTTGGATTTAAAATGGATTCAATTTGTATTTGGTTACAATTTGGTTTGTTGACGAAGTTAATTGTTTAAATACATAGTCAATTTGGTGGTAGTTGTGTACTTTGCACTTCTGAGGGTGTGCAATGATGGTTGTGGTTTAAAGTGGTGGTATCAAAATGGCTCGTTGCGGGTGTTGGGTGGTGACATATTTAGTAGATTACCATAATAAACAGGGACACAATTGTTATTTTATTAGCTTTTAGATAAGAAAACATTCAATTTATCACTCTACTGGTTAAGATGGGACAAGAGGAGTATGTATAAGTTACAAAGGGTTTCATACACCGTTTCAGCTGTATCTATGCGCCAACGAATCATGTTGTGCCTGACAGTCGTTGCCTGTGGGTAGAGGCGGCGCGGGGATATGTGGTGTTAAGGTTGAAACATCGACAACATATTAGGTTAGTATTAATTTTACAACGACTTTTTTTCACTTTTCTCCTTTGCCGCTTAAACTCTCGTTTCTAGTAGTTAAAAATTTCCCGCGAAATTTACAGCATAACTATAATTTTTTTTGAAACGAACTATTATTTCGCGCAAAAACTAAGTAATATTTTGGACAAAAATGCATAAATATAGTTTGAGGCTTTAAAATTGTCCAAGAAACTCCCTCAATATAAATAACTGACTACAATTTTATATAAAAAAGTTAAATAATGATAATCTAGGTCGCATCGATCATCATACCTATATCAACTGATGAGTGATGAATGATCATCTCCATCCTCAGCCTTTCTTTAGAAAAATGAAGAGAAACGACGTCATTTAAACCCTGTTTTCCAGATCAGCAACAGCAAAGTTATTACCAGCGTCCCCTAAAGCGCTCCCCCCATCGGTTTCTCCCGATTTGTTCTCCCCAGTCGCTTCGGTCGGAATTCGGCAGAATTTCCAGCTCCTTTTGAGCATGCAAAAGGTGCTGCGGCGATAGACTGATTATGAGGCCGTCTTCGTCTTCGTCAAGTGTGTGGCAGGAGAATTCATCTCCTTCGTCGTCGCTGAATCCGCCGTTGCCGCTGGCCCGGGGGTGCTCCAGCTCAACGCATGCTACGAATCCAAAGAAATGGTAATGCTTCCAGCCCTAACTCTTTTGAGCTGTCGTTTGCTGCACAGATCTAGAATTCTGCCGTTTTGCTGCCTTCTGGATCCATTTCGATTGATTGTTTAGCCTTTTGTTTCTATTTGGACGAAATTGAGTTGAATTACGATGCTTGATCTAGTGTCTATTATGTTTTAGCTGTATTGAACCTAATTCTTTAGGATTTTGACAAGTCTGTTTTCAAAATTCTGATGATTACTTAGCATGGAATTCTAGTTGGAAAGCTTAGAAATTTTCTAATCAATGTATTGTAGTTTTTGGATAAATGCACGATTATAGTATTAGCGAGTGTATTAGCATTTATTCAAGATTCTGCTATGTAGGAAAGTGATACTATGCTGGAGGAGTAATATTTAGCTTGTAAATAATCATATGAATTAGATAAGATATTGCATAGGCACTATTTTATCATGTCCAGGAGAAGTAGAATTATGCTGGAGGGGTAAATATTTGCAGCTTTTAAATTGTCATATAAGATAATAAATGTCCACGTATTGTTTTGAATCTTAGAATTCAATTTAGACCTTGCTAAATTTCACTGTTGATTCATTTCAGCTGTACATCCTGTGCTGTATTTGTTTTGGATGCTTGAGTTATGTCATATTATTGTCCTATCAAATCTTAACAGATTGATCGTGTTAATTTTAGTATTGTCTAAGTGAAAAATGTAGCTTTATGCTGGTGAGTTTGCTGAATGATACGTAGTGCTTGTTTTGGGGGGACTTCGTTATATGAACATCTCATAAAGTAATTATTTTCAGAGTTCCCAATATAATTTGCTAATTCCGTGGTGTTGTACCTTAGTTGTTTAATAGATTGCCCATATGCTACTGGTTAGTTTATCTTCCACTTGTTTGTGCGGGATGTTGAACTTTTGCTGAAATGCGTTTGGCTACTGTGTATTTTTGCCAGTCATTGTAATATTTACCGGTTACTTGCTCGGAGGGAGGTAGCCCCTCGAACAAAACATAATTCTAAAAAGTTTTGGGCAGAGGCGGCGACACATGTTGATTCTCGTGGAACTAAATCAGACTCGGGAACTGATGCACGCCGCGGTCTCATCTCATGGTAATAATCATGTCTTTTAGGACTTCTTACTGCTGTTTCTCAAATTTCAATCAAACAGATTTTATTTTTTTGGTTACACATCAAATGCAATCTCTAAAATGCTACTGTTAATTTTTTTTTCCAGGGTAGAGTCTGAGTCATTGCAAAATTTAATGGCTGATTATTGCCCTCTTGTGCCTCCTCCAAGGTCAACTATTGCAGCTGCATTCAGTCCTGATGGGAAAACACTTGCTTCTACACAGTTAGTCCCTCATTTGTCACTTAAGTTTTACTAACTTTACCTCGTGGCCTGTACCTGTGCTAATTTGATCATAGAAAATCTGCAAAGATCTCCGTGTAGATTTTTTTTTTTTTTCAACCTTCTTTTTTCTAGAGATAACACCCTAATTTGTTTTGTTTTTTGTTGCTGGTAGTGGAGATCACACTGTGAAGATAATCGATTGCCAAACTGGGAAATGCCTAAAGGTGTTGACCGGTCATAGGAGGACACCATGGGTGGTAAGGCTATATTTGGTCCATCTGATATTTTATTGAACAGTGGAATTAGTGTAATCATCCTGAAATGGTCCTCGATGGATGATTATATTTGATGAAATTTTTTACCTTCCTGGAAGATAGTCTGGAAGTAATAATTTTTTTTGAAGTGAGAATCTTAATACTGTTTTATGTGCATATCTTTGTAAAGTATGCTTTGTTGTAGAACTATTAGTCAGTTTACTTGTAGAACCTTCCTGGAAGGTTGCAGTCTGGAAATGATAAAAAAAATTTGAAGCAAGAATCTTTATACTGCTTTATCTGCACAGTCTTTGTAAAGTATGCTTTGTGTGTAGTTTTTACTCTATCTAACTTGTATTCTATAATGGCTTACAGTCTCATACAAGTAAAAATATATATCTGCATAACGTGCACCTAATGTTTGTTACTCTGATGAGAGTATGGTTTGAAAACAAAGAATGTATGTTGGTTGCAATTATTAAATGCATTTTATGCTCCTAAAATTTGTTATTCTCGTGTCTTCAGTTTGACAATAAATAGACTTATAACATTCTTGTGTGTGATGGTTGTTTACTATTGTATGTGTTTTTCCTGGCTATCTCAAGTCTCAACTGCTGGTGGCACCATTGCAGGTTAGATTCCATCCACTGTATCCGGATCTTCTGGCTAGTGGGAGTTTAGACCATGAAGTTCGCTTATGGGATGCAAAAACGGCTGAGTGTATTGGATCACGTGATTTTTGTGAGCACCTTGATAAAATTTAGTAGCAATTCTATGAATACTTTTGCTGTTTTTATTAGTGCAACTGATCAATCTCAATTTCCTGCAGATCGTCCTATAGCTTCTATTGCTTTCCATGCCCAGGGGGAGTTCCTTGCTGTAGCTTCAGGTCACAAGGTTGGTTTGAATCGTGGAGCAAGTTGTGTATTGTATGTTTTGTGTTTTTGGTATTTATACTGACCTTTAACTTGTGGCAGCTATATATATGGCATTACAACAGGAGGGCAGAGTTATCAGCACCAACAATCGTGCTTAAGACTCGGCGCTCTCTTAGGGCTGTTCATTTTCATCCCCATGCTGCTCCATTCCTTCTCACTGCTGAGGTATCATCTTTTTTGCTTTCAATGTTCTTAGTTGTGTTGTAGCACTTTCTAATTCATCTTTTTTGCAGGTAAATGATCTGGATTCATCTGATTCATCAATGTTGCTCGCCACCTCAGCTGGTTATGCGTCCTATCCCCCTCCTACAGTATATCTAGCAGATGTGCATTCTGGTTCTCGATCTAATCCACAAAATGAGCTGCCCCTGTTATCTCTGCCCTTCTTGTTATGGCCCTTGATTAGTAGAAGTGAGGCCAGAATGCCTTTTCTGCAAACTGATACTGATGTTGAAAGTGCACAACCAAGGGTGGATTCTTCCAATTCGGTGCGACTTTTAACATACTCAACTCCTACTGGGCAATATGAAGTTTTGCTGTCCCATGTAGAATCCAATGGTTCTGCAGAAGAGCAACAGTCAAACTCATTAGTGGGTGAGACAGATAATTCCACTTCTCAGCCTGTAGTGGATGCTATGGAGACTGATGCACAGCCCGAGGAGAGAAACCATCACTTTTCCCCCTTCAGTGATCAAGCATATTGGGAGGTTCCATTTTTGCAGGGGTGGCTAATTGGTCAGAGCCAAGCTGGTATACGTGCGATGCGCCCACATGGTGAAAGTAACCCTGCTTTGCATAGTGCTGAGAACCCAATTCCAGTAGGGGTGCCTGATGCTTCTCAGTCAAGAGGCTTGCGCCACCGGTCCTCACGTTCACGTGTACATGTAGCTGGATCTGGTGAGGGTACTTCACGAAATGTTGTTGCTCAGGATGAACGAAACCTTGTTCCTCTTGTGGGCCAGATACAGCCTGAGGTGAACACTTCACTGGCAGCTGCAACTGCCGAGTTACCATGCACTGTGAAGCTTAGAATATGGTCTCATGATGTTAAAGATCCTTGTGCACCTCTTGATGCAGAACGATGTCGCTTAACCATACCTCATGCAGTTCTTTGCAGGTAATTTTTATGTTGCTTCACTTTTATCTAACCATGGCCTGTAATTACTGTTATTTTGACAATTTATAACCTATAAAGAAGAACAGTATGAAATAATTTCTTGAATGAGTTGTGGAAGTGTACTGAATTTTATGACATGCCTATGACATTTCATTCCAGTGAAATGGGAGCCCATTTTTCACCCTGTGGGAGATATTTAGCAGCCTGTGTAGCTTGTGTATCACCGAATATGGATATTGATCCTGGTTTTCACGGGCAAGTTCATCATGATACCACTGAGGTAGCAACATCTCCAACCAGACATCCAATTTCAGCCCAGAAAGTTATGTATGAGCTACGTGTGTATTCACTCGAGAAGGCAACGTAAGTCTTTAATTAAAAAAAAAAAAAAACATTTTCACATTCTCTGATGTGGTTAGCTTCTTGGCTCTTACCCTTTCCCTTTTCCTACAGTTTTGGATCAGTGCTTGCATCAAGGGCCATCAGAGCAGCTCATTGTTTAACTTCAATTCAGGTCATTTTTGTGAATAAGATTTGTCCAGTATTTTGGTCTTTTGAAATCACAAAGTTCAGACGATTTTCCATAATTAAAATAAAACAAGCAACCTGTCTGATACCTCTCTATTGTCGATCCTTACAAAGGAGAGATAGGAGTCTGTCAGGATTCAGAAACTATGTTTCCAATATGGTACATCTGAACCATATGAGATGTTACAACACATCATGAAAACAATAGCTAACCTCTGAGGTACTATCATGAGACAAATAGCCCATTTAGCAAGTTGTTGAGCACAAGAACTGAATGTGAAAAATATTATGAAAGTTGAGTGTTGGACAAATGATAAAAAATAAGCTATTAAAGTTGATTGCTGAAGCTCTAGGGGCATGTGTGATTCTTATAGCTTTGGAAAGCTCTTCTTTAGGGGCATGCGTGCTTTGCAATTGGTAGCATGCAAGTTATTAAAGAGGTTTCTTTAATAGTGTAAGCTGAAATCAGTAGTGAAAGGAAAATCAGTGGAAAATAAATGCTCAATTAGCTTTCACTTATCTATTTGGACTAATGTTCACTTGAACTTTCTTTAAGAAGGTTATGGCTTGTTTCCCTACTTTTATACTGTTAGAGGAGATTGTATTGTTTCTCTATAGGAGAATTGTAATATGTTCTAATGATAATAGAGGAGAATCAAACTCTACCATAAGCCTGTGAACATATATATATATATATATATATATATATTTTAATAATTGTTTTCTTATGATGCTGAATTTTCGTACTTGCAGTTTTCTCCAACGTCTGAGCACTTATTACTTGCCTATGGTCGTCGCCACTGTTCACTTCTTAAAAGTGTTGTAATTGATGGGGAACAGACTGTACCAATTTACACCATTCTGGAGGTATTTAAAATTGCTAGACATAGTTTTATGTGGATCTGCTTAGCTCTTCTTTTTGTGCTTTGAGGTGCTAATTTTCTTATTCTGTCTCCGATGTTGACATAATTTTTGATGGAAAGATTGTTTTCATTAATATCATCAACACATTTTACACAACTTTTGGCCATCACTCTAAGCGATAACTGTTCCAAAATCTGCCATCGAATACCTCTGTCTTCCAAAACAAAATTTTGACATAAACTTTTCTTTATTGTGACATTCAGTTTTAATCTGCACCACTAAGGCATCCACTCCCCTCTTCTTACCTGTGAAAATTCTGTCATTTTTTCTGCGGTTCTGTCCAATGTGATAAAATGGCTCATCTTGTGATAATCATAACTGAACAGACATTCAATCTGTTGGTTTACCAGGTATACAGGGTTTCTGACATGGAACTTGTTAGAGTTCTTCCCAGTGCTGATGATGAAGTCAACGTGGCTTGTTTTCATCCTTCAGTTGGCTGTGGCCTTGTGTATGGAACAAAGGTAACACTTAACAAGCTTTGCTAAAGTATCCAGATTTTGTGCATTCCTTGCTGATTTAGTTTTGCCTGCAAATCTCAGGAAGGAAGGCTAAGGATTCTTCAGTATGATAAAGCTCGTGATGGGAGTGCACAGGCTTCTTTTCATGAAAACCTGTTAGAGGTATGAGTCGTCGCAGTACCTAAGAAATAAAGATGATACTTGTATTATGTCACATCTGTGTATTACTATCTTTGTATAGCAGTCTATACTAGTTTTGCCCCTAGACTGCAACAATTTTCTTAGTGTTTTAGGTTTACATTTAACTATTTCCTTCTGTTAGATTTTGTATGTTTATGCCTTATTTATTTATTTATTTATTTTTAGATTGGACTTGAAAATTTGCACAACTCAGTCCATATTTTAATTTAAATATTTTCAACTGGGCACCACTTATTTTGAGTAGAAATAAAGTTGATTGGTTTTGACTCTCTTTGAGGTGCAAGCACTTACTGTTTTGTTTAATGTGCACGAGTTTCAAATTCTGCAGTCTGGCTACCTATCTTTTCGTATCTTGTTATGACACGATTGTGAATGATGCTAATCTATTTGCTTACCCTTTGCAGGTCCCAACATATGCGCTTGAAGGCTAACATTGGCGATCACCACCTACATATTAAAGGTAATAAATACATCATTTCGCCAATTTTTTTGCATTGAAGTTTTGTGTTCTTGTTAATATCTTTGAGGGTGATCCAGGTGCCTTTTAGATTAAATATTCGTTTCAGTCTGTGCCAACTTTTACACACATGGTTAATCATTTGTGTTACTTATACGGTTGTTTACACTTTCCATGCTGAAACCGACCCTCTTGGACCCCCACCCCCACCCCTCCCTTTCAGTATTTACCTTCAACTTTGTGTTTTATGTAGATAACCACTCAAGTTTCCGCTTCTCTGATATATGAACCAATTACAAAACTTTTGTTGTTGGACGTTATTAATACGAGTTTCTCATGTGTAGGTTGTGATATGGACATTCTGAATCGAAATTTGTCTTAAGATGGAAAAATGTTGCGAGGAAGGAATGTCATCTTGTTCAGCTTCAGCGTGATCCTGTTGCCTTCCAAGCTCAATGTGTTGAAGGCAACTTTCTTTTTATTTTAGAGTTAGGATGCAAAAGAAAGTCGTGTATTATGAACTTGTTGTATACATTACAACTCTGGCGAAGAAGGCCAGCAGAGACAAACCCAAGGATGGGAATCAGGGAGCATACTAGACCGAGGGGGGTTATGGCGAGAATCAGGGAGCATAAGGAGATGTTCTTCTGTACAAAATACACCGTTATTTATATTCTGAATTTGCTCTTTTACTTGATAAGATAATATTTCCAACACTTCTCTGTTTATTTAGTTCTTTAGCCGCTTGAAAAGGAAATAGAAGCAATCGGTCCTAGTTTAAATCTTTGGCCACAAAGCAAAAAATGATATATACCATTGGAATTTGGACGGGACATTATCATACAGCAGATGAATAAATTATATAAGCGGGTAATTATTATGTTTATGGTACCACCGATAAATCACCGCGATTCGGTAGTTTGAAATTCTGATCAAGAAGATATCTCAGACGTCATTATTGTGGAAAACTTTGACGTGGAAAACTTTGATGCGTAAAACACACATCTCGATAATTTTCTTACTGGACTAGTTTTTACTTTTTAGCTATCCATTTTTATGAATAAAAAATATAGTCTGCTTTTTCTTGTGTGGCATGGCTCATGCTTGTTTTTATCTCTATGAATAATCACAAAAGAGCAGTTGATTTTGCGCTGTACATTTTTCGTGTGATCCGAAGAATAACAAATGTGTCATCCGTGTGGTCACCAATTTTCAACTAAATCAAACCTTGACTTGCAAGTTACAGCTATAACTTTTTATTCCCTACTCTCGTAATCAGTTTAGTTTAATTCAGTTCAAATATTAACTTTATATTAAGTCTTGGGTGAGTCCGTCCTACCATAAGCTTATGGTAGGACTAATGATAGTTCATGTGTTTAATACATTTGTTTGTGTATTTCTAAACTTTGTTTGACATAACTTTTGTTCATGTGTTTAATACATTTGTTTGTGTATTTCTAAACTTTGTTTGACATAACTTTTGTTCATCTGTTAAAGGCAAACAAAACTTATAAATAAACTAACAAACCTAACAAACACATGAACTATCATTTGTGGTAGGACGGTCTCACCCAAGAACTTCTCCTAACTTTAATAATAGTTTATATAAATTTCAATTTAGTTTAATTTTGGTGTTATTTTAACATCATCAAAAAAAATGAAATTGTGGAAATATGTACTTGTAAGAGACCAATTTAGCGTTAAGTTTGAAAATGATAGAGCTAATTGACTATATATATGTTCAAAGAAATTGCAAAAAATACTCATATTTGAGATTAAATCAATTAAAATAGAGAATTCCAAGTGGAGTCAATCCTCGTGTTGGAACCGCGTAGTGAATAAGAATATATGGGATGGGATTATTCCCCCAGCTTTAACAGACCAGATATGCCTTCCCTGCAAATATGCAAATGTGGAAAAGCTATTGCTTATTTTGGGTATACTAGGACTACAAGTCTACAACTACAAGGTAACATAACATGTCTTTTCTTGCTCATCTATTTCTGCATAGGGGATTTTTTAATTTTTTTTGTCAAAGATGCTAATTTTTGGATGCATAGATATATAAAAATATTATCGTATCTGATATAGTTGGAATCGTCATAACATGTATTTTATTAATTTCAAATTTTTATATCTTGATAATATACGTAGTTAAAGATATTAGCCGTGAAACACGTGTATTCAAGAACGTGAAAAGTCAGTTGTGCACATCCAACTGATACGGAGGGAGTATGAAATACATAAATCAATGAAACTTATACATGTTTGAAAAATAACAAATCATATGAGTCAAACTTAATTGATACATAAAAGAATTATTAGATAATTTAACAATTTAAAGTAATTGATGTATATAACGATAACATGCTAAAAACACAAAGAAAATGGCTGAGTGATCAAAAATTGAATGATGTTAATCGGTTTAGCAACCAGAAAATTGACAATCTTTTCAGATTTCCATAATCAAAATATAATTTACATATTCTTACCCAATCAAAGAAATAACCAACGATAATTACAGTAAAGGTTGACCAACTTAAAATTGATCAATATTTTTGATTAGTTACCCTATAAGTAATATACTATTAAATTAAAGTTATGAAATGTTTAAGCACTAAATAAACATTGGGGGTGTTTGGTGATCAGATAGCTGTTAGCTGTTAGCTGATTGGATTAGCTGTTTTGACTAGTTGATTGTATTAGCTGATTTGACTACCTGATTGTATAAGCTGATTGTTTAAAAGTGTTTGGTAAAATTAGCTGATTATTGATAGCTGTTTGTTTGATCAATCCAGTAAAATGACATATAAGGACATGAATATATTTTATTAATTGGACATTCAATATATAAAAATATAATTTGGAATATGTATTATGTATCACTTTTAAACATTAATATTATTATATATAATAGATA
This sequence comes from Cruciata laevipes, assembly GCA_963678965.1. Taxonomy (NCBI): domain Eukaryota; kingdom Viridiplantae; phylum Streptophyta; class Magnoliopsida; order Gentianales; family Rubiaceae; genus Cruciata; species Cruciata laevipes. The sequence continues at coordinate 19,789,972 of OY787635.1, forward strand.
TACATACAACTGATAAATAATTAAAATTTAAAAAATCCATAATTATTTTAAATGGTTTTATTTAGTTCCAAAAAACACCTCAAGTCTTTATTCCATTTAAGTGGAAAATATTTAGTTATGTTGGTAATTCGATTGGATAACTTGCAAATATAAATCTCATATTATCTTCTTTTAAGAATTCTAATACAATACATGGCTTATGGGTTGAGAGTAATTAATAGAAGACGTATTTGGAGATTTTGCAAAATTAATTTTAGATATTAATAAAATTGGGAAAGGGATTATTTTTTAAAAATGGGAAAAAGGAAGAAGAATTTCGGCAAAGGATTTAAAACAATTATCGTGAGATGGTGTTAGTACGTAGGAGAAGAAATAGAGGGTAGGAAAGTATTTTAATAAGGAAAGTAGAATCAGTTATTTGAAAACGCTCATTTTTTCGGCGTTTAGGAAAAAGCTTTTTGGGCCCAAAAAACTATTTCAAACAACTCTCCACCAAATACTTTTATTAGCTTTTTATTTGGTCAAACAGCTAATTTGACTCAATCAACTAATTTTGCTCCAAAAAGCTCTTCACCAAACACCCCCATTATAATTCAAATGAAAATGAAAAATATTATTTTGAACAAAAAGAAAGTGATATTTTGGTAAAAGAGAACGAAGCTCGAAACACACATTTTTGGTTTAGAAAGTGATATTTCCAACAGTATTTGAATTCCTCAAGTAATCCAAGAAAAGCTTCTTACATTCTGTAAATGCCCAACTAACAGTCAAACTTTGTTTTGCTAAAAGTTAACACCTCCTTAATTATTTTGCCGGGCTCCACTACAATCTCTAGAAACTACCACAATATTCTAATTTTCTTTTTCTCAACATTTTGTTTTAGATTTAAAAAATTAAAAATAAAATTTTCTTCAGAGAGTACTATTTAAAATAATTTTGCTCAAAGAAATGATAAAATTAAGCTATTTATCAACTTTCCTAGTTTTAGTTGAATTTATAATTTAAATTGAAACGAACTCAATACCAAATTTTATTAATAGCATCAAAATAAAATTATATATTTAAACGAAATGAAATATAGTTCTATGAATTTTAGGCCATGTTTACCAGAACTTATCTGTAGATCAGTTCAGTTCAATTCAGTTCAGTTCAGTTCAGTTAAGTGAAAATACAATTTGATGAAATTCAGGTTAATTCAGTCATGCTGATTCCATTTTTCTATACATCAATTTTCACTTCAGTTCAGTTCAGTTCAGTTCAGTTCAATTCAATTCAGTTCAGTTCAGTTCAGTACATCAAGAAATAAGCTCTAGTAAACATGGACTTAGTAGCATTCAAATTAAATAATTTATAGTAGTTATTAATTATTATTAATTAAGTCAACATTTATCTGTTTAATGGTGTATCCGTAATTAAAACGAAAATGGATGGACAATTGCTAACACGCACCAACCAATTGCATGCTATAAAATGGGTTCCGTCTCTCAGCAAACAGCCACATTCCTAAACGTCTCAAATAACCAGAAGATCATCATTTTCCGGCGAGAATCTGAAAAAATGGGTTCCCGGTACGAGGTCGAAGTTACCATCGTTTCCGCCAAGGACTTGAAGAACGTCAACTGGCGGCGCGGCGCCGTGAAGCCGTACGCCGTCGTGTGGGTGGACCCCAGCTCCAAGTGCTCCACGCGCGTCGACGACGACGGCGACACCTCCCCTTTCTGGGACGAGACTCTCCTCATTCCTTTCAGCTCTCCGATCGAGGACTCGTACCTCCACGTCGACATCGTCCACGCCGGAGCCGCCGACGACGACACCAAGCCGCTCATCGGCTCCGCTAAGCTTCGCCTCCGCGACGTCGTCGAAGAGGACGGAATCGGCCACCGCGTCGATCGGAAGCTCGAGCTGAAGCGCCCTTCTGGCAGGCCGCAGGGGAAGCTTGAAATGCGGGTGAGCGTCCGGGAAACGCGCCACCGCGCGCCGGAGCCTTATTACGCGCCCCCGTACGGCGTCCCGGCTCCGGGGATGAGAGACTACCCTGCCCCGCCGCCGCCGCAGCCGTACGGCTATCCCTACGGTGCCCCGCCAGTGGGGGCTTACGCAGCGCCGCCGATGGGGTACCCGGCGTATGGAGCGCCCGCTCCGGCGCCGGCGTACGGGGCTCCGACTTACGGGCAGCCGGAGTACGGGCAGACGGCGGCGTACGGGCAGGGAGGATACGGGCAGGGGCAGGGGATGTACGAGGAGAAAAAGAAGAGTAAGTTTGGCGGGATGGGGACGGGATTGGCTGTGGGTGCGGTTGCAGGGGTTCTCGGTGGACTCGCATTGGAGGAGGGGGCTGAGTACGTCGAGGACAAGATCGCCGACGATGCCGCCGAGAGGGTGGAGGACGATCTGGGCTACGATGCCGGCGGTGATGATTGGTGATCATCTGTCACTTTTAAGTTCTTGTTTGAATGAGGCCTAATTTGAATTTGATCTATTAAATGATGTATTCATTAGTTGTCCAAAATGATTTTTCTTAGTCATATGTGTATCTGTTTTTTTTATGCTTCAATGTGATGCAATAGAGAATCTGATTCTTGTTTTAAAAGGAAGTGTTCAAGGAAAAATAATTGAATGTTCTAAATGAATCCGATTCCACGTACAATTCACCACACACAAAATGGGGAAACCTAAAATTAAAACTAATGCAATCAGATGGTCGAATCAGTTGAAGACCCCAATTGACAATTCATAATATACAAATTGAGGAAACTAAAACTAACACAATCCCCTAGTCAAATCTAACAATAATAAAGCTTTATAGATTTCGAACAAAGATGTTACAAGATTTTGAACTTAGAATGTTGAATACAGGTCTGAATCAGATTATTTCTTAATATTCCAGGATGAAGGAAACAAGGAACATGTTTTCCTGCTCATGTTTTTTTAACACCTCCATGAATTCGCCATGGCTTGACGATGAGAACTTAACATGATGCACAAATACGGGTGGTCGATTACTCTCAGTCTCAGATTCATCCCCGAACAGAAACGCAACCGTTTTAGGGTTGCAAATCAAGAAGATGCCATTAAGGATTGCTCGCGCAGAAGATAAGCAAAACCTCGTTCCCCTCATTTTTACACCAAACAACTTAATCCCTTGAATCATTTCGCTTGCCAACTCATCAGCCCCGGGCACTATTATGCTGCCACATTGAAGGATGACTGATTTTATTTCCGACCTATTCAGTGCAGCCGAGAACGCCTTCAATAATCCCCTCAGCTTCAGGAGCCACGAAGAGGACACCTCTTCACAGAAAGTAAATTTGATGCGTGATTTCCACCCCCTCGAGTTACCTGTAAATGTTAACCTTGGAAAATTTTCACCTTCCTTCCAGCAATAGTTGAAACGGAAACTAACCATGTTAGGTGCATCAAAATGTGCCACCTGCTGCAGTACTCCCACATCCCTATGATCATCATAAGTATACACAGCAATAGTTTGAATGTGAACTTTTGCAGAATGATGCTATGCTCTTTGTATCTATTCAGAGTGGAGATCGTGTTTTTGAGCTGCGCCCTGGAATGCGAATCTGATCCGTCGAAAACCAGGGCGGGATGCTCACGTAGTATGCTTCTGAACTGCTTGGATACGAGGATTAATTTAATTACTTCTCTGCTTGTCAGATCCATGTAAGAAAATATTTTGTAAACAATGTCTTCATGCAACTCGTCGAAAACTAGGTTTTGTTTATGTTTTTTTGATAAAACCCTCGTCATGGCTGCAGAAGCTGTATTCACTGATACCTGGAATATTATTGCCTCAACCAATTGTGTATATATATAAGGAATTTCCTTTTCTTTCAAAGAAACGGGACTGGTAGGCTTGTAGCTAGGTACCAAAGAATAATCAAAAGCAATAATCAATGATACTAAGGCCTGTTTGCTAGAATTTTCAGTAGATCAGTGAAGTGAAAATGTAATTTGATGAAATTCAGGTTAATTTAGTCATGCTGATTCACTTTTTCAATACATTCAGTTCAGCAAAAAATAAGCTCTAGCAAACCAACCTAATTAAAAGGGTTTAAAACTGGCTTCAATCTTAAAATAGGGAAAAAAGAAAAGCGATACCTCTGCTACCGCAGATCAGGTGATGATGCGCCACAGGGGATGAGAGACTACCCTACCCCGCCGCCACCGCAGCCGTACGGTTATTGCTACAGGCACCGCCGGCATATGGCTATGGGAACCGACTCCGGCGCCGGCGTATAGGTTCCGACTTACGGGAAGCCGGCGGCGTACGGGGCAGGGGCAGGGGCAGGGGATGCAGGGGCTCTCGGTGGACTCGCATTGGCGGAGGCAGCTGAGTATCGCCAATGGCGTCGCCAAGGTTGCGATGATCCGTGATCATCTGCCACTTTTAAGTTCTTGCCTGAATCTTAGTTAAGTTGAGGCCTAATTTGAATTTGATCTGTCAAATGATGTTTTGATTAGTTGTCCAAGATGATTCTTCTTAGTCATATGTGTATCTGTTTTTGAACTTCAGTGTAATGCAATAGAGAATCTGATTCTTGTTTTTTACCAGGAAAAAGAATTGGATGTTCTTAATGAATCCAACAATTCCACAATTCACAATACACAAGATGGGGAAACCGGAAAACTAATGGAATCAACTAGTCGGATCAGTTTAAAAAAAACGGTTTTTCTAACGAGCACTCGATAACAGCTGTGAGATTCCATTGAAATACGTAGTATTACGTTGGTAATTGTAGTAATAATTGGAGTGATAATTAATTATATCAGTGTGCATTGATCATACGCGAATTAATCATTATTTACTCGGTAAATGTACTAACATGTATTAATTACACCATAATTAATTTGTTATATACCGTTTTTACTTGTTTAAATATATTGGTCTCATTGACAATACACGTACCTAATATTCATACGGTAGGCTATAAAAAATAAAAATATTAATTATATAATTTAAATATTTTATTATATATTAAAATATATTATTTACCTTTTCAAACTAAATTGTACTCCCATTTTTGAAAAGTAAAAGTACTTATTGTATTTTAATAATATTTCACTTTGATAGAATTTTCTTTAGGTGTTCCAAAATACTATTTTAAAAATAAAAATACTATATTTATAATATTTTAGAGTTCATAACAAATATAATATCAAAAATAAAAATACTACATTTATAACCATATTTCAAATTTTTTATAGCCTACTATATGAATGTTTAGTACTTATATTGTCATTTGTCCATGAGATGAGACCAGTATATTTAAAACAACCAGTAAATATGGTACAACGCAAATCATTATGGTGTAATTAATACTTTTACTGCATTTACCGAGTAAATAATGATTAATTCGCGTATGATCAATGCACGTTAGTCTAATTAATTATCACTACATTTATTACTACAATTATCGACGTAATACTACATATTTCAATGGAATCTCACGTTATCGAGTGCCCTTGGGCACTCGTTAGAAAAACCGTTAAAACAACCAGTAAATATGGTACAACGCAAATCATTATGGTGTAATTAATACTTTTACTGCATTTACCGAGTAAATAATGATTAATTCGCGTATGATCAATGCACATTAGTCTAATTAATTATCACTACATTTATTACTACAATTATCAACGTAATACTACATATTTCAATGGAATCTCACGTCTGTTATCGAGTGCCCTTGGGCACTCGTTAGAAAAACCGTAAAAAAAAAAACTTTATAGATTTCGAAAACAAAGATGTTACAAGGTTAAAAACTGGAATGAGTCTATATAGAGGAATTGGAAAATTTTCACCTTTTGATTCTTTTTTTCAATACATTAATTTCACTTCACATCAGTCAAGTTCAGTTAACGCCGTTGCAATTTGACCATGTTTGAGATGCAAAATCATCGTTGATTTCAGCTTATAATTTGTAGGTGATGGAATTTGTGAGCTACTTGGATCTTTCTTGGAACTGAGCTCACATTAACCTTTGAACAGGTTTCATGCCGAAAAAGAGAAGATCACCGAAAAATGGCGGCAAGTTGCAGATATATGAAAGTTAAAGACAAGAAGCTTGGATGATTCAACTGGTTCAGATTTTTTCAAAAAAAAAGGCTAAAAACTGGCCTGAATCAAATTTCCACTAATATTCAACAAAAAAGATTTTTCTTAATGTTTCAAGTTGAAGACGACAGCGAACATGTCTTCCTCCTCATGATCTCTAAACACCTCCATGAACTTGTCATTCCCCAACTGTGGGAACTTGACATTATGCTTATAAAATGGGGCAGTTTCAGGAAAATGTACACAGCTGCTGGAATGCCGAAAAATAACCCTTTGAGGGCTGCAAATCCAGAAAATGCCATCCAGGAACGCACGCGCAAAAGATGAGCAAAACCTCTTTCCACCGGTATTTATGTAAAAGCGTGGAATGCTTTCGCGGGGAACTGTCACCATCTCATCGTCCTTGGGTACTACTCTCCCTAAAGAACAGTCAAAATCAAGGCAAACGGTGACTGATGCTATTTTCGATCTGTTTATTAGCGCAGCTGCGAATTTCTTCAAAATTTCCTTGAATTGCATCAGCACCAAGGAGGGTGAATATGTCAATATTGTCAAATGCGAAGTCCATCTGCTTGAGTTACCTGCAAAAGAGAGCTTTGGAAAATCAATCTCCCTCAAGCCATTCCCACCATTCCAATGACTGGTCGAGAGCCAGCTGAAATCGAAAGAAGCCATGTTCGGTGCATCTAAATGTACCTGATGTGGCCCCTCCTTATGATCCCAAAATGCATATTCTATACGCTTGACCGACGGGCTTGATATATTCATTGTTTTGCTGCAACTATTAGAAATTCGCAACTTTTCGAGCCTTGGAAAGCTGAGTATTGAATTGCTCGTGGTTCTGATATTTGGTTCGAAATTCATTAATAAGTCTTTGAGGTTTCCCAATTTCGTTGATGTTTCAATATATTCCAATTGGATGTCCCCCCTGCAGCACATGATTTTAAGCGCTTCGATCAAATGGCAGCTCTTGATTATATTCAGAAACACCCCTTCGCCAATGCCTACGTAATCAAGAGTGAGTCGTCTCAGATTACGCCACGCTATTCTGATCTCCGGCATCTGCATTCGACAGTTCTCCAATCTTAGCTCAACCAATGAGTCGGCTTCAAACACAGGCCGAGGCACATTGTATCCCTCTCCCTTTCCCTTTGGCATCGATAGAGAAAGAAACCTAAGACCCTTTTGGGCAGAAGCGAGTTTAATGCATCGATCGTACTCAGTACTTGTTGAACAAATAGCAGACTCAGTATCAAGTTTGAATGTGAACTTTTCCAGAAGGATGTTATGCTCTTGGTATCTTTCTAGAGTGGAGATCACATACTTGAGTTGTGCCTCGGGATTTGAGTCCGATCCATCGAAAACCAAGAAGGGATTCTTCTGTACTATGCTGCGAAACAGCTTGGATACTAGGCTTAATTGAATTATGCCTTTGTTTGTCAAGTTCATGCAACAAAATATACGATTAACAATTTCTTCTGGCAGCTCTGATAGGTTTTGTTTATGTTTTTCTGATGAATCCCTCGTCATGGCTGCAGAAGCTATATTCACTGATAGCAATATTATTGCCTTTACGTATTGTATATATATAAAGGGAATTCCTTTTCTTTCAAAGAAACGGAACTTGCAAGCGCTACTTACAAAAGAATAAGGGCCCTGCTTGTCAGAGCTTATCTGTAGATTAGTTCAGTTCAATTCAGTTCAGTTCAGTGAAAATGCAATTTGATGAAATTCAGGTTAATTCAGTCATGCTGATTCCATTTTTCAATACATCAATTTTCAGTTTAGTTCAGTTCAGTTTAATTCAATTCAGCACATCAAGAAATAAGCTCTAACAAACAACATGGCCTAATAAATATTTAAACTAAATAAGAGCTTGCAAGCGCTAATTCTGGATAAACTTGAACTCGTGTGTAAGATGTAAAAACAGATACAAGCTTGTACAACAGGATTACGGCCCTGTTTACTAGAGCTTATTTCTTGATGTACTGAACCGAACTGAACTGAATTAAATTGAATTGAACTGAAGTAAAAAAATGATGCATTGAAAAATGGAATCAGCATGAATGAATTAACCTGAATTTCATCAAATTACATTTTCACTGAACTGAACTGATCTACAGATAAGCTCTGGTAAACAGGGCCTACAAGTGTAAATATACAACAATAGCTAAACCCTAACTTAGGCAATAAGAAAAGCTATATTTCTTCTATTCTAACACCCCCTCAAGCGAGGCGTCGGAGAAACTGAAACGCAAAGCTTGGATCTAAAAAACTCAAACATAGAATGAGACAGTCTCTTGGTAAAAATATCAGCAACTTGAAAACTAGTGGGAACATGATGAACACCAAACCTCCCACTGGCAACCAACTCACGAACAAAATGATAATCGATGTCGATGTGCTTGTCCCGCTTGTGAGCTACAGGATTCTGAGCAAGGAAAATTGCATTGTTGTTGTCGCAAGGAACAGGCGCATGACGAAGCAGAAATAACAACTCCCAAAGAAGATTACACAACCAAACAACCTAAGCTGCGGTATCAGCCAAAGCACGATATTCAGACCAAGGACCCATACAAAGTCGGGTTTGAGAACCATGTAAGATGTAAAATAAGATAACTGGTATTCCGTATTATGAAAGGTACTTATTGTACAAGACTGTACAATAGGGTTACAAGTGTAAATATACAACAATAGTTAAATCCTAACTTAGGTAATAAGAAAAGATATATTTCTTCTATTCTAACATCGTGCGAAATTTGAAGGAAAAAGATTTATAATCCACCATGAAACAAAGAAGTGAAAATATTCCAGGATCGGAATTTCTTCTTTCTAGATTGATGAAAACAGAAAACGATCGGGAAAAAAACCCCAATGTCCATAAATTGATATATGTCACACGTGGTTTCTTTACCAATTTATCACGCATAATTTGTTGTTGTGATAGCTTATGAAATCTCTAAACACATCCACCTTGAAATTAAGAAAAATAAAATATTACCAAATTTCCAGGGGAATCTCTTAATATTCCAGGTTGAAGACAATGTCTTCTTGCTCATGTTGTTTCAACACCTCCATGAATTCGGCATGGCTTGACGATGAGAACTTAACATGATGCACAAATACGGGCGGTCGTCGATAACTGTAAGCCTCAGATTCATTCATGAACTGAAACAAAACATTTTCAGGGTTGCAAATCAAGAAGATGCCATTGAGGATTGCACGCGCAGAAGATAAACAAAACCTCGTTCGTCTCATCCATATGCTAAACAACTTGATCCCTTGAATCATTTCGCGAGGGTGTGTTGCCAACTCATCATCAGCCTCAGGCACTATTATGCTGCCTAAATGAAGGGTGACATATTGTATTTTCGATCTGTTTATCGCTACCGAGAATTCCTTCAAATATCCCTCTAGCTTCCTGAGCCACGATGAGCGTAATTCTACAACGAAATCAAACATGATTCGATTCATCCATCCGCTCGAGTTACCTGCAAATGTTAACTTTGGAAAATTCTCATGATCAGTTCCAGTCCAGTGATAGATGAAATCGAAAGCAATCATGTTAGGTGCATCAAAATGTGTCTGCTGCAGTCCAACATCCACATCCTGAAAGTAATACTGCACACGTTTGAGCCAAGGGCTTGATATATTGACTGTTTTGCTGTAACCATTATTGATACACAAACTTTCTAAATGTGGAAAGTTGAGGATCAAGTCACTTGTTCTTCTGGTGGCTGGCCAACCAGTAGGCAAAAATTTCAAATCCTTGAGATTCTGGTACGTTGATTTCACCAATTGAGTGTCCCCATCGCAATACCTTATCGCAAGCTCTTCGATCAAAGGACAGCTCCTCATTACATTCACAAACACCCCCTCACCAATGTGTACATAAAGAAGATCGAGCCGTCTCAGATTACGCCACGCTATTCTCTCCGGCAGCTGCATTTGACAGTTCTCCAATCTCAGCTCCACCAATGAGTCGACTTCAAACACAGGCCTAGGCACATTGTATCCCTCTCCCTTTGGCATCGACAGAGAGAAACCTAAGACCCTTTTGGGCAGAAGCGAGTTTGATGCATCTATCATACTCATCAGTACTTGTTGAACAAATAGCAGACTGATCAGTATTAAGTTTGAATGTGAACTTTTCCAGAAGGATATTTTGCTCTTGGTACCTATCCAGAGTGGAGATCACATACTTGAGTTGCGCCTCGGGATGTGAGCCCGATCCATCGAAAATCAAGTAGGGATACTTCAGTAGTATGCTGCGAAACTGATTGGATACGAGGCTTAATTGAATCACATCTTTGCTTGTTAAATCCATCTTAGAAAATATATGACCAACAATGTCTTCTGGCAGGTTTGATAGGGTTGTCATGGCTTCTTCGCTGCGGAAAATATAATATATTACCTCAGACCAACAAAGGATTAACGATTCGGCATATTGTTTGTATAAATTCATCGCGTCTTTGTTTGTCAAATTCATGCAAGAAAACAAATGGCTAACAATAGCTTCTGGCAGGTACGATAGGTATGATATTTTCTCAGAACACCATATTGTTTAGATATACATATAGGGCATTACTTTCCTTTTTGATCGAGGAGAAGGAAATTGTTTTCTATAAAAGGTAAATCCCCTCGGTGCAAAATTATTGTTGATTTCAAATTCTAATTTGTGACAAGTATCAACACTTCAAGGACAAACTTTTTGTTGTTCTGGACTTTCTTTAAAAGCCTTAATCTTTTGTTATTATTTTTTGAAAAAATAACTTTTTATTCCATTCATGATTACTAGAAATCGTCCAAAAGCGGTAGAACAAAGCTAGGAGAAACCTCCCATCCTTTAAATAGCAGGGTGCTCGACTTTGCGAATATTGCTAGAGAATGAGCTATAGATTCTGAAGAACGCGGTACCCAGAAAGGTCCCATAAAAGTACTATTCTCTTATCTGTGATGTGATCCTCCTCGATGTCGTTGTCGCTATTGCCGGACAACGTTCCTCCACAACAAAGGTCCTCCATAGGTCCCCAACATCCTTCTCCCATAACATATTCATGCCTCGGACGCTCCTATTTGACGTGATTATTCTTTTGTTATTCAAATTTTGGTTATGCTACAAATTGTTGTCAAAACTTTTGAGTCACACTGGTGATTTCGAACCAGCAAAGGCAACAAGAAAGCTGTTGGTACACAATATTTGGCTTTACAGATTTCAATTAACAAGCAAAGGCAACAAGAAAGCTATTCATAATTTCAATCAAGTTATGGAACCTATAAAGTGTAAACTGCTTGGAAATTGAATCACAAAAATGACATTCTCCAGCAAATAACATGATTAATGAGATCAAGCAATTGGCCAAGGCTACTTGTTTGCTCTGCATCACATCATGATTCAATTACTCGAATCAAAATCATACTAAAATATTAATCAGCATATACATCATAGCTACATTAGAAAGACAAGATTGTCGCTGGGGTAAAGGGGGTGGGATTTTATTGGGGGTCCATTTGGATTATTACCCAATTCTTTAAAAAAAAAAAAAAAAAAAAGATTGTCAGGTTAGATGATTTTATAATGTTCTCAGCTCAGCTATGTACAATAAAAAGGGACATAAACACACTATTGAAGTACTTGGTTCAGAAGCCTTAAGGTGATATGATTGAGTTCCTGAGACACCGGCATGGTATACCTCTCGAAAAAAGAAGAGGAAATACCACTTTGCCATTGGTAGCGCTGTCTCAGTTCAGGAAGATAGAGAAGGAAACTAAAAGTCTATAAACACTAGAACGAAAGAAACAACTAGCACAAAACCCCGAAAATGTGCATCATAAGAAGGGAACTCAATTTCTCAACTGCTCCACGGCAATAATCTAGGCTTGGAAAGCCAACCTTTTGCAAGTATGCAAGAGGCAGGACAAAGGAGCAGAAGTATCAATACCGAAAAAAGAGAGAAGGTACAAACATGGTATACGCGAATATCTTACATTTATATATGGTTTGTAAGCATGGTATACTTCAGTTAGATGAACATGGTATGTGCATCTAAAGCCATCTTACAGAGTATACGCGAATATCGATTCCTTCAAGCTCTAAGAAGAAGAACATACTGTCCCTTTTCCAACACCAACTCACTCAACTATTGTTAACTTGTTAAATCGAAGACTGATGATTCTAGAGCACTAGAACTTAAGCCCTATTGAGAAACACAGAGCTCATTATACCTAACCCTACCATACAAACCTATGGAAAAAAGACTCATTCTTCCCATCAAATCACAGGTGAAATTAATCAAGCTCAAACCTACAAATATGCAACAACAACGAACATGCATTCTAGCAACAAAATCTCAGCTCATGGCAGGGCAAAGTAAAACAACAACCAAACATATAAATTAACAACCATATATAGGTAACAAATTCCACTAGATTATAATAAATTCATAGGTAAAAATCCATAAAATTCAACAACCGCCGCAAATCCAAAACATTACAGTACAAAACATCTTAGATTCGTAACCTAGAAGCTTCCAAGTCGTAGCCCAAGCGGTCAATTAATGTCGGAGTCGTCGAAGTCGTCCTGGAAGGAGTTGAAGAAGTCGGCGTCGACGAGGCGGTGGCGCTCGACGTCCATGAGCGGGCCTTCAACGCCGAAGTGGTCCACCGAGTCGGAGTCGTCGACGTCCATCGCAACCGCCGCTTGGTCGTCGTCGTTGTAGAACTCGATCGGAAAGGGCTTCATCTCTTGCTGCCGGATTTTAGCTCTGCTCTCAATTTGGGGGTTTTGGGTTTTTGTTTGCGTTGTGAGAATTGCCTTTATACCCGTTTTTTTCAGGTGCTAATTTTATTCTAGACTTGATTCGGAATTTGTTTATTCCTTTATTTAATCAGAAATTGATTTCTCACGGTTTAAATTAAATTTGGTTCTAAATTGGATTCAGATTTTTTTGATCAATTTATATAAACCTATTGGGATTAGGCTTTTAAAGTTTCATTATTAGAAAAAAATGTGAATAACAACAAAGTTTCATATAAAACTGAATTATGATAAGGCACTTGATAATTTATGCATAAATATAACCCAAATTTTAAATGAATAAAGTTTAATATTATTGAATAACAACTTGAAAATAAAGTAAAATTCATCAAATATATGATACACTAACATACATGATAAACCTAAAGAATATCAAAACTATATTAATATACCTCATAAGAATAAAACATCAAATTTATTTTAGTTCAATTAAATATTTTAATTCAGTTAAACATATTTAAATTTATATCAGTTTTTAGTTCAATTCAATTCTATAAGAAATAATTTCTAGCAACAACAAGAGAGCGTCTCCTGTAAGGTCCCCTTACGGTAAGGGCAGACCAAAAGGAGACCACCAATGACAGCACTGGGGGTTATTATACAATTTAGTAAATTATTTGGGTTATAAAACATAAAAGATCAAGGAAGTAAAGTGAAAAGATATAACCAACACCTAAAAGATCAAAACAAATAAAAACATCAAAACCAAAACCTAAAAGATCAAACCAAATAAAAATCAAACCAAATAAAAGATTAAACCCAAGTATAAAAACATCAAAGTCAAACAATTAAAATAATTGTATAATAACCCCAATTTTGTAGAAAGTGTTATATTTTTAGTTTGCCCTTACCGAAATGTGCCTTATTTGAGAATTTCTCCAACGACAAATATGCAACAACAATCATGCAAAGCTTTGCTTTCATAATTGTGAAGACAAGCTTTCCTGCTAGAGTCATCCAAATTCGAAAGAATTCTGATTTGACCATTCGTACGCTAACAAAATTCGACCAACAAGGGATTAATACATTCCTATCATATCTCGTTATCATCCTGTTATCATTTGTATACTGATACCAGAATTGGGCTTATTAATCATAAATGCAAAGTCTTGGAAGAAACGGTCTACCGAATTAAATTGTAAATAAATTTTTGTAAAGGTTTACATTGATCTACCAGATTAAATTGTAAAAATGCCAACACCGTTCGCTGCTGCCCGGAATGCCCAAAAGCGAGCCGCACAATAATCACTGAATCTTCAACCCATCGATATTATTTGATTGGGGTTTGATTTGGGTTATATTTGCAAAAGATTTGGGGTTTTATTTTGTGAGATTTTGGGGGAAATATGGAATCTGATTTGATAAGCTTTGAATGTGAAATTTGGTCTATCTATGAACAAGATATTTTGCCCGTGGATCTGATCTGCATAATTCGCATTTGGCAAATGCGAACCATCAGCTAATTCGCAATTGCTGAATGCGAACTATCCTCTTTTTTAAAAAAATTTCTGCAATGAGTTCACGTGGCCACCAACGTGTATATTGACATAAGAACAAAAATTTAAAAAATATAAACCTAGTTCGCATTCAGCAAATGCGAACTAGTTGATGGTTCGCATTTGCCAAATGCGAATAACCTATAAATATAACTTCCGAATTTTCAGCCCCATAAATTGATTTTTTATTTTTTTTTTAATCATAAAACAGTAAATTTTTTGTTTTCTAGGCACATGTTTAGACCATCTCCTATCACAAAACCCCTCTTCACAACTTTTCCCATAAAACCTCATGTACAACCCGTCTAACATCTCACCCCAACTATCATAAAATCCCCACCTATATTTCCACATCACTCTTTTTATGTCCCACCATCAATCTCTTTTATCCATATCATTATTTCTCATTTACATTATCAATACTTTTTTATAACTAACACAAATTTTATAATAATTATTTATATTATCAGAATATATTAAATATCCAATTAAAAAAAATATTACTATCATTAAATAAAATTAGATATGTCAATAATAAATTAACCATACATGAAAATAATTTAAAATAAATAAGATTTTGTTGAAACCAAATAATTTAATGAAAACAATTAATATTCAAGAAAGCAGGAATGATACATAAATTAGGGTCATCCGTTTGGTAAAAGAAAATTAAAGATAAACTCTTAATATCATTTATTAAATGCCTTATTAAATTAGTTCATTGGGCTTGTGGACCCAAAGAATGACCTCGCCTCCGTGAATTCATGGATGTGCAACGGCTGCGTCTGTGTGTCCATTTCCAAATTTTGTCTCCAGATTTTAAGGAAAACAGGACAAAGAATCCACCATAGTTATGATAATTGGTTTCTTCTTCGAATAAAACCACGGAACCCACGATAACGGATGCTCTTAACTGTTCATATCTTTAACCACATGTACTAACAGAGCATAAAAAACTTGCATTAATAAAATTATAACGAATTCAACAATATTAGATAAACAAAAATATTTTGCTGCATAGATGACCATGTTTGTATTGTACCTTCTCTCTTTTTTTTCTTTAAGGAATGGGCGTGGGCTAATTGTTACCATATATGTAGAAACCAATTTCCTTTTCCTTGATAAACAAAATAGGAAATCCCATGTACATATATACATATATATATATATATATATATATATGTGTATATATATATATAACAACACGATGTGATTGAAGCAATTATGGTGTTCTTATCAGACCTGCATGAAGATGTTGTTTATAACATATTTTCTTACATGGTTCTGTCATGCAAACAAGTTATTGAATTAAGCCTCGTATCGAAGCAGTTTCGCAGCATACTAGAGCAGCATCCCGCCTTTGTTCTCAATGATTCGGGTTCGCATCCCCAGATGCAACTCAATCACATGATCCCCACCCTGGAGAGGTACCACAAGAACAATATCCCTCTTAACGAGTTCAGAATCTACAGAAACTATACTAATCATAGTGTTTATGAACGATGCATCCAACTAGCCGCTGCCCAGAAAGGTCTTAGAATTCTGTCTCTCTGGATGCCACACTATTCTCATGAGTTTCGGAATAGAGAACAGGTTAAATTATACAATGTGCCCCAACCTGTGTTTGAAGTCGGCTCGTTGCTGGAGTTGAGTTTATCTGGATGTAGCTTGCAGCAGCCGGAGAGAATAGCGTGGCGTAATCTGAAAGAACTCAGTCTCCGTAAGGTAGAGATGGGCGAAGGGGTGTTTCTGAATATAATCAAGAGCTGCCCTTTGATCGAAGCCCTTGATATTGAAAGTTGTTCCGGGGATATTCAGTATGAATATTTCAGTACTGCATCAGCAAAGTTGGGAAACCTCAAAGACTTATCAATCAGATTTTCTGAACCAGTTATCAGAGCCACAAGCAACTCAATACTCAGCTTTCCAAGTTGCAAATTTCTAATCGTTGGAGCAAAACAGTGAATGTATCAAGCCCGTCGCTCAAGCGTATAGAATACGTGTTTTGGGATGATTTGGAGGGGCCGCATCAGGTACACTTAGATGCACCGAACATGGCTGATTTCGATTTCACCTGGTTCTCGACCAGTCATTGGAGACATGATGGTGGGAATGGCTTAAGGGAGATTGATTTTCCAAAGCTCTCTTTTGCAGGTAACTCGAGAGGATGGACTTCGCGCATCGAGTTATTGTTCACTGGTGCACCCTCCTCGTGGCTCATGCAACTCAATGAAATTTTGAAGAAATTCTCAGCTGCGCTAAACAGCTCGAATATAGCATCAGTCACTCTCATCCTTGGTTTTGACTACACAGTATTTCCCAAGGCCGATGAGCTTTTTGTAGATTCGCGCCAAGGCATTCCAGACTTTTGCATAAACTCCAATGGAAAGAGGTTTTGCTTATCTTCTGCTCATGCCATCTGGATGGTATCTTCTCGATTCGCAAACCTAATAGGGTTATATTTCAGCACTCCAGCTTGTTTGCAGGGAATGCCCCCGTATACGAGCATAATGTCAAGTTCCCGTCGTCGGGGCAGGAAGAATTCACGAAGGTGTTGAGAGACCATGAGAAGGAAGTCATGTTTGTTGTTATCTTCAACATGGAATATTAGTGCTCCTGATACTGATAACTACTTCTACTAGTCTTATTTGAATTTAACTTCATATGTAGCATATTTTTGGTTCTTCTTTGAATGTGGATTTAAATTTTAATGATGTCCTCCAAATCGTAGATTGCATCACTTACACATAAAAATATGTAAATCATCTACAAATGAAGCCCTAACTTCTAACTCTGGAGAACTAATCAATCAAATCTAGTTTTAAATTCACTATACATTGAATGGCTTAGTCAGTTTTAAACTCACTATACATTGAATGGCTTAAGTCAGGAATGGCTTTCGTAGACAAATTTAGGCAAAATGATTCAAAAAACATTCAATAAGAACGGATACACCTGCTGAAGCCTTTGCATTTGAACAGGATCATTATGAACACTTGTTTCTGCTGAGGCATCCGTACCATCACAAGGGCTTTGACCTTCATGGGGGTTGCTCCTAGAAAAGAGTGCAACTGAGTGCAGGAGAACGATTTCATCACTTGGAGAAGAGTTCAACTCGGTTCAGATAACAAGCAGAGGCAGTATCCTGAAGACACCCACAAAAGCTTTCGTCGTCTTTTGGAAACGAGGCTGGAAGACGGTGGTGAGGGATTATTCCAACCTGTGGTTTTATTAGATAGTACTAGTCAGAGTCAGATGATCTTTTCTTAAAATATAAAATATTTCATATATAAGCAGACTATTTAAAATACAGACCTTGTCGATATCGGTGTGAGCTGGAGTCTCATACCGAGCAACTGTTACTGCCAAACCTGAGCCATCAGAGAGTTCAAATACGGACTGAATCTTACTGTGGAAGAAATATGTCGTTAGAACCAAATGCAGTTCATATTCACCAACCATACTATGTGACTGTAAAGTAGGCTCTCACCCTTTTCCAAAAGTTGGTTCTCCATAAAGCACAGCTCGCTTGTTATCTTTCAAAGCACCAGCCAGTATTTCACTTGCACTAGCTGTTCCTTTATTAACCTAATATGTAGCAATCGACAGAAAATGCAAGAAATGTAATTATGTTTGTTAGATAATGTAAAAGCAATGATGCATAATTATTCAGTTAGAATCTGGAGCGAAATGCATGTCCTAAAAGGCCCAGTACAGGTTATAAAGTAGAAAAGATGGTACCACAAACAGACTGCTCATGAATAGCAGTTTACAGCAGATTTAAGAAAATACCATCTAAAGTTCCAATCTATGGATGGAACATTAATAGGAACGGTGAGGCTTACCAGGACAACTAGGGGCTCAGAAGGAGCCATAGCGTTGCTTCCATCAGTATCATAAATATCTCTAACACCACGACTGTCACAGATGTAAACAATTACACCCTTGTCCAACCTGGTGGAAAGCAGAAACGTGTGTAAGCATACTATTTCCAATCCAATAATATTCTTATTTCATGCAATGACTCATTCAACGAAATGTGTATGTATATAATATCCAATCAAATAATTCTTAGTTCAAAAAATCACTATTTCATTAGCATGGCACCTAAGTTGAATAAGGCCCTGTTCTTTTTGTACTATTTTATACTGAACTGAGCTAAATACGATTTTAGTGAAACTAGTAATAGTAGGACTACACTAAGCTATATTTTATCAAATCATTTTTTTACTGAACTGGAGTGCAGATTTGTTGAAAAGATGCTTCCTAGAACAAATTTATTAGCTTCGAGTATATCAGAAGGGGTAGGAGGTAGTATTGAAAAGTGGAAACAGTTAAACTATTAAAAAGTTGAATCAAGATTTAATAAAGATAAAAACATGTTGCCAAGATAATAGGGACTTCAGAATTATGCATCATTACTGAATATGGCAGCATAAAAAAATAAAAAGTAACTAGGCATATATTACTAACCAAATTTTGGCGATTTCAATTCCTTCAGGAAATAAGCCACCACTGCACCAGTAATAGTTTTCAGTAACCAAAATAGTGGAAAGTCAGAGAATGATGCGTGTTAAAAGAATGTGACCTGTTATCTCGCAGGTCTAATACGAAGGCATTAACATGGTCTTTCTTCAAACTTTCTATTGCTTGCTTGACAGCACCTATCATAATATTTGGAAAACCAAGACAAGAAACTTTAAGAAAAAAAAACACTGACAAGTCTGAAAATACTAACAGCAGAAAATCCATTTTAATTCACTTTTAACATTCCAAGCTAGTAAGCAGTATTTTTAAAAGTCCACAGGAAACACGAATGGAATTATGATAGTGACCTTGAGTCAAGAAGAGTAAGAGTCCAAAAATAAAAACAATTGAGATGAGACTATAAGAATCGAATGGATATCAAACAATTGAGAATGGATTTATAATGTTGTCATGAGCAGATGTTGCATACCAGAAGCATTTTTATTGAATGCTGTTAGTTTGATATATCCAATTCGAGGGGATTCCTCTCCTGCACCAGGAGCCTTGCAGATTCTTGACTTCACGGGATTTAATGAAATTCTTTCCCGTCTGTAAAGCAGCAACATGTCACTTGACCAAGCTAAAAACTTAGTTAAGTCTTAAACTTTAATATAGAGCATAAGAAAACAGATGCATTCTTGTAGATGTGCAATGCTAAACTCCATCAAAAGCTCTTTAAGGCCTTAAAGCTATTATTATTAACTGCCAATATGCTCAACTACCTTCTTTTGAAATCAAAATTAAAACCATCATCTTTTGAAATGAGAGACAAACACTATCTAAACCCTTGCCCAAAATTTAACATGAAATTTCAATCTTATATATTTCAGATAGATATACGTGGTACAGGTACACATAAGCAAGAAGAAAGGTTACTGAGTTCAAAATCAATCCATACATCAACAAAAACATAGAATAAGACAATTTCAAGACTATAATAGTATAAATAAAGAGATGGAGATTCACATACACCAATGGTAGGTTCTTTATTTCTGCCCCCTGATGAACAGTTAGCTCAACTCTGCTTCCATCAGGTCCCCTGCATTCATCTTAAATTAAACCCCTCTACAATAAATCAAAGTTAAAATGTTCCAGTCTATCAAACTTCCCATGATCTATTCGCTAAAGATACATACTATAGTTTTATGATTTGATCACTATCCCTATTCTTGCAAAGAGTATTTAATCATTTCATGCATAGCATTAGCTAAGTGGAAAGAATATTATTTTGTCCAATTTCCCATCCTAATATATATAGGCAATCAAACAATCAAAGCAATAAGACGCTGACCCAGTCTATACTCCAAATTACAAGTTGTACAAAAACTCACTGTAAGCGTTCAGCAGCATCATAAATGGTCATGTTTTCTGTGGTTCGATCATCGATTCCCAGAATCACATCACCGGAAGAAATTCCAGCTCTATAAGCAGGACCTCCAGGAGCAGCTGAAATAACCACCAAACCAGAGGACAGTCCATCCTTTCCTGTAGGATAGCCAATTGATAATCCTACACCTGTCAAAGCATTTTGGGTTCCCGACTGCCTTCAAAGAACATTTAAAAAAACTTAATTTCCAGGTAGCAGGGATGATATCATTGTGTAAAAATGTATTTTGCCTTGAATAGAAAATACACATAAAATAACGAAAAGGTAAACAGCACATACCCTCAAGCTCTTGAACTTTTCAGGCTCTAAAAACCGTGTGAAAGGATCATCTAAAGTGGCAATCATCTTCTTTATCGCAGCATCTAAAATAAATCTCAACGATATTATACACCAAGATAAAAGCAAGAACTAACAACTGACGAGTCCATTTCTATCAAATTTATGTGTCTCAGTTCTTGCTTGCTGCTATATGAGTGCATGCTATGTAAAAACTGACTTCCATGAGTGAAATGCAATGACTTTATCCAACCAAAGAGTCTATACAACAGTATGAAGGATATATTAACCCATAGGCTCCAGATGGAGAAATTTGAAAATTGATCAGACATACAAAGACAAACGTGTAAAAAAGACATGCATTAATGGTAAAAGTTTTCAAGTACAAACTTTTTCCAAAGGATAAATGAAACAAAGTGGATATTAGAGGATTTAAAAGAAGCACATTGTAACCAATATCAAAGACAATACCGTTGTTAAATATTCATGACCAAAATGCATTGTTTTTTATTTACTCTAAATCCTTAGTTTTTGGCATTTACGCTTAAAATTTTCACTTTCACACTACAAAGGTGACCAAATGTGCAACTTAACAGAATTCACAGTTCTCACGATAAGCAGGGAAGGAATGCAGGATCTGCAACTCATACTTATGCAATATATAAGGATTGGATGCATTTTTCAAAAAAAAAAAAAAGGATTGGATGCATACATGTTTCTGTGCGAGAAGTCATTGGCTCATTTCGCAGAGCATTCTCTCTATATCTAAACCAACTCTGACCATTGAAAGTTTTGTCAACATAAGCCCTATCAATTGTCCTCCATGCTTCCAAGAAAAGAAGGTTCTCTTCTGTTAGTGCCCCTACAAAATAGCGTACCTTTATCACTACAGAGAAATTAAAACTTGGTATTCACAAAAATGAAGAGTCCCAAAATGGATCAAGAACATCAGAAGCAATGACAATGTAAGCCTAGGCAAACAAAACTATTTATGGGAGAACTGGAAAATCAAAACAGATCTACAATCACTTACAAGCAGGAGGTTTACTAACAGCAGCACTGAATGTCACAGCCAGCATTACTCCAAACACAACCCGGTTGAACGAAAACGGAAAGGTTTCACTGAAATTTACAGAAAATTGATTCCATATCGTGCTGCATTCCTTCAATTTCAACCTTTCACTGCCCCTCAATGCTGAAAGAGGATTGACAATTTTCTCCTGGGCATCTGATTTAAAGTAACAAAATTTATTTGCACAACAAAGGGCTCCCAAAAATCCTGTCTTTTCAGTTGTTCTTACGAATTGATACTTCCAGTGGTGTACCTGCATGGAGCATCGAAGTTCAACAAGATTGTTCCTTTCTTTCTGGGTTCACGTTAAATCAATAAATGAGTTTAAAAAATACCTGAGAAAAAACAGTTGGGGTTTGGCGGGGTTTTGAGACGATGAAAGACTGAGGAAAAGGTGAACCAGAGCTTCCGAGAGCTCCCAAAAGCCCTTTCATTTGTAAGGCACTGACACTGAATAAGTTTGACTCCCCTGAATTTCCAATTTGGGTTGAATTTTTGGATCAGAGATTTCTTGGTGAAGGAGAGAAAGATTGGTGTGTGGCTTACATATCTTTGGCCCTTTTGTATAGTGCGATCATATTTAGCCTGCACCTATTCCCTCAATTCCTTTTTAAATTACACAAACAATAAGATTAATGCTGCCAATTTCTGATATATTTATAGAAATTATATTATTAGTTTATAGAAATTATATATTTATGAAAAATATTAAACTACACTACTTAACTGCCAAATTTATAATTTTGCCTAAGGGTTGTCACACGGATTAGAGTTCATACAATTAAAATTATTACTAGTCAACAGAGAAAACATATGTAAATACCAAAACTACATGGTTTTAGTATTTGCAAAAAGTGAGAAACAGAGTATGTCAAATCAACTACTCTTGTACGATTATTTTGTATGTGATATTCAAAGGTTCACTGAAATTGCCTACAAAAATTTCGGCAGGTTATTCAATAAAAATACTTAATGTGAAATGTAAACAAAATAACACTTATTTTAAAAACACTCATGTAATTTGAATAACACTCTTGAGAACTTACCCTTTGCATTATCTCTTTACTACTACACATATCACCATCATCGAATTCTCCATATAGTCAAAGTGTTTGGTCGTGATCACCACCCACAATTATCGTGTCCACAACATTACAACCGCTCATGATCTCTCTGGAACCAATATAAAGAAACCACAAGTCCACAAACCATGAGACCATAGCTAGGGGATGGACATGCGTGGACGTCGCATCGGCTGTTTGGATTTTGAGTAGTATTCGAATTGAAAAAACTCGACCTCTAGCCATAGCCACCACTGTCACTCATTTCTTTATGTACTTCTCAAACTCACTTTCACCACTCATTTTACCATACTTAATATGTGTAATATTTATGGGAAGGAGGAAGTAATGTAAAATCAAATCGCCCCTAGTTGCCCTAATTTCTTCTTATCCAATAGGGAGACGAGGAACCATCTTCAATCATTTTTTATTAATTTATGTTTATGAATAAGTGTGAAATCTCCATACAAATATTTTGAACCTTTCATATCTGAAATCTTTAATAAGTTTTCTTTACTTTTCTTTTATGACAATCCTTTCTGTTGAAACTCGTATTCAATCTATAACTAGATTGAGGTCTCTCTTAGATTCGGTTATTTCGACTAGATCTTGTATTTGTATGCTTGGTTTGTGTTTCAATGTGTTTACAGTTTGGATCAAAGTGTTTACATGTTGAATGAAGGTGTTTATGCATGAACTACACAGACTAACGTGTTCAAAGATCCCTAATTAACGAAGTGTATTATACTTGGATGCGGGTCACTTGGTAGTGGTTTGTGGATTTCGTTGGGGTAGTATATTCTTGAGGAGTATTACTCTTTTATTTGATCATTTCTTTGTAATAGGACAATTAGTATTATCATTTTGTTTGATTATCCTTCATAGGAAACCTATACTAGGTGTTTTTTTTTTTTTGAAAATAACACTAACTATTAAATAAACTTAGAAAAACATAGTACAACCCCTAGGCCTATTGCCTTTAAAAGATAGAGTACAACAATCATAAAGCATATAAGGTCTACTGCCTTTACATAAAATCTATGACTATTAACTACTAGTAGCTGGAAGAAGGGAGTCCACACTGAACTCCCGTTCTCCTGTGGCGCTGACTCATGTCGAATGAGTGTTGGCCGATAAACAGACTGAGTTGTAAGAGCAAGTCCAACAGATTTGCTATAATAGAGATTTTGTCAATTTTTAGAGATTTTGTGTATTTTTCCACTCCAACAGATTTGCTATCCCATTTGCTATTATAGCAAAATTGATGAGAGAGAAGATTTGCTTTGCTAAATATGCAGAATGACAAATAAATGTTGAGGAACGGAATTCATGCGCATTGCAAAAGAAAAAAAGCTATTTTTGGCAAATTTCTTAATGCAAAAAAAGAAATAAGGAAAAAAGTTAATAATAAAATCTCTAAAGTAGAGATACTGTTGGATTTGAGTAAAAAATATTTGGAGAATATAGGGTTTCCATTCTCTATTTTAGAAAAACGTTTGGAGAATCTGTTGGACTTGCTCTAAGCAAGTCAACATTATGGGGTAAATCCCTGGTTGCTGCTTTGAGAGTTCCCCAACAAGCTATCAGATTTGCTTGTGTAGGGGAGATACACAGGGTGAGCCCTGAATTAGTATGCATCACTACTTGATCCAGGTTGGAGTTGTTGAAACTATGCCCTTCACTCTTCTGTTCCGATTTGTATGGAACCTTAAAATTCCAGATCTTGTTTCATATGTTCTTTCTCCTCTCATTAGCCCAAGAATAGAACAGATCAATATTCCAACTTTTCTTCAGGAAGATGCTCCATGTAATTTCCCCTAACTTCCTCCACATACTTCCACATTCCCTGTCCACATTCTTCTGCTCTCGTCGCTGCATCCATTTTCTATGATTTGTCTGATCCCATATGACTTCAGAACCTCTAGTAGCAATGATACATAACAAATTTAAGCAGTGAAATGCAAATATTAGCAAGAGGTCAATTCTGACGTCCCATGTCTCCAGAGAAGTAGCTGTGGCATCATTACTAACCCCCAGAGCCTTGTCCAGAATCCAGTTCTTTTGTAAGATTATTTCACCATGTTGGTTTGTGGGCTTATTCAGGCCTGATTTGAAACCTGGGATTTTAATGTTCCAAATCTCATTCCAAGTCTCTTTCCTACTCAGTCCATGGGAATGAAACAGTCCACTCTTGTTCCATTTAATCTCATTGAAGATCACTGTGAGCAAGAAATGGAGATGCCAGAACATCCTATCTGACAGCTTTAACAGGTGACATTGTCATTTCTCCTTTCCAGTGATTACTGTTTTCCTATCTTATCTAATATCTACCCAATTCCTTATTTGTTCATCCATCAGGTCCTCTGCCCTTGGAGCAGACATGTGAAAAACCTTGGTATACTTCAGCCTTTTTTCGGGAGCTGTTCCTATCAAATCTGTCAACCTATGCTGTTGAGAGTCCATCTCCGTCTCTGATGGTCTATTCTTCACCGAGGTATCAACTCTCACTTCCTGATTCTGAATAGTTTCATTAAATTCAAACCAGCTTATTCGAGGTGATTTGGACTCCCTGAACATCTGTTGAAAATTTGTCCTTTTATGAGGCGCATGACTTCCTTTATTCTCTCTATGAGTCTCAATGAACAAAGTATCAAGATTAGGACCAGGCCCCTCTGAAATCTCCTTGACATGACTTAAACTCACGAGTATAGGGGAGTCGACATCTCCTTGATAATGTTCTTCTTCCAGATCCATATGTTCAGCCTTACATTCCCACCAGACCATAGATTCTGGTTTCACTTCATGGAGTTCAGAACATATTAGTCGTTTTTTCACCTGTGATGATGTCATATCCTCTCTTTCTTCAAGATACTTTATTTTCCTCATCTGCTTCAACCTCTTCCACCTGAACCAATTACTTCTGGTACCTGCCTCATAGACCATTTAGACTTTTTGCACTTGTCTTGATATTCCTTTTGAGGGTCTCTGAACATAGTTTTCCGTTTACCACAGCACATTTACACCCTAGCCTCCATTTTCATCATAATACCATCATTGTTTTTAACAACCCTTCTACGTAATTTTATGTTTCCATCAAACACCATAGCCCCTGTAACCTTCACACATCCTGATACAGAATTATTTTTCTCTTCTTTTGTTTATCCTGGAGCTCCTCCTGGGAAGCTGCTGGTTGGTATTTACGTTTCCCACTTATGACAGAATGAGTGAAATCCATATCCTTTCCTTCCTCTACAATCTGTTTTTGCTCCTCTACCCAACCTCTATTCCCAGCTGCTTCCTTAATCGATGAAATGCTTAGAATTTCTAACCACTGAATCCATACTTTTATCTTCAATCAGCTTACACCTGAAAGTAGAATGACCCAATACACCATACTTGGAGCAAAGTTTGAAGATTTTCTCATAAGCACATGATAACCATCTGCTCTGCTTTCCTTTATCTTCAATCAAGAAGCCCGAAATTAATGGTTTATATGGATTAATCCAGACCAATGCCTCCACATGTTCTACCTTGGAATTAGTCCCACTGTTTCTGTTCAATCTTGCTAGTCTATTCATCCTAGCTACTTTGCCAATCACACCAGCAAGTTTATAATCTGAATTCTGACTTATGAGCTCATGAGGTACATTAGATATGCGTATTCTAGTGAGCAATTTTGTAACTTTCAAGACTCCATAGTGGGATGTTCACCTCCCATCTAGTCAATCCTAATAAACCTCTTTCCAGATTACAGGGACTATTTTCCAGGACATACATCATGTCATCTTCATCCTTAAAACTCAGTATCATATTGTTATGCAACCTCTTAATTATCTTAACCTCAACATCCCAAGCTTTCTACATAAGGTTATGTAAGCTCTCCACACTAATGTATCCATCATCAAACCAATGGCCTAGAAGCCTACATGATCCTGTTGTATGCCAGGAACACTTGCTTTCGTTTGGTAATAACACTCTGGTGTTTTTCAGATCATCCTTATCACCATTCACCTGAGTGTATTCTACCTGGAGCCCATTCAAAGTACTTGGTGATGATGTCAATAACGAACATCTATTATCAAACCTGGCATCCCGATGTATTCTGTAAAAACCCATGTTCATCACTGATTCTCCATTTCTCTCGATCGGGATAAACCATCCTGAATCCCCTAATGATATATTTCCCAGTTTATCCTCACATGCATGAGTCTCTGTTCTCCAATCAATCTTGTTAACTTCTGTTAACACCTCTTGTGTCCTATTCCAAATATAGCAAATCTGTTTCCTTGATCGTTGTTCATCCACAACTGAGTTCCCTTCCTGTCCAATTCTCTTTTGTCCCGTGGCCTTTTCCCGCATACCGCCATTATCAAAGTTCAAAATCCTCTTTAATGAGAAGATCAAACCTATAAAAGGGTATGATAAGAAAATTCCTTCCAATCAACCACACACAGAGTATTATTAACTCAATCCTACCTTTTGATCAACACCACAACTAAACCCTATTCTAAATCAATTGCATGCAAGTGATTTTCAGCACTACCGCCCCTCTTCTATTTGTCAATTAGATCAAATACAGACCGCTTCTGATCTATGTTTCTTGACAGATCCAACTGAAAACATGCATAATTCTTTATCAAGACAAAACCCCCAAATTTCAAACCCTAATTTCAATATACCTGCTATCCCATCCGTCCTTGATTGAAACTACCATTCCTGTTCATGGGACTCGAAACAGAAACGAATCCATATTCGAAGGATCTACATATTTATTTGTATGATTCGGTAATGAAAAGGACTATTTGAAGGTCCCCCAGATTGATTTTGGAGCTATACTAGGTGTTTGATTTCACTTAGTAATCTCGGTTGGACGTTTTGCAACATTATGAGTGATATTTTTTAAAATAATTATAAACACAATTAAGTCATGAAAGACAGTTTAAAATACAGCCAAACTGATATTTTGTATTTTTGCTAAGTTGATATATTATGATTTTATCGTGCTTGATGATTTGTTGAATCAAAATTCCGTTTTCATCAAAGAATCTCTCTTCCCTAATTAAAATCTCCCATAAATGTTCATACATTCCATACCAAGTCAAAGAAGGCTCAAAAGAGAGTATATGAATGCCAAGCGGAAACCACCATCGCGGTCGTAGCATCAATGTCCGTGAAGACTTTGAAATTTGCTTTTAAAGTCTTCTCCCTAATTAAAGTGATCAAATTTTTCCAACCTCCAACCAAATAATAAAGTAATACACAAAAAGCTTCTTTATTAAATTTCAAAGACTAATCTTTAAAAATAAAGGTTTATCTACTTTTCCACTTGAATGATTAATCGGCTCAACTAAGAAAACGTGAGTGGACAAATTTGATTGATTTTGAGGGAAGAAAAAATATAATTTGATGAAATTCAAATTAATGTAAATTTATATTTTTAATACATCAATTATTTACTTTACTTCAGTATAAAAAGAACATATCCTCAGTTTTTGGAATTCAATCTATAATGAAAGAATATTTTATTTACTTAAAACAAATGGGAAGTATCTAATGACATCAATTAATAGTGAGTTTCATTCCTTTCTTAAAAGAATCTTTCGAGCATGTATTATGAAATATTTATTATGAAATCAAAAGATTTTATACCATAATCATGAACTCTGTATATTCCAAAATCAAGAATTTGACCCTGAAAACGGAGAATCAGAAAGACTCATTCTAGAAAGATTGAACAGACAACAATTGATGGCATTATTCAACTACTTGTTCAACAACCTCAGGAAAAGAAAAAGAAACCAAGGATAATGAGAAGTCAAAAATTGAATGGTCAAAGAAAAACAAACCCCAAAATATTTCCACATCCACACATTTCACACAACATTATCCACAAAATTCCATATTAATAATTTAATATAGCAGCAACAATTTATGGAAATAAATTATTTCAAGCTACATAGGAACACATGATTTAATCTAAAAAGTGAAAAATAAATATATAATTATTTCTAGGTCGAGCCGGAGGATGGGCCCACCCGACTCATGGGAAGCCCGTTATTCTTGGCGTCATCTTCATCGGTGTAGACGTAAGCAAACCCGCCGTGTCGGGTCATATCCATACCCGCCATTTCATCCTCGGGCGAGATCCGGAGAAGCTTTAATTTGTAAAGCCCGTAGAACAAAGGACCCATGGTAGCGCTGACCCACCCGATTATCACGATAATCTGGATCACGTGCGCCCCGAGTAGACGCCCGCCCCCGCCCATGAACAAACCGTACGGTCGGGTCGATTTGCCCTTAATCGGGTAGACCTGGTTCACGTAATCCTCAGTCGCGAACAAGGCGGTGAAAATAATCCCCCACGCGCCGCAGCCGCCATGCAGCTGCGCCGCCTCTAGCGGGTCGTCGTACTTCACCATCTCCGCCAGCTTGTTGAACCCGATCAGCACCAGCGCCGCCACGAAACCGCAGATAACCGCCGCCCACGGCTCCACCACAGAGCAGCCGGAGGTGATGGCGGCGAAGCCGCCGAGCAGCCCGTTGCAGACGTCCGTCACGTTCCAGTGGCCGGAGAGAGCTCTCTTCCCGAACAAGGTGGTCAGCGCCGCCGTGCATCCGGCTAACGTGGTGGTCACCGCCGTACGGCCGACCGCGCTCCACTGGCCGTAGTAGGAACCGGAAGCGCCGTAGGTGACGAGTATCTTGTTGAACGAACCGGGGTTAAATCCGTACCAACCGAACCACAGCAAGAAAGTACCGAGTACGACCAGAGTTCCGCTGTGCCCGCGCAGGGCCACGGAGCGGCCCGACCGGTCGAACCGGCCAATTCTGGGACCTTCTATCAGAGCACCCCAGAGTCCGGCAATGCCACCGACCATATGTACGACACCCGACCCGGCGAAGTCGATGACGCCCGACCCGAATAGAAGGTTGGAGTTGGTGGGGCTGGCCCACCCATCAGACGACCAGAACCAGTGAGAAACAACCGGGTAAACAAAGCCGGTAAGAAAGGCGGAGTAGATTAAGTACGCCACGAACTGAGTCCTCTCGGCGATGGAGCCGCTGGTGATACCGGCGGCGGCGATGGCGAAGGCCCACTGGTAGAGGAAGTTGCTGTAGTCAAAGGCCATCGACGGGAGATCCTTCAAGCCGAAGAAATGGCGGCCGATGAAGCCGTTGGAGGGGCCTCCATAGGCGAAGGCGAAGCCGAACATGTAGTAGAAGAGGCCGCCGGCGGCGGCGTCAAGCACGTTAGTGAGCATGATGTTCATGGTGTTCTTGGCGCGGACGGAGCCGGCGCAGAGCATGGCGAAGCCGAGCTGCATGGAGAAGACGAGGTACGCCGAGAAGAGGAGGTAGGTGGAGTCGATGGCGAAGCCGGTGTCAACGAACTTGTCGGAGACGGCGGTGAACTGGCCGCAGATGTACTGCGCGGCCACGGTGGCGTTGGGGCCGAGCAGCGGGGCCAGCTGATCGACCGAGCAGGATATGCCCGCCATGGAATCGGAATCTGGGAGATTCTGTGGGAATATGAATCTCAGAGAGTTTCTATATACTTTGTGAATCTAAATCATTCTATTGCATGCCTTCTGGTTGGCTCCTTATTTATAGACTCATTGGCTGTATAATTTTATTTGACTTTTGTTTAGTACTAATGTTTTGTTGTGGGGTCCACTTCAAATTAGACGACTTTTCATTAGTTTGGGAATTAGAGTTTGGGTTGAGTGTGGACTCATTTGTTTATTTTTAGAGAGTTTGACTTTGGCTTCAGATTCTATCCCTTGATCGAATATTAATTTGGCTTCGGAAATTTGACGAGTAATTTTAGAATCTGAATAAGGCTTAGCACTATTTTTAAAGACATGTTATTTCATATTTTTGTGTTCGCTTTTTAATATACTAGTCGTTGATGTAACTATAATGATTTTTATTAACAGATCGAGAATAATAACGATAAATTTCAAAAGCACGATCTGCACAACCAAATCGAGAACAAAACTTTCATATGAAAAACAACAAAATTATGTGAATCGATCGCACTTAGGTCCTGTTTGCCAGAGCTTATCTGTAGATCAGTTCAGTTCAGTTCAATTCACTTCAATTCAGTTCAATTTAGTTCAGTTCAGTTCAATTTAGTTCAGTTCAGTTCAGTGAAAATGTAATTGATGAAATTCAGGTTAATTCAGTTATGCTGATTCCATTTTTCAATACATCATTTTTACTTAAGTTCATTTTAGTTCAATTCAGGTCAGTTCAGTTCAGCACAGTTCAGTACATGGTGGAATTAAACTCTAGCAAATAGGGCTTTACTCCCTCCTAGTAATGACCTTGTTTCCTTTTTGGGATGATATTCTAGCATGGTCTCATTTCCATTTTTAACAAGATTCCTTCAAGCACAATCACTTGTTTAACCTTTTTTTAGCAAAGATTCCTTCATTCACTATCACTTATTTTACCTTTAGAAAATTTAATCAAATCTCCACCATATATTTTACTCTTCTTAATCCATATGTAGAAAGAAGAGGGACAATAATAGAAGCCCAGATGAAGTACTCAATAATACGATGAATTAATAAAGAGCAGAAAAATTGTTTTTCTCATGATGAGATGATGAAGAAAATTGAAAATGAAGAATGTGAATCTGAACTAAGAGAAAATGACAGATAAAAGCAAAAAAATACAAATACATTCCAAATCCAAGTTTAACATGGCAGTATAAAATGGAATTTTGTTGATTGTCAATTTGTCAGCGTGTGATTTTTTTATTTTTACTTTTGAAAACAGCGGGTTATTTTTAGATAACAATATTCACTGTCAAGTGGATTTGTACCCCTGGCCCTGGTACGGAAGCTTTATTTATAAACAGTTTGTCAACGATATCTGATTGGCCATTTAAGAGAAGGATTTCAAACCAGTTGTTTCAATCCCTTACTTTGTAATAATATACACAGAATTGACATGTAATTTAATTATTCCCGTAATAAATTAGTTATAGTGAGACATATCAAACATATGTGTAAGTTTGAGTAACGACAAGATCAAAGGAATATTTTTTCAAGTACGATCAAATGATGATATCTCATGCATGAAACTAGACCATACCTGTTTCTATCATTTTTTTAAAAAATTATCTTTTAATCTATTTTTAATAATATCCAAGGCATCTCTTTATTTTATTTTATTTTCATTTTCTTTTGAGAAAACCACGGGATTATGTAACGTGCAAGAGTTCATGGAGATTCACTGTGAGTTATAAATTATAATCAAACAAATCAATCAGAATCTTCAGCAGAATGAAGTAAAATAATAATAATATTATTAGAATTGATTTTTTCTAATCATTGTTAAAGAAGAGAATAAAGAAATGGAAGGCGATTGAGTAGGGCAAGGGAAGACTCAATAATTAATTAACTCCAGTAGCATGGGTAAACAATTATTTTAACAATGGTCAAGTTATAATACAGTGGACGTTGCAACATTTTACCTCACTAGATTTTGGAAATAACTGATTCAGAAATGGGAAATCAAGTATTACAAATATTTAAACACTAAACACTATTTCTTAAACTATTATTTTACCTCAATGAGCTAATTACAAACACTATTTAATTATTTACAATTAAGTTAAGTGGAAATTTTAGTTCAAAATGCTAAATTCATATCAAAATGTATCTGTCAACTGAACCGAAGTAAAAATTAAAAAACTGGTTTGAAAATTCAGTATGACTACATTAACATGGATGTCATAAAACTGTTTTTTTTTTTTTTTTTTTTTTATAAACTGAACTAAATTAAACTGATACACATGTAAGCTCAAGAGAGTAGGGTCTAAATATCATTAAACTAAACCAACTAACATAAATCAGTCTGGGACAGAGTTGTAACAGGCTAACAGCTACCGTAGAATAGAAGAAATTTCATACTTAATTAGGCAATCCTACTCATTTAGAGATTATTTGCTCCGTACGTTACTCACAATTCCTTGGAAACTTTCAATTGTCAGAGAAAGTCCACATCAAAGAAGATATCTGATGTATTACTGAAAGTCTTAATCAAAGAAAACTGCAACTCAAGTCTGTGTTCTAACAATAATTGTGTTTACATTTATGAATTTTCTTTCACAATAGTTGTAGAAACATTCAAAGCCATTGAAGGCAAATAGCAGGCACCAATTAAAATATGTGGTTTGATTGTAAAAGCAAAGATTTAACATAATTTAACAGAGTCTTCGGCAATAGCCATCACAAGGTCAAAACTTGGCTCCACTCCTACTGGTTACCTGCTTTCTGCTTCTTCCTTTGGTTTCGGCGTTGTTCATGCACACCTAAACAAATACACGAAAAACTGATGAGACAATGTACAGGCAAAAAGAACATATCAAGAGAGATGGGGGTTAGGGAGTACGTTTTTTCTCTTCCTTCCTCTTCCTCTTCAAGTTTTCTGTTTTCTTCCTAGTATCCGAAATTTGTCTCAGATTCTGGACCGACTGAAATGAGAGAAAATTCAGTAAGAGAATGGAATGGAAGTTAGTTATGAGTTACAATAAAGCAATTCCAACAGCCAAACTTTAGCAGTCCAACAAGACAACCGATTATAGGGAGATTAAACAGTAAAGCCAAAATATTTGCAAATTGATCTAGACAAGACAAAATTTCAAGATGCTATTTGATTACACCACTAGCCTAGAAGTTTGCAAAAGCTTTAAATAAAAAGGTCTTTGCGTGTCTGTTTTGTAGTCAGAATGGGAAAATCCCCATTGGACGCAAAACAGCAAGGACTTCACCCCATAGCCATAATTAAGCACTTAAAATATGTTAACTCTACTGCAAGTTGCAACTATCATATTTTCAAATGAAATCCCACAAAGCAGATTATCATCAAGAGAACATGCCCAATTTAGTGTTAGTGAAACAACAGCCAATCATATTAAAAAACAAATACTAAAATGCTCAATGGTACCTTCTGGCCAGCATTTCTAAGTGCTTCAAGAGGTTCCACACAATCCTGTCCAATGACAACCAAATTTCTCCTCTTACCGTGCCCCAAATTATCCACACCATCAATTTTTTTCCTTGCCATTTCCATAAATTGTTTTTGAAGTAGAGGCGAGACACCAGCCTGACAGATTAAAAAAAACCTCAATGGTTAGCCAGATTTTGGTCAAGTCCCTGATCTGGACAGTGGCAATAGCTGACCAGATAGAAGTTGCGATGTGGTTACACATTATAACACGTTGTATCACTATGTGTTTGATAATAGTATGCATATAAAAAAGTCCATTCCTTGGGAAATATGAGAGCATAATTTATGGCAACAAGAACTATGTGTATGAACACAAAATACTGTCCATATGTCACCTACAAGATCAACTTACCCCAGCTAAGTAGCGATTTGAAAATGTTTTGGGTTGCAAAGGCCGAGAGAGATGATCTTTGAGCTCCTGCAAGGATAGCATACAATAGATCAATCAGACTGACAAATCTATCATAGTCATGTAAACTGAAGAGAGGTACTCAAGGATAGGAACAGACCCCTTGCAACTTCTTTAGCTGACCAGATGTGGCTTTCTTTTGCTTGTGTTTGTTCACCCTTTCATCTTCACTTTCATTATCCTCCAAAAATAATTCTACTGATTCTGCATTCCTCTCAAACCAGTTTTTCTTGGCCTTGTCCTAATAAACCATCATAAAAATGCACTGTAGTTAATAAGAAAGTTCTATCATTTTGCTATTGTTTGAAAGCCAAAAAATGCCAAGGTGTGATACAAAAGTTCAGCAGGTTTGTTTAGTGAGCAGCACATATCAAGTGCTAATTTGCTGATCTCAGTAATGCACGAGCTAAATCATAAAAAAAATGAAACATAACACTGAAAGTTATTGACAAAATTTACAACTAAAGTACCTGAGAGTCTTTACGCAAAATTTTATCAATTTGACGTGCAAGTGATATTCGCTTCATCACCTCTGGCATGTAAGAAATATCTGTAGGAAATCGCTGAAAGCTTTCCTGGAAATAGAGGCAAAATGATCATAAAAATGTTATATATTGCTTTTACATTGATGTATACTCAGAGGTATGATAAACAACACTTAACCCTTCCTCAGCAATGACAACAGCCCCAGAGGCCAAGACAAGGAGAAGAAAAAAGAATTCTGAACATGATCCAAACAGGAATTCAAAAGACCACTGAGCAAATAAAATGCAAGATTGCAATTACAAAAATTAAGTTTATTCCAAAGCCTTTTCCATCTAGCTCTACATTTCACGGGCAAATATCTTTTAATTTAGCATAAGAGACACCTGCTATTATGAATATAAAAGCCAATTCTGATCATGTCCACTCTTCCACAGGAAGGTTAGAATTGGATAAATCTTTCAGCAATTTAATCATTTCTAGTAAGGGTAGTGTTGCAAGAAACATAAGTACCTTCGCAAATGATTTGCATAGACCAGCAAATTTTGATGTTTCATTTGGAGATATTAAAGCAATGCTGCACCCATCGGAAGAAGCTCTGGCAGTTCTTCCACTCCTATGAACGTATACCTGTAAAATGGAAAACAAATTTTAGATAAAGAAGATTTAAACCCCAAAGATAACTGCAGAGGTCAAATTTACTTACTTCGGCTGAATGAGGAAGCTGGTAGTGAATAACTGTTCGAATACCAGGAATATCAAGTCCTCTCGCGGCAACATCAGTAGCAACAAGTACACCATGCTCATTTGCCCGAAAACGATCAATTGACTGTACAGAAGCAAAGGACTAAGAACACAGTAGTAAAGAAGAAAGCATGATCATTATGCACGAAAGCCTCAAACACGAAACAACAATGGCAGTTCTTTATTTCCACATTTACTGCCTATACGTTGCATTAGGTAGATCAGATAGTATACAACCGACATCTAATAAAACCAAGGGTCAATCTAATAACTACAAGGATCTCTCATGAAATTCAAATTTGAAGAGAAACCACTACATTGTAAAATCATGACGAGTAATTTGAAGAGATGCAATATGTCTCTTATATGAAAGGAGTTCAACCTTTTTCCGCTCAAATAAATTACAAATATATGGTTTTATAATTTCACATCAAAGTACCTTAAGGCGTGCTCGCTGCTGCATTTGGGCATGTAGTGTCCAAACATTTATGTCAAGAATGCGCAGAATGGAAGACATATGCCGTAAAGCTGCAATTGATGTACAGAATATAATGGCGCGGCCTCGTCCATGCACGCTTAAGATATAATACAAATAAGCATCTTTGTCTTCTTCCTTACATCTGGATCAGGACAGTACAATTTTACTTGGGTAAGTTAAAATGAACAAATACATATGTACACAATTACAATAATTCTGTTCAAGTCATAAAACTAATACAAAAATATTATATGGAGATCTAAACGCTAGTGACTTGACCATCAATAGCATTGACTGACCATTTGTCGCATGTTTAGCTTTCATACACTATCTAACTTCATTCTGAAATTTTTTTCTTAAAGTAGATTAGTACAGAAAGTACAACAGGCTCATTAGCTAAATAACAAGTGATTAAGTATAGGCACCACAATTTACAAAACAACCAGCCAAACGATGCACTTTATAACACAACAACACAGAGAAAATGAACAAAAAGGAGATATATACGAAAAGTTTATTTCTACCACAAGACAGGAAGGCTAGCCAGAAATGAAACAGAAACACATACTCAATAAATGATTCCTCAAGATTATGTGCCATAATGGAAGCATTTGTCAGATCAACAATAGCAGCATTTTCTCTCATTCCTGCTCGCTCTGAGAGTGTTTCTATGGAACTTAACCCATTGGTTTGTTTGTTTTTTGATCCCCTCTTCAACTTCTTTCTGAAATCAGCAGACAGGGCAATAGTAGCTGAAAATACAAAAGTTTGCCTTTTCTTTCTTTGGAAACTTGAAACTGTGGCACAGTTTTCAGTATTCTCAGATTCACCCTCCACTGATCCACCAGCCATCGGAAGCATATCAATTATTGACTGCAACTCACGAAAATGGCCACTTTCAACCATACGATCTGCCTCATCCAGCACAAAAAATGATAAAGAATGCAGCTGCAGACATTGTCAGACGAGCAATGAAAAAGTCAGTGAAGACCTAAACACCATCAAAAAAGGTAGAAACTTTACAAAAGCAAATGGGAGTGCCTTATCTACCAAAAATGATGCAATTAAGGCCCATTCGATTCCGGCTTTCAGGACAATAGGACACAGTGTAAAGTACCATCAGAAAATGGATGCTTAAAATATGGCAATCTTGTGAAAGGATAAACAAATGCCTTTGCTTCACGTCTGCGAATTTTCAACTTCCACTACTGCTACTTCTAATTATATCTTACATATTTTTAGTTTTAACTTATGGTGGATAGATTTCTAACTTGACATATACTCTTTTTCTTAGTTTATTGGTCAGAGTTATAATTAGCAAACCAAATATATTATGTACTCTGGAAAATGCTTAAGTTCCTTTGTTTGTCACACAAACATTCCCACATAGAAGGTTAACAACTTTATTGTTATTAAAACTAGTTCATAAGTGAAATATATACAACCATGGATACAGAATAACATACTCAAAGCATGGATAAGGGAGCAGACAGCTTGGATGGGAAGATGGTAATATAACTAACAGTCTAACACAGAGTACATAGGAAATCAAGTAATTAGATTTTTAAACCATTCCCATCTTAGTAGACCCAAAATTAAAATTAGCATGCTTCTTATAGGAAATCAAGCAACCAGAAAACCAACCTCCATGAGATGGATGGCTCCACCTGACATGAGCTCCCATAATCTCCCTGGGGTGCCTACAACAATCTCAGGCCTTGACTTGAGAAGTCTTTCCTGCTTTTGCGTTGCCATTCCACCAACAATAGGGACCACCCTAATGTTTGTATCCCTTGTCACTTGCTTAATATGATCAGTGACCTAAAATGAATGAACCCACAAACAACATAAAATAGCGTCAATATCTGCTAGTACGAAATATCTACAGGAAGTAATATCAAATAACAAATAATACCTGCATAGCTAGCTCTCTAGTCGGAGTAATAATAAGGGCCCGCAAAAAACCTCTTGCGGTGATTCTTTCATGTGCTTCATCACTTTCGTCATTGAGGTTCTCAACTTTATCTCGTTCCTGAAGAAGCCGTTGTACAATTGGCAAACCAAATGCCAGAGTTTTTCCAGATCCAGTCTCTGCAGCACCAATAACATCCTGGCACACAAATTAAAAAGCATAAATTTCAAAGAACACTTCTTCATGCTCAATATCATAATTGCAAATTCCAAGGCTCAACCTTTCCCTGATGGGCAGCTGCAGGAATACAAGCTTTCTGGATCGGTGTTGGTTCTTTAAATTTCAGCCGGTAAATAGATTTCATCAGCTGGGGATGAAGTCTCAGTTCATTCCATGCATAGAATTCAGCCTCATCAATGATTTCCCCTTCAACATCCTCCTTGTTATCTGAAACTCAAGTACGGTGCATTCAAATTGAAATGTCTAACCAAATAGACCATATCATAAGTTCACATGCTTATTCCAAAAATCACCATAATTGTTAGACAAGTGTCAAACATGTAAATGCTATGAGCTTGATTGTGGCAGAACATTGCTTACAGCGTTCAAATGATAGCAGGAAAATATTCATCAATCCATGTAATGCACACAGAAATAATTTTTTTACTTATTATTGGAAAACCTCGTGAACAACTATGACTTTATCTCACTAAGTGAGATTGGCTATAGGGATCATATGTAGTAATTGTGGTTGGTATTTGGTTGAGACACATCATGTTGTTACTATAATCATATATAACAACAAAAAGCCTCTTGTTATAGTGTGACTTCAGGTTTTTAGTTTTTTTTCTCAAAATAGCCATTCATCTTTGCCCATTTCTCTCTACCCTCTTCTCATTTTCATTTCACAGAGACCAAAACAAGTACAAGTAAACAATTTAGTTGTCATTCTATTACATCATTCAATTTCAATCAAACACAAGAGATATCTAAGAACCAAACTACCCACCACACCTTTAAAAAAAATTTGGTTAACAATTGATCATAACAGGAAGACAGATCAACCTACATTTTCTAGAGCCTATGATCAGACGGGATAATCTTCACAAGGCTGGTTGCAAAAGTGACTTAGCACATTTCTCTCATTTGTTTCAACCACTGGGGATTTTCTATTCCTACAAATTATGAACTTTGAGCAATCCAATGGGGCTTCCCATTTTCACACCAAACGTGAATGCTCTGATTTAACATGCAAAAAGTTTTGAAACAAGGCCAGTGTAGTAATTGCATGCTAGAATTGATCATATTATCATCTCAAAAGGATACAAAATCTTTAATCAATTATTTATGGAATGGCTTATGAAAATTGATACATTTAACACCAAATGTTAAATACAAAATATATTTCAAGGGACATTCAAACAGAAGGAAATATATATTTCTAGTGACAAGCATATTGAAGGAGATAGCACAATATCAAACAAAAAACTGATGTAATGCCAACCTGTGGTTGTTTCCACATGCTCCTCAGTCACATTTTTTGAGTTCTCTTTCTTTGCTGGCTTCTTTCTTTTAGGCTTATTCTTCTTTTCCTTCAATTCCATACCCTCACCCTTACTGTGCTGCCCTTCATTTTGACTATCAGTCTCAGTTTCCAAACCATCTTTTAACTTATTCTTCTTTGTCTTCTGTTCCTTTTTCTTCACATCAGTGACCTCACCCTCGCCACTCTCCCCTTTACTTTGACTATCAGTCTCATTTTCCAAACTATCTTTCAACTTCTTATTCTTCTTTTTCCTTTGTTTCTTCTTCTTCTTCACTTCAGAGACCTCACCCTCGACATGGTCCCCTTTATTTTGACTATCAGTCTCATTTTCCAAACTATCATTTAATTTCTTCTTATTCTTCTCTCTCTTCCGTTTCTTTTTCTTCAATTCAGTGCCCTCACCCTTCTCCTCTCGTGCCTCTCCATTTGCATCAACCTCAACTGCCAAATTAGATATACCTGACTCCCCCTTTTTCGATTTGCTCGTTCCTTTCACTGTTTTCTCCTCCTCATTCTCCGTCTTAGGCTTTGGTATGTCCAAGCCATACTCTTTCTCATCAATTTCCTCAAGCGACAAAAATCCTACATCATTTGAGCAACCAAGATGTTAAAAGGATCCAACTTTAAACTAATTGGCTCAATATCTTATATGTCACTCAATTTTCATGAAGTGTGGCAGTTCGATTTTAACAAACGAGCTAGCAAAACCCACAAATCCAAATGTACTCCAACACAGAAAACTAAAACCTAAATGCGAAAAAGAGATGAACTTTATTGATGAAAACTGAAAGGGTGAAAAATTACCTCCTTCGAGCTCATTAGAGCCAATGAAAAAGGAGAAAGCACTGTCCTTGGAGGAGAGAGATGGGTTCCACGGGAGCGAGTCGAACAGCTCGTGCTGTTTTGAGTCAACTCCGGCGCGTTTTCTGGGTTTCCTTTGCTTCTTGCCGGAATCCATAGTTCGTGGCGTTGCAGAGATGAAGAATAAGGGTTTTAGAGGGGTTTTGTGACCAAACACTAAAACAGAAAATTTGCAGTCTTTAAACAAGAAAAAGGAAAATAATACTCCCTCCGTCCCCCAAAGGTTGTCCTAGTTGTTCAGTCAAACATTTTTATACCATGTTTGACCATTAATAACTTTCATTATAAGGGGACGGAGGGAGTATGTTTCAGTAGGACATTTATAAGGGGACGGAGGGAGTATGTTTTATATTTTTAGTAAAAGTAAATTTAAATTTTAACTTTATTTTAAAATTTTAATTTATCTTCACACTTAATTTAATTTATCTTCACACTTAATTTTGGCCCTGTTTACCAGAGCTTATCTGTAGATCAGTTCAGTTCAGTTCAGTTCAGTTCAATTCAGTTCAGTTCAATTCAGTTCAATTCAGTTCAGTTCAGTTCAGTTCAGTGAAAATGTAATTGATGAAATTCAGGTTAATTCAGTTATGCTGATTCCATATTTCAATACATCATTTTTACTTCAGTTCAGTTCAGTTCAGTTCAGTTCAGTTCAGTTCAATTCAGTTCAGTTCAGTTTAGTTCAGTTCAGTTCAGTTCAGTTCAGTACGTGGTGGAAATAAGCTCTAGTAAACAGGGCCTTTAACTGTTTGTCTTTTAATTTTTAATTTATCTTCACCCTTAAAATTAAATCTAACTCTTGGAAATGAATTAACTGTGATAAAATTCATGTTTTTTGGTCTAGTCATCAAATTTAATTGAAATACATTGTGTTTAAATTTGTGGGTCGGTTTAATTTCTAGAGGCTTGGAAGAATTATTTTCATGAAAATCTCAATCTATTATTTTCAAATCAGTTTAGCAAAAAGCTTTTTTATTTATTCACCAATACAAGAGTACTGTATATCCATACTTTTAAAAAAGGGAATTCTATGTATAGGTACTAAAATCTTATGTACATGTACATTTAAATAAACAAATTACAATTATAACCTTAGGCAATTAACTTTAAATACGATTACTGTACATATGCATTTTTTAGGACCGTGCCGGTAGTACTTATTCAGTGCATGTAGAGCATTTCTTACTTTTAGGACGTGCCGGTAGGATGGGAAAAAACTTAATTTTAGATCGTACCATTGGAGGAGGTTCTCTCTACCTTCTAAAACATTCCAGAGAGCATTAATCCAGAATTTTCTGGCAAGTTGAACATTTTGATTCGGTTGGATTAGGATCAAGATCAAGGTGTAAGGTATTCAGATCTGATGGTGGATTACAAGTTCATGTTGGTTTTTTCCTGAAAAAAAAGTTTTCAAAGCCGAGGAAATAAAAGAGCAAATCATCACATGCAAGAGGATCTTGAGTGCTGGGTACTGTTGCAGAGAACTGGAGGCTTGGGCATGTCAGGTTTTGTGGGTCTAATTACCTTGGGAAGTTGGTTGTAAGTGTCAAATCTGATTGGAATAGATACTGGTGGTTGTCCCTAATCATTACTAGAGAACATATGGTAGACATCTTTAGGTGAAAATAGGGAAAAGAAAATTCA
Source organism: Cruciata laevipes (assembly GCA_963678965.1). Lineage (NCBI taxonomy): Eukaryota > Viridiplantae > Streptophyta > Magnoliopsida > Gentianales > Rubiaceae > Cruciata > Cruciata laevipes. Next base: position 19,831,777 of record OY787635.1, read on the forward strand.
GGGATTTTCATTTTATGTGATAGGAAAAGGAAATTGGTTTTTAGGCAAGAGGAGTCAGGAATTGGACAAAAAGTTAGTATGATTACTAGTTCAAAATGTTTGCATGTGAGGTTTTCAATTTAGAAAATAGGAGAAATATGAAAGGGCTGCATTGGGATAGTCAGCAGGTTCCAGCAAAATTAAAAGTTTGTCCCCTGGGGTTCCAGGCTTCCAGCCTATAAATACAAATGTTAGGAAAAGGCCTAAGTTTAAAGTAATTCCAGAGGGCCAAGAATACTTCTCAACTGAGGTGTGTTCAGGAAAGATGAATGGAAGAATATCTGATGGAGAGTCAGTTACGGACTTCTCGTTTGATGGTTCGGAATTCTCAGAGGAGTGTCGTGAACCTGATGCTAGTGATGAGTTTTTCAACTCTGTTTTCAGACATCAGAGAATGGGTGGAGTAGTAACGTTGACGATGGAAGATCTGAATGAGGCGATTCAAGAGGATGAGCACTGTGTTTTAGGGTACTGGCTTGATGATAGAAATTTCAGCAAACATAGGATGCAAAGTTATCTTGAAGCTCATTGGGGTAATGAAGTCAAGGTTCAGCGGTGGTTAGGAAAGTTCTTCGTCATCAAATTGCCATCGAAACAAGCTCAGTTGGCAGCAATCAACAATTCTCCTTATGCAGTCCAGGGAGGTTTCTTTGCTGTAAGAAGGTATGATCCGCTGATTCCTTTAAATCGTATCAATGTTACTAAAGTAATGATAATGGTTAGAATGCATGGATTAGCATCTGCATGTTTTACTACTGCTGCTGAAGAAAAGTTAGCTAGTTATGTTGGAGAGTTAGAACAGGTGGAGATCTATGATCATCCAGTGATAGATATAAGGTATGCAAGGGCAAAGATATGGGTTGAACCAGGGAATCCTTTGATCCCAGGATTTTATGTTGACATGCCTGATGGGATGAGATACTGGATAGTTTGTAGATATGAAAAGATTCACAAGTTCTGTAAGAGATGTGGCAGAATTGGTCACCCGGTTACTAGATGTCTGTTTCAAAATAATCAGCATCTGGTTCAGTTTCTTCAACAGAAATTTCAGGAACATAATGATATATATGGTACAGTTATAGTCTATGATCCTTCAAAGGAGTTGTACCCTGCCTCAATTAGGGCGCATGGTCATAGACCATATAGAAGAAACACAACTTTTCCAGCTGATTTTATGGATTATCATGGAGACTTTTATTTGAATGTTAATGAGGAAACCATCAAAAATGGATTCCAGTATGAAGTTCAAACAGATAATCATGTTCAGCTGCCTTTACTTCATGATGTTGACATGGATGAGGGACATGGGGATAACAATCCGGATAATAATGACCAGGGAGATGGAGGAGGTGATCAGGGTGATTTTCATGAAGGGAATGCTCCACAAAATATTATAGTCCCAGAAGTGGTTCCTCCACTCAATGTGCCAGAATTCCCTGATGGAATACTAGAGAATGGTTTTCATGAGCCCCAGCAGCAGGAGGGACATGGCATTAATACAGCTTTAAGTTTGGGTCATCCTTTGAGGAGTAATACTGAATCCCCAGTGGAAGAAATGCATATGTCAGTAACTGCAGTTCAGAGAGAGGTAGAGGATGAGGAGTTGCAGATGGAGGATGGAATCAGTGGGGAAGAAATGAGTCATGTGGTACTAGAGAGTCCAATAGAAATAGTTGTAAAAGAGGGTGAACCATCTTTGGCAGCGATGTCTTTGGATGTTAGAGGTGGAGATATTAAACAGCATCTTAATCTGGCAGAATCTACTTTGGCAGATTTTATAAGAGGTGCATCAAAGCTACAGGTTTCTGAATTGGGAGACAAAAGTCATATGCAGGACAATACAGTTCAACAAGTTCAAAAGGCTGAGAGGAGGAAGGATAGTGTAGGTGGATCAAGCATGAAAATAAAGAAATCCTTGAGAGCAAGAAAGACTACTAGTACAAAGGTGGTTAAAGGAGGAAAGGCAAGGAAACCAAAGTCAGAGAAGCAATTGCTTGCATTGAAAAAGGCCAGGGAAGTTCGTTCAGCGTTATGTAGAGCTGCAAAGGAAAGGAAGTTGGAGAGAGCTCAGAGTGGTGTCAAAGAGGTTCAGAGAGTACAAGATGGTGGTCCTGGTAAAAAGCAGCACAAATCTAGGAAGAAAGAGATGGAAAACATATTGGTGAGTGCTAGGAATAACAAAAGAGTCAGGGAAGACACTGATACTTCAGATTCTGAGTCAATCAACACTATATTAGCAATGAAGTGGATGAATGAAGAGAGGCCTGTTAAGAAGCTCAGAATTGAGGAACAGGGTAATCCAGATGGAGTCAAGAGGTATGCCAGAAGAGATAGGTTGAAGCAGAATGCTGGAGTTCCTACTGAGGGTTTCAAGGCAGTTGTCCCTTATCAACTGCAAAAACAGCCATGACGTCCTTAGTATGGAATTGTAGGGGCATTAACAATGCCCCTACAAGACAGATGCTGAACAAGTTGCTAAAAGATCTAAATCCCCAGATTCTGTGTTTGTTTGAGACAAAGGCTAAGAAGGAGGATATGTTGAAGTGGCAGCAAACAACTAGGTTCTGGAATGGTTGGCATCTGGAGGCAACTGGTTTAGTAGGGGGTATGTCTATCTTTTGGTCTTCTTCTGTAATATTAGAAGTAGTAGCTAGTAGTAGTAATTTTATCCTAACTAGGTGTAAGGGCAGTTTATGTAAAATATGGTATCAGCTTTTTGTGTATGGAAGCCCTGTAATAGCTGATAGAATGAAAGTTTGGAATGAAATCAAGGCCATTTTGGCCACTTTGGATTACCCTGTTGTTCTCATAGGTGATTTTAATCAGATAATTTCACATGAGGACAAATATGGAGGAAGTAGATTTAAACAGACTCCTCAGTGTGAGTGTTTAATAGATTTGTTAGAACAGGGATCGTTCCAGGAACTAAAGAATACAGGATTGTGGTTTACATGGACAAATAAGAGGGAAATTCCTGATAATGTTTCTGAAAGGCTAGATAGGGCATTTGGAAACAAGAAATGGTTTAACTTATTTCCATCATCTAAAGTTCATAATATGCCTATCATTTGTTCAGATCATAGCCCTATTTGGATGGAATTAGAGCCAAAGAAAATAAGGAAATCTTACTGGGATAAATACGAATCCTATTGGAGAAATAATTCTGCTACAAGTCAGATCATTCAAAGAGTTTGGCACTAACATGAGTTACAATTCAGGCAAGATAATCCTCGGCAGCTGTCTAATATTTTGGTGTGTGTGCTTAAGCATTTAACCAATTGGAGCAGGAAGAGTTATGGTAATATTGATTATCAAATAAGACAGCTTACATCTGAATTGGAAGTAATACAGACCAAGCCAAAGACAGAAGAAATTCAGGTTAAAGATGATAGTTGTTACTCAAAGTTGCAGGATTTGTTGGCTTATCAAGCTGAGTATTGGAAGCAGAGAGCAAAGACTAATTGGGGAAAGTTAGGAGATAGGAATAGTGAGTTCTTTCATAAATGGGCAACAAGAAGACAGTTAATTAATCAAATCAGTGAATTAATTGATCAAAATGGAGAAGTGAAGAGAGCTGAGAAAGCAATTAAGGATATTCTTTTAATTCACTTCAAGCAGTTGTATATGTTGCCAGCTTATTATCCAGCACAACCTTCCCCTGAGTTGAGCATGAAGGAATTCATGGAGATTAATGGCAAGTGTTTGAGTTTGGATCAGATACAAGCATTGCAGATTCCATTTGATAGAACTGAAGTGTGGCAAGCTTTTAAAAATATGAAGTCATGGAAAGCTCCTGGGTTAGATGGACTGCCAGCATGATTTTACAAAACTCATTGGAATTTGATAGGGAAACAGGTTACAGATGTAATACTACATGTGTTAAATGGAGGAATCCTACCAGAGGAGTGGAATCAAACAGTAATAATTCTGATTCCTAAAAAGAAGATGACTAACAAACTTGAGGAGTTCAGGCCTATTTCACTTTTTAATGTTACGTATAAGGTCATAGCTAAAGTTCTAGCTATCAGACTTGCAAAAGTTTTAGACAGCTTGATAGACAAAGCTCAGTCAGGATTTATCAGAGACAGAAATATTGGTGAGAATGTCATATTAGCTCATGAAATGCTGAATGTTTTAAAAAAGAAGAAAGGTATACAAGGGATAACATCTATTAAGGTTGACAGAGTAAAGCATATGACAGAGTATCATGGCCATTTTTGTTCAGTGCATTGAGCTGTGTTGGCCTCCCTCAGCAATGGATTCAACTCATTCATCAGTGTGTTACAAAAGTGTCTATGACTCTGAATTTGTTCCAAGGACCCTCAAAAGTGTCTATGGATTCTATGACTCTGAGGGTCAATGGAACAAATTCAGAGTTCTTTCAACCTGTGAGAGGACTTAGACAGGGATGTCCTCTGTCACCACTTCTATCATAGATCATTCATTAAGAAATAATGTGACATGTGGTTTTAGTCCTGGGAGAGGGATTTAGAAGGTATCTCATCTGATGTATGCAGATGATTGCCTTATATTCTTGGAATGTAAAGAGCAGGCAATACAACAGTTGGCAAGATCAATTGATTTATTTGCAAGATTTTCAGGTCAAAGGATTAATTTTGCCAAGTCAGGAATTATGGTCAGCTCTAATACACCAGCTCATATGGAGGAATACCTAAGGAATTCTCTGAACATTCATCAGCAAGGAATTGGGGAGAAATACCTAGGTATGAATATAAACTTTACTTCTTCTAAGTGTGACATGTATAAGGACATCTTCTCTAAGATAAGAAACAAGTTTGACTCCTGGAAAAATAGATTTTTGTCATTGGCTGGTAGAATTACCTTAGCTAAGCATGTATTCTCAGCACTTTTAATATATCCAATGGGTATATTTAGAATTCCAAAGAAGGTATTGGATAATATTGACAGATTAACAGCAAGGTTTATTTGGAAAGGAGATTTGCAAGGGAGAGGTGTCCACTGGAAGTCTTGGAAGAAAATGTGTTTGCCAAAAAGTAAGGGAGGTTTAGGAATGAGGTCTGCATATCAGATGAATCAAGCATTAATGGCAAAACATGCCTGGAGTTTTGTTCAGAATAAGGATAGCCTTATGGTAAAAATCATGAAACAGAAGTATTGTAGAGGTGGAGATTTTTTAGAAATTAAACAGAAATCTTCTGATTCATGGGGCTGGAAAAGTATTTTATGGGGTAGGGACTTTTTAAAGCCAAAGTTGAGATGGTTAGTGAGAGATGGAACAAGAGTGGCTTTGGGAGACAACTGGGTACCAGATAATACAGGGAGTGGTATACAATGGGAGTTAAGCCCTCAATTTCAGAATTTGAAAGTGGCAGATTTCATAGATGAGAATAAGAAGTGGAAGGTTCAGACATTAAGGGAAGTTTTTCCAGAATCACAGTGTCAGAAAGTCTTCAGATTGCATATTCCTTCCCAAGCAAATGTGCATGACAGACTGATTTGGCCATTTACCACAACTGGTGAGTATACTGTTAAAACTGGTTACAGATGTCAGGATACGGATATTGCAGGTAATCCTTCTTCTTCAACAACTCAAAACCCACACTGGAATGATTTCTGGAAGTTGAGGGTTCCAATGAAGATATTGATCTGTGTTTGGAGAGGTTTGACAGATTCTCTTCCAACTGCATTGAATTTACACAGAAGAGGTATTATAATGGATCCAAATTGTGCTAGATGTGGTGGTGAATATGTAGAGGACATTGAGCATCTGTTCATGTCATGTGAGAATTCTAAGAGAATCTGGAGAGTTTCAACATTAGGTTTTGATTTTAGTCAGGGTTCTCAGTTGTTGTTTCAAGACTGGTTTTGGAAATGGTTTCAGGAAGCCCCTGATAAAAAAGCCATTGAATGTTCATGTCATATGTTGTGGCATATTTGGAAGTCAAGAAATTATAGAACTTTTGAAGGAAAAGAGGTGGACATAAAAAGAGTGGCTGATCTGACTTTAATAGATTCAGCATTTTACTCAGCTATGGAACATGGAACTGAAGATGAGTCTGTTTCTCAGGAAAATGTGCAAGGTAATGTAACAACAATAGAGATGCAGCATGCACATGATCATAGTTGCTTGGAGGATTTCCATGTTTTAACAACTGATGCTGTATTTTGGAAAAATAGTATGCATGCATCTGCAGCATGGTCTATAAGACAGGGATGCACAGATGTGTGTATAGCCAGAACAGTTACTCATTTTCAAGCTTCTTCAGTTTTGCAAGCAGAGGCAATGACGTGCCTTTTGGGATTACGGGAAGCACTGCAAATGAATCTAACAAGAATTTGCATCAGGACTGACTCAAAATTGTCCTTTTATGTAAATTGCACATATGTGTCTAGGGTTTTCTTATTTAGCTATAGGGTCTTCCTTGTAATATAAATAGCTATGTAAATCCTAATAGAAATCAGTTTGGAAAATTCTATTTACATGGTATCAGTCGCCCAGGGTTTCTAAAACCTCTTCTTCCTGTTTCTGTCTTGAACGCCGCCTCCCTTCTCCCCCAAAATTTCATCAATTTTTTTTCCTGATCCACCATGGCCGATGATAGGAATTATGACAGACTTTCGTTCAACACGATGATCCACCTCCTCAGCACCAAGCTTGATGCTACGACATATTTGCAGTGGAAGCAACAGGTTCAATACGTGTTTCGACCTCAAGGTTTGTTTGGCCATCTAGATGGCTCTACTCCATGCCCCGCCGTCCCGGTGATGCCGACGGTGGCTTCCTCCTCCTCGCCGCCGGATATTGCTGCCACCCAGAAGGCTCAGGAAGCTTATGATGCCGCTAAGGTTGCTTATGATCAATGGGTGCTTGAAGATCAACGTTTGTGTAGCGTTCTTTACGCTTCTCTCTCTCCCGATGCCAAGAATGAAGTTTTCCAATGCAACACTGCGAAGGACATGTGGGATGCTTTTGCCACTGCTTATCAACACGGCACTGCAATCGCTGCGTTCACTCTTCGTCAACAGGCTGCCCTTGTTCGCAAAACTGGTACTGTTCATGATCTTCATCTATCTTTAATGAAAATCATTGATCAATTGTCTGCTATGGGTGAACCTGCTACAAATCGTGAGAAATTATTGTGGTTTCTTACTGCTTTGGGTTTTGATTTTAAAGATTTTAGTGCTCCTATTTCTGCCCGTAATCCCCTTCCTGCATATGTTAATGTTGTTGATGAGGCAAAGGGCTATGAGGCTTTTTTAGTGAATTTGGAGAAAACAAAGATTTCTGTTGGGCCAGCCCAAGTTAATACCGGCCCAGTTGTCTTCATGGCCTCTGAACAAGCAATGGACCAGGCGGCCCAATTGAACCAGGCGGGCCAGTTGATCCAGGCGGGCCAGCAGACCCAGCAAGTGGGCGCGTGGCCCCACGCGCCTGGAGAGGAAGCCGCGCGTGGCAGCGGCGCGTGGCGCACACGCGAGGCCGGTGGCGGCCGTTTCGGCGGCCGGCGGGGTGGCCGTGGTTCCTGGCGGTCTTCTGGGCGTGGTGGTTGGTCCAGATCCTCCACCAATGCTTCTCAGATCCAGTGCTACAATTGTGAAGGCTTCGGACATATTTCCAGTCAATGTCCCTCATCCAATTTGCGTCCTATAACTCCGGCTGTCCAGCCCTATGCTCCTCAACAGTATTCAGCCCCTGTTCATCATCAGTACCCAGTTCAGGCACATATGGCTCAGCAGTTTCAGTCGTATGCTCATCCGATGATCTAGGCTCCTCCAGTTCAGCGGGCTCCACTTGCACCTCAGTATTCGCCATCTGCTCCACCATATTTGACCTATCCTACTCAGCAATTTCAGCCACCTGCTTCTCCGGCTCCATCCTTTGTTTCCTCAGACTGGTATGTGGATTCAGGCGCTACTAATCACATGAGCTCTACTGCCTCGAACATGTCAAGTGTCGCTCCTTATACTGGTAACACTCTTGTCTTTGTTGGTAATGGTGCTTCACTTTCTATAGCTGCTGTTGGTGATGCTCGAATTAGTCCTACTTTACATTTATCTGACGTGTTGCATGTGCCTGCTATTACTAAGAATCTGTTATCGATTAGCAAACTTACTCGGGATCTCTGTGCTATAATTTCCTTTGATGATCGATCTTTTGTCATTCAGCACAAGGTCACCAAGGCAGTTCTGGGGCGGGGACACAGTGAGGATGGACTTTATGTGCTGGATCGTGGTGAAACAGCCCTTATTTCTTTTGTCAGTCAGAATAATAATAGAGCATCTTTTGAGACTTGGCATGCTCGTTTGGGACATGTGTCCACTAGTGTTGTTTCTTTGTTGAACAAGAATGGTTTTTTATCTCTTACTTCTGTGCTTCCTAAACCCGGGGTTTGTGAGTCCTGTGCTATGGCAAAGGGACATAAGTTGTCTTTTATTGAGAACTCTAAACGTGCGAATCATGTTCTTCAGTTAATTCACTGTGATTTATGGGGGCCTTCTCCGGTTTTATCTGGGAATGGATTTGCTTACTATGCTGTATTTGTTGATGATTACTCGCGATTTACCTGGTTTTATCCTCTTCGTCGAAAATCCGATTTTGTTGAGGTCTATTTTCAGTTTGAGGCGCTAGTTGAGAATCAGTTTTCTTCTCGTATCAAAGTTTTTCAAAGCGATGGTGGCACTGAATTCATTAATAATAGACTGCAGTCTCACTTTGGTACTCGGGGTATTCATCACCAGGTGTCTTGTCCCTATACCCCAGAACAAAATGGCAGAGCTGAACGGAAACATCGGCACATCATGGAAATGGGGCTATCCATGCTGCTTCATTCTCAAATGCCACTTTCACACTGGGATGATGCTTTTGGAGCTGCGGTCTTTACCATTAACCGTCTTCCAACTCCGATTCTCAATAACACATCTCCTTTTGAAGTGCTCTTTGGCCGGCCTCCAGAGTACTCCAATCTTCACTCTTTTGGATGCAGAGTTTTTCCCTATGTCCGACCCACTGCAGCTCACAAACTCGCTCCTCGCAGTATTCCATGTGTCTTTATTGGATACAGTGCTCACTATAAGGGATTTAAGTGCTTGGACACAGCTTCTGGATGCACCTATATGTCTCGCCATGCTCGATTTGACGAATCCCACTTTCCATTCTCCACTACGTCGTCGGAGGCCTCCTTTACTTCTCTAGATGTTTCCTCATTTTTGGACCCCTCTGATCCAGAATTGCCACCCCTTGACAGTGAGCTTACTCCAGCATTGCCGCATTCTGCGTGCTCATTATGCCCTGAGTCTTCCACTTCATCTGCAACAACTACTCCTGAGGTCCTTTCAGATGATGATATGACTGCCACTCCACCTAGATCGCCTACATCTCTGAGCTCTTCGCCTGGGTCTTCTGTTGGCACACCTGCTTCTTCCGATTACAGTCCTGCTTCTGCATCAGATATTTCCTCTGGAAATGCTTCTCCGACTCCTCCCGTGCCTCGTGCTCATCCGATGACCACTCGCCATCAGGATGGGACGCGTGTTGCTCGTGATCTTGGACCGGATTTTGTGTCAACAGGGTTGGTTGCTGAGCTTCTTGTTCAGAGAGAGCCTCGCACGTATCGAGCTGCGGTCAAGGATTCCAGATGGGTTTCTGCCATGGACGAAGAAATGGCTGCTCTTCGCCATCAACATACTTGGGATCTGGTGCCTTGTCCTCCGAATGTCAACGTTGTTGGTTCTAAATGGGTCTATCGGCTACAATATCGACAGGATGGTTCTATCGATCGTTTTAAGGCTCGCCTGGTGGCACAGGGTTACTCTCAGATTCCGGGGCTTGATTTTGATCACACTTTTAGCCCTGTGATCAAGGCTAGCACTGTTCGCACTGTTCTTGCCATAGCCACTATGAGGAAGTGGCCATTACATCAGTTGGATGTCAAGAATGCCTTTCTTAATGGTGTTCTTGATACTCCCGTGTTCATGGCTCAGCCAGCTGGATACCAGGATCCTGCATATCCTCAGTATGTCTGTCGTTTGCGGAAGGCTATCTACGGGCTCAAGTAGGCGCCTAGAGCATGGTTTGACCGGTTTAGTGCTTTTGTTCGGCAGTTGGGGTTTATTGGCAGTCTGTCGGATCCATCGTTGTTTGTCTTCTCTCGTGGCTCCATTGTTCTCTACCTTCTTGTTTATGTTGACGATATCATCCTCACCGGGAATAATGATGTTGCTATTCAGCAGTTCATTGCACGTGCTGATCGCGAATTTTCGGTTAAGGATCTTGGTTCTCTTAGCTACTTTCTTGGTTTGGAGGTTACCCCTACTGCCACTGGACTGTTTTTGGGCCAAGCCAAGTATGCCAGAGACATTCTTCAGCGGGCTGGAATGTTGGATGCTTCTCCAGTCTCTACGCCTTTTTTGCCCTTATCACAGCTCCATAGTAGTACGAGTGGGCCGTTTCACAATCCTAAATTGTACCGTTCGTTAGTTGGGGCCCTTCAGTACCTTACTATCACTCGACCAGATTTGGCCTTTGCTGTTAATTCAGTGAGTCAGTTTCTTCAGGATCCGCGCGACGATCATTTCTCTGCTGTTACTAGGATTCTTCGGTAAGTCCGTGGTACTCAGCATTGTGGTTTGACCTTTGTTGCTGGTGGTGTTTCAGAGGTTCTTGCTTATTCCGATGCTGACTGGGCACGATGCTTGGAGACGCGTCGGTCCACTTATGGCTATGCGGTTTTTCTTGGTGGAAATTTGGTTTCGTTGAGTGCGAAGAAACAGCCTACAGTTTCTCGCTCGAGCTCGGAATCGGAGTACCGGGCTCTTGCTAACACTGCTTTGGAAGTTGTTTGGTTGGTGCATCTTCTTCGTGATCTTCAGTTTCCGCTGCAGGGTTCGCCTTTGCTACTGTGTGACAATAATAGTGCTATCTTTCTTGCTGAGAATCCTGTCGCCCATAAGCGGGCTAAACATATTGACATTGATTACCATTTTGTGCGAGAGCTAGTGGCTGTTGGTAAACTTCGTGTTGGTCATGTCTCCACTTCTTTACAGGTTGCAGACATTTTCACCAAAGGACTGAATCGAGCTCTGTTTGACTTCTTTCGATCCAAGCTTTGCGTCTCGGTCAACCCGACGCTTCGCTTGAGGGGGGGTGTGACAATAGAGGATTTGGAGGATGATTAAAATTGTCCTTTTATGTAAATTGCACATATGTGTCTAGGGTTTTCTTATTTAGCTATAGGGTCTTCCTTGTAATATAAATAGCTATGTAAATCCTAATAGAAATCAGTTTGGCAAATTCTATTTACAACAGATGTCAGGATACGGATATTGCAGGTAATCCTTCTTCTTCAACAACTCAAAACCCACACTGGAATGATTTCTGGAAGTTGAGGGTTCCAATGAAGATATTGATCTGTGTTTGGAGAGGTTTGACAGATTCTCTTCCAACTGCATTGAATTTACACAGAAGAGGTATTATAATGGATCCAAATTGTGCTAGATGTGGTGGTGAATATGTAGAGGACATTGAGCATCTGTTCATGTCATGTGAGAATTCTAAGAGAATCTGGAGAGTTTCAACATTAGGTTTTGATTTTAGTCAGGGTTCTCAGTTGTTGTTTCAAGACTGGTTTTGGAAATGGTTTCAGGAAGCCCCTGATAAAAAAGCCATTGAATGTTCATGTCATATGTTGTGGCATATTTGGAAGTCAAGAAATTATAGAACTTTTGAAGGAAAAGAGGTGGACATAAAAAGAGTGGCTGATCTGACTTTAATAGATTCAGCATTTTACTCAGCTATGGAACATGGAACTGAAGATGAGTCTGTTTCTCAGGAAAATGTGCAAGGTAATGTAACAACAATAGAGATGCAGCATGCACATGATCATAGTTGCTTGGAGGATTTCCATGTTTTAACAACTGATGCTGCATTTTGGAAAAATAGTATGCATGCATCTGCAGCATGGTCTATAAGACAGGGATGCACAGATGTGTGTATAGCCAGAACAGTTACTCATTTTCAAGCTTCTTCAGTTTTGCAAGCAGAGGCAATGACGTGTCTTTTGGGATTACGGGAAGCACTGCAAATGAATCTAACAAGAATTTGCATCAGGACTGACTCAAAGATACTGCAACAGCAACTCATGACAAGCAATTGCAGTTCAATTTGGGAGATAGATGCAATCTATAAGGATATAGCATGTCTACGTAGTTGTTTTTCTTTATTTGGTTGTGTTAAAGTTCCAAGGAGTGAAGTGCAGCAAGAACATTGTGCTGCAAACTCCTGGAAGTGTATTGTTCTTGGTTGTAATTAATGTAATGCAGGTTTGTTTCAAAAAAAAAAAAAGGACGTGCCGGTAGTACCTTTACTCAATTTCTTGTTTTATTTATTTCATTTTTTTCGTTTTCAAAATTTCTGATTTTTAAAAAAATAAAAACTTTGATTATTTGTATTCATAATTTCATTCAAAATATTAATATTGTACTTTTTTGAGTATTTTAATATTATTTGGTTAATATGCTATAATAGGTTCATAAATTTGACAAACAATATGTACTCAAATTATCATAATATTTTTTAAATGATTTAATCACCATTAATAATAATATTTTATGATAATAAATAATTTATAAAATTCAATGTCAGGGAATAATGCATATGCCTAAGGCCTGTTTGCCAGAGCTTATCTGTATATTAGTTCAGTTCAGTTCAGTTCAGTTAAGTGAAAATGTAATTTGATGAAATTCAGGTTAATTCAGTTATGCTAATTCCATTTTTCAATACATCATTTTTACTTCAATTCAGTTCAGTTTAGTACATGGTGGAAATAAACTCTAGCAAATAGGGCCTAAATCACAATTCACAACACATTCATACACTATACATTTTTAAAAATAAAACAATCACAACTCATTAAAAACAAATTCAGGAAAAATGAACAGTAAAAAATATTATATAAATTATAATATTTTTAAAAATAAATATTCGAAACACTAGATACTCTATTTTTAATAAAAAAATCAGAAGATTAAAATTAAAATTAAAAAGTGAATGAAGAATGAAGCAGTCATGTACATATACTACCGATTTCGGTGGTATTGAACCTATTGGTAAAGCACCGAATCGGTGCTCCATTTTGTAGCGTGTGTACACGTACAGTTTGTTTAAGGAAATGATCTTAACTGAGTGAAGGGTATTACCGTCAATTAAATAATAAAATGTACTTGTACATAAGATATTTGTACTTGTACATAGTACTTGTGTTTTTAAAAAATTGAAAGGTATATTAATGTATAACCAATAATTCAGGGTAAATTATATTGACAAATTCTTGGGTGAGACAGCCCCACCCATGAGGCAGGGGTTATAATGCAATAAAATAAATTAGAAGCAGGATGGGGTTTTTTTATTGTGAATTGCTAAAACTATAGGGACTTGTCGCGAAATTATCTTGATAATCCCCAAATCGCGTCCAAATCCTCCGCTTCTGTGGAACCTATTGAAACCGCCGATGGCAGAAGACGCTTTGACGACTCGATCCGGTGATCGATGACGCTCTGAAGACTCTATCAAGTGGCCGACGACGCGTCTGTATCGGCGTCGACAGCGGGATCATCTGGATCATCGGCGACTTGCATCTAGATCGCGACGACGGCGGGAGCTTCTGGATCATCGGCGACTTGCATCTAGATCGCGGCTGGAGCTTCTAGATCCATATCGTGGCTGGAGCTTCTAGATCGCGTCGACGGCGGGAGCTTCTGGATCGCGTCATCGGCAACAGGAGCTTCTGTTTTGGTCCGGCAGGACATGAAAGTGAGGTTTATGTCAATAGAGTTGAGGCTCCTGCCAATGGAGTTGAGGTCCCTGCAACCGAAGTTGAGGCTCCTGCCAATGTAGGTGAGGTTCCTGTCAACGAACTTGAGGCTCCTGCCAATGGACTTGAGGCTCCTGCCAACGGACGTGAGGATCCTGCCAACGAAGTTGAGGCTCTTGCTAATGGAGTTGAGTTTCCTGCCAATGGAGTTGAGGTTCTAGTTTTTCGGTTTATTGAGACTTGTAGTTTCGTTGATGACCTTATACAATTTTTTTGAGGTTTGTGTTTATAGTTGATGATATTTCATATTTTTTAAATGAGGCATATTCTTAAAACTTGGTTAAATTCAAAGTTTTGTTTGTGAGGTTTTACGTTGAGATATCGACGAGGTTTGACGTTGAAATAACTAGGAGGTAGCGATGAGATTTATTGAAATAATTATAAGGTTGTTAAGAACGAACAATGTTTTTGGTGAGGTGGCATCGATGTATGATGACATGACATCGAGGTGTGATGAGGTGGCGACGAGGTGTGATGAGGTGGCGTTGAGGTATGATGAGGTGGCGACAAAGTTTCATGAGGTGGCATCGATGTATGATGACATGACATAGAGGTATGATAACATGACATTGAAGTGTGATGAGGTGGCATCGAGATATGATTAGTTGGCGTTGAGGTATGATAAGGTGACGTCGAGTTATGATGAGGTGACGTCGAGATTTGGTGAGGTGGCGTTGAGGTATGATGAGGTGGCGTTGAGTTTTCATGAAGTGGTGTTGAGGTATGATGAGGTGGCGATGAGCTTTGATGAGGTGGCGACGAAGTTTCATGAGGTGACTAGGGGTGTTCAAAACCGGGTACCCGGAAGTCCGGGTACCCGCATGTGCGGGTATCTTAAAATGCGACCCGTGACCCGACCCGGAAAAACAGGGTACCCGGAAGTGCGGGTACCCGAATTATCGGGCCGGGTTTCAGGGTACCCGACGACCCGGTTGGTACAATATATTAATTTTCTTTAGAGATTTTATCCTAACAAAACGGATTAATTAACCCACATATTATGTTTTAAATAAAGAAAATTTGAGAAATTTCTTTCAAACATGAAAAATAAGTGTAAGAAAAAATGTGTAAAAGAAAATACTAAGAGCATAAAACTATGCATAACATTTTCACAAAATTCGTATTCACCTAAAGAATTCAATTTAAATATCTATTTAAACGGAAAAAATCGAAAAAAATATAATATGAGTTGAAGGTTTATTTGAGAAGAGTAAATATTATATATATTATATATGAACTAGACTTTCCATGGAAAATCAATCGTAAGACATTTAAACTTAATTACTCTCGATATTGCATACAAATTATGTATAATTTTAAGTATATATTATATTTGAGGAAATAAACAAGACTCTTGTATTGAGTTGAGAAGTTCAAGAGTGTAAATTCATTTGCATGCTCAAAATTACAAATATAAATAATATTTAACATCAATATTTAATAAATATATATAATACCGGGTTTCCGGGTACCCGGAAAAAGCATTTGTGTGACCCGGACCCGGACCCGGAAAAATTTATAATAGTCGGGCCGGGTACCCGACCCGGAAAAATAAAAAATTACCCGGTTATTTTATACCGGGTCGGCGGGTCAACGGGTCGGGTAGTGCGGGTCGGGTATTTTTGAACACCCCTAGAGGTGACATCGATGTATGATGACATGACATCTAGGTGTGATGAGGTGGCATTGAGGTATGATTAGTTGGCGTTGAGGTATGATGAGGTGACGTCGATGTTTGATGAGGTGGCAGCAAGGTAGAATGATGACGTGGCGAAGAAAGAATGAAAAATTAGTGATATTTACAAATTAACCCCTGAAATTTTTAATAATTAGTGTTCTTTTATATTTACTTATAATATGGGCCTTATTGGGCCCTGCCTCATAGGTGATAATGTCTCACAAGAGAATTAGAGCCTGTTTACTAGAGCTTATTTCATGATGTACTGAACTGAACTGAACTGAACTGAACTGAACTGAACTAAACTGAATTGAACTGAACTGAATTGAACTGAACTGAATTGAACGGAACTGAACTGAAGTGAAAATTGATGTATTGAAAAATGGAATCAGCATGACTGAATTAACCTGAATTTCATCAAATTATATTTGAACTGAACTGAACTGAACTGAATTGAACTGAACTGAACTGAACTGAACTGAACTGAACTGAACTGAACTGATCTACAGATAAGCTCTGGTAAACAGGGCCTTACTCAATTATATTTTTGCTCAATTTTTTTTCTTCTTTAGGAAAAAAATCTTTTTCCTTTTTAATGAATCAACAAAAATCATTATAAAAAAAAATTAGGCAACGCAGAACAAAAACATGCGTCTTCACCACTCTCTCAGTCTCACAAATGTTTATCATCCCCCCTGCCGTCTTAGCCAGACCCATCTTCCTCTCTTCCGGCAAGTCACTGTCATCCATGGCCAGCTCCGCCGCGAAGCCCCTGCTGAGGGGCGTGGTGTTCGACATGGACGGGACGCTGACGGTTCCGGTGATTGATTTTCCGGCGATGTACAAGGCGGTGCTCGGGGAAGAAGAGTACCTGAAGCTCAAGAAGCAGAATCCATCTGGAATTGACATCTTGCACCATATTGAGAGCTGGAGCCCCGACAGGCAGCGCAATGCCTACCAGGCCATTGCCGATTTTGAGAAGCAGGGCATGGATCGGCTCCAAATCATGCCCGGTTAGTAATGTTTTCGGTGTCGATGGTTCCTGCATTTTTGGATGTAATTATTGATTATTGTTGCCGTGTTTCAGGTGCATCAGAGCTCTGTGGTTTTCTTGATGCAAGGAGCATTAGGTAAAGTGTGGCAAACTTCTGATTGATTGCTGTAAAAAAGAATGTTATTGGCCTGTTTTAGTCTGTTTTCACCTTTCTGCTATGCTTTTGGTTAGTAACTTTTACTTTGTATTGGAAAATACTAGTAGGAGCAGCTTTTTCGATTGGAGATTCTGAGATTGTACACACACCTAGCATTATTGGCTGATTTTTTCTAGTGAATACCGTGGTCAAGCAGTTAAATGAAACAGCTAACTGTATATTGCATAGTGCATTGGCATGTGTCTAATTAAATTCAGGTTATATTATGATGTAGTGTTATTAGTACAAAACAGAGATGTGATGGAGGATGTATATATTAAATAAGGTCAAGTAAAACACAACTTGACCATATGATTTGAAGTGCTTTGTTTGAGGTCTGGATTACTTGTCAATTGTTCATTCAGTTACTGTTGTGTGAATTTATTGAAAAGAACTACTCTTGCTCTTGTGCCCCAACACTGTCTCAAACTTTCTCAATATTTTTTAGGAGAGGATTAATCACGAGAAATGTTAAGGAAGCAGTTGACCTGTTCCATGACCGTTTTGGTGTAAGCATTTTCTCTAATCATTATGAACACTCAAATGTTGCTTTTGTTTACTTCAAAAAAAAAGTTGCTTTTGTTGCTATAGTTAAATAAAACTCCTTGTTCATATGAATGTTTGACAACTCTAGCTGATCCTTAGTTGTTCTTTTCTTGTTATGACAACATACTAGTATCTAGTCCTAGTTTGTGCTTTTTCTTTGCACATCAGTTGGTAGTTACAGAATATTTGTAGTTACAGAATTTATTGACTGAAAATTTTGCTCTTCCTTTATTGCAACAGATTGCGTTTTCTCCAGCATTGAGCCGAGAATTCCGACCTTGCAAACCAGATCCAGCACCCCTGCTCCATATTTGTTCAACTTGGGACATTCCCCCCAACGAAGTACTGATGATAGGAGATAGTTTGAAAGATGATGTGAGTTATGCTCTATTCCATTTCAGTTATGTATTCTTTTTTCTTTCATGAAGCCCCAAAACCAATTTGTTTTGACTTTTCCGCAGTCACTATTCTGCATTGGTCACCCATAGCAAAGCAACTCCTCCTCAATTAACTTTGTTAATAATTATGATAACTGTCTATGTACAAGGGATTTAGTTCAAGTAGTAATTGCCTTTACTTATATCTTTACTAGCCATTTAATTCCCTTTATCAAGTCTCCACCATACTACTTGTCTGACTTCAGGGTTATCAGTTAATGACTTTTTTTTCATTCCTTCCGAAATTCATGTTTGTCCTAGGGGGAGTTATGCTTAGACTCACTGGGAAAGCTAGGACAATAGTTCACTATTTTAGTTCATTAGTTAACTTTGCTGCTCAAAAGCTAGCTAGGTAAATCGATTTTCGTGCACCTTGCAGGTGGCATGTGGGAAGAGAGCAGGTGCATTTGCATACTTACTTGATGAAACTGGGAGGTATGATTCTCCCGAATACCAACATGTGGAACACCAACCAGATTACAAGATTACTTCTCTTGCTGAGGTTCATAAACTACTCGAAGCCAATTTTGATCTTGCACCTCAAGTCAACAATCTATAGTTGTAGTAGCTTTCATTGAATTATGTAGTGATTTAAGTGGTAATTCGAGATTTGAAGCTGCTATCTAAAATGAGAACGGTGAAGATACCGAGGGCTTCATTCTTGTTCAGCTTGTGGTTAGCGTCTAAAGCTTATATAGTTATTAGAAATTTAGAAGTAAGAACTTGAATTGGATGGATGTTTGTAACTTGAGATGTTCTGCAATAATATGCATTGCCACATTTATTTCCTTTTGAATGAGATGTTTATATTACGACTTGTCATTCCTTTCTTGTAATCTGGTGAGCAAAAAAGTTGCATTTTAGGTCGAAAAGATTCCAGATATCTGAAATTTCACTGACTGTGTTTATTATACCCTTTTGCTCCACTCTCTTTAAATCATAGAAACAAATAAGTGTAGCCAATAGGAAACAATATATTTGGAGCAAATTATAAGGGTCTATCTTGATGAAGAGATTACTTACCTTTTACCATGTGAAATGCAAATTTTTTTGTAAGAAAAGTTTTTATTTTGAAAAGTAAGTTAAATTTAATGAAAATGTTGACTTCTATTACTGTATTACTATATAAAATCATCAAGTTGGAATAAAAATAACTTGTTCATAAATTAAGGAGAAGTGATCACTCAAAAGTCAAGAGGCGATATATTAGACTTATTATAATAGATATTTTAGTTATGAAATGTTTAATTTACTTTCGCTATAATCGAGAGTACAAATCATGTTTTTTTTTATAAATATGTTGGATATTGTAAATTAATTTAAAGCGGTATTAGAATTTCTCATTTTCAGTTAAAAATAATTTGAAGGGTGCCAAACAAATTTTTAATACCCAATTAGCTAGCTCTCCACTTACTTTCGAAAAAATCGAATTTGAAGTAACACTTTTGACAAAATTATCTGGGATCCTGATATATTTACCAAAACAAAATGATATCTTAGAAATATCTTGGAAAGTAATTTACACCAATTAAAAATGGTCCGTGTAATTTTGAATTTCGCCTAGGAAGTCTCTCCCACTTCCTATGTTTATAGTATTCAACGCCGACATCACTCTTCCTCCCCACAACTTCTCTGGATTCTTCTCGTGCCTCCAACTTCAGCCAATGCGCTTTCTCATAATCTCCCATTCTTACATGCTTCATAATCATATTCAAATTCATATTCATACCCAAATTCTTCATTCAAAACGCTCAAATTCTGGTTCTTGGCTCACTAGGTTTGATTTCAAAAATGCTGTCAGCAATCGCATTACTCCCCAGCAGCACAGTCTCACTAAGTGTTGGAAAAAAGCAATCTTTCTTCCATTCAAGTACCAGTATCCATTTCCAGAGATACTGGCGATTCAGGACGAAAATCCCTGTCCAGAAATGTGTTTTGGAGACTAAAAAAGATGGTGTCTTTGAAAAGGGTCGTCAGCAGATGCTGGTTTTGTGCGGTCTCGGGTTTATGGTGAATGGTTTCAGGTGTTTTCCATGGCTGGGGATGAATTTCCACATGGCTAATAATCTCAGTATGCAGCCCTCGACTCTGCAGATGGTCCAGAGCATTGGTAATCTGCCGCTTGGGGCGAAGCCGCTGTATGGCATACTTTCTGATGCTCTCTACATCAATGGCGCCCACCGGATTCCTTACATCTCCATTGGAGGTAATTTTACATAGGATGTATCTTTTCATAGTATAATGTTTGATGTTTGTAGTATGTATTTTCAAAATATCAGCTTTCCGGTGTTTTTGGCTATACATAAGTGAATATATTAGTACTAGATTCCATGGTTTTCTGTTTTACATGCTATGAATCATATGATTGGTAAATGCCTGAATAAATCCATTTTTCTTGTTCTTGTTCTTGTCTTGGGAATCACTTGAGACTTGTCCTAATGTTGCTGCAATTATAAGTTTCCTAGTATTTGTTTTTAGTGCATTGGAAGGGGTGAGGAATCTAGTTTAAAGCATATCTATGGACTTGCACATGTGAACTTTATTATCTGCCTAATTTTAGCCACACGTCAAGTCCGAATGCTAATTGACATAGACATATTCCCTTTAGTTTGGTTGTGATGAACTTAACTGTAAAGCTGGCAAACAGGCGATGAAATGTAGTTAAAACCATGTAATTTGAACTTGATAATGATATCCATGATCATTTGTTTGATTAAATCATCATCACGTGAGTCGCGACCTCATCAACCATGATGATATACATTGTACTAGAAATAGTCATGTTATACATGTTGTAAAGGTTTTCTTAATGTGGCCTAACACAAGTTGTTTTGCTTTAGTCATTATTCAGATTTTAGCTTGGGGATCATTAGCCTTGAGTCCAGTTGCTAGAGAGACTCTTCCGGTTCTCATGGTGTGTATTCTGCTGAGCAATCTCGGGGCCTCTATAGCCGAAGTTGCAAAGGAAGCTCTTGTTGCCGAATATGGTCAGCACAATGCAATCCCCGGTCTACAATCATATGCATTCACGGCATTAGCAGCTGGTGGGGTTCTCGGGAACTTGTTAGGCGGCTTTATCTTATTGAGAACCAAACAATCTATGTTAATGTTTCTGACATTCGCTGCTCTACTATCTGTTCAACTTGCAACAACTCTAGCAACTAGAGAGGAGTCTCTTGGCTTACCTCAGATGCCAAGTACGAGGAAAAACATTGGAGAAAGTGTTAGAAAGCAGTTTTCTGATCTTCTAGTAGTTGTAAGAAGGGAAAACATCGCCCGTCCTCTTGCCTGGATTATTACTTCCATAGTTATTGTGCCAGTTCTATCAGGTTCTGTATTTTGCTATCAGACACAGTGCTTGAATCTTAGTCCATCCGTAATAGGGATGTCTAAGGTTACTGGTCAGTTACTCCTATTTCTGTTAACGTTAGTGTACGGTCGGTTTTGGAAAGATGTTCCCATGAGAAGATTGGTTGGCATTCTGCAGACATGTTATGCTTGCTCCCTCATTCTTGACCTCATACTGGTTAAACAACTGAACTTAACCTTAGGAATCCCGAATGAAACCTTTGCCCTTTGCTTCTCGGGAGCTGCTGAGATTCTTGCACAGTTCAAGCTGCTGCCTTTCCATGTGCTCTTTGCTAAGCTAGCTCCGCCTGGCTGTGAGGGCTCTCTAATGTCTTTCCTAGCCTCTGCATTGTGCCTGTCATCAATAGCGAGCGGTTTTCTAGGTGTTGGATTGAGTTCCATCCTCGGCATTACATCGGGGGACTACTCAAAACTTCCAACTGGGATTTGTATACAGTTTTTCGCAGCACTTTTGCCAATGCTGTGGATTCACCTAGTCCCCGAGGTAGAAACTGCAGCCGGAAAGGGAAGCACGTCGAATAGAAGTGACCGGGTTAGGAGGCCGGCATTTGATCCCATCCAACCATGGAGACACGAAAGAGCACCTGGTTTTTAGAGGTAATTGGAACATGTGCAAGGATGGCATCAGCTTCCTTTCTCATGTTCATGTTGAAGGCTGTAAATAGGTTAATTCTGTAACTATGAAGTGGAATGAGATCAATTTTGTTTTGGTAATGGACTAATTTAGAAACATAAGTGTTTATCAAACCATTTTGGATATTAACTGATAAAAATCACAACTTCCTATATTTGGTGTATCCAATCTTATAAGCAAAACTAGCTTATTTTTCTCTCAAAAATATCTTTTACTTTCAAAATTTAAACTTTATAAAAGTAGATTACTCCTTCGGTAGATTGGTTTTTAACCTGAATTTGACCATTTTTTATAAAACTTTATATTTGATTTTATTTATTTTTGTAATTTTGGCTATTAAAAATTGAAACTTTCTGCCACAAACTTTCATTATTGAACTTTTGCATATTTTTAGCAAGAGAAATTAGAGATTAAATTTTAAATATGATACGAGTCTTTCTTTTGCATATTTTTTAGCAAGTCCAACAACTTCTCTAATTTTTTTTTCTAAAGTAGAGATTAAAATGTAACGTAGTGCAACTTTTGAAGTATGATAAAAATTGACACTAATAATTAACATAAAAAATGACTGTACATTGACTACGAGTCTACGGCCAAAGACAAAGCCGTGGTAGGAAACAGCAAGATTCGAAGAATCCCAACAGCTATAAAAGATCCCAAAAAGACTTCACAGAACTGAGCAGAGGTTGAGCAGAAAATGGGGTGGGCGATAGCGTTGCACGGTGGCGGCGGCGGAATTCCGAGGGATATGCCGCCGGAAAAACTCCAACCCCGACAACTCGCCCTTCGCCACTGCCTCGATATTGGAGTTGCTGCTCTCAAAGCCAACAAATCCCCCTTGGATGTTGTTGAACTTGTGGTATATTTCATTCTCAATCTCTCCCTTTCTTTAAACTGTGTTGATATTGATCTTTTATGATGAAATGATTTTTAATGATGAAATATATTTCATATTTGTTGCTGATTTCAAAAAGTTAACTTAGCAATTTTGGTTTGGATGGTAGGTAATAAACTTGTTTGTCTCAAATGGTTTTGATCTTCACCCGAATGCAAGATCATCAGACAGTATATATGTGTGTATTTTGTATGAATAAACATTGTTAGGATTTAGGACCTTAGGAGATTTATGAGCTCTGTAATATGGTCATGGATGTGTCTTGAGCTGAGCTAGTGGATTTTGCTTATTTTTCCTTCAATATTGTTTCAATAGCTTACATGTGGCATGAAGTACCTTGTTTTGTATCCAAATCCGATGTTTGTAGTATTAACATTGCTTTTGGTTTGGAATCTACGCTTGTATTGCACATACTGTAGTGATGAATGGTGCTACGGCGTGAATACCGAGTTCATTTTACTTTTTCATTCTTGGATTAATGTTTTTTTTTAAATGGTTGATTTTGAGTTCAGGTACGTGAACTAGAGAACATTCCAAGCTTCAATGCTGGTAGAGGTTCTGTACTAACAAGCAATGGCACGGTTGAGATGGAAGCTTCTATTATGGATGGAAATACAAAAAGATGCGGAGCTGTGTCGGGTCTTACCACAGTTGTCAATGCCATTTCTCTTGCAAGATTGGTCATGGAAAAAACTCCTCATATATACCTGGGATTCGATGGAGCTGAGGCTTTTGCAAGGGAACAGGTATGCGGAACTGCATTCGATTTCCCCCCACAATTGGACACTGTGAAAGTATTCTCCCAAAATTACTCTTATGGATCTAATTTGTTGATGAACTTTATACTTAATCTTTCCAATTGTGGTAGTGGCCTAATAGTTGAGTTGTTGATCTAAACACTTGGTGTTAGTGGCATTGATGGAACCTTTCTTGTATGAGTTATATCTCAAAATCATAAGCATATTGTTTAAAACTATTATATCATGAATCCTTAAATTAAAATAAACTATTACATCTTGAAGGTGCAAAATTTTAAAATAAACTAACTAGAATTACCTACAAATTGTTAGGTTCAGGTTCCTTTCTACTGTTGGTTTTGGTGTTTCACTAACGAAACCCGATTCAGTATGTGTAAACCAGCATTTCCTAGAATTTGTGCTTCAGGGTGAAATTCTTCTTATGTCTGCAGGTTATATGCTTCCTTTACTTCCCCATCCCCATAATAAGAATCCAATTTTGAGTAGGACTAAGCAGACTCTTTTTATGGGACTGAGGGTGTTTTTTCAGTTTCTTGGTTCTCACAATTTAAAATTTTGGTTACCTCGTGCATATATAAAAATTCTATGCTGAGACACAGTGAACTATAATTAGATATAGTATTTTGGCAAATGCTTGATTAGTAATCATGTCCTTTGAGTATGCATTTTTATTGGAGTGAATTTAATAACTAAATCTGAACTTTTAGGGAGTTGAAACTGTGGATTCAAGCTATTTCATCACTACAGAAAACATTGAGAGACTAAAACAGGCAAAAGAATCGAACCAAGTTCAGGTATGTTCTGCCAACAGCCTATGGGAAACAAAATCAGTCATATAGTCTTTCTTTTGGGGGGTTTTTCCCCACTGCTTATATTTCTGCAACCTTTCAGATAGATTATAGTACAAAGCCGATGCTTAAAGTTCCAAATGGTGCACCTGATGACACACAAACTGGCACTGTTGGGTGTGTTGCTGTGGATGGACATGGAAACTTAGCTACTGCCACCTCGACTGGAGGTTTGGTTAACAAAATGACGGGGAGAATAGGTGACACACCAATCATCGGTGCAGGGACTTACGCCAACCATCTGTGTGCAGTTTCTGCTACAGGCAGAGGTGAAGCAATAATTCGTGCAACCGTAGCTAGAGATGTCGCTGCTCTGATGGAGTACAAGGGAATGTCCCTAAAGGATGCAGCGGCTTATGTTATTGAGGAGTGTACACCGAAAGATACAGCCGGCTTGGTTGCTGTATCGGCCACAGGAGAAGTTACCATGCCTTATAATACCGCAGGGATGTTTAGAGCTTGTGCCACTGAAGATGGTCATTCTGAAGTTGCGATTTGGAGTGATTGAATGGTACCACATTGTGTTATTCCTCTTTTGATTATATTGCTCTTTTAAGATTGTGGAAAACAAAAAGCTGCTAATTAAATAAATCCATGATCTAGGAATCGAAGAAATCATGCAAATTACAAGCGGTTTGGAAACATCCCAACGCATTTATTAGAAACATCTTAGTCTTTCAATACTTTTGTTTTTTTGACAACTTATTTCAATACATATGTCAAAGTGAATATCCCATTTTTCACATTGCCTACCAACTCCATCTCCGGGAATTCGTCGGGAATAGGGAAACATCGGAATCTTGAGTCGGATATGATGTTTGATGTTTCCGTATTTGTGTTGGTATTGCATTCGATTTTGATCCCACTCGAGACGGCCTTAATGATTCCCTCGAATCCATTGCGAACAATATTAGGCACATCAAATTGAAATTGTGCATCTTGTAGTGAGTAAATCTTCAGCAACTCTATTTTCTTGAGAGACTTACCTGATATGTTCATCCTTTCAAAGCTTCTTCCATAAATGCCTATAGATAATTCTTCAAGCCGAGGAAATTTACGCTCAAAGTTATTGAAAAAATCATTCCCTGTGTCGACCTTGTCGAGCGATAGAACCCTGAGATTTCGGTAACAATATTGTTTCAAATCTAAGCTAAAACGATTAAAACAACTCTTAATTTCCAAGATTTCGAGTAATGGGGAGCTCCTCATCATCGTCGCAAACACCCCATCTTCCATGAATACGGATTCAAGATGAAGTTCTTTGAGATTAGGCCACTCTATAGTTACCACAGGCTTCAACTTACAATCCTCCAAACTCAGCTGCACCATTGATTTAACTCCAAAAACAGATTGAGGTAGATCACCAGCACAACTGCCTATTAATAACCTTATATTAACCTTGGTGGGGCTCAATTTAGTGGCCAAATTGATCAGAAATGATGGACAACGTTGCTTTAAACTGTCGATATTCAATCCGGGATAATCCACACATCTTATTTTGAATATAAACTCCTTAAGAGGTATCTTTTCACTCTTGTACCATTTTAGAGTGCAGAAAACATGTTTTATATCGGAAAAGTTCCAGTTCGGGTCCCTCATACTATCGAATGCTAGGATGCGATTACGATTCCGAACTGCGTGTAAGAAGTCCTTAGACAAGAGGCGCAACTGATGTGCTTCTTCTTTTGTGAGTCTTGCCAAATTAACTATGTGCTGAATTACATCTCCCGGCAGCTCTGGAAGGCTTCTCGTGACTTCTCTACGCTGACAGATTTTTCGTGGATACATGGTTTTGATTTTTTATCATGTGTTTGCCGATTATATATATAATAGGCTAGTTGTAGAGATTTTAATACCCATTTAAAATAGGAAAACCCTTTTCAGCTAGGCTAGTTTTGGGTTTTCCGAATCTAAATAGGACTAGGAGTATATACATGTTTAACTTCTTTTTTTATGAGTTTCCCTTTTCCAATTCATGTGAAAATCAATATTAGACAGTGCAATTTATATTGAAATCAACAAAAAAAAAATGAATAAAAAGGTCCCATTGAAAAATTAGGAATCAGAAGAGTGTTGGGAATTAAAATCAGAAGAGTGTTGTTTTGAGCTTTTTACATATTGTTTGTATGTGGTAGCGGCGATCCGGTGGTGATATCTTTCCGGGGTTTCGTACCTGGTGTGAGGCGACTGGTACTGGTACGCTGTGAGGGAGTTTCATGTTACGATGACCGAGTTCTCCGGAACTGTTAAGAAGCGATTTTGGAACTAATAAGATTACTGTCATTAATACCGTATGCCTGTGTGTTGTTTTCCAGAGGACAAGGCAAGAGAGTAGAAGTACAAGCAGTTGGTTAGATTGCTTGGTTTTTGAGGGAAAGGATCGCTCACATGTACTTATAATTTAATTAGCTACTGAGTACAGAGAATGTGGACATGGTTGAATTGGCATGCTTAATTGATATGGTTTTTCACTTTTCAGGATGATGATTTATATGAGTTCATAGACGGTTTCTTCAAATTTTCCAGTTTGAAGAATTTCTGTAATCCTACCACTACCTTCACTACAGCATACAGACTTGATTAGTTTCACAAACAAGGTTATTTAGGTAAAAAACTCAATTTTTTCCACCAAAACCTTATTGTTTAAATTAATTACCAAATTAATACTCTTTTGGTTTTAATTCCAAGTTTAAGATTATTTTTGCCATGTAATTGCACAACCTGTAATTTTTAGGAACTAATATTTTAGGCCTTGTTTGTCAGAGCTTATCTGTAGATCAGTTCAATTCAATTCAGTTCAGTTCAGTTCAGTACATGGTGGAAATAAACTCTAGCAAACAGGGCCTTAAAGCTGTACTAAAGAAACATGATTACATTTTTTTCTCTCTTATGAGATTGATCCCAATTAAGAACAGAGACAAATGTTGATCTTCTCACTTTCATGTCAATCTTTAACATATTAAACATAAATATGTAGTGTATTATTGCTGATTTTCTCACTTTCAAGATTAATACTTATTTTACTTATTAAGCATGATTATTCGGTGAGAACAATTGAGACATGTCTCAACCGAGGATTCGTCTTTAAAAATCGAGATATCGTTAGATTCACAATGCGCTCAATTTGTAAACTCTATAAAAATTTTAGACCAATAACATGAAAATAAAGTCATTAATATGTTGTGACAAAGATAACTAAAAAAGAGTGCAGATATAGCAGGTACAGAGGAAATAGCTAAGACGCGGCATCCCTTAGAAATATGAACTCTGTCCTCTCATAAGCACTCAAATAACGCATTTTTCAGGAAGTACACCACACACCCTTCCCGCCAATTTTATGTGATGGCGTGCAACATCATAGCGTTCGATTTCGATACCGTTTCCCGTTTCCCGTTTCCGATAAGATATGATTGATGTTGAATCCATTGCTAACAACATTAGGCACATGGAAACGCGCCTCTCGCAAGTTTCCGATGCTTTGCAGCCTTAAAATTTTGAGGGACTTACTCGATATATTCACACTTCCATTGGATTTGTACTTATTAAAGCTGATAGAAAAATCTTCAAGCCGGGGAAAGTTTTGTTCAAACTTTCTGAAAAATTTGTCACCTGGCCATATCCAGCTAAGTGATAAAATCCTGAGATTTTGGCGAGTTCCTCATCATCTTCTCAAACACTCCATCATCTTCCTTGGAAATTTTGACGTATTCCAAACGAAGCCGTTTGAGATTAGGCCACTGTATTCCATCTGGTTTCAGCAACATACAATTCCTCAAACATAAGTGCACCACAGATTCAACTCCAAAAACAGATTGAGGTAGAAAACCTTGCAACTGTAGATAAATATTCTCGGGGCTCAATTTGGTGACCAGATCAATGCATTCCTGGTGAAGAAGATCGAATATAAGACATTGATGAACTCGGAACCGGAATGTCTCCAGCTTGATATTTTCCCGGTTGTACCTAGTTAGAGTGTTGTGCAAGCATTTCATTTCTTCTCTGCAACCCTCTTCTTCACCCACCGAACCATTTAACACTAGTGTGTGACGGTTCCGCGTGAACCGCACTATAGAAGTCCTTGGACAAGAACATCAACTCATTTGCTTTATTTTCTATGAGTCTCATCAAATCAACTATGTGCTGAATTATATCTCCTGGTAGCTCTGAAAGGCTTCCCATAGCTTCTCTGATTTTTCGTGGATTCAATGGTTTCGAGTTTTGAACAAGTTTTTTTTTGGCAATTATATATAGACACGGTATAGATTTTAATACCCATTTGAAATAGGAAAACCTTTTCACATATGGCCAGTTTTAGGCTTTCCAAATATTAATAGGAATAGGACTATAGATATGTTCATTTTTATTCGATTATTATGTGTGTTGAATCAATAATAGCCGGCCGGTGCAATAATAATTTGATATCTTGCAATTCTTTTGGAAGTAATTGAAGCTTGTATATGGTCGTGTAATCTCTGAGTTATTTGTTAAGTGCTCATCTCGTAAACTCAACCCATTTAAAATTTAAAAAACGGCGTAAAATGGCTTTTTAAAACGATCTCAAACAAACACATATGATCATTAATTAGCGCTTCTCTTTTGAATGTGGTCAAATGTGTTTGAGATTAGGCCACTTTAATTATTAACATTAACACAACAGCACCACACCTTGAGCCTCCATCACTTTGTAAAAATGCACATGACACATTGACTTGTTTTCCTAAACAGCTAACTGTCCCGAAAACATTGGTTTTTATCAATATTTCCAATGTTTTCCTTGAACCAAAGTTTTCCAATGTAACAGTTCGACGAGAGTTTGAGATTCATACTGCTGATGATGAGAGTTTGGGATTCTCAACGTATGATGATATTTTCTTAAAATATTTCTCATTTTTATCTACCTTTGAGCGAAATAAATAAATAATATTCCGTAGAAATGTTCCAAGAATTTGATTGGACTGAATTTACCATATTATTTCTTGAATATTTGTGCTGAATTTTATTATTATTATATGAAATCTTATGTTTTGTTGATTTTATTGCAGAATCGGAGGAAAAGATAATTAAATATTATTATCTGCAATTTATGGAGAAAATCAGAAATATGGAAAAGGAGATGAATGCACGCATGTGGATGGAGGCTCGTAGCTGTTTCAGCAAAATTCAGCATGGCTGGAATCACGTTGGAGCAAGGAAATAATATTTCATGGAGGCTGATTTAGCTAAGTCAGAGTCAGATTAGGAAAGGAATTCCTTGAAGACTTCTCATTCTTTATGGAAAAGGAGATCTCTTAATATTTTTTAAGATATGAGAAAAACTACATATTCTTTAAACTTTTACTTTTCATTTTAATACATTTACTTTTACTTTTCAGAAACTTGGACTGTTTTAGGGTTTGGGCGCAGACATTATTGGCCACCCGTTTTTAGTCTTTCATCAGTAAAAATCCACTTTTTCAATATGCTTGTTAATATGATATCCGATCATATTTTCTAGCTAAATCCCTTTATTCCGGTGAAGATCGGAGAAGTGATAGCGTTTGATTCTTGTGTGATCTAATTCGGATTAATTATTTGAATTGCATGCTTATATATGTTTATCTTGTTCTTAATCTATGATTGCTTGCATGTTTTCAGCAGTGTACAATACTTGTTAATTGACTTCCAATTAAACCAACCATCCGTAATAGTGGTTCAAGTTTAATTATGGTTTAGGGATTGACAGTTTTAATTTAAATAAACCGACTAATCGATTTTGTTGATTATGTTTTGGGTCTTTCTCATTCTTAATGTTGCTTGCATATTAAATCTACAGAGCCTCTCTTAGGCTATATGTGGGCTAGAGAAATAGTTAGTGAGTCGTCATCCATTCTATCGACAAGGTAAAGAAAGATTTGTTGTTTACAACCATAACCAATTTGTATGCATGTGTTTAAAGTTATCTTTTCATCGAGTATCAAGAACGCTATGTCAGCACTGAATTGATTGGAACTGGAATTTCCTCTCAAATTTTTTTTTACGAGTTTCCCTTTTCCAATTCATGTGAAAATCAATAATAGACAGTGCAATTTATATTGAAATCAACAAAAAAATAAAAATAAAAAGGTCCCATTTGAAAAATTAGGAATCAGCAGACATACAAACAAAATATAAAAAGCTCATGTAACTAAGAACTTTTTTTTGAAGAAATAGAAAACAAGATAAAAATTAACAATCTACAGTTAAATTATAGTGACAGACAAGGAAGTGTGTAGCGAATATTTACTCCACCAGTTCAGCCATCATTACTGGCACTTTTTACTGTAATCTGACTTGTCAATGCGAACAAAATGATCATATACCGCTGTGAAATGACCACCTTTCTGGTTTTTCAAACTGATTGTTCCATTGTTTGCACCGACTTCAAACAGCACTCCCGGTAATAGCTTAGACATCCTCATCTGCCTGAAACGGTTTTGTAGAATTATATCAGATGAAAAGTCTGCTTTATTGATCTCATGAATGTACAATATATAGACAAGATGGCTTGTAGGCTAAGCTAACCTAATCTAAATACAATAAGGTAATATATAAACAATATTCACACAATATTCTCCGTAATACTCCTCCTCAAGATGGAGCATGAGGATCACGAATGCCCAACTTGCCAATTAAACCCTGAAAAGAACGACGTCCCAAAGCTTTGGTAAACAAATCAGCTGGTTGTTCAGAAGTCCGAATATGATGAGTAACAACAGTACCAGACTGAACCAAATCACGAACAAAATGACAATCAATTTCGATGTGTTTCGTACGTTCATGAAACACCGGATTAGCGGCAATGTGAAGAGCAGCTTGGCTGTCACAAAACAAGCGCATAGGAGAAGAATGCACAACACCCAGGGACTGCAACAGGTATTTAAGCCAAAGCAATTCAGAACATGCGACAGCCATGACACGATACTCAGCTTCAGCAGACGAACGAGAAACAGTCGGCTGCTTCTTTGTCTTCCACGAAATAGGCGAAGCACCAAGCATGACAAAATAACCCGTCAAAGAGCGCCTGGTTATCGGACAGGCAGCCCAATCGGAATCGCAGAAAGCAGTGAGCTGAAGAGAACTATGAGCTGAAAGAAACAAGCCCTGGCCAGGATGGCTCTTAAGAAAGCGCAGAACGCGAAGAGCAGCCTGCCAATGTGAAGCTCGCGGCTTTTCCATAAACTGTGCTAGTGTGTGAACCGAGTAACTAAGCTCCGGGCGTGTAATAGTGAGATAAATGAGCTTGCCGATGAGACGACGATATTGCAATGGATCCTCGTGTAACGGCCCCTCATCCCGAGCAAGATCATGATTCTGCTCCATTGGAAAGTCCGTCGGTTTCGCCCCTAATAAGCCAGTATCCGATAAAATATCCAAGGCGTACTTTCGTTGACACAAAAACAAACCATCTGGGCGACGGGCCACTTCAATCCCAAGGAAATACTTCAGCACACCAAGATCCTTCATGGAGAAACATGAACTCAGATATGCTTTGAAGGCTGACAAAGCATTCATATCTGAACCAGCGATAAGGAGATCATCAACATAGACAAGGACATGAATCGAGACTCCAGATTTCTGATAGGAAAACAATGAGTAATCAGCACGGCTTTGTACAAAACCGTAATGGCAAAGTGCCTGAGTAAGCTTAGCAAACCAATTTCGAGGAGCTTGACGAAGACCATAAAGAGACTTTTGGAGCCGACACACGAGACCAGGTAAAGAAACCTTATAGCCAGGTGGGGGACGCATATATACCTCCTCCTGAAGATCACCATGCAGAAACGCATTATGGACATCCATTTGGTGAAGATGCCATCCTTTAATAACAGCAACAGCCAAAAACAAACGAACTGAATGCATCTTCGCCACAGGCGCAAAAGTCTCAGAAAAATCAGAACCTTCAATCTGGCGATTGCCAAGAACAACAAGCCTAGCTTTATAGCGTTCAACGGCACCATCAGACTGATACTTAGTCTTAAACACCCATTTACAGCCAATGACATGTTTACCTGTAGGAAGAGTCGTCATTGTCCATGTATTGTTACGTTCAAGGGCATCAATTTCAGCGGCCATAGCCAGACGCCAATGAGCAGAACGAGAAGCCTCGGAAAAGGTAACAGGGTCTGTGCCGGAAGTAACTGCAGCAAAAAATCTAGAGTGCGAAATCGAAAAATTATTACAAGAAACATAATCAGCAATTGGGTATTGAATACCTTGAGAAAGTAAGGATGCAGAGCAAGCAGCAGTGGGGGGTGTATTGTGTAAAGTAGTCGCAGTGCAGACATAATCTTTAAATTTCGCTGGAGCTGAGCGGATGCGTGTGCTAGGCGCCCGAGTTGGAGCAGACGGCACTGACGCAGTAGGCGCGGATGCCTCGGACACGCCTGGCACGACTTCGAGCGGTTCGGAGGACAGTTGCGCGGACGCTGGACCGGACGAGTGCTGCGCAGACGCGGGACTGGCTAGCTGCACAGACGCGGGACCAGCTAGCTGCGCGGACGAGGGACCAAAAGCAAGCGCGGGCGCGGGATTAGACGACTGCGCGGAAGAAGGCCCTGCTAGCTGCGCGGACGCGGGACTAGCTAGCTGCGCGGACGCGGGACTAGCTAGCTGCGCGGAAGCGGGACCAGATGGCTGTGCGGAGGCGGGACCAGATGGCTGTGCGGAAGCGGACGCGGGCAGCTCATCCAAGGGCAGAAACGGATCATCCAGATCGTCATAAGCAGCTGGGGACGGACGAGGAGATGGTGCGGATGAGACTGTCGGTTCGGGAGAAGCGAACGGGAAACAATGTTCATAAAACACGACATCTCGGCTTGCAAACATGGTCTTGGACTCCAAATCAAACAATCGCCAAGCCTTCTTGTCGACGGGATACCCGAGAAATACACATCGGCGGCTCCTAGATGCAAACTTGTCTTTGGGCTTTGGAAGCTGGGAGGCGAAGCAAAGCGAACCAAACACCCTCAAATTACTGTAATCAGGAACGCGGCCAAAGAGTTTCTGAAACGGCGAGCGTCCTTGCAACACTTGTGAAGGAGTGCGATTAATCAGGTAGACAGTAGTAAGCACACATTCTCCCCAAAACTGAATTGGAAGATTGCCTTGGAAAAACAGTGCTCTAGCAACTTCAAGGATGTGGCGATGCTTGCGTTCTACTCGGCCATTTTGCTGTGGTGTATAAACAGTGGTAGTCTCGAAACGAACTCCTCCGTCAGCAAAGTAAGAGCGAAGCGGCAGAAATTCAGTTCCATTATCAACACGAACACACCTAATATTTCTTTGATACTGAGTAGAAACAAACGCGAAGAACTCCTTCATCTTGGCAGAAACTTCAGTCTTAGATACTAATAAAAATACCCAAACAAATCTAGAAAAATCATCAACAATTGTTAAGAAAAAACGAGCACCACTAGTAGTGGGGGTGTG
Source organism: Cruciata laevipes (assembly GCA_963678965.1). NCBI lineage: Eukaryota > Viridiplantae > Streptophyta > Magnoliopsida > Gentianales > Rubiaceae > Cruciata > Cruciata laevipes. The sequence goes on from OY787635.1 coordinate 19,865,468, forward strand.
ATAAGGCCCCCAAACATCACAATGAATAAGTTCAAACGAGCTGCTAGCCTGAAAAGTACTAATAGGAAAACTAATCCTAGACTGTTTAGCTCTATGACAAGTAGAGCATGGAACAGTATTATTTTGACGACTAAGTGCTAAAACAGGAATGGAAGAGAGCACGGAATGTGATGGGTGGCCAAAACGAAGATGCCATAACTCAACAGAAGACAACACAACAGCAGCAGAAACGGTCGGCGGCGGAGACGAGATCGAAGGTCCAAGTCTGCGTAACCAATACACACCCCCTTGCTGATTACCCACACCAATCACTTGTCTCGTGCTGATATCCTGTAATACACAAATTCGACTTGTAAGCAAAGCTAGACAGTTTAGCGCAGCAGTCAACTTAGCAAAAGATAGCAAATTACAACGTAATTCCGGAATAAATAAGACATTCGTAAGAAGGACATCTCCAAAGTACAAACTTCCATGTTCAGCAGCAACAGACACAGAACCATCAGGCAGTATAACATCAACACGCTCAGCAGGCATTATATCATGCAGTAAAGATTTAGCACCGGTCATATGATAAGAAGCACCGGTATCGAGAATCCATGGAATAAGCGGCTTACCAGAACCATCAAAATCCTTCCTAGATAACATAATTTGGACATTACCCCATTGGTCCTTGGAAAGGGCCTGGCCGAGAGCTTGACGATCGGCGTCGTTGACTATGGCGGCTGCAAAACCCGGAGGTGGATTTTCGGGGGCAGCGACCGGTAGAGCAGCTCCGGCAAAAGGAGTTCCAGGAGAAACGCGGGTGAAGAAACATGCAGCAGCGGCATTAGCGGCGGCCTGAATAGCCGCATGGAGAGCAGCATTCGAGGCGGCGGCATGTACGCCATCAGCAAAGCCTCCTAACGCTAGTGTTGAAGTAGCAGCGTTGGAGGAAGTAGCAAGTTGAGCAGCAGCGGCCGCCTGGGCGGCGGCAGCAGCTTGGTTGGTAGCGGCGGCTTGGTTGGCAGTAACATCAACGAAACCGTCCTGAAGGTGAGCCATGAGATCAGAAAAGAAAAGGCGGAAGCGAAGTACGGTAGCAGCGGCGGTGTAGAACTCGACGAATGCGGCAGCAAGGAGTGCGGCAGCGGTGAGAGGAACACGGCAGCTAGGGTTTTAAAAATAAAATAAAAATTGATATTAGGTCGTAGGATTTTTTATGCTCTTGATACCATGTAGAATTATATCAGATGAAAAGTCTGCTTTATTGATCTCATGAATGTACAATATATAGACAAGATGGCTTGTAGGCTAAGCTAACCTAATCTAAATACAATAAGGTAATATATAAACAATATTCACACAATATTCTCCGTAATAGGTTTGCAGTAGCTATATCACGGCGGCGTTCGATTTTGATGCCGTTATTGCCGTATCCGAATTTCGAGCTGACCTGAGTGATGTCAAATCCAATGCTGCAGACAATATTAGGCACATGAAAATGCGCCTCTGGTAAGAATACATTACGGATGTTCAGCAGCTCTAATTTTTTGAGTGACTGACTCGAGATATTTACACTGTGATGGTGGTTGTGTAAGTTGATAGATAAATCTTCAAGCCGGGGAAATTTTTGTTCAAAGTTGTTGAAAAAATTGTCACCGGGATTTGTCTCATGAAGGGACAAAATCCTGAGATTTTGGCAGCAATATACCGAATTTAAGCTGAAGAGAGTCGAATAAACACCACTAATCTCTAAAGTTTCGAGTAATGGCGAGCTCCTCATCATATCCTCAAACACCCCATCATCTTCAATATAGGCAACATAAACGCAGTCAAGGCGAAGTCGTTTGAGATTAGGCCACTGTATTCTATCCGGCTTCATAAAACAGAAGTTCTTCAAACGCAACTGCACCAGCGATTCGACTCCGAAAACAGATTCAGGTACAACATCTGGCCGCATACTTTTTCTGAGCGCCTTACTTAACCGATAATCATATTGAATTTGACAGTGGTAAGTGGACCAAAATTGTAGATCAAGATTCTCGGGGCTCAGTTCGGCAGCCCGATCGATACATTCGTTCATGCATTCGTGTGGAAGATCGGATTGGAGTTGAACTCGGAACTCCTCCAGATTGATGTTTTCCTGCTTGTACCTATTCAGAGTGTTGAGCAGGCAATTGATTTCTTCTCTGCAACGCTCTATTGCCTTCGAATCATTGAATGATAGGGACATGGTGCGTCGGTTTTGAACAGCGCTAAAGAAGTCCTTAGAACAGAGGCTCAACTGATTTGCTTCTTTTTCTGTGAGTTTCATCAAATTCACTATGTGCTGAATTACGTCTCCTGGTAGCTCTGATAGGCTCCTCATGACATCTCTATCTGATGCTACTTTTTTCATGGATTCAATGGTTTCGATTTTTGATCAAGGGTTTGGCGATCATACATATATAGAGGTTTTGTTGCCCATTCAAAATAGGAAAACACTTTTTGAATCTTTATTTTGGAGATTTTATCCACCAAAACCTTATTGTTTAAATCAATTACCAAATTAATACTCTTTTGATTTTAATTCCATGTTTAAGATTTTGCCATGTAATTGCACAACATGTAATTTTAGGAACCAATATTTTCGGGACATGAGTTAGGCCCGGTTTGCCAGATTAATTCAGTTCAATTCAATTCAGTTCAGTTCAATGAAAATGTAATTTGATGAAATTAGATTAATTCAGTCATGCTAATTCCATTTCTCAATACATTAATTTTTACTTCAATTCAATTCAGTACATCAAGAAATAAACTTTAGCAAACAGAGCCTTAAAGCTATACTAAAGATAAATGATTACATTTTTTTTCTCTTATGAGACTGTTAAGAACGTGGACAAATGTTAATCTTCTCACTTTAGTCGTCGATATTTTACATTTTAAACATAATTATGCAGTGTATTATTGCTGATTTTTCACTTTCATGTGTGATCCTCACTTTCAAGATTAATATTTTACTTATTAAGCATGATTATTCATTGAGAACAATTGAGACATGTCTCAACCGAGCACTTGTCTTTAAAAATCGAGATATCGTTAGATTCACAATGCGCTCAATTTGTAAACTATCAAAATTTTAGACCAAAATTAACTCATGAAAATAAAGTTATTAACGGTCAAATATGCTCAGACAAAGATGACTAAAAAAGAGTACAGATCTATCTGGTGCAGAGGAAATAACTAAGAGGCGGCATCCCTTAGAAATATGAACTCTGACCTCTCATAAGCACTCAAATAACGCTTTTTTTGCAAAAAGATTGTTCCATTGTTTGCATCGACTTGGTACGTCACTCCAACTTCAGGAAGTACACCACACACCCTTCCCGCCAATTTTATGCGATGGCGTGCAGCATCGTAGCGTTCGATTTTGATACCGTTTCCAGCTGTTTCCGATAAGATATGATTGACGTTGAATCCATTGCTAACAACATTAGGCACGTGAAAACGCGCCTCTCGCAAGTTTCCGATGCTCTGCAGCCTTAAACTTTTGAGGGACTTACTCGACATGATCACACTTCCATCGTACTCAGAGTCATTAAAATTGATAGAAAAATCTTCAAGCTGGGGAAAGTTTTGTTCAAACTTTCTGAAAAACTCGCCACCTGGCCACATCCCGCTAAGATGTAAAATCCTCAGATTTTGGCAACAATTTTCTAACCTGAAGAGTTGCCCATGAGCACACTTAATCTCTAAAGTTTCGAGTAATGGCGAGCTCCTCATCATCATCTCAAACACTCCCTCATCTTCCTTGGAAATTTTGACGTATTCTAAACGAAGCCGTTTGAGATTAGGCCACTGAATTCCTTCTGGTTTCTTCACCAGACAATCCCTCAAACACAAGTGCACCACTGATTCAACTCCAAAAACAGATTGAGGTAGAAAACCTTGCAACTGTAGATAAATATTCTTGGGGCTCAATTTGGTGACCAGATCGATGCATTCGTAGTGAAGACCACTGGCCAGAAGACATTGAACTCGGAACTGGAATGTCTCTAGCTTGATATTTTCCTGGTTGTACCTAGTTAGAGTGTTGTGCAAGCATTTCAGTTTTTCTCTGCAACTCTCTTCTTCACCCACCACCAAACCATTGAACACTAGTGTGTGACGGTTCCGAACTGCGATATAGAAGTCCTTAGACAAGAACATCAACTCATTTGTTTCATTTTTTGTGAGTCTCATCAAATCAACTATGTGTTGAATTATATGTCCTGGTAGCTCTGAAAGGATTCCCATAGCTTCTCTGATTTTTCGTGGATCGAATGGATTCGAGTTTTGAACAAGTCTTTTGGCAATTATATATAGACGGTATAGATTTTAATACCCATTTGAAATAGGAAAACTTTTTTACATATGGCCAGTTTTAGGTTTTCCAAATATCGATAGGAATAGGACTATAGATATGTTCGTTTTTATTCGATTATTTCGTGTGTTGAATCAATAATAGCCGGCCGGTGCAATCATAATTTGATATCTTGCAATGTAAGAATATTTTGGAAGTAATTGAAACTTTTATTTTTTAAGTGCTTATTTAGGGATGCGTAATTAAAAAGTTCTTTTTTTTAAAAAAAAATGGTAATTACTTCATTCAACTTCAGGGTACTAAAGAACTTTTTAACACTAAAGTACCCTGAATTTACATTGATTTTGTAATCTATTTTCCAGTACTAAAATACAGAGAAGTGAGATTACATAGTACTTTTCTATGCCTGGCTGAAAAATCTGAAAGCCCCTCTAAAAATCTCAATTTTTATATGTCATACTAATTATAAATGCTTGGCTGCCTTTTGATAACATCACAAGAATATATGGTTTACAATTTGCCTCTAAACAAATTGTTCTTTGAGGGATTATTTGTGCCTTTTATTTTGTTTGATCTTTTAAATTTTGGACAATACTTTTTCAATTTTTTCCCTTGATCTCTTATGTTTTATGGCCTAAGTAATTAAAATAATTGTATAATCACCTCAAATTTTGTTGAAAGTGATCTCCTTTTAATATGTCCTTACCGCTATCTACATGTACTGTGGCGGTCTATTTTAAAACATAGCATGCTAAATTACACTGAACACCCACAAAACACTCTGTTTTCAAAATGACAAGATCTTCATCATCAAAGGTTTGGTTCCCTTTAACGTTAGCGAATCGAAATTTCGAAACACAAGTATGCTTCTTGACGAAAAGGGAGTCATATGCGGCAATCATTAAGATTGTGCATTTGGGTCATCCGAATAAAACAATCTGAATAAAAGAAAAAATATATAAACTAAAAAGATTGCAAGACTGGAAATATTATTGAAGCAGCTCTTGAATATCATTAGTACTCAATTAGAACACGAGATTAACAATATATAAACCAAACCCCTCTGGATTCTAGCTAGAAATCTTTCTTTTGAGATCCTTCTTTGGTTCCCAATAATTTTATGACTCAACAAGTACTAAATAAAATGAAAGCACATGCAAATCAAAAAAAAAAAAAACCCAAAACATTAATAAAGGCTGCTAATAATTGTAACTACTTCCTCTGTCCCAGCCAAATAGTTCTGTTTGTAACACTGAAAACGTCGAAACAAACAGAACTCTTGTCGTAAAACAGAGGGAGTAGTTAACATCTCAGCAGAACGGAGCTGCTGCAGGTGCAGATGCATGGTACATAGCATTCCTTGAGCAGTTCATGTTCCCATTCACATCATCCATATTCCACAGACCATCCCAGATGGTTTCTTGATCGATGTTACTGGTCCCCGGCACGGAACCATAACCGTTGAATATGGAGCTGAGGAACACTTGGTGATCACCACCAGATGAAGATGAAGATGAGTAATTATAGAACTGGTTACTCATGTTATTGTTCATGTAGTCATGAGTTTCGTCGAGAACCGACACGAGTTTGTTCATGTCAAAGGTTTGCTGATGAGTACTCTGCAGCATCTGCAGCTGCTGCTGCTGCTGGAGCTGGAGCTGCTGTTGCTGCAGCAGAAACTGCTGCCTTCTGAGGATTCGAGCTTTCGATTTTTCGGTGTTGATGATGTTCGAATGGGGATGGAGATCAGAGGATGGTGATGATGGCTTTGCCTTCTTCTTGAAATGAGTTCTCCAGTAGTTCTTGATCTCATTGTCTGTTCTTCCTGGCAGGCTTCTTGCAATTGTTGACCATCTAAGCAAATGGAAGATATTTTGCATTAATAAATTTCACTTTCTTAATCCATTAGATGATATTTTATAATAATATGTTAAAAGGGGAAAAGGAAAAAAACTCACCTATTTCCCCATCTAGCATGAAGCTCCAAAATGATCTTCTCTTCATGAGGGGTGATCTGGCCTCTCTTAAGGTCTGGTCTCAGGTAATTCACCCACCTCAATCTGCAGCTTTTCCCATTTCTTTTCAGTCCTGCAAAAAAGACAATATTTCCATTTAGCTAAAAATTAAAGAATATTATCATTTTATCATGCAAGATTTTGATCATTTCATTTCCACCCACTCTATAGTGGAAGCAAGAATGTATGAAAAGTAACAACTTAGCAACATTCTAGTTGGTTGGAAAAGTTTCAACCAACATAAACCGAAAACTGCTGAAAAAGTCGAACTGTGCAGTTTGAAATTTCAAGCAACATGAATAGAAAACTGCTGAAAAAGTCGAAAGCTGTGCAGTTTGAAATTTCAAGCAACATGAATAGAAAACTGCTGAAAAAGTCGAAAGCTGTGCAGTTTAATCTGGAACAGAGTAATACCTGCGAGTCCGCACACAGAGTTCCACCTTCCTTCACCATGCAACTTGACATACTCAATCAGAAGCCTGTCTTCTTCAGTAGTCCAAGGCCCCTTTCTCCACCCTTCTTCAACCCCCATTCCCCAGCCCAGCTGTTGGTGATCTTCTGCAGCTGCCATCACTGCCCAAGACATTACTATTTCTGGAAAGGAAAGCTAAGCTTGCAACTCCCCTTTTAGTAATAGTACTATATATGTTGTTAGCACGTACTAAGGTTTTATTGATTGTTTGTACTCAATATTCTGTGACATAATGTGGATTTCTCGTCCCTATTTATACATGTGAGTTTTCTTAGTCAGTCAAATTCACGTCGTTTTCAAATCAATACTGTTGACGGTAAGCGTCTTATGGTGGGTTGAGACCGCGTAGATCTTTTGTAAACACTATTTTATTTTGTTGAGTAATTTAATCATTTTGTAGTATGTTAATTTATCTTTTTATACGTGTGATTATAATTTGTACACTAAAATATTAATGGTTTTTGAGCTGTTATGTATTGATATTCTAATTAATCGACCATTGTTAAGTGCTCCTCATATGCATACACGTGTATATATGTTTAAAAGATAAGGATCAAGCACTTCACTGTTTGAACAAAATATGTTGCATTTAGTTTGTATTGTATTTATAACCTAAATATTTTATTTTGTAACTTAAATATTTTATCCTTTGTATAGCACCTTCTTCTTTTGTATAACATGTACATAACTTGTTATGTATCCAAACTAAAAGTAATCAAATGAAAATGCCAACTCTGCACGTATTATTATAGATTTTATTCTTATCGGTCTGGTGTTAATTATGCTCGTGTGTTTAAAATCTTACTTTTTCGAGATTTGATAGCATTATTATGAATTAAAAAACACTGCTTTCCTATATTGTTTTGCTGCCATAAAAAATATTTTAGTTTAGGATGTATAATAATAATAATGATAATGAAAAGTAACATTTAGATATAAAATTAATAAAGAGCTTGAAACTTTCTAAAGCATTCGATGACAAGTTTGCAAATTTGGAACAGATCACACTTCTTGAAGATGCCCAAAGGCTAAACATTGATCAGATAAATCTCCAATAATAAAATAAATAAATAATAAAATAGTGAGGAAAAGGGACACGTGTTGGCTACACATAGGGATTAATGCATATTAAACTCAAAAAGGGGCATAAAGTTCTCATTCATTGTACCATTATGAAACCCTAATTAAGATTAAAAAATTTGGGTGGCCATATCTTTAACCTTGAAAGCCACAAGCAATGCCAATAGAAGAAGCCCAGGTGTTGGATTTGCTTACTAATTAAGGGGGATTTGAGTAATTAAAATACGTTTTCTGGATGCCATTTTGGGGATTTTTGAGCCCATTTATATATATAATATTCAAAGCTACGTCACAAAGGGAACAGCTGGTTTATCAGATGATGGTTTTTTATTAGTGCTTTGGTGAGTAACCACAAGACAAAATATTTAACAACAAAATACACGAATAATTATTTTGAGAAATTTGTCTGTAATTGAGTTTTGCACTGATCGCTTCACCTAATTACCGTTAAAATATGTAAATAGTAAGAACTTTGGGAATCGTAATTAAGTTATTATTTGTGTCAATAATCTTATACTAGCTAGCTAAGCTAGCTGGAAAAGAAGCTTCTTCTCCATTCTTAAGCATAACTAAAATATTATTACTTGAATTGCACATGAACGTGCGGAACTTAGCCGAGGGATAAAAGTAATTAAAGTGGCTCATTAACTAATTTACTGGTGAACGTATCTGAAACACAGTTGACTGACTAAAATTGATTGTGCGGTAGAAATTTTTTATTAGTCACTGTTCATGAAATTAACGACATATGATATATCATGCACGAATGGAAATTACAACTCGTTGTTCGATGATTAAAAGTGGTGAAATATTTTGTGGGATTAAAATGAAAAATCTTTCCTTCTTTTTCCATCTAAAAAGAAATAAACAACCTATTACATTTCTTGAAAAAGGCAATTTAGAATGGTAAAACTTTTCTTTTCATTCAAGTGATCATATTCTTCACTATAACATTATAAGACTTTCTTGTATAACATTTATCAAATATTACGGTTGTATATTGTCATTTGAAACTATCTTCCAAAAATAGTATAAGTAAAAGGTGATCGATCAAAGCATTAACGATTTCGGGAGAAAATGCCAAAACAGTCGATTTAGAACGATTGCAAGATCAGCGAAGTGAAGATTAGCTAAATCTTTTAAGAATTATGTATTCGGAATGGAAGCTTAGCCGTGAGATATGTACGGATTTTAAAGGGATCAAAGTGGGAAACATAAAATCATTGCTTTATGGAAGTAATAAAGCTAACATGTTTAATGAAGCATTTCTTCTCTAACACAACTTTACATTAAGGCCGTCCTTATTCATCTAAAATAAATGAGAAAGTTTTGGATGATACCTGTCCTTGTGGAGATCAAGAGCAGGGGAATGAACATTTACTGTTTCTGCTTGATCTTTTAGTCAGTTTGTTTGATCTTTCAATCAATGTCCTTGAGTATTTTTGTTTTGCCTTGATTTTTCAGTTAATTTGATCTTTCGTTCAATTTGCTTGATCTTTCGGTCAATTTTCTTGATCATTTCCTTGGTCAATTTCACCAACGACAAATTCAATCAAGGAAATCAGAGGATTTAAAGCTCACCAACGACAAATTCAATCAATAGCAGTCTCATATAATCTTTGGTCAGGTCTCAAATGAGAATTTGCCAAAATAAATTGAACTTATATTTATATTTCATATTTGTACGAAAATCATAATTAAAAGAGAGTTCTTGCATATTAATAGATACCATACTAATTTAAACCCTCAATCTTCTTCCTCGTCTCTCTTCGGGGATGGGAACAATGTTTGATTATTTATCTTAGATTTATGTACTAAATAAGTGTGGAATTTTCATACAAATGTTTTGGATCACTCAGATCCGAAGATTCACTAAGTTTTCTTTTTCAATGACGTTTTTTACGATCGAAACCCTTACTCAATCTCTTTGTAGTTCGGTTATTTTAGCTAAATCTAGTATTTGGATGTTTGGTTTTGTGTTTTAATGCATCTACAGTTTGAATAAATGTGTTTACCCTTGAACTACACAGATCAATGTATTCGTGGTGTTGCATGTTCCATTCCCTTGTTATAAGTGAATTTTCTCAATAATGTTCTTAATCAAATTTCATTTTTGAAAAGCTTAATCAAATTTGATTAAGCACGATGTGTGACCAGCTAAAACAACGGACAGTCATGTTTGAATTGATAAAGCCCGAAATCTATATATTAATAATGTATTTGTATATTTAGTTTATGAGGAAATTCACATTTTAACCTCGACAAAACTGAATCGATTCCTAATTGTACTTGATTATAAAAACAATATGGGTCTTCTTCTACAGATTTCGCCGGCAAGCTCCTCCGTTCATATTTCGCAAATTCTACCTTTTGTTCTAAATTCCTCATGTTCATGTTTTGAGTGAAAGTACTCATTTTTAAGGAATTAGCATCTCATCTTTTAATTCAAATACCTCATGTTTTAGTTTATATCATGCACTTTTTGTATTACACATTTTGCTTTAAAATGCTCATGTTGCCAATACATAAGGCTAATGTTCATGTTTTGTGTCAAATTTCCTCATGTTGCCCATACATAAGGTTGATGTTCATATTTTGTGTCAATTTCCTCATGTTTTAAGAGGTGTCACACACATATAAATTATATAGTTTGTGTTCAATGTGTGTAACATGGATATTTTTGAAATTTTATATCTTACTATGTGTTAATTTTGATTTATTTGGGATATTGTAACCGGAATCCCCAAAATCTTAACATAAAATAAATTATAATAACTCCACAAGTGTAAATGTGTTTTGAAAGATTACATAGAATTGTCTAAACATTAAATTATATTCTTCTCAATACGTATCTTGTTAAATAGCTAAACTAATCCTAAACTGGACTAATATATAATAAAGGGGTTGTAGAAGTATAGAGGTAAATACTTACTGACTAACTCGGTTTAAACTAACTGTTTACAAGAGGTACGATTTATCAAGTCAACGTCAATACAGGGGTACAATAACACTTTTAAAAAACTCAAGGACACATTAGCACTTAACCAAGAACTCAGATGTGCATAGTCACTTTTTTCTATATAATATACATTGTGTACATGAAACAATCACATAAAAATATGAACTAATTATTAGTTCAATTATAAGTTTATAAAGAAACTTTTTGTTTGAACTTTTGTTTAGTTTAAGTTGTAAAGGATATAAGTATATGGACTGAGTTTTCCCTATAGATGTCATTTGTGGAAAAAAGAGAGATTATGATGATAATGTTTGAAAGGATGGAGAGAGACGGCTCTCTCTAAGCATGCAACATGCTAATCGCTACCTATATCTTCTTTAATTAATTAATTAAGCTTAAAATATACTCTGTGGAGGATGAATTAGTTCAGACATTCCAGCAAATTGATCTTTCTCTAGAAGCATTTGAATGTGGTTGTTGGATCCGCAGAATCTTTTCTAGTACTTATTTATTTTGTAATGCTTGGCGATATTTTCCGTTTGATATCAGAACAAATTGACAGATTAATTCTACAACTTAGCTTAATTGAATGGTGTTCATTCTTAATTAATACGTAAAAGGTCCATTTTAAAGGTAAGTTAATACACTAAATAATAGTGTAAAATGTTGGGTTTGAAAATGAGAGTATCAAAATTCTGAGATATCCTCTTTTGTAAAATGTAAAATACTGTTGCATATAGAAAACTTAGCTATTCAATAATAGAAAATTTAAAAATAAATAAACAGCTGTTTTCCATCTTTTCATTAAGCAAGAGGTGGGAAGAATAAATGCAGCGCTACTAGGGTTTAAGGCTAGGGTTTGCAGCCCTGGTATAATTAAGAGAAGCTTGTTGTATTTTATTCGGAATTTAAACCTTTTAAAATGTTTGCAAGTTAATCAAAAATAAAAAATTTACACAAGATCAACATAAATACATCTAACATCAATTAATAATTATTAAAATAGGTAAAATTTAACAAATAAATAACATAAAAAAAACAAATAAATAACATAATAAAAGAAGCATCAAAGAACAACATACAATTATAAAATAACTGTCTAGCTTTTGATACTTTCTTCTTTCTATGTTTAGTGATTTAGTTAAGAAACCTGGCATCAATTTTGTGAAATTTTAAACATATATTATCTTTGAAACCAATATCTGCTATAGTACAGTATAACCAGTAAGAAAGAGATTGTTACTTTGTAAATTTTACTGTTTCATGAGTTAGAAGTGAAACTAAGAGAAAAATAAAGGTGAACAAGAATTTAATATTGCCGTCCACTAGTAAGGATAATCATGGTAAAGTATGCTAAGCACCGAAGGTCTATGGATTAAGGAGAAATGGTGAATAAATTCTCACTGGATCACATTATTCTTCTTGAGATATTTTTTGACTCTCTAATATATATTAGTACACTCTAATATATATTTTTTGAAATATTTTGTTTTTGAATACACTTTTACATGGTTTTTTATTATTTATTGAGGATTTCTCAATCGAAATTTTTTTAAAAGTAGAGTAATAAATAAAGGAAGGTCTCTTGTCAGCCAGTACTATTAATTGAAACTATAGATAAATATTAATTTTTTAAAACCTAACCTTTTTAGGTATTAAGTGTAATCATTTAATGTATTATTGGTATTTTTCTTATATTCACATATGATTTTTTCACTTTAAAATTATTATTTTTACTTATTAAACCTGGTTACTTAGTGATACCAGGTATCTGTTGATAATTTGTCTAATAAATAAGCCTGTTGGAGACCATAGAAGAAAGTACAGAAAATTTAATAGATACAACATTAGTTTAAGACCAATTCTTGGGTGAGGCAGCCTCACCCATGAGGCAGGACCAATTTAACCCATTTTTTGATGAGATTTGATGAATTGGCACCTCAAGACTTGATGAGTTGATCATGTTTGATGAATTGACACTGATGTTTGATGAGGTGATGTTGAGATTTGATGAGTTGGAAGCGATGTAGAATGAAGTGACAACATTGAAACTAACCTATTTGGCCTTGCCTCATGGGTGAGGCTGCCTCATAAGAGAATTACTCTTAATTTAATTACATTCTCTGATTTGAAAAAAAACGGGTTTACATAAATTCTTAGAATAATAACATTTTACAATTTAAATTAAAAATTCAGATGGCAAAATAAATAGGGTTTAAGGAGTAGTTTGGTCCACGTAGGAATTAAGTTCCCACAGAATTTGTAATTACTCGACTTTAAATTTCTTGCCAAAATCCTAAAAATTTGGTAATATTGTTTGGTTGCATACGTACAGAATTTGTGATTTCTTGAACGGGGGAATGGTGAAGAGTAATAAATGTAATGATACGGTAAAATAACGAGGAATTGTAAACTAACTAGGGAAACCTTGGTAAGATATTTCCTGCGTTTCGTTGGAAGTTCAAATTACGCGTAATCGTAAGTTCCTGCATTTTATGTATTATCCGTCAATCAAACAACTACACAATATCCAAAATCTTAGTATTCTATAATTCTCACATACGTATACCAAACGACTCCTAACGACGTCATGAACAATTAATATTAATTGTGCAGAAATGTTAGACTTTCAAACTTGGGGCAAGGCAAAGCGTGTTAGAAATGGATCACACTCGTATTCTTTTTGAGCAGAAATGCTAAAATATTACAAAGCTTTTAGGTAGGTACAAATTAATCATCTTATCTCTTTAATTAGCTAATTAAGTTAGTGCTTAACAATTAATCAACACACTTAGGGAGGATTTCATCATCAAATTCTTCCCTTGACTGAACATTCCATTAGTTAATTTTGGTTTGTAGAACCATCAGGCATCAAGGCAGGTAAAAAGAAACACATGATTAAATATAAAACTAATTTACAGTACATGTATAACTCAAAAGATAAATGTCTTGTTGTAATCATTAATAGTAGTCTCATTATTTATATGTGGATAAATATCTGAAAATAATACATTGATAAAATAAAAATGGCATAGATTTAGGTGTGGTTAGATGTGCATTTTTACTCAAACATTATATTTTTCTCAAAAACTTTTGGGTTTTATCATTTTTTTTTGTTAGACAAATTATCATTTGAAATATGTTTTCATCGGTCTCACTAAATTACCATACTTAATATAATATATCAGTTTTGAAAGTGAAAAGATAAAACATGGAAGTTTAATTTAATCAACAATGAATAATACACTAAATGATCGGTCGAGATTAAAAGTGAGAAAATCAACATTTGTCTCCAGTCTCAATTGACTACAAACAGACGTCGGACCTTCAATGTTCATATTAGGATATTTTGTGAATTTTTAATGTATATCTGATTGTTAGGGAAGATACATTTTCCTTTTAGGAGTCTACTTTGTAATTGTCTATAAAGGCTTGTTTTGTGTATCAATACACAACAACTTTCTGCGATATATTTCTTTACATGGTATCAGATATTCTTTCCTGAGACCTTACAAATTTTCTTACGATAATCTTCCCTAAATCCTAAATTTCTTGGAGCCGCCGCCGACCGTTGTTAGCTGCTCGCCGCCGCCGCTAGTCGACCTCCGACTCTGCTACTCCTTGCTGATCGTGATCCTTACTGCTATGTTGATTCTACTGCCACCTTTTACTGCCAAACTTACTGCCGCACCTCGTCAATTGCCTCCGGGAACACCGTTTGCAGGCTCGGCTGCCGCTCTAGCTGCTATCCCGCCGCCGCGGGGATTCGCCAAAGCCGTCGTTCTGTCTGGTTTTGACCGTCATCTGTCGGTTCTATTTTAACTGATGAACAGTGGAGTACGACCTTAAACCTTTTACTAAAATGCATAATCCTTCTGGGTAAGCTCGTTCTACCTTGGATACTTGATCCGGGAGCTTCCTACCACATGACTGGTGCTAAGGGTGCTCTTTCTAACATTGTTACTGCTGATCATACTATTGATGTTGCTTTACCTGATAGAACTATTTCTTCTGCTCTTGAATATGGAACTATTGCTTTTGGTGGAATTACTTTGACCCATGTACTTTACATACCAAAATTACGTTGCAATCTCTTATCTTGTTCTAGATAGTTAGGCACATTAAAATGTCTTGCTTTGCTCACTGAAAATTATTGTCTATTATTGCATGTCAGTTCGAAGATAGTGATTGGTGTGGGTAAGCAGTATGGTGGGGTTTATTGGCTTTGTACGTTGGATGATGGAGGCCGCCTGCCGTCGTTGGAGCCAAGCCGAGCCGCCGCCATTTCTGCTTCGTCTTCTAGTCTTTGGCATCAGCGTTTTGGACATTCATCCTCAATGGTTTTGTCTTCTCTCTTTCCTAGTAGTCATCGTAAAGATAGTGCTCCTTGTTCTGTTTGTCATAGAGCAAAGCAAGTACGAAGTAGTTTTCCCGTGAGCTCTATTAGTTTAGCGCAAATGTAATTTGATGAAATTCATGTTAATTCAGTCATGTTGATTCTTTTTTCAATACAATAATTTTCATTTAGTTCAGTTCAGTTCAACAACAAATAAACTCTAACAAACATGGCCTTACATGAATACTTATAATTAAATTGATTTTCACAACTAAAAATCAAATGTTTAAAATTATAAAATTCATGTATAATATAGAGACAAAAGTTTGAAACTAGGTAGTGATGTGCTTATTTTGAGATAAAAAATTTGAAAGAAAAATTATAAAATATGAAAAATATATTCTGCCCAGTTAACCAATTTCACGTAGGAGGGAATGTTCCCGCCTTAGGAAACCAAATAGTAAATGTTTGTCCCGCCTTAGGAAAAGAAATGTTCCCGCCTAAACAAATAGTAGTAGAGCAAATGTTCCCTCCTTGTGAGATGTATGCGGCCCAATTTACCTAAAACGACACGGTATATCGACGTATTCTGCTCAAACGATATCCCCAAATCCCTTATTCCTTTATTGTCACCAGCGAAATCTTGGAGCTCATCAACCTAATGCCCGATAGATTTTGCATGTGTCAAATCTCCGTGCCTTGACATTCCGGCGTTGATTTCTTATTGACACGGCTTCGTCTTATAGGAAGATGGAAACTGAGGGCGGGGTTTCAGATATCACGTTGAAACAAGCAGCCATTTGGTGTGCCTTTCTTGTTTCCTGTCCTTCTATGACATTATTTTAATTCTGTTTTGTCAAAATTATTGGTTTTTAAAATATATTATTTGAAAATGTGGAATTTGAGGTTGAAAGCTTGGGAAATGTTATTAAAGTTGTGATTTTTATATGCAGACTTAACTGTAGATGATACATGGTTTATTTGAGGGTGTTTGTTCCTGAATTTGAATATGTTTTCTAAGGATTATGTCATTTTACCTTGTGGCAGATAATGTGTTCGAATGATGATCCCAGTAATGAAGATAACATAGAAGAGGTTCATGTTGTGGTGGATAGTGATGAATCTGGTGAGGTGGAATATGAAGTTGATAGAACGGATTTAGAGTTTGATGAATGGATGCAAAATGAACAAGAGGTGCCTGAAGTGGAACCATTGTTGGAAGTTACAACCGGGGCAGGGACTCGGGCAGAAGAAGTTATTGATGATATCTCTACACCCACAAATGGGATGGAGTTTGAATCTGCTCTTGAATTTGTGATTCATATTCACCGCTATGGGTTTGCTAATGGTTTCCAAGTTCGAATTAGAGATTCAAGAAGTACTCCCGGAGAGGCGAACGAAAGTTACGGCTCCAGAGGCCGTGTTCAATTTGGTTTAGAACTACTCAATTTCAGAATTTGACACTTCCAAATTTGTTCACTAGGTCGAGCCTTCTTGCCATAGCCATAAACCTTACCAATCCCTGGCAAGGTTGAACTTTCTACACTTGTGTCCGAACCTTTGTTGGATTGAACATGTTTACTATGTTTACCAAACTCGGCCATTAAATGCTTGTATAACTCCTCATTATCCATTGCTGACAAACACAAGCTAGCACATGCCTTGGACATCTCACCATACCGCTTCATAGCAGGGGTCTCATTACCTTTAACATTATTGTATGACAACACTTTTTTCAAATATTCCCTAGGCACATCTTTCCTCCATCTTTCTAACACATACTTCTCCGGGACTACGTCGATGCCCTCCAACATGATGACATGCATTGCATGAGTGCAGAGGATACCCCTAAACTCAAAATTATTACACTAACAATCCAAATCCATTGTAGTTCTATTTAGGCATATTTGGAATTTCCTCCTCCTCGAGACCCCATCCGAAACTTTGCTCATAACCACTTCGTACGTCACTTTATCACCAGCTTCACAAAGCTTCATCCCATTGGCATAATTCAATCCATCTACTTGAGTTTGGATCTCTAAGAATTTGGTTGAGGTAAATTTCTCTTGGTAGATTACCTCGAACACATGATTGGTCGACGTAGGCCATGGACGATTAGAGTTGTTGAACGTCAAAGTATGCTCCACATTAGCTCTTTTCTCCACAGCAAGGCCATACTGTTCACGGAATACTCTCAGTGTCGTGTTACCATCCACATACCCCTTAAAAAAATGGTTCATTCCCTCACTACATTGGGTGGTTGACATGCCTGCCCAAAATTCCTTCTTCAAATATACTGGCACCCAATGCTTCCTATTTTTATACAAGTCCTTGTACCACAGTTTGTTACCTAAACTGTGCTTAATCTCCCAAGCCTTCCATGCCACTTCGAATTCAGCAATAGTCATCATATGGTGAAGCATTTTGCGAAATTCGGAATTAATATCCACCCAATTTGAAGAGCTGCCCAAATTCTTGCTCAAATTTCGCTTAATATGCCATATACACCACCTATGCCTTGCATTAGGAAACACTTTGCTAACAGCATTTCCTGAAACCAGATTCACACAACAATTATCACATATACTTCCACATTTCTAATATAACAAACTAACACAAAAGTGCATTAGAATGGTGCACATTCATTTACATATGGTTTGATTAATTGTCTAGCTGACCAATTCAAAGTAAGGTTGTATATAAGCTAAGTTTCTATCTAAGACAATCACAGAAACTTAATAGCACCAAAATGGATACCCATTTGAGTAGATATTACTTCTTTTGCAGTGACACCGAATACAATGACACCAATATTTTCCAACTTAGTTGTCTCACATACTTTTTCTATCAATACAAAACAGCCAAAATTATTTGAGGAGTCAATTTAACAGTATATATCTTCACATACCTATTGCTTTACATTGATCTGTTATTATTCCCTTTGGTAATGTTCCCATACAACGTAGCCACGCTTCAAAAACCCATTCATAACTCCTTGCATCCTTTATGGTTATCAAGGCACATCCCAACAACAATGAATTGCCATGGTGATTCGCTGCAATAAATGGTGAAAAAGGCATTCGGTATCTATTTGTTACGTAAGTGCTATCAAAGGAAAATACATCTCTAATCTAGAGCTTGCGACTGTTTTGAATTAATGCATTGTGATGTTTGGGGGCCTTATAGCTCTCATTCTTCTAGTGGTGCTCATTATGTTTTAACTATTGTAGATGATTTTTCTAGAGCTGTATGGGTTTATTTGCTTGTTGCAAAATCCGACGTAGCTACTAAGATTAGGCAATTTTGTGCCTTAGTTAATACACAATATAGTCGGCATGTTCGTCGCATTCACTCAGACAATGGCACTGAATTTCTACCTCTACAATCATACTTTGAGGAGAATGGTATCATTTTCGAGACAACTTGTGTTTACACACCACAACATAATGGTCGAGTGGAGCGCAAGCATAGACACATACTTAATGTCGCCCGAGCTCTCCTTTTTCAAGCTGATCTACCTATCAAATTCTGGGGTGAATGTGTTATTACGGATGCTCATTTAATCAACCGGACACCGACCCCCTCCTTGATGGTCGAACTCCATTCGAGCTGCTCCATAGCTGTAAACCAGATTACAAGCTTCTACGTGTGTTTGGTTGTCTCTACTATGCCTATCAAATTCCAAGGAGTCGAGACAAGTTTGCTTCAAGAAGTCGTCGTTGTGTCTTACTTGGTTATGCTATTGGGAAGAAAGGATATCACATTTACGACTTGGAAACACACACATTCTTTGACAGTAGGGATGTTGTGTTTTATGAAGACCATTTTTCGTTTGCTGAGCCGGTTCCTCCGACGACGACCGATCCCTCTCAGGTTGCTCCACCGTCGTTCCTTTATGATGATGATTTGCCAGATGTTGTGCCCCCGTTCGCTGATGTGCCACTTCAGTCTCGCTCTCCGCCTTCAGATGTTTCTCCTAGGCTGCCAGCACCGGTACTCGATCACAGCACACCACCTTCAGGCGCATCATCCCCTTCGGCCGGCACGAATTCTCCGCCTACCAATGGTTCCCCGATCGGTATGGGCATTCTCCATGTCAGCGTTTCTAAGTCTCCAGTTGGTATGGGCATTCCGACTCCCCCTCCTGTTCCAGCTCGGGTCAGCAAACGTGAAAAGAAGCAACCTGGATACCTGAAGGATTATATTTGCTCTGCTACTGCCATTAAACCCCCCCCCCACTACTGCTTCTTCCGCACTGCCATCATCACTATCTTCTGGTATTCAATACCCTATTACAGGCTATGTTAATTGCGATAGATTTTCTGCTTTGCATGCTAGACTTTTGTGTGCTGTAACATCTAGTACAGATCCTACTACGTATTCTGAGGCATCTAAACCCGCCCATTGAAAGGCTGCTATGGATGAGGAACTTGGTACTTTGGCACGTAACGGCACTTGGACTATGTCGGCTCTTCCTCCGGGAAAGTCTGCTATTGGCTCTAAATGGGTTTACAAGACTAAATGGCTCCATTGAGTCACATAAAGCTATGCTTGTTGTCCTTGGTAATCGTCAGATAGAAGGCGAGGATTTTACTGATACATTTGCTCCTGTTGCAAAGATGGGCTCTATCCGTTTATTTCTTTATGTGGCTGTGATTAAAGGCTGGAAGGTCCATCAGATGGATGTTCATAATGCCTTTCTGCATGGTGATCTTGAGGAGGAGGTTTACATGTGTCCCCATCGGGGTTACTCCGTTCCTTCTGGGTTTGTTTGTAAGCTCCAGAAGTCTTTGTATGGATTGCGGCAAGCCCTTCGGAACTGGTTTGCTAAGTTAACTTCAGCCTTGCGAGCTTTTGGATTTGTCTAGAGTAAGGCCGACTACTCTCTTTTTACCTATATACGTGGCGAGCTTTCACTACATGTTCTTTTTTATGTGGATGACTTGATAATTGCTGGTAGCTCCAAGACTCTTTTGACTGAATTTAAGACATATCCGGGTTCTTGTTTTCATATGAAGGATCTCGGCCTCATGAAATACTAATGGAATTTTTTATCTCAACGAAAGTATGCTCTTGATATTCTTTTGGATACCGGTTTGTTGGCTTCTAAACCTACGGATTTTCCTATGGAGCAACATCACGATTTGGCTCCAGTTGAAGGCCCTTTGTACGACGATCCCGAGCAGGTAGGTGCCTGGTTGGTCGTCTGATCTATTTGACCATTACCCGTCCTGAACTTTGTTATGTAGTCCACACATTGGCTAAGTTTATGAAGGCACCATGTGCTCCCCATTGGCATGCTGCTTTGAGAGTTCTGCATTATCCGAAGAGTCATCCAGGCCAGGGATTGTTTTTATCTGCTCACAGCTCCTTACAATTAACAACTTACTGTGATTCGGACTGGGCGACATGTCCTATTACTCGTCGTTCTCTGTCAGGATATTTTGTGATGTTTGGTGACTCCCCAGTTTCATGGAAAACGAAGAAACAGTCGACTGTTTCTCGTTCGTCTGCTGAAGCCGAGTATCGAGCTATGGCCGCTGTTTGTTGTGAACTTCTATGGCTTTGGTCAATCTTGTCTTCTTTAGGAATTGATCATCATACTCCTATGCGCCTTTTCTACGACAGTCAAGCGGCTAATCACATTGTGGCTAATCCAGTGTTTCGTGAGAGGACTAAGCATAATGAGGTGGACTTTCATTTTGTTCGTGATCTTGTTCAATCGGGTGCGGTTGCTACTTATCATATTCGTACTCACGATCAGCCCGCTGACATACTAAGCCTCTTGGCAGACATCAGTTTCAGACTTTACTTAGCAAGTTGGGCATTCTCGATCTTCATGCTCTAACTTGAGGAGGAGTATTAGGATATTTTGTGAATATTTAGTGTATATCTGATTGTTAGGGAAGATACATTTTTCTTTTAGGAGTCTACTTTGTAATTTCCTATAAAGGCTTGTTTTGTGTATCAATACAGCAACAACTTCCTGCGATATCTTTCTTAAAGGTTCAATTCCCCAATAATGATACATGCCATTAGTGCTCTTCCTTCAACATAAAATGCATATGTAACATCTTGAATCACGTCCTCCGCAGCTCCCAAGAATCTACCATTCTCATCCAGGGCAACGACTCCAATTCCAGCACGTCTCTCTCGAATGCCTGCATCGAAAAGTATCCTCGATCCATGAGACAGCGAACGGAGAAGAGAATCCTCTGATAGTTCTTCAGACGTCCTTTCTGGCCACTAGTTCGCATTGTGAAAGGATCGGAAACAAGCTTTCAAAAGTGGAATTCATACGGTAATTGATTTTGAATTTTATTGTGGAAATAGTAATGCGCGCCAAGAGCGTGTCCTATCACTATCGGAATAAAGGCAGACGATTAATAAGTTAACTTAAATTATGAATAGTTTACTATTTCTTAATGTATTGTCATAAACTAAGCAGGCCGGTCGGGCTGTCTGGCACTGCAACTCCTAAATCCTTTCATTTGACCGTATCATTTTATCAAGAACAAATTCATGACCAAAATAAATAAAAAAGATCAATATATTCGCATGATGTAATTACCATTAATTAATTAGGTAAGGCTTTTCTGTTAATACTCAGTTGACTAAACCTACTAGTGTTGACCAAATATATTTACTAGCCTACACCCTATTAGCTAGCTAGGTCCATGAGAGTTGACTAGGTCAATGCTAATTGACTTTGACATTGATTTTGACTCCCACAAAACTTCAACCGCACTTTATTTTCAGCTTTCGAAATTTGCAGATAATGCATATATTGAATTCAGACCATTATTATGTGTCATGTATATGGTTTCTTGATCAAGTTGAAATTTTGAAATGGCTCATGATGATAAGTTTCCGAAATTAATTGTGTGTTTTAAAAATCAATGCACATGTTAAATGTTGATATTGAGAAAATGTCTAGTAATCCTTTCAAAAAGAAATGTCTAGTAATAATTACGAGTGAAATCCACATTCAATTTTACATGTCAATCTATCAAGAAATATATATATATATATATATATGGAGATGTTAAGTCGCAACTGCAACAAACTATAACCAAATAGAGTCTCATGCATTTCTTACGCCACTACTACAATTGCAATATCATTTGGCTCAGAATTCAATATGTTTTAATAGATTATAACAAATTTATTCGTAATTAGTTAGTTTAATAATACTTTGATTGCTTGGATAAAAATCTTGTTGACTCTTCTATAAATATATCTATAAGAGATGCATTATGGGTTAATGGTTATTTTCAAAGAAACACCTAGTTGACTATGCATGATAAAATTCAAAGCCATAATGGCTTGCAAGAAAATAGTCTTGCTACTATCGATCCCAGCAACTTTTAATAATTAGATCTTCTATTAGAAAAAATACTATTAGATCTTACAAGGTTTAGGCTAAAAGTATATATTTTTATGAGTTGCAAACAATTAAAACTCTAAGTTGGGTAAATAGCACGAATGGAGAAAGTATATTCGTAGTACCTTTTGGTTTTTTTAACCTTTTCCGGATTGTTCCCGGTAGGCTTACATGCCCATCATGACTAACCCAACAAATTAAAGATATAATTACCGCCAACAGTAAGTATATATTCCCACTTTGAGTAACAATAATGATTCCTAGTTTGACCACAAATGCTTAATTATGTATCAGATAAAGTCTACAAAAGTAAAAGCAAATTAATTGAGATTATTTGATCTTAGCTAAAAATTGATCACGCTGAGATATGAACTTGATCGAAGCACAAAAGAAAATTAATTAAGTTCATTTGAAATTTTATTAATTCAAATACAACAACTAGTTTTTAGTTTATTTTGTTTAAGTTCAAAACACAAAATAAGTAATCTAGTTTACTTATTCAAATACATGCAACAACTAATTTTTAGTTTATTTTGCACGTGCGGATTCATCTCTAATGCATCGTGCGTGCGCGGTGTAGCATGAAGGTCAATTATGCATATTCAAATTTCAGTTTTCCCGCAGCTCAGTTTCAGGTTGCAGAAATTATCTTGCCATTATTCTAACTTGAAATTTATGAATTGTTATTATTTTTAGTTAATGATTAATTGTTAAATATAATTAATAAATGGGCTATTTGCGTACACCTGATGTGCGTATATGAATTGCTGCATTGTTTACGTACGTGCGTGGTATAGCTTTGAATATGTGCCTTTAAATTTTTATTTCCCCTAAGAGAGTTTTCAAATTGTAGATCACACATAAAGTTACACCATTTTATGACTTCATAATTATTTTGAATATATGAAATTTACAATGATAGTCACATTTGAAACATTTTCTTACTAGATAAATTATGTGTAGTGGTTACTATTGTAATATGTTTTACTTTATTACAGCCTGCGAGTTCAACATAAAAGGCAAGATGGAATTCCCACTTTGCCGGGTCACAAAGGAGAGTGACTGGAAGTATTGCCTCGACATCAGCAACCCTCGATTTTGAGATACATGATAAAGATTCCCTTACATTTAAGAGAATTCTTCTGATATATATTATATACATTAATTGTACAAAAAATTAGTGTATATATAAAGGATGATAACAAATTTCTGTATAAACTGAAATTCCCATACTAACATTGTAAAACTAATAATTTGAATTCTACCGAAACTTGAAGTGTGAGTATATTTGCATGGTGTATGTATGGCATGCGTGCTTGGTGCAGGGGCGTGCGTGCGTAGTGTAAATAGGTCACGCGTTCACCATGCAAATATACTGACACCTCATGTAATGGAAGAATTAAAATTTATAATTTACGATATTAATGAATGAATTTCAATATCGAAGGCTAATATAATGCACGACACATTAAACTAAAATTAAATTAATTTTTTGCATTGAATCTCAAAATACATAGCACAAAATAAGCACATGAGCTGCACAAATTTGGCCCCTAATTAATTAAATAAGTTTTTCAATTTTTCAAATACAGATGGCGAGTTTTTGGCTTAAACAATCTTTTTTCTGAAATTAATTCCATGCACCAAAGTTGAATTAGTATTAAAATCTACACATTTTTTTATATTCCGATAGACCCACAAATTTATCAACCAAATTGTTTCTCAACCACAAATGTTTGCAAGCAAGCATGCCGCCATGTCTTGCCCGGCCGTTCTCTGAAACCCTCGTCGGTCGAGCTCCGGCTTTAGAAAACAAGTGGCGCGCGGAGAACTCAGGGGAGGGGCGAAAGAGAGAAAAACAAAGGGACTAATGTGAATACTCACCAGAATTAGTACATTTGGATGTAGAATTTTGGGAAAATGAAGGAATTTCTTGTTTGGTGATTAACAAGTGTCGTTTAATTATATGTAAACAGCTCGTATTTCCTCCGGGGACATCGACTGTACATTCCGGTGGATAAGTACTTCGAAGGACCAACGTTCCGAGCTCGAAAGAAGCTCAGCCCATGTGTCTTCCAGTGATATGAAGCTCCATCATTATTTAAATCGTTCAAATATCGGATTTTGCTTCATTGCATGGTACTCAAAATCTGGGTCTAATTGAAATTTACACAAAATCGTAGATTTTAATTGTCGTCCAAGGTATTAGTTATGGAATTAATTTTTGAAAGGCTATTGTGGAAACTAGTTTTAATGATAAGGTATTTAGGAGTTTCGTAAAGACCTTTCTCTCTCCAGAAAAAAAACCGCTAGGGTTTAACAGTGAAGAGAACGACTATACCTGCAATTTTTGCACGGTTTCACGGCAAACTCTGTGATTCCGACCGAAACTTGAAGATGACTGACACAGACGTGATCGCAACGCTGTACGCTGGGCTTTCGCTCACGAAGGAGGAGCAGCAGGCGCCGCTCACACCCCGGTGGCGGGCTCCGACGATGGATCACGGGAAACTGTTGATCGGGAAGTTGATGTCGCCGAGGAGGATACCAGCGGCGGATGTGCAAACTTGCTTCGGTGGGGCATGGCGGCTACCAACGGAGTTGAAGGTAAAAACCCTAGCGGATAATCTTTTTCGATTTGCCTTTCCGAATATTGGTGCGAGGAACAGAGTGATGGAGACGCAGCCGTGGCTCCTTGAAAAAAATCTCCTCATGCTGCAAAAATCATGAGAAGATGTTGTGCCGACGGATGTGGTTTTTTATCGGGTTCCGTTTTGGATTATCGCACATAAGCCAACTCAGGACCAGATGAATTTGGAGACAGCACGAGACATCGAAGAAACGTGAGATAAACGTGTCCGGAATCCGATCAACGTCGGATATCAACAACAATCTGACGATGGTAATGCAATTGATTTCGAGGAAACATAGATGTGAAAGACATATTGTATATTAATTAAGTTGTTTTGTGTTAATTAAGTTTGTTCATTATAACCAATATTGGGCGATATATGGATGTTTACTGTAAATCAGTGATCAGGAAATGGATTCGGTTTATATTTAGAACGGTGCTTGGTACCTTTAAATACAAAGCACTAGCCCGCAGCATACAAACACTTATCACGGACAGAAAACAATATTTTTTCCTTCAAAACTTTTTTCTGCAAGATCGAAACAGACCATCACAATGACGGAATATCCGCCGACGGGAGTCCGTTTTTTCGCCACGGATGATGTTTTGATAATGCAGTATTTGAGCAACTATATCCATGGCAATCCTCTGCCGATAGACGGCGTGGTTAAGGAAGCGGACGTGTAGGGTTCAGTACTTCGACGCTGATTGGCAGAGTCGCGTTGATGCGTGCGGTAAACTGGTCCCTACGGAATCAGTTCGATACGTTTTCACCCGCCTGACAAAGGTCGGAAAAGGTACCGGATTGAAGCAGTGCAGCAGGTCGGCCGGCGGCGGATGTTGGCACGGCAACAACGCCGAGGACGTTAACGACGAACATGGTAACAAGGTGGGAATAAAAAAGACGTTCAAGTACAAATGCGGAAATAATGTCACCATTCCCACCGAACTGTGTATATTATGCATGAGTACAGTAGTCTCTTGTGCGATGATCAATTTGTTCTGTGTAAGATCAAGATGATCACACGTCAAAAGAGAAAGAATGGTCAAGGTTGAAATCTAACCAAGAAGTCAAGATTCGATAATGTCGATGATCGAACCAATTAATGCTCTACGCCTTTGGGCATCCTCGCCGAACCCTCGTGTTGATGTTTCACCATCTCGGTCATTGATCCCAGCTATCGTGCCGAGTGCCCACGGCTCTCGGTCTTCCCGTCCGTGCTATCACGCTAGCCCAGCCGTTTCCTTCCGTGCGAATATAGTGCTCTTTAAATGGACAATTTTTTAACAAGAAACACTCGTCATTTGTTTAATTTTTAGAATTACTCCTTAATAATGACTTAAACGATGGGTCTTTCTTTTAATTTCTTGTGATTGAATAAGACTGTAATTTAACTATCAATGATATACATGTATCATTTTTAACTTATAGGCCATGTTTTTATTTTTAGAACCGATCCTCCATATATTAATCGAAACACACTCATGTATATTGTTCATTATATTGTTCATGAATATCATTAGACCATGACGTCAAACAAACTCAAAAGAAGCCAACATACTTAATTACACAAAACATCTTAATTAATACAATATAACTTTACGCCTATTTTTTTCATAAGTTATCACAACAAAAAATTATGCGTTTTTGATTAATTGGTAAAGAAACCACGTGTGATATGTATCAATTTATGGATATTGGGGGGTTCTTTTCCCGATCGTTTTCTGTTTTCATCAATCCAGAAAAAAGAAATTCCTACTCCTTGATCAAAAAGGAAATTAATCCCCTGTATATATATACAATACGTAAAGGCAATAATATTGCTATCAGTGAATATAGCTTCTGCAGCCATGACGAGGGATTCATCAAAAAAACATAAACAAAACCTATCAGATCAGCTGCCAGAAGACATTGTTAACCATATATTTTGTTGCATGAATTTGACAAACAAAAACATAATTCAATTAAGCCTCGTATCCAAGTGGTTTCGCAGCATACTACAGAAGTATTCCTACTTGGTTTTCGATGGATCGGACTCACATCTCGAGGCGCAACTCAAGTATGTGATCTCCACTCTAGAAAGATACCAAGAGCAAAATATCCTTCTGGAAAAGTTCACATTCAAACTTAATACGGATCAGTCTGCTATTTGTTCAACAAGTACTGATCAGTACGATAGATGCATCAAACTCGCTTCTGCCCAAAAGGGTCTTAGGTTTCTCTCTCTGTCGATGCCAAAGGGATACAATGTGCCTTGTCCTGTGTTTGAAGTCGACTCATTGATGGAGCTAAGATTGGAGAACTGTAGAATGCAGCTACCGGATAAAATAGCGTGGCGTAATCTTAAAGAACTCAGTCTCTGTTTAGTAGAGATGGGCGAAGGGGTGTTTCTGAATATAATCAAGAGCTGCCCTTTGATCGAAGCGCTTGAAATTTTGTTCTGCTGTGGGGACATTCAATTTGAATATATGGAAACATCAACGAAATCGAGGAAATCAATGAGCCAGAACCTCAAAGATTTGAAATATTTTGTTGTAGATGAGCCAATAACCAAAAGAAGCACAAGTGACTTGATCCTCAACTTTCCACATATAGAAAATTTGAGTATCGATATTGGTTACCGCAAAACAGTCAGTATATCAAGCCCTTGGCTCAAACGTGTCGAATATCATTTTGAGGACAGAGATTTGGGACTGCGGCAGACGCATTTTGATGCACCTAACATGGTTAGTTTCAATTTCATCTATTACTGGAAAGAAGGTGAAAATTTTCCAAGGTTAACATTTACAGGTAACTCGAGTAGATGGATTTCGAATATCCAATTTAATTTCATGAAAGAGTTACCCTGTTCGTGGCTCCTGAAGCTGAAGGGATTTTTAAAGGCAATATCGGAATTAAAATCAATCTGCCTTGATTTAGGCAGCAGAATAGTGCCCGAGGCTGATGAGTTGGCAACACATGACCCTCGCGAAATGATTCAAGGGATTAAGTTCTTTTTCATACACATGAGAGGAACGAGGTTTTGCTTATCCTCTGCGCGTGCAATCCTTAATGCCATCTTCTTGATTTGCAACCCTGAAAATGTTGTGTTTCAGTTCAAGAATGAATCTGAAACTGACAGTAATCGACCACCCATATTTGAGTATCGTGTTAAGTTCTCATCGTCAAGTCATGAAGAATTCATGAAGGTGTTAAAACATCATGAGCAGCAAGACAGGTTTTTCGTTATCTTCGCCATGGAATATTAAGAAATTTGATTCAGGCCTTGTCAACCTTCTAATTAACCATAGGGGATGCTATTGCATGCGATATCCACATTCCCTTCTCATAGATCCGCTTTGACATTCTATAAGATCCCCCAATAGGTTGTTATTCCAAAATTATCTTGAATAAAACAAACTTGTCAAAATAATCAAATAAAAATATATATTGTCCTTATACACACCTATTAAATTGTTATTAGTTTTATTTCTTCATTTTCATTCTACTCTTCTGTATTCTTATTTACTTTAACAGTTTACAAAAGTATTTAATTCATTCATCTAAACGAATCAACTATACTTAAACTAATGAATCAAAGTGTCAAACACATTAATTGCTCAGACCACTAAAAATGAGCTCCAGAGAACGAGTGAATTAGTTTTCGAGTGTAACCACTTGTCAGGTTCATCCGGTTGCGAGTTCGTAACGAGTTAGAACGTGCAGGTTGTTTTCGAGTGTTGCGACATCGGATGCTCCTCCAGTTCAAAGGTTGGGAACTCGCAACCATCATTTCAGGTTAGGGTATATGTTTGTTCCTGAATCTGGTTATGATTTCGCAACCTAATTAGGTTCCACTAAAAAGAATACCGGCCAAAACTGGCCGGTAAAATAAAAATGCTCGAAACGAAGAGAAGAAACAGAGCTATACTTCAATACAAAGAAGAATATTCAATATATCACAAATATCAATATGTTTCTTCGAACTCTATACAATTACATCAAAATTAGAGGAATCAAAAGCTCATTAGTAATTTCACCTATCAAAGAAAAGAGCCATATAAAGTCATTTGGCTTTGCTCCTGATTCTGCAGGAACCGTTATTATTATTAGTACTCATCAACACTTCACCTGAAAAATGTTCCAAGTAAATAAAATGAAACAGTTCTGATTCTGAATGCTCACCCGCCTTTTTCTATCAATGTCCTTGCCAAAAAAATCGAAGTATGATTGAACTGATGTAAAATTAGCCATAACCTGTAGAAATAGCAAAGGGGAGCTCAAGGAACAAAAAAGAAAAAAAAAAGGATCAGTTAAGGATCAAGCAGTAATAACTACTTTGTGTCAGGGATCTAGAAGGAGACTTCTTATTTTTTTCTTTAGCAATCCAGGAAAGTATAACTACTTTGTGTTCACTAGTCAGAGTCATAAAAGTTTTAGATAATCAAAGACAGAAACATCGAGCATACCTTTTAAATCCCACATCACCACCGAGATGATAACTTGACCAACAACACCCACATCACCACTCAAATCTATAGAATCACCGTCACACTCTACCAGTGCCTACAAAGAAACAACTAAATCCATTATTTGCTAGCAAAACACCAAGTGCATATGGGTGTATGGCTAGATGAGTTGAAGCAGTTCTACAAAGTCAAAAAAAAAAACAATGAATGAAATCACGGATAGGGATTTATTTCTCCTTCTAAAATGTCTATTAACAGGACCTAAAGTTAATCCTCAATTCAGCAGCCTGTAGAACTTTTTAACAATGCCAAAACAGCCATCAAGGGAATCCACTTTACAGTTAAGAAAAAAAACATGAAAAATTATGATGAAAATTGAAAATACTATACCCCTATAAATTACCTTTGTGCGCTGCACTTTTTCAGGGAACATCAAAGGCAGCCTAGAGGAGGAGACCTGCACATACATGTTTACTAAGCATCACTAATTCATCAGAAACATCCACCCACGCAGGCGGCAGACCATAAATGCACTTCTACTACAAACAAGTAAAAAAATTTCAGAAATATTATGAAAAACTAAAAGAGTCATGCTCAAGGTGCAAACTACAGAACATATGACATTGTAAGCAATAAGAACAACTACAGCTGCATCTTATGAACAAAACGAGTCTTCTACATACACTCTTCAAACATCACACTCAAGATTAAGGCAAATTGATTTCGATGGGGACAAAGAATTCACCTTTTAAGTACGCTCTGTCCAGGGCGCAATTGGGGGACGGTGATGGTGTTAGTCCAGGGAGCAATGCGACGGGCGCAATCGGGAAGCGGCGACGGTGACAATCCAGGGAGAAAGACGACTCGAGGGAGAAAGTGACGACGGCGGGCGGGAGAGGGAGAGGGCGACGGGGAGGGCAAGGAAGAGGGCGGGGCGGCGGGCGGGCGACGGGGCAGGGTTTTGGGGGGAGATGGGAATGATTGAGATCTAATGAAGGGATAAGGGAAGGATTTGATTTATATACCATTAAAATAAATTATTTTTCTTTTATTCTCAAAGGAATTTAATTACTAATAAAATTGTGATAAGTTTCACACAAGAATTTGTCTTGTGATAATAATAATTAAATTTCTTTAAATTCTTTGACAATTAAAAGACTAATTTGTTATAATAAAAAAACTAACTTCTAGTGTTTAAGGACAATCAAGTAAAAATTTGACTTTTCACTTGTTAAACTCAATTAAATATGAGTTTTTACTAATTAAATATGCAAGACACCCTAAACCCTAAGATGGTTGTATGAGATGAAGTTTTAATGGCTGAGATAATTGATGAAAAATATTGACGGTTGAGATCAAACTTAAATAAGTACATTATAATTTGGTTAAATAATCAGTTTTAATATTTACACTTATACCCCTAATTTTTTATGAAATATTAAGAACTTTTGAAAGTAATTATATGTAAATATTAATAAGAAAGCGACGAGTTATAAACATTATATGATTGTAACAAACATTAATAATTATCTATACCTTTACGATTTAAGATTTTCAATAATATTTTATGTTAATTTTCACTATGACTTAATATTGATGAATTTGATCATCGATTATATAATGTTTAGAATGTTTTGAAAAGTGTCATAATGTGAGGTATAGTTATATCAAATTAAGTATATACAAATCAGTGAAAATTGAGAAGAAATCATGACAACGTAGTATATATGTTTAAGTAATCAGTTAATGTATAAGTAGTGAATACTCATTGAAACATCAGCGTTCTTACTATAGATCCCCTCAAATGTGTGTTTTTTTTAAAAAAACTATATGAAAAGTTCCTCATATATAATAAAATGGATATTAAGATCCAACACTTTGATTATCTCGCTCAATTAGTGAAATTATTGCTAATTTTGCTAATTAGTTAATTCAGATTTAGCTAGGTAACGACTTCGCCACTACTTCAGATTCAATTTAAAAGAACTGTAACCCCAGTTACGATGTCGTAACTAGATCTGACGGCGGCTATTTTTCAAAACCGCCACGTAACATATCGTTGGTCGGCGGTTTACTGTGCATAATATGATCCGGACAGGGTTACGAACTCGCAACCGATCAAGCACCGGTGTTCGGAGAACCTGATCATGTTGCGAACTCGCAAACCGAATTGCACAGCGGTTCTTGGATCTTTGGCCGGAACCGCCGCCCAAAAGCGCCGCCGTCCGGCCTCTCTCCACTAGTGAACACATGAGCTGTCTGCCTCAACCTCATTTTCGATGTCGCAGTCAACTCCGCCCCGTCCCTGCTAAATTCCAAGGCCGAACCTGTCTCTAGTATAAATCCCATCTAATCCCTAATTCTCATATCATACGCTCGCCAATTCCAGATTCTTCAACATTTCTCTAGATGCAATTATTGAAACCATGGATAAATCAGCGGTGTATTCCCTTGATTAATTGTTCTATGAATAGTTTGAATTGTCGTGAGTAGATTACAATCTGAAGTAGTTCGAAGTTATTTTTTCTCCTTATTTTACAATGGCTGGTGCAGCGGAGTAGAGGCGCTTCATGGTGGGTACGCGATGACTTATAAAAGCAGCGAGCTTCATCTAGAAGTCGTTCGTGCCGGCCGCGACGGAGAAATGAGTTGAAAGTAGCAAATGTCAACTCATTGGGCTAATTCCCAACACCAGCAACAGCGCCCTCCTCTCTTAAAAGAGGTTTACAAACTGAAAAAAATGTGGCAGCTAAAACTGCTGCCCGCCATGTATGGAGAATGTATGATGGACATCTCAAATCATGTAGACTCTTAGCCGCCATCATTGAGGTCTGTGACAGCTTTAGTGAATGGTAGGAAACTTCTTCTTGGGCAGCCTTCGCTTCAGTAATGGGGAGCTTGATGAATGATAAATGATTTCAAACGTTAACCCAATTGGCACTATAAGCGGTCCCATAAATATGCCCCTAAGAATGTAGATTCCGACAGTTGATTCAAACCAGAATACCCAGAAAGTTGGAAGGACGATTTCCAAGCACTTGATGAAGTTTGACACAACCTTTATAGTTGTTTAGAATGTGAAATAGCTAGATGGGATTTGTTGAGATAAGAGCCAGTCTTATGGGTATATAATACTAATCCCACATTTATGGGTATATATACACGGAGTGTTATGTTCACTTTATTATATTCACTCAAGATTTTACTCAAAATCTTAGCCATTAAATTAATCTGATTCGATGGTTATTCATTTTCTCTTCTTTTTTATTTTTAGCTTTATCTTAATAATCATTGGATCAGATTTGGGTTGTGTATATGTAATAACTTATGCATTTAAAATTTTATATGGCTCTTAATTACGGTCATCGTGCGTGTTGCATGCATGTTATACACCAACATACCATGTAGTCTAGCAGAAGATTAGTGGTGGTGCGTTTAGGGTGGGAATTACTTGTATATACACAATTTGATTACTCAGGGGGGGCTTGGTTGGTTGAGCGGAATGGGATGGGAATGGGAATGGGAATGGTAATAGTAGAGAATCATTATAATCAAAGTGATTGATGTTGTTTGGTATATGTATTTTATTTTAATTTAATTATTCATTTAAAGTTTTCAAAATAACTAATAATGAATCAATAAATTAGATTTTTACATATTAGAGTTATTTTATTATTTAAGAATTTTTAGATCCATAATAAAAGTAAAATATACTATATTTAGGGGTAATGAAACTCATTCCCCACCTTTTGAGGGGTTTGCTCCATTGCCCACTTTTGGGGAATAAATGTAGGTCCCACCATTCCTCTCCCCCAACCAAACACCCAACTATACAATCAAACTCATTCCCCACCCCAACCAAGCACCCACTCATACTTTATCTTTGGCAACTTTGGAATCATGGTGGTGGTGGAGCATGTGGCGGGTAGAACTAAAGATAGGAGATGTTCAGTCACGTAAGGGGCTGCGCCAGTCAGGGCACTCATCATCTGCCAGCCATCGATAAGTAGCAACTCTTATCTTGAAATTGTTAAATGGCACGAAGCGGGAAATATTTTACGTCATTAATTTTGTGAGTAGTATTGTAGCAACCAATGCCGATTGCCTTACAAAAATGTGGTTGAAGAATCAGTGATTAGAGTTTATTCTTACCTTTCATATCCAAAATGAAATGCATATATATATTTTTATATTTAAAGACAGCTTAATTTCAAGTATATACATATAACTTCCTCTCTTTTTTTAACTTAAAATCACTAGATGTGGAGGGAATTTATTGGGCTCTCTTAACCCTAAATGTGTCATAAAGGCTTTTCAAATGTCTCATTTTGATAGTTATGATACAAGAAAAACCCTTATTATGGGTGAAAAAACTTGCTACAAGTTTACTGAACATGAGATGCCTGTGGAGAGTTATGACCACAAGATAATATCGACTTCCGGGAGTTAGCAAATTGACAAGATAAGGCATTGCAGGGAGTATTTTACAAAAGATAGGCATTGCAAGGAGCATTAATTTTATCGACAAGATAAGACATAGTCCCGGAAGGATAGACATTGCAGGAAACATATTATCGAATCATATAATATGAAACGCATGTATGTCACCTGAATGTACACGGAATCAAAAATCTGAAAATATAATTTGCTAAACAAAACAACAAAAATTGCATGGTAATAAGCGTAGTTCCAAAAAACCAACACTCTACAACAGCCTTCTAGTGTAATTTGTTGGTCCAGCATATATATTATACATCTTGATCCAAATGTTCTGTTCTTGCAAAATCAATGTGATTATAGTAATTGATATTGAACACATCTAATTGAGAAATGTAGTAGTGATACACCTGTTTTTTGCTTTTCTAGTTCTTTTTGATGAACATCTTCTGCACCAGAGTTTGCTCCATTTCTTATACATTTCTTTCCATTTTAGTGTTTAATTACCTCCCTGTTGCAAAGTAACTTCAAAGTTGAAGTGAAAAATTGAATTCAAGGATAAAACAAAGATAGTGAATGAGTACACATGTTCATTATTCAATACAACTTTCCTTTGTCCCATTTGATGCTTATGATAGCATCCTTTAAAATGATCCTATACATTTTTTCTTCACAACGTCAATTTGCATATTCATATTTGCTTTCCTATATCATCATAATAGATTTAAAAAAATTCAAAATCATTTGATACTTTTTAAATTTATATTATTAATACTGACAAATTCTTGGGTGAGGCAGCCTCACCCAAGAGGCAGGACCAAATAAACCCTCTTTTTAGTGAGGTTTGATGAACTATTAGCGAGGTTTTGATGATGTGACATGTTTGATGAACTGACATCGATGTTTGATGAGGTGGCGTCGAGTTTTGATGAGATGGTAGTGAGGTATGATAAAGTGGCAGCAATGAAATAAGGAAATTTGGCCTTGCCTCATGGGTGAGGCTGCCTCACAAGAGAATTACTCATTAATACTACAGTATTGACGTAGCTAGTATGAGATATTTTTTATTTTTTTTGATAAAAGCTGAATTCAATTATTTGTACCCCTTATAAGTTGCATTCTTATTATTTTATACAGTATGATATTTTTGATATGTCATTTTGTATAAAATGGTCAACAACCAACATCTATCTATTTAATCTTAAATGCGGGAAACATGGATGGTCGTTGTTTTATTATTATTATTTTCCAATCTTCTTCTTTCGTTTAAAATCTTCCACGCGTCATCACGAAAATGTTCGTCCTCGGTGCTTGCCGCGCGTCTGTTACCGCTGGCTTCCATGCAAATCCTTTGTCTTCCACCTGTACTCCACTACTTGCCGCCTCTGGAGTCATCCAAGTTTTTCCAGGAATCCCCTAATTCCTTCTAGTCACTCTCAATAGCTTTGATAAATCGACTTCTTTTTCTTCCCACCAAAATCTAGGAAAATTTACCAATCCGTCCAATCCAAGTTTCTCTCTTTGCTGTTTGGTTTATGTTTTATATTCAGTCATGGAGGTGTCATCGAATCGCCGGTGAATTTTTTTCGTGGACACATTCCAAGTCTCGACTAGCTACAGGGTGTGGTTACTAGTTTGTTTTTCGAGCTAGACATTTGATTATAAATATTGGTGATTTGGGGTTTTTTAATTTGTTTAATTTATATTATTGATTCTGGGGTGTTTGAGTTTGTTTGTTTATTGAAAAGGTTTATGGGCATGAACTGTTTGATATTTTTCCTCTGTGATAGTATATAATCTCTAAGAGCTTGTTGGGAAAAATTCTGTGTTGTTCAACAGAAAAAGTTTGTAAATCTTAGATGTAAATACCTAGAAACCAAGTAACACACTTATATCCTCATGTGTCAGAGGAATTCAAGTATTGATAAGATGCTTAGCTGATTTAGAGCAGCTCTGATGCTTGAGTACCATTTGATGGATTTAAGTTATGAGTTCTTCAGTTTGGATTTCATATATATACATGAAAAGTAGGATAGCTTTAGAGGATAGAAGAACGGATGTATGAAGGTGATTGAAGAAATTGACGCCAAATACAAGAAATAGTGATGACCTCAAACTCAAGGGAAAACTGCTGGATGTTGAACCTACTGAGTCAAATACCACCTGGCTTTTGAACCTCTATATTATGAGGTACTTATTTACATGTTTAAAAGCCCTTGACGTTTTAGCCGTTTCTCCTTAATTAGTCTTGCAGTAGTGTTTCTTAAATCTACTTTCCTGGACTTTGAATTTATACACTATTTTCTTATCCATGTACTTCCCTGTACTTCTGACAAGACCACAGAGACGTCATATAGTTGCTGACAAAGGGATACCTAAGTTCTTGTAGCTACATATCTCTACACAGAATTGAATGAGGAGGTATATCATTCTTTTTATCATTTGACTTTATGCGCAGATTATCTTTCTGAATTGGTTACAACACAAGAGCATGTAGTTTAGTTGTATCTTGTAATGCTAATTTTAGACATCTTAATCTGATTGTGTGACTTTGATGTATTTATTGGTGTTTCTGGTGAATAAATTTTCAAAGATAAAATTGATTTAGTTAAGTCCATCCCGAAAATATCATCTTTCTGATCGTATAGTAAATCAGTATCAAAGATCTCTTGATGCACCAGGTGTATTCATTTTCAACCTCACTTATTAAATCTGAACTACTGATATTACTGATATTTTTCCATCGAAAGTGCCACATAGACTGCAAATCTGGATTTCAAAACATCCCACATATTATACTGGTTCTTGATACCGAGGGAGAAAACTGGACTGACAGGCAAAGGCAATAGGTTTATGTAACAGCCTAACATATTATATGTTAGGCAATAGTTTTATGTAAGTCTATGTCTAACATTTTATATGTTTATTTAGGCTGACATATTATATGTTTATACAGGCTGTTACATAAATATGTTAGACTGTTACATATTATTGTTTTTTTCTATTCCTGACATGTTTATGGGATGCGCCTTAACATACAGGTCCATATGCATGCAAAGTGTTTGAGCTTTGGTTCAGTGACGCTTTGAATTGCACTTATCATGTTAATCAGTAAGCACTTACCACCATTTTGAAATGAGTTAAGAAGTATTGCCTAATAACTATAGTAATTTTTCTTACTTTGTTTCATCCTTGCTTATTCATGTAAAAAATCAGAGGCTAGCAAAGATGATCTCATTTAGAAAATCCCACCTTTTTTGCCCTAGCTTTACTTTTATAGCATAGCTGACAAAGTCATCCAAATGTTAAGATATCTAGATTTGATTTTGGATGCTCTGCCATGTGTTTTAACCGTGGTGTGGTACAGTTTGTTGATTATTATTTTCTCAGAAAATGAACTAAGATGCAAAGAATCTTTTGGTTCCTGCTTTGAGTTTGAACAAATGTTTGTATAGTTTGAATTGTGGTAAAGAAAATTCTTTAAAACTGATTCATTTGGGGTTTTTTTATCGAATATTATTTGCAAACCGGCTATAATCTGTTACATCAATGCATGCACAATGTGGAAACGCTTTATTTCTATGATCAAGTTAGTGATTAACTTGTGTTTTTTTGTGTACTTTCTTGCATGATACGAAAATCAATAATAACACTAATGTCTCTGTTGGAGAAAAGGTCTTAATATTATGTGCTCTCTTGCTGAATACTTCATAGATCAACACCATGTCTGACATTACTGAATGTACCTTTGGAAATATTTATGATTGTACAGAAGGCAATCTACTTAGTATTTCCATCTTATTATCTGTTTGTTATTTTTGTATTGAACTGTATCTGTGAACATGAAGAAAGGGAAGTTCTCTGCAATGAAATCTACAATGAGTGTGTTAGAGACCTTCTTATTGTTAAGTTTTTTAATTAGTTTTCTCTTCGATTTTGAAACAGATATTTGAGCCTATTATGATTATGAAACAAATAGTTTATCGCTGATAGGATAGACAGTAATGGAATGGACCTCCGAAGTAAAGCCAGGGTAAGTATCATAAGTTGTTTATGTTATGGTAAGGTGACCAATTATATGAACTGAACTTGTACCAAAGAGTCCTGCCAAACTTTAGCACATGCCAAGCCTTAGCATAGACAATGTAGTGATCTGGTAACAATAGAGCTCATAGGTATACTGTTTTTTTTAAATTTTAAATTAAATCATAAAGTTATTTACTTTGAACAGTCTCTAGGCAATATACATTATAATATTCAAATTTTTCCATTGCAGGAGTATTATATTTCAATGGTGTAGTTTTGCATATTTGAAGACTTGTACTTTCTGGTTTGTTAAAGATATAATGCTGGAAAATGGAAATGGGCAGCATACTGAGACTGAAAGCGTGATTGTGAAAGTCAAGGTGAAGAGAATAGATTGTGAAAGCCATATACAGTGGAAAGTGAAGAGTGTAGACGGCCGTAGAGGGAGAGCAAGCTCCTCCTATATCTAAGTAGTTGGTTTTCAGTACAGTAGATGGTCTTGGTTCAATCTCTATGTAGTTTAGAACTCAATTGCTGATTTCACCACATTACACTGAAAGTGTGCTATATATTCTTTACACTGGAAGTGTGCTACATGAATGACAATCGATGACATTCTTTTACAACTTTGGGAGTACCTCCCCATTTGCCTACTTTACCAACCCGCGCGCAGCGCGGGTCAACCCACCTAGTCTAACTACTAACCATCAACCTCTAATTACTAAATATGGTCTAAATAAAATAGGCAAAAATCTACACGTAGTTATTAAATATGGTCTAAATAAAATTAGTCAATCACTAACAATTCATTACTAAACATGGACCAAATAAAATAGCCAATGATTGATCAATTGTTGATTATCAAAAAAAGAATAAAATCAAGCAGTCAACCAATAATAGTTATTATTACTAATTACTAGATAAAATTGCCAACCACCACCAAGTTTAAGTACCAAATAGGCCATTATAGTCAAGACTCTATAAGGAACTTCAATATGATAATTTGAATATTTATTATTCATCTAAACTGAATTTTGACTGTGGACTACTTGAAGATTAGGTTTGAATAAACGGTCAACAAAATTTTAGAGAATCATAAGTTATAATAGCCATGAATTTGACAGAATCATAAAAGTTTAATGAATATTTCCAATTTTTGAGATGAATTTCGAATTTGACGCTTAGAATTTTGTCTCTACGATAAGAATTATTAGACTTTTCAACCTTCAAAAAATCTTCAATGAAACTAAATTGGAAAATGCCTGCAAATAGAAATGAATAAAATAAGGTAATTCCAAATAATATTTGACGTTAAACATGGAAGATTTTAAAAACCCCCATATCAGTGATCCACTGTACCTACCCAGTACCCTTTCATTGCATCGCTTCAAACATTATATAAACCCAACATCATCAGTCATATCGAAATCACAGAAACCTTTCAATTCATAACCTCGTTTCACGAAAACAAAACCCTACCGGAAAATGGCAAGATCAACCGCCGGCCGCCGCAGAATTCCGATCGAGCTTATCGAGTCCAAATCGCGGCGGCAGGTAACTCTTTCGAAGCGCCGCCTCGGTCTGTTCAAGAAAGCCCACGAGCTTGCCACCCTCTGCGGCGTCGAGGTGGCGGTTCTCGTCCCCAACATGTCCGGGAACGTGGTGCACTCGTTCGGCAGCCCGAACGTGAACCACGTAATCAATCGTTTTCTGGATCCTACTCAGCCGCAGTCGGGTGTCGCCGACGTTGCTGACGGCGGCGAAAACGCTGTCAACACGGAACTCGCCGACGATGAACTGGCGGGGGTGCTGGATCGGGCCAGGGAGGCGAAGAAGACGAACGTCGAACTCAACCGCCGCGAGATGCAGAGGCCACCGCCGCCCACCACGCTGCCGGAGATTCTGGAAATGCAGAAGAGGATGGAGGAACTGAAGGCGGCGCTGGATGAGAGGGTTCAGGAATTGGCCGTCGCCGAAACCCTTGAATCTCTGCAGTCTATTGTTTAGATTGTTTCACAGGGTTTTTACCTTTTCGGTTTTTGTCCAATTGGCGTTTGCCTTGAATTGTAATAAATCTTGTCATTGAAAGGTTGAACTTAATCAGTTCTGTTTGAATTATTGTTTCAATGTTGAAGTATTCGCTTGAATTTGCTATTAAACAGTTTCAAATCTTTCTGGGATTCAATTACGGATTCATATCTAGCTTGACTGATCACAAATCTATTTTCATGAACATTTTAATCCTATGTTTCAATGTATTTTTATTCAGTGTAAATAATTTTTTAGATTCGTTAGCCATTTTTTGCAAAATTAAGTAATGTTTTCAAAAGTTTTATGTGCATAATTCTACAATTGAAAGGTCCCATCTTTTATTGAAAGATATCATGATTATATAATTTATTAATTTTATTTTTATGAGTAATTTAAAAGGTGTATGTTTATACAGAATAATTCACTACTCTAAGCCATTGATGCACACTAGACGAGCACCTTGGATCATGTACGGCCGCAAATTAAAAGGTTTGAATTTAGGGATTTTTGGTTTGGGGGAAATGTGTGTAAACAGAAACTGTGTGCTGTTTTCTTAAAAACAAATTTTTGCCTATATTAACCTTAGTTTGTCGATCGTTACAGTTTCTAAATAAGTAGGAGTGAAAAATTTTCTTTCATTCCAATTTATAATTAGTATTACAATTATTTACATTTATTTTTTAGATATGAAGAGAGATTCCCTTTTCTATTCTACAGTTTACAGCTTTGATTTGAGATAACAAAATTTAATTTTTAGTTTATATTTCAATTTCTGGGTATTCTTAAACTCGATGATATTTGCAAGCTTATCTAGATATATCAATGAATCTTGTTGGATGATTTAAGCTCTAGCTTACATCAAATTCTTATATTCATCTATTTAAGAATTGCTCTGACTTCATTTTGGAAATGTGCATTGACTTTTCTTATAGTCATAAACGACTTTACTTTTAGTCTCATCTAGATCAGGTAACATTATACCCATAAGGTTTTAATACGCCCCGGCCATAATATATAGGGTTATGTACCTAATT
Source organism: Cruciata laevipes (assembly GCA_963678965.1). Lineage (NCBI taxonomy): Eukaryota > Viridiplantae > Streptophyta > Magnoliopsida > Gentianales > Rubiaceae > Cruciata > Cruciata laevipes. The sequence continues at coordinate 19,906,644 of OY787635.1, forward strand.
AATATACCCGTCCAGTAGGTAAATGGGTTATGACGGGTTAGGGCTAAATTAAATCTATAGGGATTAGGATAACCATTGACTACTCATCAGCCCTAATCGTGGGTACCCACAAAAATACTCGCAAAAACCTAAATATATAGGGCTTATCTTCGTCTCTTTAAGAATTGCTCTGACTTCATTTTGGAAACGCACATTGACTTTTATCTATTAAATACAGCCACGCATACACATCACATCAAAACTGTTCATCCTGATAATGTTCATAAACGACTATGGTCTCGTGTAGAGGTGACAATATGACATAAGGTGTTTACCTAATATACCAGCCCAATAGATAATTGGGTTGTGGACGGGTTAGGGTTAAATTAAATCTATAAGGTTTAGGGTACCCATTGATTACTCATCAGCGCTAACCGTCGGTACCCACAAAAATACTCGCAAAAAACCTAAATTTATAGGGCTATCTTCATCTCTTTAAGAATTACTCTAACTTCATTTTGGAAACGCGCATTGACTTTTCTCTATTAAATACAGCCACACATACACATCGTATCGAACTGTTCATCCTCATAATGTTCATAAACAACTCTACTTATGGGCTCGTTACAGCCACACATACACATCACATTGAAATTCTTCATCCTGATCATAATGTTCAGAACGACTCTACTTATAGTCTCATGTAGAGGTGACAATATGCCCATAAGGTTTTTTACCCATTCAAGAATATGACATAAGGTTTTTACCCATCCAAGAATATATAGGATTATCTACCTAATATACCCGCCTAATAGGTAAATGGGTTGTGGACGGGTTAACGTTAAATTAAATCTATAGGGTTTAGGGTTAAATTAAATCTATAAGGTTTAGGGAATCCATTGACTACTCATCAGCCCTAACCGTCGGTACCCACAAAAATACTCGCAAAAAACCTAAATCTATAGGGCTTATCTTCATCTCTTTAATAATTACTCTAACTTCATTTTGGAAACACGCATTGACTTTTTTTTTATTAAATACAGCTACACATACACATCGCATCAAAACTGTTCATCCTCATAATGTTTATAAACAACTCTACTTATGATCTCGTGGAGAGGTGACAATATGACATAAGGTTTTTACCCATCCAATAATATATAGGATTATCTACCTAATATACCCGCCTAATAGGTAAATGGGTTGTGGACGGGTTAAAGTTAAATTAAATCTATAGGGTTTAGGGTACCCGTTGATTACTCATCAGCCCTAACCATCGGTACCCACAAAAATACTCGCAAAAAACCTAAATCTATAGGGCTTATCTTCATCTCTTTAAGAATTGCTCTAATTTCATTTTGGAAACGCACATTGACTTTTCTCTATTAAAGACTGCCACACATCACATTGAAATTGTTCATCCTGATCATAATGTTCATAACGACTCAAATTATAGTCTCGTGTAGAGGTGACAATATGCCCATAAGATTTTTACCCATCCAAGGATATATATCTTAATATAGCCGCCCAATAGGTAAATGGGGTGTGGACGTTGGGGTTAAATTAAATCTCTAGGGTTCAGGGTACCCATGGACTACTCAACAGCCCTAATAGTCGGTACCCACCAAATACACGCGAAAAACCTAAACCTTTGCTCGTTACCCACCTTATTCCAACACTTTCGTCAAAACCATAGCACCGCTACAAGCTTTACCGAACACAATGCTAACCATCTACCGCCAGACACGGCAAGAAATCTTTGAAGGCTCATATTACCTTAGGTCAATTTTACTACATTTTTGAATGTACTAAATTATTTTTTCTTAATTTGTTTTGTTGGAGTAGTCATTTTCATATACAAGGTTAGTTTTAGTTTACTATACTAGAATGTGTACTTTTGCTAGGATATTTATGTAATTTTATATATTTGTTGGTGTTTGCGCGTTATTTGATTAATCGGTATTAATGCAATTTGGTAGTTTTGTTATTTTTGTACTTATCCGATAGGATGGAGAATTAAAGAATTAATGGTCATGTTTAGCCTAACAACGTACATTCTGAGTGCATTCCTGTGAAACCGACTTTCGTTCATTTCCAAAATCAAAATCGAATTTTTCCTTAGAAAATAAACCTTCACGAAAAATCGTGGCATTAATCGTCGTTATTTTAAAGGATTTGTCCTCGATCGGTGATGTGTTTAATTACAAAATCAAATAAAAAAAATACATAGAGTTTGATAATGTTTGGATTTTACCCTTGAAATGGTAATAGTTCTAAATATATTTTAAAAAAATTAAAGAAATGTACACATGAGAAAAAGATAAGCTCCAACAACTTATTATTAAAATATGACATAGCTCGAAAATACAGGAGAGATCTAGTACACATGAATACAAAAACCCATCACCCAAATCCCTCCCACATCATCTTATTACACGAACAAAGCACACACACACGCGCACTACAACAAAACACAGATCACTACACAGATTAAACACTAATTAAGCCCATGATTATATTCATGAAGGCATAGATCTGGCCGGTAATTAGACCCTCGGAACGGCCACGCTGGCTTTCGGGTCATGAGCCGCCCCCGCCGGTCCGCTGTAGTCGGCGGCGGTGTCATTGTACGCCGGTCCGTATCGGCTGTTAAACATTCCGGCGTGAATCAACAGCACATACAGAAGCTGAGTGAACGCCAGCACAATGATGAATCCTTCGAGAACTCTCAGCCTCCATCCTCTTCCCATGCTCAGGCTTATCTCCTTGCAAGCAAATCTGCATAAACACAGATCCATCCATTTCAATTCATCTGCTGCTAATTTGAAGAACTAATTTGAACTTTTTGTTTCTGAATATGAATTTACCCAAATGCTAGAGCGGTTACAGCCCAGGCCACCAGGGATGAAGATCCGGCGGCGGCGAGGCTGTCGCTCCGCCAGGCCCTCAGGTGGTTGCCGCCCGCGATCTTCGATGCTATTCCGAGCACCGACGCCAGTATGGCGAAGGTCAGCATGTATGGAGTAGCTCCATTCCCGCGCATGCCTGAAATCAATTGATGAAAAATCAAATTGATATCACATTAATGGAAGAAAAACGGGATCGATCAAGAAAAATCCAATCTGTTTTCAGAACCATCTTGTCCGAATCTCATAAAATCATCTCTGTTTATCTTAAATCTCCATGATTTCTGCATAAATGTCGTATAAGAGAGTAAACATAAGAGATCTATGAAAAAAAAGCTTACTGGGATGATAAGTCTGGCCCTGAATGTAGCGGTTAATACACCAGCTGGAAAATCCCAGAACGATGAAGTACATAACCAGATTCAGAAACATCAACGGAGCAGCCAGGTTTCTTCCCACCGTTCTCGCCATCCTTAAATTCAAGGTTTCAGAGTTTGTTTTGAGTGAATGAAGATGGTAAAGAGTGAGGAATAGTGGCAGAGATGAGAGGTTATATAGGAGAGAGAAAGGGATGAATATGCAGACATACATGCATGCAGCTCAACACGTGTTGCATCGAGAGCTACAGCGATGTACAGGTGTCGGGACACGTGTCGGGCTCTGCGTATAGCATCTTCAAGAACCATGTTCTCTTTACCGCCATAGAAACTAACGAGTGTTATCCGCTTGGTTTGTACTCATCCAATTCGGATCCCAAAACTCCCTAGGCAAACGTTACGTAAAAATTGAACGACATAGTTTCTTGAACTAATGCAGGTTATATTTTACCTTTACTCATTCTCTTCCACTCTTCTACCCTTTATTCAACTAATTTAATTATTTTACCATTATAATTTTAAATTAATTTAATTATCTTACCAGTATTCAACTGTCAAAAATTTCTAAACGGGAATGTCTATATAGATTTTCCGCTGGTATGATTTTAATTAACTAGGTATATCATGAAAAAAAATATGTTTTTTTAACCATTTTAATATGAAAAGAGTATTTATTATATAAAATATATAAATGTCGATTAATTCATTGTTGGCCTTAATTTATTTATTAAATTATAAAAATTTATTGAAGTACAATTATCTTTAAGTGATATATACATTTTAATTATATTTATTTAATAAATATGAATAATATATTTATTACGTAAGTACTTGTGCATTAATTTAAATTTATATCAATATTAATAAATGAGTTTAAAATATATTATTTTATTGTTTGAAAAAAAATACACCAAATCCAAATGTATATATAATTAAGATATAAGAAATATAAATAAATGGTAAATATATAGTGGTTGAAACGTTAAAACATTCAGCCGAGAAAAAAGATAAAATTAACGCATAAACATATAACTTAGAGAAAATCTGAAACTACGTCGTTAGGTGTGGCGTAAAGTTTTGGAGTTTTGCGTAGAGGATTTCAGCTGGTACTCATCTGAGAAGATATTGTTGATTATTAAATATGGCTTTTTTTAAAAATTAATTAAAGTGGTTTCGAATTTATCCGTTCAATTATATGGCTTTCCTTTTTCCGGTTTTCCGCCATCATGAAGTTGGTAGAGTTGTTGAGAATCTCAGCCTTTTTCCCATAGAAACTGAATACCGCCATACAATTAAGTACATCATTTTTTTTGGATTTTAAATGGAAGGATTGGAAATGTATTTTTCAAACTCTTTTAATACGACTCTATACATAGAAACTGAATACCGTACAATTAAGTACATCATTTTTTGGATTTTAAATGGAAAGATTGGAAATGTATTTTTCAAACTCTTTTAATACGACTCTATACATAATTAAAATGAAAAAACAAATCTTAATATTATATTTTAGCACATGACTTTATTGAAATTATGGGTCTCATAGTAATAGAAGACTCTCTTCTATCAAATAGATCAACTGAAATAAACTTTAATTTTTAGTTGGGTTAAATTGACTTGAGTTGAAATAGGCAAAGTTGATGAAAATAGAAAATAGAAAATATTATGAATAAGATGGAAATCTTGATAAAAATGTGAATGTGAGTATGATCGATGCAAATTTCTAATTATATAGGATAATTTGCAAAAATAAACTTGATGATAAACTATGTAACAATATTATTATTATATTGGGTAAAGTATTATATGATCATCAGCCTTTGATTAAGTGTGATTGTAACTCTAGGTCATGGTTGAGTTATGAGTGCGATTATAAATTCCACTGATTACACATGTATTTGTACACACGGATTCCATGCTTCTCTTACCATTGCCAATCATCATAATTACACATATTTCGCCTGAAATTCTACATAAATGAAAGCAATGAATAACAATCTCATGATCAACTAAATCTGTGAAGAATTATTAATTATGAATAATAATAAAGTAGTAGTCAAGTCTTGAGTGAAAATGAGTTACAATAATGAAGTAAAAGGAACCATCTCTTACCTTTTACTTTTGTATGCTTAAATTTTATTGTTTATGTGCATGGATGATGGAGCATCTAATTTTGAAAAAATAAAATTAACATAGATTACAATAAATGAGACAGGATACTAACTAAGGTTAATAAACATTTATTTTGAAAGATGTTGTGACCAGTTTCAACATTCGTTTTTGGCTGTCAAACAAACTTTTGCTTTGATGATTAGGTGCTTTTTAGCATTTTACCAAACAATAAAAGATACACCAAATACAACCTTATACATGTGGACTCTAAGTCAAACTATTGCTACGACATGCATTATGAAAGAAAAACGGCTCATTCCACATTAAATTTTCCTTTTCAATAGTTCTGCTAAAGTTTTCAATATAAGGTATAGGCTATAGCCATATGATAGGAGATTTTAACTATTCAATATTTGTAATCAAGGTAGATAGACATCTGGTGGCTACTGATGGTAAATTTGTCAAGGCGTTTTATATTTATATATTTGTTACTTTTTGGAAATCGCAGATAGAGTTTTGGCTTTAATGGTTAATATTCATTACGAGAGATTCATACTTTATTTGAATCAAGTGAAAATTGTGCAAAATTCCGGTGCAATTAAACTTGGGACGAAGGCAACATGGTCTTTGCACATGCTCTCTATTTTGAAAAAAAAATTCGCCATAGTAAGATATGGAAATGGAGTTCCCCATAAGTTGTTGGAATCATTTCCAGGTATTAATAAGCAAAACATTCCACTACATTTAGTATATCACTTGTTGAAGTGCTTTGTTTAATTTGATTAAAATAGATAAGTATACTTAATTGATTAACATTTGACATTGATCGGGAACACTAGGGTTGAGATTTAAGGATCACATGAGGCTGCAAGATGATTTACTTTCGTTGCGAATTTTGCTCTGTTGGGGAAATTGTATGTATTAATACACAACTATTCCCATTAAATGAAGAAACACACACTTGAACTCTTAGCATTTCATCCCCGTAATCACGGATGTTATATGCATGATAGAGTTTTAAGAATTACACAAAATTAGTGCCACCGAAAAATATGATTACTTGATGCTTTATTTTATGTCATATTTAATTGCCATTTGGTGTTTAGTAAGGACTAAGGATACAATGGTATAGTTTTGTGATTCAGATTGCAACTGTTTCCTTTTCTGTTGTCTTATAATACCCATACGTGAACATATTAAAAGCGGAGGATAACTCTGTTTTCCCTTGATGGAAAGAAGAGAAACATTTCACGGACAGCTGCCCTTCTATTTCATGTTTCATGTTAAAACAATGTTTTAGGTATCATGTTAAATGTTTGGAAGATTCATGTTTTAAGTATTTATGTTAAATCTATGCATGTTCTAAGGATTCATTTGTTGTGGTTTTCTTCCTTCATACAAATGTCCATCTTATCTTGAAAGTTTTGAAAGATGTTAAATCGTTTCCACCTTCTGGCATAGCTTCACTTGAACTTTGTGTTACCTACTTCAACCCTTAGCATTTCATTTCAATATATAAAATTATTTTGAAATTACGGGGACATAAACCCTACAAAATATCTAGAGGATGGGTGGGGAGGCAACTAATTTTTAGAGGTTTTAAGGGTCAGAAAAAACAATTTAGTCATTTATATAAAGATAAGTTTACTACAATGAGTTTGGAGAGAATATGTATAAGAACCTACCTACCAATCCAAATTGGGAAAAGGTAGAGAATATATGTGAACATTCAAAAGTGTTCAGTATTATGACTCATGAATTCTCTACATCGAAATTTTCTATAGTCAAATTTTATTTCCCGAATATTTGTAAGCTTTGAATAACTATATTTGGCTATCTATCATCATCTTGTGAGTATGAAGTATTAGGTTGGTTTTAACAAATTACTGGCATTCTTGGTACAAGTTGCAGATTTCACTTTTGTTATAGAAAAATCATCGAAAGAGTCAAAGATCTTCTTCGTAGAATTAGTGGTTGTGTATGATGCTAAAGCATGGCATAAGCCAATCTTAGTTCGAAGTTATTGGGTAGTATAACAATGTACGTGAGATGGCAGATTTTGTAGAGTTTTTATAGCAAGAAATATGATTTGGATAAGTATTTTGGAGAAGAAAAATGTACCAATGGATATTGATGTCCTTGATTAGTGGAAGCTGTTAGAGCATCTCCAATGTGATCCTCCCTTTGGTAAATGTCTCTTGCCACGTAAGATTAACTGACTTTCTACCAAAAATATAACCTCCAACCCAAAAGTCAGAAACGAGAGTCGCTGTGACGTGGACGAAATTATAAGCGCGGCCCTCAAATTGACTTCTATTTTCCGAGGATCAAATTGACACCCACTTTTCGCCAGATCAGCCAAATTTGGGCGCGTCATTCAATTCTCTGCTGCCAAGGTTGGCGCTAAAACTTCCGCACAGATCAAATCGCCTCCTCAGTTTTTGTTTTGGGCTTGTTTTCTCCCATGTATGATTTCTTATGTAGGATTAATTTGTTGATGCGAATGATAATTTTGTTTGAAAAATTTTTGATAGTTGTAATTAAAATATGATCGTATTTTTGGCTTGGGTCATGTAGATCATACTTGGTTAATGTTGAAATCTACAATTTTATGATATGGTTTTGTTCCAGAGATGATTGCACTTATTTACCTTCATAATACCCCAAGCGCCTCATTTGTTTATTTTGTAACCTTGTTGCTCTGCTCCGACAACAGGAATTAGCAAGCAGCTCATCTCAATTTTGTGTTCCCCTCTCAGTCATCTCATATATTAACTCGGTCGTTGTTCAGTTTAAATCCTTTCTTGTGCTCAGTTGGTGTAGACTTTTATCGCTCAGTTGCTTTTATTATTGAGCTCAAATACTATGTAATTTTATCCGAATTTATGTAAATATATGGTTGTTTGGTACTGAACATGATCATACTTGATTTACAGTTATTGAATGATACTTTTCTTGGCAGATAAGTCTTCAGCTAGAGAAGGGACTAAATACCTTTAGGAGTATGAGATCCTGAGAGGCTCTAATTCGTTATGATGCTTGTAGAATGTCTGCTGATCCATCTAAAAAATGGAGATGTTCATGCAACAAATATATTCATCCATCTGAAAATATCAAAAAACTATTCCAAAAAGTTAGAATGTTTATTTGATGAACAGAATGTAGTATAAAGCACAAGTCTGCAATGACCATTATTTTGATTCAACAAAATTACAAAAAGCTTTCATATTTTGTCCTCGATATTTTGCTTTCATTATATGTGCATGTGATTGTTACTGCTTTGGATTTGTTGTGCTTTCGTTATATTTGCAAGTGCTATTGAGGCTGTGATTATTACTGCTTCAGAATCGATCTTCTTTTACACTGTCCAAATTTTGAGAATGTTTTGATGCAATTCAACCTCTTTTACATGTTTTGAAAATATGTAAGTTTGGTTGAAACCTATGATCCATTTTTTGTACATTTAGATAGGTCAAATTGGATAGTTTCTAGGGAGCACTTTGATGTTTTGTAGAATGCCCTGCCCAATTTAGAGATCAATTTTGAATTTAATGGTTATGAGTTATAGGAAGAGGAATTTTACCAGGATACACGATATTCATTGAGGAGATTGAATAATGTGAATGAGTTATTTAGCAGGATCAAAGTAGGGAAACCAACCTCGAGCATACAGTTAAAGTTGGTTGTACGTGATTTGGTGATTATGTCTGGGAATTTGGACTGTCTATATGAGGATGTATCAGTTTGGTGTTGTTAGAAGGTTTGCAGTCTTTGAGGTTGAGGTTTGAGATTTCGAGGAGAGCATTTGATGATTGCGGTTCGCTGGTGGATGAGATGAAAAAGCATTGGAAGAAGAGTATGATCGCTGCAATGGCTTGGTTGCGCCGAAACTCGTTACAGTGTTGTTGAGCCTGTTTTGGTGATGCAGTTCTAGGCTTATGAGAATTTTTTACTGCCATCTTCTCCACTGTTTGAGTTTATCTTTATAATGTATGTTTGCCATTATTATTGTTGCAGTCGATGCAACAATTTATGTAGTTCATATCCCAAATTTGTGAAATTCCAGCTTTAGTGTAGTAAACCATTCTAGGCGCTTGCTGGTGATTTTGAATTCATACACGCCACAGTAAAGATCTATTCTTGAGGGTTGGATTGGAGAATGAATTTAAAAAATGCTGAATGTCAAAAACTTAAAATCCATGTCATACTGAAGATCTATAATCCATCTGCCAAGTGTCTCCTTAGTTTGTGGTAGACTACCAAAGCATTGGAGATGCTCTTAGGCCACCATCCATTGTACCTATACTAGGTAAGGCACACCGTGCTCTACACAGTGTTGAAATTTACACGTTAATGATGTTAGTGTGTTATTAATTAAAACTATCTATTGGATCTGTTAAGGGATTTCAAGCAAGTTTTAATATTTAAATATATAATTAGAGAAGAACTTATAATTTTTTTTCTTAATAAATGGTGATTTTGACTTTCTTTCTTAATACGAAAATAGCATCAATACCTATTTTCATATTTACTGCCATGAAAGATAATTATGACATTACAAGAACTATTGAAAAAAATGCAAGAAATACATTGTGTTGTTGTATTTTGTACGTGAATCTGAGTTTTCTGCCAAATAGATAAAATCACTAATATTTTAAATCTCTTTCTTATAGGGCAATAAGAATCAACTATAACTAATCTCAACTGAAAAAGACATTTCATGCATTATTTTCTTTCCCAGAGTCTAAAAGATTAATGATTATTTCCTAAGTAGTTTTGCTTTATCATTGGCATCCAAGTCTTGAGCTTACACTTCCAAAAAATTGTTTTTCCTTCGCACCTACACCTTGTATGCTCCAACATTTTTGAACATCACACGACTACAAGTTCTAAAAGGTGAACTTAAAAGAGAGATTAGTGGACATAAATTTTCCAAGGAAAACCATCCCGGAAATTCATTCAACAAACAAAATCATTATATTTAAATTATAAAAGGTGCATAGTGTCCTACTTCATGATGTCTTTGAGATATTTATGAGCATGTTCGACACGTTCTGTAATCTATATGAATGCACGTACAAGATCTTATCAAGCCCTATGAAATCAAACCAGGGAAACATAAAACACCTCGAATGATCTACCTCTTCGGCCAACAATTCAGGATTCTTCATTGCTTGCAGCCAGAACTCCGGTACCCCTTTGTCTGTCTCTTTATCCTCTTCGCCTACGCCTTCAACTTCAACAACTCCATTAACAATTTCACACCTCTGTAGTCCATGAATCAAATCAGTTGATCGGTATAATAGAACATGCCCCTCATTAAATATACGAAGTTGAAAGTCTTGAAACCACCACACTTTTAGCTTAGAATTGAAGTAAAAAATCAATCCAAAAATATCACCCAAATGAATGATACAGAAAAGGTAACTTCAAAATTTTGGACATAGAAAACATTACCTTTTCATAGAAGGGTTCATAAAGCTTCTGATATTTAGCTTCAAGAGCAGCTAACTCTTCAAAAAAAATTGGTCTCCAATCCATTATGTTGGCCCTGCACATAATAGGGTCTCAAATAATTAGCAACAACCAGTAAAACCATTTATGAAGTTTAGTTCAGAGGTACATTAGCAAACATAGAAAGCAAGTAACATTTTTGTAGCAAAATTGAATCATGTAACATGTTTAGAAGAATCTGCTACATAAGCTAGCATGAAACAGAAAATTTTACAAGCTCGGGAACTAACAACAAGTTGATTATAATTTAAGCAAAAATAAATTCAAAATAATCAAGTATCCAGTAAAATCAAGAAGGAAAAGTGAGCAACTGGTTTTATCTTAAATTTAGGAGTGATTCCAAAATTTTATCTTTGCTTCCAAGTTTTCTGAAGTGATATTCTATTCATCATTACAACCTAATTACACTGCTGCATCAACTGGTTTTCTTGTAACCACGTTTTCTAAATATTAGTCACCATTGTAGAGTATCCTAAGGTCTCCTAGGCCAATTCCTAAATCATATCAAGAATGTTACTCTTATTTTATCATTTGCATTCCATGATTACTGTGTTCTGTCTAGCCTATACCCATCAATATAAATTGTAAAACTATTATTAGCACCCTTCTTTTTGTTCACATATATAGTAACTGATAGTAACACATTATGATAATCTTACAGCTTATTTTGTGCAAGCTTCTTAACAACAATACTTTTCCAGAGAACAGAAGATGAAATAAGTACTTCAATGGTATCTTACCGCTCTTTATACTGTCTAGAAGTTCCTTCCCATCGACGCAATCCTCCCCTGCAGCATCTACTTCAACAAAGACAACAATTTTATATTCCTGCAATACAACTCAACTCATCAATATAAGATCAATCTAGCAGACTGCACTATCAATTTAACAAACACCAAGGCTATTATTACCTTCCACACCCATGTGGAAGCAAGACAGAACCGGAACAACAAAGAGCCATTACTCCATTAAGTTTTTCCTGCTTTATTGATCATATCTCGCCAATGCCATGTGACAACAAAAATCAAATAATTTCACTGCAACAACCAGAATTTATCAAAACATGGACATTAGAGAACAACACTACGTACCATGTCATTCAAATGAATCATGAAACATCAACACCAACAAATCCTTCACCCTGAATCAAATAAACAGCTCAAATTTGTCAATCAAATGAGTAGCTTACATTCAGAACACACACATTTTCTAATGACACTAATTTACTGTATGACTGAAGAAGATATTTACTAAACAAGAACTATTTTTGTCCAATTGGTCAAAGATAGAAACTTTAAGTATACCTAAAGTTCCTTCAAAACTGTTGAAAAAAATTACAAGTATAGCACTTTACAAGAGGCCTTCAAACAGTTGAAAATTTTATTACGGAAACAAATACTACATGGATTATATTATTAGAACGACGTCGTTCCAAATAAAAAGCACAAAATCCTTAAGACTACTAATATAGAACTGTTTGAAGCCCTAAAAGAACTTGGATCTTTTACAAAGTAAAAATGGGGCTAGATCATGCAAGTGAAAATTGAATCAGATATTACATGTTTTCCTACATAGAGAGTTGTCATAACAGAACCAAGCAAAATTATTTTTGGAATTACTTTCATAATGAGTAAAGAAAGAAGCCATTCCATTAATAAACATCCACAAATGCTACTGATAATCTTGTACCTGATAATCTTCAACATGCAGAGGTTTTCCAGCTCCGTTATCAGGAAAATTCACAACCTGAAGCGAAAAATTAATCAATGAGATGATACTTCAGTATACTCTGGTTTGGATACTTCAGAACAGAATCATAAAGATTTTGACCCCATTGAAACCACAAGAAAATTAGTAAGCCATGAATTCGAGAAGGTAATCACCATTCCAACAAATACAGACTGCTAAGAGAGCATTTAAGTACAAAAATCATACCTTCGGAGTTGAGTTGATTTCAAGATGAAGAATGGCCATATAAACTCAGTATAAATATAGAAATTTTCCCTAAAATTCAACCGAAAATGCTCCTGATGACCAAGGTAGATTTCTATGGCTATTCTACTTCTTTTTTACAAATGAATGGAAAAATACTTGGTACTTATAGTATAGTATAGATATGAAACATTAGGAAATTAAAGGAAAAGAATGATATCCCTATATTAGTTGGAAACACAGAGGATTGTCCAAGTGTGCTGGATAAGGATTCTGATTGTTCTTTAATTATGTACCAACAACAATCAGTTTTATTTCATGTACTAACTTTTGCTAGTTATTTTGCTTTTAAAAGTGTTCCGTGTTATTTTTTCAGGAAGAATTTTCTTTTTGGTTTAAAAATTATCTTTACTCTGGATCTAACTTTTACTGGTTATTTTGATTTTATAAAAAAAAAGTAATATAGTTTAGATTTCTATTTAAATGTTTCATTAATATTCCATTTTTTTGTCATTTTTTATTTATTGTGTTTATGCACTATATCTATCTCATTGTTAAGTCATCTATTTTTTCAACAACGAAAATGAAGCTAAATTTAGTAAAGTTTAGGGATAGAAGTAAACATACATAGATCTGCAATACTAATAGAGTATGACATATGGTTCATTTCATCATCATAGGAAATAATACTATTTAGGATAAACTCGAGGATTGATATGCATGGATTATATGTTTTTAAAATAACTATTGCATAAACCTTTTTAAAAATAATTAAACCACCATAGGTGCCGGTCCTGGGTTTTCGGGGGTCTGAAGCGAACAAAAAAAAAGTGGCCCCCATATAAATATAGTTAATTTTACAGAAGCCCCCAATCGCATGTATACATGCGCCGGAGTTTGGCCGAATTTTTTAAGATTTAAAAACTCTGAGTCGGGGAAGTCACAAATCGAATAAGATTAAATAAATTGGGGTTTTCAACTTTTTTTTTTTACATATTTGGTATTATATTTTAGGAAATTGGGGAGGCAAGCACATCACTTGCCTCAAGGAAGGGCCGCCCCTGCATAGGTGGAGGAAATTTTATTGGACTCCCTTAATCCTTAAATAGTCACCATCTTTGAAAATGACATACAAGAAAAACCCCAACAAAGGTAATTGTCTGAATTGAAAAAAATTGTAAATATAGAGAAACTAAATGATGATTAAATTGACTATTAAGTTAATATCGACTTTCGAATCGACGAATGCCCCAGGAAAAATATTCATTGCAAACCACTATTTAGGGAGTCGTAGAAACAAAACCAAATTTGGCAGCTTGAATGTAGTACTGTTTAAAGCCAATTCAGAAAAATCTTGTTGCGAGATTTTGCCTCTAGGCTTCAAAGACTCCACACGTACAGCTCCTTACCTAGCCTTTAACCTCTAGAGATAGTGTTGATTCGTGTCTATTATTAGGTATCCTCTGTAGTTGCTTGTTTCCTCACTCATAGCATGATCATCTTGTAAAGTCCTCTGTCACAAAGAAGTGACTAGAAAAAAGTTCCAAACAAATAACATGACTGATCATTTTGTTCTGTAGGGAAACTCCCTACTATCTAAGGATACCCGTCCTTTTGCTATCCTAGGGAGATTCGAATGATTAAACTCATGATTAGTTTTTTAGGTACTTGCTAGTTTAGCTAATGAGTCAGTGACAGAGTTAGCCTTTCTATAAACATGTGTAAGAGACAGAAAACTCACATTGAAGATCCCATATGGCTTTAATCAACGGGATGAGCTCCCATGGGATCCAGGGGCGGCCCTTCCTTGAGGCAAGTGATGTGCTTGCCTCAGGCCCCCAAATAATTACCATTTTTGGGGCCCCCATTTTTCTAAATTTAGTACTAATTATTACCTTAAATTTATTTTTTTGAAAATTCAGATTATTTTTCTAACCAGAGTTTTTGTATTTCTCAAAATCCGGCCAAATTTCAGCCTCCGGTGCGGCGATTAGGGGCCTCTTTTTTCAGTTCGCTTCAGTCCCCCGAAAAGTCAGGACCGGCACTGATGGGATCTTATACTATTTAAGCACCATTTGCAACAATACATATGAATCCACTTCTACTACCATGTTTGTGACATAATTCCAATAAACCTGCAAACCATTTGAGATCGCAATTCTCTTTGTCCAGGAGCAAGTGTTAAAATTTCTTATTTGGAAAATTTCTATGTTTAACTAATATATGTACTAATCGTAGTTATTTATTTAAGAGATCCATGTCACTTGCTATTGTGTTTATGAACATGTAGATAATTATCCTATTTTTGTATAAAGAATCGTGTAGTTTATAATTGATCATCAAATTTTGAGAAATTCCACTTTTATTCACTTAACTATTTTTATTCACTTAACTATTTTGGACCTACTCTTGATCATCGAACTTTATAAATTGATCCAAAATTGATCGCTTCTGTTACATTGAACGTTGAGTGAAATCATCCCTTTTATAAATTTCGATGATCAAAATAGTTTGAGTGCTTAAAAGTGGAATTTCAGTAAAGTTTCATGATCAGATTAATTCCTTATAGTTCCCAAACCTCACAGTCAGTGGACCAGCTAGAACAGTCGGAACCACCGTGCCGACGCTAGAATCACTACGCCATTGCTAGAATCATCACTCGTCAACAATCTGAACAATTGCTATATCAAATTCAGATGGTGGTGTTAAGACTGACAGAAAACGTCGGATGTCAATTCAAAAAATGAATCGGAATAAGGCATCCAGTTACAGATTTCACACATGTTGGTCCATCATCTCCGCTGTATAAAACCCTATCACTAGCGCAAAGCCCAATCGTCGATGAACGATCACAATAAGATCTAGCAATGAGTATCGCGATGGAGATCACTGTCAGAAAAATCATGCCACTTGGTTTTACGACGTTGCAGCCAACAACAATTAACAGCGATGGCGACGATGAGATGAATTCACTGAAGTCCGTCACAGTTGAGCGGCGATTGAAAAATACATTGGAGCGGGAAATCGACCACCGAAGCTATTGAACAAACAAACAAGCAGTTCATAGACTGTAATTGATCATAGCGGTTAAAATCAACGTGGAGTCGCTGCCAGTTGATCAATAAAGGGGTTGAACAAGCAATTCATAAGCAATAATTCACAGGAGTTTAAAAGCAACGTGAAGTTGCCAACATCAAAATTTATCGGAGGGTTGGATCAAAAACCCACATGGTCGTGGTCTAAAAAATGGCCTCATTTGGAGGAAATTTGTTAAAGTGTTCAATATTTGAGTATAGGTTTATGTAGTTTGACATAGGGCTGTAAACGAGTCGAGTCGAGCTCGAACAGACCTGTATTCGAGTTCGAGTTCGTATTGCATGTTCGTGGTCGAGTTCGAGCTCGTACGAGTTGAGATCTTTTAGTTCGAACTCGATTCGTTTGATTTTAGAAAGTTCGAGCTCAATAAAAAATCGAGTTCGAACTCGAAGCTCGAGCTTGTTAAAGTATTAATGAATAAAATTTAATTTATTTATATAAAAATTCTATATAAAAATTATATTTGAGCTGCTCGACGAGCCTAGCGAGCTGGCTCTTATGAGTTCGAGTTCGAGCTCGTATATAAACGAACGAGCTCGAGTTCGAACTGGTCAAACCAGTTCGAAAACGAACTTTGACCAAGTGGTTAACGAGTTATTCACGAATGGTTCAGTTCATTTACACCCTAGTATGACATATTTTTGCTAACGTGCCAAATTTAAATTGTTTATTGTTTTACACGAAAACGTATGAAAAGTGAGTTCGTCTTGTCATTGTTTCACTATGTCACCGCTTTAAACAAAATTTTGACTTAATAAAATTAACGGGAATCTATGGACACGTCCAACATTTTTTCATAACCATACTTTCTTCAACTTTAAAATATCTACTAGGAATCTGAAATTTTGATGATGTCTAGCTTAAATATTTATTGTAAATTCTTATTTACATTTTAAATAATATTTTATTGATAAAATGGTTCATTTTATTAAAGAAATAAAATTGTTTTAAATTTCAATGGATTCATTTTTAAACAAAAATGGCACATGCTTCTTTTAGTCAATTATAATAAGTATAATTCAAAAAATTTGAGTCAATTCAAAATTTCAAATTCAAAAAACAGGTCATTTTCAATACTCAATCAAGAGGCAATTAATCTGGTCTACGTTGGGCCCATAAACCCAAATCTGGATCGTGATTTTTAGATCCGATCCATTCACCCAACCCAACAAGCACTATTTAACAGACAAGCAGACCCCCTCATTTCCCATTTCCCCCAGATCCACGATTTCCCCCAAACCCAGAAGCGTCTTCGTCAACGTTTCTGGTTCTCCCGCCCTTCAACCTTCCAAATCTCTGTGAAAAATCCGCCGCCGCCGCCACCATGAGGGAGTGCATCTCGATCCACATCGGTCAGGCCGGTATCCAGGTCGGAAATGCCTGCTGGGAGCTCTACTGCCTCGAACACGGTATCCAGGTATATAATCGCTCCTGGATCTGTTAGATGTGGTGTTTTTGGCTAGGGTTTTGACGGTTTTGAATTGATGAATTAAATCTGTGTGTTGTTTTTTGTAGCCTGATGGCCAGATGCCGAGCGACCACACCGTCGGTGGAGGTGACGATGCGTTCAACACCTTCTTCAGCGAGACCGGAGCCGGCAAACACGTTCCTCGTGCCGTGTTCGTCGATCTGGAGCCTACTGTCATCGACGAGGTGAGGACCGGCACCTACCGCCAGCTCTTCCACCCGGAGCAGCTCATCTCCGGCAAGGAGGACGCCGCCAACAACTTTGCTCGCGGTCACTACACCAGTAAGTACTCGATTTCACCCGATTTGCACTCTCATTGATTGATTCAAGCTAGATCTTCATTTACCAGAACTTAATTTTAAATCTTTGTGTACGAGAACTTGATCTGAACCTAATTTTGTTTGTTTAATTGTGTAGTTGGAAAGGAGATTGTGGATCTGTGTCTGGATAGGATTAGGAAGCTTGCTGATAACTGTACCGGGCTCCAGGGTTTCCTGGTGTTCCATGCTGTCGGTGGAGGTACCGGATCTGGATTGGGATCCCTGCTGCTTGAGAGGCTCTCAGTTGACTATGGAAAGAAGTCCAAGCTAGGGTTTACCATCTACCCTTCCCCTCAGGTGTCCACTGCTGTGGTTGAGCCCTACAACTCCGTCCTCTCCACTCACTCCCTGCTGGAGCACACTGATGTTGCAATCCTCCTCGACAATGAGGCTATCTATGACATCTGCCGCAAGTCCCTTGACATTGAGAGGCCTTCCTACACCAACCTCAACCGTCTCATCTCACAGGTACATTCAATTCCCTTAAGCATTGTGTCATTCTGTTGTGCAGTCAGTATATCATTGGATCTATGCTATGTCTATGTGTGCACATGTTAGCAGGCATTTGATTTGTAATGTTTGCAAAACAATTAGATATAAATTGTGTGTTTATTGTGCTGTATGTTTGCTAGGCTCTCGATTTTAACTGTGTGTGTACCTGTAATTTCTTTCATTTGATCATTGCTGTCAGATTGATGTTTGAACTGTTCATTTGGTTCTGGGTGTCTATAGCCATTTGATTATTACTCTGCTGAGTCTCTGGTCATTTGATTAGTTAACCTACCTGTGATTTCATGCATTTGGTCATTTGCTGTCAGTTTGAGGTTTGAGTTATTCATTTGGTTCTGGGTGTCTATAGAGCCATTGGATTATTTCTCTGCTGTGTGTCATTTGATTGTTGTGCTGCTGTGTCTATGGCATGTGATTGTTACTCTACTGCGTGTCTATACTCTATAAGCAAAGGATTGGTTTCTATGTGTCTAGGTTCTGCTGAGTTCAGGTCTTCTATGAGTATTCTGCTGTGTGAGCTCAAGTTGTTTATCTAATGTTGTGTTTCTGTGTGATCTCAGGTGATTTCTTCATTGACTACTTCCCTGCGATTCGATGGAGCTCTGAATGTTGATGTGAACGAATTCCAGACCAACTTGGTCCCATACCCAAGGATTCACTTCATGCTTTCCTCATATGCCCCAGTGATCTCAGCAGAGAAGGCTTACCACGAGCAGCTCTCAGTTGCAGAGATCACCAACACTGCATTCGAGCCATCCTCCATGATGGTCAAGTGTGATCCTCGCCATGGAAAGTACATGGCCTGCTGTCTCATGTACCGTGGTGATGTTGTCCCCAAGGATGTGAATGCAGCTGTTGCAACCATCAAGACCAAGAGGACCATCCAGTTTGTTGACTGGTGCCCTACTGGATTCAAGTGTGGTATCAACTACCAGCCTCCCACTGTTGTTCCTGGCGGTGATCTGGCCAAGGTGCAGAGGGCAGTGTGCATGATCTCCAACTCCACCAGCATTGCTGAGGTGTTCTCCAGGATCGACCACAAGTTTGACCTCATGTATGCCAAGCGTGCCTTCGTGCACTGGTATGTCGGTGAGGGCATGGAGGAGGGAGAGTTCTCTGAGGCTAGGGAGGACTTGGCTGCTCTGGAGAAGGATTACGAGGAAGTTGGAGCTGAGTCTGGTGAGGGAGATGATGAGGAGAACGACGAGTACTAAGCGCACCTTCTGGATATGATGCATCTCTTGAATGTTGTCAGATTGATGTTGTTTAATTTGCTGTTTTGTGTTTCTTTCTTAAACACCAAAGTTCCCATTGGGGTGAACAATATGGATTGAATCCTGTTGGTTTTCTTTAATTCTTGTTTATGTACTGGATATTATCCATCTTTTGAGTATTATTATATTGGTGTGGTTTTGAATTTGCTGCTTTGTGTTACCTTCTTAAACCATAAATGTTCTCACCTGGGGTGAACAATCGATGAATTATGTTGATTTTCTGAAGCACAAATATCTTAAATGGTATTCCCAGTCTAAAACCAAACCAAACCAAACCTTGTCTGAAATCAAAAGCCAAACTTTGTGAATTTCTTAAAATATTTTCTTTTCATGAAAACCAATCAATCATGTCAAACGTATTTCAATACTCCCTCAAGCTGCACAACAGTTGACTTTTCAGAGTCAAACTTAGGAAACTTTGACTGTAATTATAGGTCAATATATAAATGATAAAACTATTATATGAGATATCAATAGATTCATTATAACATCTATTTTTCAAAAAGTAAATTTTTATATATTGTTTCTATATGTACTTAAAGATATTAATGGTCAAACACGATCATTGAAGACCGTGAAAAGTCAACTGTACAGCTTTGGGCGAGACGGAGGGAGTATAAGTTTGGGTTGTGAAGATAACAAGGGACTAGGGAGTCCAGATGCCTGTGACGAATGTTGAGGAGGATGAATCCAAGCAACTAGACTATGAACGATAAAAGCAAGAAAAAAATCAGGCCAACGTGATTATTTGTATTTTTTAAGTGATCATATCGTTAAAATGTCATAGTCAATACTAATCAATCATATAATTTATATTTTTCATCTCAATCCATTATCACATCTTCCAAAAACTATAACTATTTAAATTAGGCAAAGTCTTGGAAGCGACCGTCTACATATGTAGACCGGGTTAAATTGTAAATAGTCTAATATTTCAAAAACAAGGAGGGACTAATTTGCAATTTTTAAAATTTTAGAAAGTTCACGCGCTACAGTAATTTCGCGCGTGAACAGTAACATGTGAACATTACTGCTACAGTACTGATTCCAATTTATTTATTTATTTATTTTTTTTTTTGTAAAATAATTCAGATTTTGTTTTAAATTGATCATGGTTTAATTTATAAAATATATCTTTTAGGTTTTTAGATGATTGATACTCTACCAATTTTTATATGATTAACTATCTTTCACGTTTTGCTTTAAACTCCTCATATTTTAGGTTATAACCTCAATGTTTTAAGTGACACATTTTGATTTAAATTCCACATGTTTTATATTATAATGATCACCTTTTGAGTTACAAATTCAGTTTATTAGATAATAGAAATTTTTTAGGTTTTGGCTTAAATTCCCCATGTTTTATGTTATACATGATGTTTTATTTTCTAAATTAAAATTTTGGGTTTTATGTTAAATCTCTCATGTGACTGTAATAAACTTGAGGTTTTGGGTTAAATCCCTCATGTTAATGTAGCAAAGCTCAACTTTTGGGTTAAATCACTCATGTAGCAAAATTCAAGTTTTGGGTTAAATCCCTCATTTAACTGTAGCAAACTTCAGGTTTTGGGTTAAACTCCTCATGTTACTGTAGCACACTTCAGCTTTTGGGTTAAATCCCTCATGTAGCGAAATTCAAGTTTTGGGTTAAATCCCTCATGTTATGTAGCAAACTTCAGGTTTTTGATTAAATCCCTCATGTTACTGTAGCAAGCTTCAGGTTATGGGTTAAACCTCACATGTTACTGTAGCAAGGTACTGTACACGCGCGAAATTATTGTAGCGCGTGATTTTTTTAACTTTTCAAAAATTGCAAATTGGTCCTTCCTTGTTTTTATTATATTAACCTATTTATAACTTAGTCCCTGGTCTACATATGTAGACGGTCGCTCCAGAGACCACCCCTTTAAATTATTAAGCACTAGACCAAAAATTGATTAGTGCAATAAATGATTGATTCAGTAGTTAAATGTCTTTTCTCAGACCATTTATATAGTTCAATTCAATTCAAATAAATGAGAAAATTATTAACCGGATGCATCATGATTTTGGGAAAATCCGGATAACCAATCATAAACTGTCACGACCACATATGAATATCTTTCTCCAGTTAAATATATCAAAAAAGAATTTTTAAGTTCAGGTCAATTCAATTTAGTTTAGTTAAGATAAATATATTTAAATTCAGATAAGTATTTTTAAATTTAAATTAAGTTAAATTTATTTTAGTTCAATAGAAAATAAACTTAGAAAATATGTCTAATTCAAAAAGACTAGCTCTTTAAAATATAGCAAAAATTAGGAAGTGACTCTGCAGGTGCGGCAACCAATTTTCATTCCAAGTAGGCAAGTAGGACTAATTTTCATCACTTTATCAGATTGCAATTGGAGGGCGATCGAAAATTTGGAGGGTTATTCAAATTATTTTGAGCCAAGCTAAATCTAAATTTTGAAAAACACACTCACTCTTTTGGCGGGCGCAATTTTGGCAAGAATGCTTTTTGCAACCTTTGTGGAAATTGAAATAGTATTTATATTCTGATGCACAAGTATATATGCACTCGTCAATGTCGTCATCAACATTCGTAGATTGTCAATTACACCCTTTTTTACGTCTAATATGCTGCTTTATCATAATTTCTTCTCAATTCCTCCCACAGTGCTCCGTTAATTCGTTTGCCGAATTGTGGTACATTTGCCATATCAGGTGTTTTTTTTAATTTTGGCACTCTTTCTCTTCTTAGTAAAAGTGACCTAATATAAGGTAATTTGATTTCTACCCTTAATTCTACTTGATCAAAAGAGAGTTCTTGGGTGAGATAGGACGAATTATAGTTTGTGTGTTTTACAATTTTGTTTATTATAAGCTGTGTTCATGTGTAAATGAACTAATAAATTTAGAAAGACAAATAAAGTTGTGAAACACCCAAACAAAGTTATGAACACATGAACTATCACTTCAAAAAAATACCAACTATTTCAAAAAAAATAACTTCAAAAGAAAGTCTGAAACTACGCCGTTCAGTATTTGGGGTAAAGTTTGCACAAGGATTTTTGTGTAGAGGATCCGAGCTGCTTTATTGCTATTAACACCAAGTATTTACTCTTGCTGGAAAATTTCCAACTTTTCTAATTTATTTTAATTTTTTATATATTAGTTTATTAATATAGAATAAACACAAACAAGTTTTTTATTTATTATTTAACTTCATTTAGTTTTTTATTTATTTAGTGAAACCATGACTAATTAAAAAATGTAATAAGGGCTTATTCGTTCAATGTATGAGTTAATTTGTATTACAATTTATAATAAATATCTTTGAATAGTTTTCTAGAGTATTTAAGTTTTTTGAATAAGTTTTATATTTTTTACATGGTATCAATATCCTTAAATTTTGGTAGAGTTTGTTGTGTATAAAATATTATTACAAATGAAAGTATTAAATATTGTAGAGTTTGTTGTGCTAATTTATATTTTTAAAACTTTTGATGTTTAAAAAAAAGTTGCAGCTAACCTTCAAAAATGAAATTGATTCATTATGAATAAATTTAAAAGAGTTATGAATTTAATAATTTTTTACTCTATCAAGAATTTTGCTACTTTTTATACCTACATTTTTATCTTTCCAAGGTTTTTTGCACTACCATACCCCACTAAGGTGGTGCAAATAGCAACACCCACATTGTAAATGCCTCTAGGCAGATAATTTAACGGCTTAGATTTACCTACACCACAAAGTAACCCACTACCAAAGTAGATGTAAGCTCTCCGTCCAGCTGATTATATGATAACTTGATTCTCGTTTTCAATCGTTGTTGAAGAAATGTACACCAACCAACAATAAATCCCCTCCCAACCAGGATTCGTCACCTTCTTCGCTTGTTGTTTTGATTTACTTTAAGCTGCGCATTATGTTGTAAGCCTATCGACTTTTTATTGGTTGATGAGCCAGGAATAATTCTCTCATTTTTTGGATGGTTTTAATTAATTTTTTTTTCATCCGATCAAACAATTAGTAAACAAATTAAGGATATTCTTATTCACACCAAATTTAACTAAAATATGGAGTGGAAAACCACATTGAAAATCCAAATACTACATTAATATTTTGAAACTGTGTTTGGCCAATCAAACGTCTCATTACGGCGAGTTGGGTGGCAACAAATCAAGAATACAACTCACGAACATGAGTCCTTGGCCGTGCATTGGAGATTTTAATGATGTTTTGACTCAAGATGAGTTTGTGGGATAACAATTGAGAGAATACTGGAAGATCAACGCCTTCAGAGATGCGCGAGAAGGCCGAAGTTCATTATCAAGTGTAAATGAGTTGAGTCGAGTTCGAGTAAGAGTGTACTCGAGTTTGAACTCGTTAAAAATTTACGAGTTCGACCTCGAGTTCTACCGATCATAAAAAAAATAATCGAACTCAACTCGTTTGTGTTTTTTAAGTGCTCGAGTTGACTCGCGAGTCCAATAAGAGTCGAGTTAGAACTCGATCCAACTCAGTTCTTAAAACTCAATAAGTTCAAAATCAAGCTAAATTGTCTTATTTAGATCTCATTTATGAGATATTCTAACCAACAATAACCAAAATTATAGAAAATAAAAAAACTTTCAGACAAAATAAAGAACAATTGGAATGTGTTCATTTATTATTTATCTTACCCATTTAATTTTTGATCCTAAATCTTTTCCATATTCATATAAAATCCACAATAATAATATATTATACACGTATCTTCGAATGGCTCGTCGAACTTATCAAGTTGGTAAAAATATTCTCACGCTGGCAAGTGTTTGGTCAACCCGAGTTCGAACTCGAACGTTGACCGAGTTGCTCGAGAGTTTTCTCATGAACGACTCAGTTCATTTACACCCATACATGAGAATCACTCGCAAATAATCCAGACACTAAGAAAGCCAGACTTGACAAAGCTGTTTGTAACCATGGTTTGATAAAAGTTCATTAAAAGTCAAAATTTTAGTTTTCTTTTACTTATTTTTATATAGTCTAGCTCTATTCAATTTACTTTAATTCATTTCATTCGATTAAAGATAAAATTTGATGAAATTTAACTTAATTTAATCAGATTATTTTTATATTTTTATTTTCGCTTCAATTATGTCCAATGATGTTTAGTACTCCCTCTGTCCTAGTCAAACATTTTCATTTGACTTTTCAAAGTGAATCTAAGATAACTTGAACTGCTAAAATATTTATTTAAGTGTGTATTTTTTTAAATTTAATATCTATATTATTATGAATCCAAAAGTATATTACATGATAATAATTTAACATATTAACTAATATAAATATTAATGGTCAAATCTGTTTCTGTTTAACTTTTAAAAGTCAAATCAAGATGCTTTGATTGACATAGAAAAAAAAAGAGATTGACATAGAGGTAGTATCAAATAATTTCTTGAGAAGAGTGTTTTTTTTATAAAAAAAATCTCTTCAGGATAGGGTGTAGTTGGCATTAATTAAAAAAGAGGGATTCACAGTACAATCCAAAAGTTCTAACTACAAATCCACTCACTACTAAATTGACTAAAATATCCTTTATATATTGATTCATATCTTTACCTGGTTGGCTTAGCTTATTTTCATTTATACTCAACCTAACCCAACCCAACTCAGCTCTTTTTATCTTAATTTGCCCCTTTCAACTAAACTTAGTTTATCTTAGCTAGTTATAAATCAAGTTCATTTTTTATCAGTTCAATTTAATTTAGTTCAGTCTCATTAAGGTCGTATTCTCCCAATCTTATTTCAATCTGAAGTGAACTAGAAATAATTCATGTATTAAAAAATAGTACTTGAAGTACTAGAAGGACTGGAATAATACTGAATTGATGTTTACGTTTTCAAGAGAACGGGGTCTAAGTTAAATCAAGTTCATTATAATTGGTTTATTTTAATCAATGACATGTTAAAGGGAAGGATGTTGAGTTTAATAAATTTTGAGAGAGTATATTTAAATACAAATTTTCATTTGAGACCTGTCTCTACAGAGACTAAGTACTATAAAAGATCGTTATCGATTGAAGTTGCCGTTGGTGAGTTTCAACCCCCGTCGCCGTTTTTAGATTTTAGGTTGCTAGTGTCGCCGGAGTTCAGCCGTCTAACATGGACCAACTTGACACTGAGCTTAGGTATGAATTTGTACGAAATGACAGTAATGTACCAATGATTAGGAATGATCAAGGAAATTGACTGAAAGATCAAGTAAAATGAATAAAAGATCAAAAGAATGCTCAATGGAACTGACTGAAAGATCAATCAAACTGACTAAAAGATCAAGCAAAAACAGTAAATGAACATTTTCTTGGTCATTGGTCTCCACAAGGACATGTCTCATCAAGACTCTCTCATATTTAAATTAAACATTGATGCTAAATTAGTTCTTTATTTTTTTACAAATTTTGGATATTACTAGACTTTGAGGAAAACGTTCTTGAATATTCAAGTTGAAAGTAGTAAAAACACAAAGAAGGCAGTGAAATTCCTATTCCCAGGTTGTACAAAGAAGGAGGGTACTTATGGAAGTTGTCAGAATTTAGGCGGGGTTCTGTCACCACTTTCACTAAATCCCCATTCCTCTTTTTGTTTTGGTGTCCGATTTCTTGATTTTCATTTCATTTTCATTTCCATGAACATTCAACCAAAACCCTACCCACCTCCATCGCCATAGCCTTCTGCCATTTTCCCGTTTCCATCAAATCGCGCCTCCTCTTTCCCGGATTCTTGAAATGGGGTCCATCATCCCGCCGGAGGCCTTGGATCTTCAGCTCGGGCCTTCTCCGGCACCGGCGGCGGCCCCGTCGTCGTCGCCTCCCAAAAAGATCGATTTGGTGGTTCCCAAAAAGGAGCCCAAGCTCGAGCCTCTTGATGAGCTCTCGGACGAACCCCTGACCCCTAATTCAGGGCCCTCACATTTCAGCCAGCGGAACAGGTTAAATTCGAGGCCGAGCTCGATCACGCCCCCATCTTGCCCGCCTGGGTTTCAGAGCCCCAGTCCGGCCACGGAGTCTACAAATGAGTCAACCGTCGTTTATAGCGAGTATTGCAGGATTACTGAGATGTTTCGTAGCGCGTTTGGTAACGGAGGAGGGGAGGAATCTAGAACTGGAAGTAGCGTGGTGGATTCTGAGGGCACGGATAACTCCAGAGCGCTTGTGCCGGTGAATCCTCCAGAGAGCAACCAGCAGATTATTCCAGCTGAGACGGATTCCCAGCTCGCAAACGCTGGGGCGAAGAGGAAGTACACACAGAGGTCAGGTGAATTGGTGCGTGTTACTGATCTTAGTAATGATGATGTTCAGTATTTTAGGGATGTTGTGAGGAAAACTAGGATGCTCTATGATTCTATTCGTGTTATGTCTGCTGCTGAGGATGAAAGGGAGAGGGCTAGGGGCGCGGTTTCCTTTAGGAGGGCTAGAGGAGACTTGAAGGCGGCTGCTATGCTGAGGCAGCGCGATATGTGGCTGAATCGTGATAAGAGGATAGTTGGTTCGATCCCTGGAGTGGACATTGGTGATTTGTTCTTTTTCAGGATGGAGTTGTGTGTGATTGGTCTCCATGGGCAGTGTCAAGCTGGAATTGATTACCTTGCTGCTAGCCAGAGCTCGAATGGTGAGCCGATTGCTACAAGTATTATTGTCTCTGGTGGGTACGAGGACGATGAAGACACTGGCAATGAGATAATATACACAGGTCATGGTGGGCAGGATAAGCTTCACAGGCAGTGCATGAATCAGAAGCTGGAGTGTGGGAATCTGGCAATGGAGAGGAGTATGTACTATGGGATTGAGGTGAGGGTGATTCGTGGGTTTAAGTATGAAGGCAGTGTTAGTGGGAAAGTTTATGTGTATGATGGCTTATATAGAATTGTTAATTGTTGGTTTGACGTGGGAAAGTCGGGATTTGGGGTTTTTAAGTATAGGCTGCTTAGAATTGAGAACCAAGCTGAAATGGGTAGCACGATTCTTAAGCTTGCTGCAAGTCTTCGTAAAAGGCCCTTGGAGGTTCGGCCAAGAGGATATGTTACTCTTGACTTGTCTCTGAAGAAGGAAAATGTTCCTGTGTTTCTGTTCAATGATGTTGATACCAACAACGATCCTGTCTTTTATGAGTATCTTCAAAACACCGCATTTCCACCATATGTGTTCACCCATGGTCAGAGAATGGTGGGGTGCGAATGTGTTGGTGGATGCGTCTATGGTTGCTTTTGTTCGATGAAAAATGGTGGAGACTTTGCATATGACTCGAATGGGATTTTGGTGAAGGGTAAGCCATTAGTTTTTGAATGCGGGCCACATTGCAAATGCCCCCCTGGTTGCCGTAATCGAGTCAGCCAAAAGGGGTTAAAGAATAGATTTGAGGTATTCAGATCTCGAGAGACCGGCTGGGGAGTTAGGTCGTTGGATTTGATCCCAGCTGGTGCATTTATTTGTGAATTTGCTGGAGTTGTTCTCACAAGGGAACAAGCTCAGATCATCACCATGAATGGAGACACTTTGGTCTATCCTAGTAGGTTTCCGGAAAGATGGGCTGAATGGGGCGACTTAACTGAGGTATTCACCGACTATCAGCGTCCAACATATCCGCTGGTTCCACCACTGGATTTTGCAATGGATGTGTCGAGGCTGAGGAATGTAGCCTGTTACATAAGCCACAGCTCAAGTCCAAATGTGTTTGTACAGCCAGTGCTTTATGACCACAACAATGTATCTTTCCCTCACCTCATGCTGTTTGCGATGGAGAACATTCCTCCTTTGAGGGAAATTAGCCTGGATTATGGGGTTGCAGCTGATGAATGGACTGCAAAACTGTCTATCTGTAACTGATATGGAGTTGGTGTTTTGTAATGATGGGATGAAGGCATGACGCACTAAGGTACTTGTTTTCACCCTTCTCTTTGTAACTTTTTATCAGTGAGTGCTTCCTTATTTTTTGAGGAAATGTATTGTCTTTTTACTTCCTGTATAGATTCCTTTGTAATTCTTGTTGTTTTTTTTCAGTATGTTATAGCTTCTAAGGAGATTTTTTCATACTTCGCCAGTAGATGATAGTTGCTATATTGTTCCAAATTCCCTTTGATGATTTTTTTCTTCTTCTCTCTGGTGTAGTGGTGTGTAAAATGGTATTTATAATGCTGAAATGAAATAATTTAGTAGAGCACTGGAAGATATTGGGTTTCAACATGAAATATTTCGGTTGGAATTGCAAGGCCGAGGCCATAAAAACAGTGACTACCTTGAATATTTAAGTAAATTTCTGAATCACTAGCATGGTAAAAACATTTCTTCATTGATATATGATGTTTAGTCGAGAGCTGGAAGATATTGGGATTCAACATGAAATATTTCAGTTGGAGTTATAATGCTGAGGCCATGAGAACAACGACTACCTTGACAATTAAGTATTTCCCACTAAATTTAAGGACCACAAGCATGGAAAAAACATTTCTTCATTGATATGGTATATGATAGTTGAGAGTTATATAATGCATTTTCATTAATCTTTTAACTTATATAGTAGTTATGTTCACCCCCCCCGTGAATGTTTCAAGTCTACTTTGCATTCTCTACTTAAGTTTCTTGATTGATATATGATAGTTATATTATGCACTCTCATGATCTCATCAAT
The DNA here is from genome assembly GCA_963678965.1 of Cruciata laevipes. Classification (NCBI taxonomy): domain Eukaryota; kingdom Viridiplantae; phylum Streptophyta; class Magnoliopsida; order Gentianales; family Rubiaceae; genus Cruciata; species Cruciata laevipes. The sequence continues at coordinate 19,935,788 of OY787635.1, forward strand.
GTTTTAATTTATAAAGTAGTTATGTTCATTCTAACATATTTTGAAACTAGTACTAGATTCCCAATCCAGAATTTTTAATGAGTATTCATGCTATTCTGTTTCAGAGACGAGGTTTCTGTTTCAGGTTCTGAAATGCTGCTCCATTCATTGAAAGTTTAATACATGTTTTTATCTGTGAAATGGTCATTTTAAAATGAGGTGTAAGCTGTGACTGTTATGTTTCTAACGATTCATTGTGGGATAAAAAAGTATTGATGATTTTACTGGAAGTGTTAAGGTTTAAGTAACATTATTTGATCATTCTAAAGTTGCATTTGCAAAATAATTAATCTGTAATATCTCTGTAGTGTTTATGAATTTTGTCACTTTGAACTGATGCGGTAGCACCAATAGTATTCTGTGTCTAGCATTATTTGAAGGGAAAAGTTGATTGATAACTCTCGGACTTAGTTATGGCTCTATGGCACACCAGATTCTATTAATTGTAGTTATATAAATTTGAATGCAACTATCTCATATGGAAAAGGAGAGTGGTTCTTCTAGTTTCTCTCAATCAGGTTTAGTCTTGTTATCTTTATTTTGAATTAAAAAACTAGTATTTGTTTGTTATTGACATCAGTTCAATTTTATAGGATAACTTGAGTTATATTTGAACTCAAGAAAGGGTTTTAGTTATGCCAATATTCCAATAAAACATGACATGTAGTTCTGTATGTATGGCGGTTACATGTCATCAAATATATTTTTATTCTCCTGAAATACAAATATCTGGTATATTTTGGGAGATTAGCATATTAGACATTTTTATTGTGTGTAGTAGATCACAACTGATCAGATGTTTAGTTTTTGACTAAGAAATACAGATACATATCATTTTTAGAACTCCAAAAAACTTGTATTTTTCGGAATTAAAGTTATGTTGGTGGCAGGAAAACAAATTTGTGGTAATTTGTCCAAAGAGTTGTGTGCCTTGGCATTTTCTTCCCCCTTTTTTCTTCTGTGCTAATTTGTACTAGATCTTTTATATGGAACTATATCTATCAAGAAATCTTCTCCATACCAAATAAAGCCGTATCTCTGTTTTTTGTTTTGCTCTCCTTGGTATGGAATTGGCTTTCAGTTGGTAATTTGTCCAAAGAGTTGTGTGCCTTGGCATTTTCTTCCCCCTTTTTTCTTCTGTGCTAATTTGTACTAGAACTTTTATATGGAACTATATCTATCAAGAAATCTTCTTCATACCAAATAAAGCCGTATCTCTGTTTTTTGTTTTGCTCTCCTTGGTATGAAATTGGCTTTCAGTTTTCAAATTTATCGATAGCTTGTTGGTGATGTGATGTATCTTCTTTGCATGCTTTTTCTTCCTTGAGTTCAAGTGAGTTTTTATTTTAAAACTCTCGTGATACTGCTAAGATCTCACACTAATTCAAGTTGCAAAGTAGGATATCATTCCTACTTGTTCTGTGCTCCAAAGTTGTCTGGATGCTCTCCTCGTAAGCATCCAGAACTCCTCTGCATCCAGACTTCCAGAACTCCCCTGCTTGAATGACAGTCACAGTGCTTTATTTCTTGTTTTTCCCGTGTTAAATTTGGTGTGAGGTTTTTCAGTTTGAAATCCGCCCATGATGCACTTTGACATCTATGATCATTGTATGTCTGTGAACTACTAATGTAATTCCTTAGTTGAAGATGGTTTTTGGTCTGTTTAAAAAAGGTTCTCTTTTTTGACATCTACTCACCATAGCGTATGGTATTTTTTTTACAGATGGAAGAACCCATATTATCTAATTGGAGAGCTTCCCTAGGCGGCCTATTTTCTGCAGGAGGTTTCAGCCGACGAAGTATTCAGATAACTTGTTCAACTGTTATGTAGATGCAGATACTGTTATAAATATGGGGTTTACCTTTAGGCATGGATTGTTCAAGTGTGAAGATTATGTCTGGCTCATGTGCCAAGACTAATTTCCTTTTTGGAATCCATTAATAGCTTTGCTGATTTGTCAGTAGGCTCATGTAATGGTTACTTGCTAGAGTCCCTTGTTTTGTAAATATGCCATATTTGTTGTCGATCGCAGATGGCTTGTATGGCTTGTTTAAGTTGCAAGAGTGGAAGAGGAGCTTATTTCCCAAAATGTCTAACCTTGTCTGTAAATCCCAGAATCTTGGTTATATATATATATCCTATGATAGATGACTTCTATATAATTGGCTCACCTCTCTCCTTTTTATTTATTAGCATTACTAGTTTGTGAGTTTTTGATGGATAAGTTTTTCATAAATCCTGAATCCGCTGCCACTCCAACTGCAGGTTTACTCTTGTCGAGTTTAGAATATTCACAACCTTAAGCAATTGATTAGTAAGATTAGCTGAGATTCATTGGTAAAACTTTTGAAGACTAAATTCAAAATGCATCACAGAGTGTTATGACAGTAGTTCAGGAGTTTGAAAGATGCTCAAAAAATCATAATGTAAAATCATACATCATTCGTCTTTCATATACAGAAAATAAAAGTATGATTTATAGATTTCCCTTACCATACTGTTAAAATCTCAAAGATATAGTAGATCATAAAAAATACAGTGTTCTTTCTTGCCATGAAAACAACAAAGTTGTATAGCAGAAAATGTTTAGAGAAGTGAAAAAATCCACTAGCAAGAACATCTCTTATTCTACATAGTTATTACAGAACCTTTTCTTGGAACATTCATCTCAATCAGACAGAGATGTTCTTAGGGGCAACGAGCTTTCAACCTCAGCTGCATTAGTCTTACTGTTTCGATCCGCAACAACTTTTGACATCCCAAACATCTGTAACATACATCAAACTCAATCAATCAGCAACGTGTTCTTACTTCTTAGGAATCAAAACTAGCTAATTTAACCCATGCATGATTCATAACACTCAAAACTAGCTAAAAATAAACCATGATTCATAACACTTAGGAATCAATTTTAGCAAACTCAACCAATCAACAAAGTGTTCTTAGGAATCAAAACTAGCTAATTTAAACCATGATTCATCTAAATGTATATTCTTTTACATATGCTTAATGAAAACCGCGAAAAACGAGAGTGTAAACTATGATGAGAATACCTTTGTGATGGTTTTCTGAAAGCATGTCTTGTGCTCGTCCATAGAAGCATTGATGAACTCATCAATGTGGTCCTTGACATCTTCTAGAAACGTCCCGCTTTCGCTCTTCTTCTTGCGGCAAGAGCTCATCGCCGCCGGTGAGGATGATACCTTATCAGCAACGCTCCCGGATGTTTCAGCTGCCATTCGTACCTAGTACCAATCGAAAAACCAAAATTTGCAGGCATCAAAGCATATAGTAAGAAATCGCACACCAAGTGTTCGATAAAACTCCTCACAGAAACTGCAGACAAAATCATACCAAACAATTAACACCAACTCAGACCTGTCTGTCGCCGGGGGCCGCAGGAATTTTCCGGTGATACTTAGAGGTGAGCGGTGCCGGTGAGATCAAAATTACAGAGAGGAATAAAATTTCTGAACTTTAGATGGACAAAAGTCAATATAAAAACCTTTCCTTTTTTCCCTCTCTATATATTTTTTTATTTTATTATGAAAGCAAAAACTAATTTGGAAAATAGAAAAATGGACTACGTGAAAGGTATCTCAGCCGTCTCAGAGAATACCCGTCAAGAACAGCGGGCATCGTGAAATCAAAAGCTGAATCCAATTTCAGACCATCGTTTTCGAAGAGATAAGGTAATGTGGTACTTAACGTGTTGATCATAATTCTCCTAGAACTCATACTGTTGTTTTCAGATTTTCTCAATCCTCTGCAAATTCCTTTGCAGCTTCTAAACTGTTGTAAGAGAGCAGTTCTTGATCCCCTCTGATAGCTGTAAGTTCAAGCTGTGTGCTTTTTCAGTCTATCAGTATTTGCTGATTCTGCTGGCTTTGAGAAATGGGAAGGTTGCCTTCAATTTTTGCCAATCCTAGTATCTGTAGGAGCCCTAAAACCCCTTTGCAGAACCCCAACAATCGTGTTGGAAATAGGAATCTGTGTGATGGTAATAAGGGTAGCATTAGAAATGAAGAAGTTCAGCAAAACCCAGATGCCACATTGCTTCAAAATCACAACTTTAAGATGATAGAGGTAGCAAAAGAGGTATCAAGAATCGTTATGACTCGGCCCAGATGGGAGCAGACCCTTTTGTCGGAGTTCCCTAATGTCGATTTTGTGGACCCTGTTTTCTATTATGAGGTGTTCAAGCACCAGAAGAATGCATTTTTGTCTCTGCGGTTTTATCACTGGATTAGCTCCCAGAATGGGTTTTTGCCTGATGAGTTTTCGTTTGCTGTGATATTTGATGGGCTTGTGGAGGCGAAGGCTGCGAAAGTAGCTCATAAATTTCTTGAAGTTACAAAATTTGTGCCAGAGTCATGTTCATTGGAGCGTTATGCAGAATGCCTATGTGAAAGTGGACTGGTTGAAGAGGCTGTGAATGTGTTTGATAATATGAGGAGGGTTAATTTTTACCCTGCTCGGGCAGCCTGGAACTCAGCATTGTCAGGATCACTCCGAGCTGGAAGAACTGATCTTGTTTGGAAATTTTACGGGGATATGGTTGGAAGTGGCGTTGTTGCAGATGTGGATACGACTGGGTACTTGATTCAAGCTTTTTGTATGAATAATGAGATTTGGAATGGCTATATCCTTCTTCGTCAAGTTCTGGAGGATGGATATGTCCCTTCTCATGTTGTTTTTCATAAACTGATAGGCGCCTTTTGTAAGCAGGGTAGTTATTCAAGAATGTCTGATCTTCTTCATCTTATGATTGCCAAGAATCTTTCTCCGGATATTTTGACTTACCAGGAGGTTATCAATGGATTATGCAAGAGAAACATGAAACATGAGGGCTTTCGAGTTTTCAATAATCTTAAGGATAGAGGGTATGTTCCGGATAGGGTAATGTATACTACAATGATTCATGGCCTTTGTGAAATGAAGTGGTTAGGAGATGCTAGGAGACTGTGGTATGAGATGCTGCAGAAAGGTATTAGTCCCAATGAGTTCACTTACAATGCATTAATATGTGGTTATTTTAGAGTTGGTAATGTTGTTGAAGCAGAGAGGCTTAACAAGGAGATGTGTGGAATTAGTTATGGTGAAACTACTGTTAGTTACAACACCATGATTACTGGCCTTTGCCTGAACAAGAAAGTGGAAGCAGCTTATGACTTGTTCAAACAAATGGCTGAAAGGAACGTTGCCTATGATACCATCACGTACAATGCTTTGATTCAGGGCTTCTGTAAGGAAAGGAACCTAGAAATGGGAGCCAACCTTCTGTGTGAACTCTTAAAGCAAGGTTTGCAGCCATCAACAGCCTCTTACACTGTTTTGATAGAAACACTTTGTCAGACAGGCCACGTTGAGGAGGCTTTAGTACTGTTTGAGGACATGCGAGAAAGGGGAGTGACACCCACAAACAGTACTCATGACTCAATCATTCTTGGACTCGTTGAGAAAGGATCTCTTCCTGAAGGGATGGATTGGTTAAATGACATGCTTAAATCTAAGGTAAAACCACGTAAAGAAACGTTTGAGAGGCTGATTCAGTGTCTTTCTGAAAGAGAGAACTGGGGTGATGCGTTATTTGTTTTAAATTATATGCTTAGGTTGGGATATTCTCCGGATCAAAGCATTTGCCTCTCTTTTGTGGGCAGACTATGCAAAGATAATTTAAGTGATCTTGAGATATCAATAGGGGATGTCCTTGAAACAACAAAAGCATTTTAGGCCTTTTCTGTTCAGCATTTGTATGTCATTTGCACGTCGAACTACAAGAAGCCGAAGGGCAAGTGATTGAGGCTTTTCTCTGTCATGTCAAATGTCCCAGTTTTCTTGGTATGTCTTTTTTCTATTTATATTTGGAATATTGCACCACAGTTTCTCCTTGGACTAAATTATCAAATGACAGACAGATTTCAACTGCTAAAGTTCTAGATATGTTGTAATTATTTCCCCCATTTGCTTACACAAACTAGTTTTCCCTCGCTTTTTGAATCTTTAAACTTTCCAAATTGATATTTATTATTGTATGGAGATTGGGATATAGAAACTAGAATACCCTGGCTTTGGTTTATAAATTTGATGCTGTTGCTTGATTCTTGCCCCTTTAATACCTTTAGCTGTCCATTATGATCTGGGGAGTAAAGATGATTTTCTGACAGTTCTTCCAGCTCAGAGAAACAAGCATTTTAATTTTTTGGAATTGAATGTCTTGTTTATTTGATTTCAAATGCTCATTTTCTCCCTCCCTTATTAATACTATTTCCTTAATTTTTTGTGAGTGTAGTGCTGAATTTTCTTAATTATTAAGAAATTAGTATAACGGCTAGACAATATTAAGAATAGCTTAATCACGCAGTGTAGGAGTGTTACATTTAGTGTTTGCAGCTTCACTTGATATTTACAAATTTTGGTATTCTGTTCTGTATCTGAGCTTAACTGTTAAACTCATTTTTGGATGCAAGTATTTGATAAATCACTTTTATTAGCATCTAATAATGCTAAGATTAGCTGGTGATGCAGTGTAGGAATGTTCAATTTTCTTTTGTGAATTTGTTTTGTGGAATTACTGTTTGTAGGATCTTTTGCAGTTTATGATAAATTTTTTGTTTGTTTATTATTGTGTATCTAAAGTTAGTTGCTGCTTAATTTATGACATGCTTGGGATATATATTCTGCTAGTAATAGCATATGGCAGTCTGACCATTATGAATAGTAATTTGTTACTATTTAATGAGATAAATAGGGGAGCATTTAATGACTGCTTTGATAAGTTCTGGTGTTGATAATTGCAGTATGTGATGGAGTCATCTAATATGGAAGTCTAGTATTCTCATTGAACTGGAGTGCAAGACACAGGTTGAAGGCACTTGGACTTTAGCAAGATGCACCATATGCTTCACTTCCTGTGAATCTTTTGGCTGGGAGACAAATTTATGATATTTCAACCTATTGGTGTTGCATGTATCTACTAAACACTGGGGTGATGTGCTTTAGTTGATTAGCTTGATCATGTTTTCTCACTTGTACGGTTGATTATTGACGTTAATTCTCCATCATATTTATTGATGAATTAATATAATTGAGACAGTGTTCTTTAATATTGGAATTCTTTGATGCTTATGAATGCTTGTGCCATTGTACTTGATTACCTAATTGAATCTTGTTTTATTTGGGACATAGGGAGGCATTATGGATTAGTTTCTTTGGGAGGCTTTATGGATTAATTTTGATGCATATATACCTCTGGGTACTTTGTTTTTTTGGGAGGCTTTATGGATTTATTTTGATGCATACTCTTTGAGTACTTTGTTTCTTTCGTCTTGGATAAGATTGTTAGATGGTCTTTGTTGAAACCTATAAAGCCTTGTTAGATGGTCTTTATTCAATTTCAAGATTCTGTTGTATGCACTGACAGTGATGTCTGTATGTATGAAGCTGTAAAATTAGCTGATCCTCCCAAGGAGTTGGAGATGGGAATTCCTGCTCCCTCCTCAGTCCTGATTCCAGTTATTCAGTACAGGCAATCAGAGGTGCTGAATGCTAAAGGAGAGTTGGAAGATTTTGACTCAATTAGTTTGCATCTACTTGACATAAGGGTTAGTTTCTGAATCTGAAAAACTGCATATGGAGTCTTAATAAGCTACCTGTGAATTGGTTGGTGGAACTAAAAGAAAGTAACACCACTAAACCAAAGATTTTAATGGATACTTAGAATGATTTTTGCCTGCTTTCTCTTTTGTGTCGGTTCTCTGGTAAATCTATATGAAGATTTGTCTCTGAATATTTGTCATCAGCTTGATATGAACTTTCTCTGAAATATATAAGAATATGTATAAATTATTCCACTAGCTTTATGATGATGAAGTCCCTGACTCCCTTCACCCTAGAAATAAAAAGTAACAAAACTCAACAACGGGGAGTATATTGTAATTCTCCAATTCCGGGGAGGCTCCAGGCTCCACTCTCCACTCTCCACATGGACCCAACCCTACGTGAATTTCCACTACAACATCTCTTTCCTTGAAACTTTTCATATTGTCTGAGTAGACCTGAATCAATGTTCTTCCTCTGGGAAGTGTGGTATAGAATAACATCCCAAGGATATGTATTCTGGTTCCTTCTGCCAGAGCTATCTGTGTAGACTAGGTCTGGGTTCTTGCTTATTTCTTCGAGTACCCATGGGGAATGCTACAAAGTTTGATAGAAGTAGTTCATAAATATTGTTTAATGCTCCTATAATATGTGAAAAGATCAAGAAATGAAAGCTCCTCGAAATTAAAATCCTGTTTTAAATTCTAGAAACATAATTAAATTACGAATAGTTTAGGACAGAGGGGAATTAATTATGTTTACAGTTTTGATAGTGTTCTAATATTATTGCTAATGCTTTCCTAATTAAATTAGCATACCTGCAATCTGTCCGGGCATAATTAAATTCTAAAAATAGCATGGTTTGCTTATCGAAAATATATTAGTTTTGATAATTCTAGTATTATTGCTAATGCTCTCTTTCCAGGCATCTGGAACGAGCCTATGAGCTTGAGGAGAATCAGAAAAGCTTTCAACCCACTAAATGAGCAAACGGCTGCTTGAGGTTTGATAGATACCTTGTAATTTCTGCTAAACTTTTTCTTGCCTTTGGGGCTTGCCATCTGCCTTCACATTGATTTTCAACACAATCAGCAAGGTAACTCTCTTTGTGTCAATGCCTGGCGATTATGATGTTCCTCAACCTGTGTTTGACGTTGAGTCATTAGTGCAGTTAAGTTTAATCTGAGAAAACTTGCTCTTGATTCTGTCTATATATATATGGGTGAAGGGGGGGTGTGCTTATGAATATGACAAGAAGTTTCCCTTTGATCAAAACGCTTGACATACTACATTCAATTGGAATATTTGAAGGTTTTAGGAAATTTGCAGAACTGTTGTCTTCAACTTGGAATATGAAGAAACACTGTCCTAAAAAATTGGCAAATTGGATTAAACGTTTACGATAAAACTAGTTAAAGACTCTGACATTAGGTTTCTTTAACGATTGTTTTCCTTGCAGTTTCTTGATATATAATGTAGGGAAGGGTAACTCACATATATTAACACAATGTTTTACATTTAGTTGCTGTCGGGGTGCTTTAATTTTATGGTTTAGACATTGTTCCATGCACAAAATAAAAGACAAATAAGATGCATGCACTTTGTGTTCTATCTTAGTATAAATAGCCAGTAATACACGGATTCTATAAGTTTTCAGTTATTACATCAAATAATGTATCTCTCTGTATTGTGTTTCTTTTCGTAACGTATCTCTCTGTGTTTCTTTTCGTATCCATTTTACAGGAGAACAACTGAAACGGTACAATACAAAAACATACGATTAACTGCCGTAACCACAATAAAACTGCAGTAACCACATTTGTAACGATACATCGTTACATCTCACCATGCTAACATACACGTATACAAAACACGCGTCGTTATTTTCATTATCTCCTTCATGCACAATAAACAGGTGCAAAAATCAAAGAGATACTAAACCACAGGTGACTGTCTAAAAGACATAAGGTTACGTACAATGTATTAAACAGTAAACTCGTAGAACAGTTTATACAAGTGTGCATCCCGCACCACCGACCTTGTTCTAACGTCCCGAGCTCACAATACTCAAATCCAAATATACTTAAATACCGTGTTTCACAAAAACACCAACAGAGGTTATACAATTAAGCCTTGTATCCGAGCAGCTTTACAGCGTACTGCAGAAGCACCCCTCCTTGGTGTTCGATAGTTCGGGTTCAAATCCCGAGATGCAACTCAATCATATGATCTCTACTCTAGATAGGTACCATAAGCTTAATATCCCTCTCCAGAATTTCACATAATAAAGCTTGTTAAATCCGAATAAATGGGGAAAACGAATAAAGGTACAGAAGCTTGAAAAGGATAAGAAAAGAGAGGTTGGTTGATCATGAAACTGGGGGGGGGGGGGGGGGGGGGGGGGAAGTACGCATACTGAAGAGGGGGGAAGAGCTAGAGACACCAGTAAATGAGAAGGTAAGCTGGTCGAATCTGTTCACGAGCCACCATCAAAAACATATCTTCTATTATGTCATATTATGGCCAAAAGGTAATAAAGCAATTCCTAGTGAAATTAAAACCTTTTCCAATATTTTGGGACCTTTAAATTTCCCGTTTCCCAGTTAAATCAGGAAATTTGAAATCCTATAAATAGGTTGAGATTGATATTCATGTCGTAAAAGCCACACACAACAAAACACAGAAAAAAAAATGAAAAATAAATCATCAGAGCCATGACAACCCTATCGGAGCTGCCGGAAGACGTTGTTGATTACATATTTTCTAAGATGGAATATTTAACAAGCAAAGATGTAGTTCGATTAAGCCTCGTATCCAAGCAGTTTCACAGCATAGTACATAGGCATCCGACCTTGATTTTCGACGACTCGAGTTCACATTCTGACTTGCAACTCAATCATATGATCTCTACTTTGGAAAGATACAAAAATGATGATATCCCTCTGGAGAAGTTCACATTCAGACTCAGCTCAGAACCTTATTGTTCTAGAAGGAATCATAATCGATGCATCCGATTGGCTGCTGCCCAAAAGGGTCTAAAATTTCTCTCTTTGTCGATGCCGAAGAACAAGGGATATTATATGCCCCGGCCTGTGTTCAGAGTCAAATCATTGGTTGAGCTAAAACTGGAGAACTGTAGAATGCAGCTGCCTGATAGTGATAGAATAGCGTGGCGTAATCTGAGACGACTCACTCTCGCTGCAGTACATGTACACATTGGTGATGGGGTGTTAATGAATATAATGAGGAGTTGCCCTTTAATCGAAAGGCTTATAATTGATGAGAACTGTACTGGGGACATTCGATACGATCATTTGAGTGCATCATCAAATTTGGGGAATCTCAGAGATTTAAGAATGTTGGCTGATGATTCAATAACCACAAGCGACTTTCCACGGCTTGAAAATTTGGTATTCAGCAATGTGTACCGCCAAACAATCAGTATATCAAGCCCGTCTCTCAAACGAATAATGTATTACTACGAGATTGAAGATATAAGGCCAATACACCAAATACATTTCAATGCACCTAACATGGTTCTTTTCGAATTCATCTGGATATGGAGTAACATAATTGATTTTCCCGATCTATCATTTATAGGTTACCCGAGCGGATGTATTCCACGCATCAGTTTTTTATTTATCGAAGAGGTGTGCTCCTTGAGGGCGTTGCGAATGAAGGAAAAGCTGAAGAAATTCTCAGCTGCACTAAACAGCTCGGAAATAGGTTTAGTCGGTCTTGATTTGCAAGACGCAATATTCGAACGCGATGAGATGGAAATATTCCCCTGCCTGGAAATCAATATTCGAACGCTTCGAATAATATCAACGGATATGAAGTTTTCGTTATCTTCTGCCACTGCAATTCTAGACGGTATCTTCTCGATTTGCGTGCCTGAAAGTGTTGAATTTAAGCATTCCAACAGTTTATCTGATGCTGTGACGTCGCCTCCGGCACGTATGCAGCACCCTGTCAAATTTTCAGCATCGGGCCACAAAGAAATCATAGAGGTGCTAAAACTTCATGAGGAGAAAGACAAGTTCTTTCTTGTCTTTAGCAAATTAAAGACAAATTCACACATTCCAAATGAATATTGCGACATGCATTGATGTCATTATATTTTGTTACGTGTTTTAAAAATACAAAATACAAAGTCTGTTTTTATTTATCTATTTATTTAAAAAGTCAGTCAGTAGGTTTGACTAAAAAAAGTGATCGAATACTGGAATATTTTCACTTCTTTGTTTCATCATGGTGGATTATAAATCTTTTTCCTTCAAATTTTGCACGAGTTCAAGTTTATCCAGAATTAGCGCTTGCAAGCTCTTATCCTAGAGCAAAACTATAATGAGAATTCTTTGGTTTTAATTTCTCCTTATCTTCCAGCAAGGGTAATTTGGTAATTCTACAACCCATACCTTTTCAGTAATTATAAGAAACAAAAAGTTGTGTCTTTTCAATAAAAACAAACAACCATCTGCTTATAAATATACCAATTCATAAATCAAAATCAAGATAACTCAACCTGATCTATGTATTGGTAAATTTAATCACAGGATTTGCCCACAAGCAGCGCTATTATTAAGATACATGGTAAGTATTGCTTCAAATTTTTGGGAGACGGGCTTATTGGAGGTTTTCCTTATCTTCTGCCACTGCAATCCTAGATGGTATCTTCTCGATTTGCAGGACCAAAGAGGTTAAAATTTGGCATTCCAACAGTCCATATGATGTTGAGATTCCCCAATCTATTGATCATCATGTCAATTTTTCAACATCGGGCCACGAAGAAATCATAGAGATGCTAAAAGATTATGAGAAGGAAGAAAAGTTCTTTGTTTCCTTTTGGAAATTACAATAATTCTCTCCAATAAAAGACAATAATTCGCTCCAATAATTCCGGCCAATTACATTGGAGCGCCCAAAGGCGTTGCCATAATCGACCACACCTTACACTGGCTCCAATCCGCCGGAATTAAGTAAGTTTTCGTCTTTTGCTAGCACCTCCAAGATTCCGACTGGTTCGCCCTCCGTCACCAAATTCCGGTCAATCAACGCTGCCGGCGCCGGCGATGCTCTGCGCTTCATACACGAGCAGGAAGTAATACGCGGCGATTTCGTGCTCGTTAGCGGAAACACTGTGAGGCGGTCAGGAAACATAAGGATATCAATGCCATTCTCACCTTGGTGGTTCAGAATCAGAAGTCTCCGTTCATGAAAATCGACCTTCCCCGATTCGAATCGGCTACTTGAATACGAGGAAACCGCTGAGAATTCAGACTTCTTCATCGACATTTTCTCTTCAGAAGTGCCGACAATATTCGCTGAGAATGTCGACTATATATCAGCATCTTCGAAGAGGCTTTTTGCATTTCTTGCTTGATCATCGAACAAATGATGCTATACTGATTACAAGGTTTTTAAGCATGAGATTTGCTCTAGTTATCATGCAACTCGAGTCGATGGTTTTCGCAGCTATGATACTGTGAGCAGAGACATTATCCATAGTAAAATTGGTCCTAATTTTACTGTTATTAATTGGGAGCGGCGCGCACGACGGTGGGAAACGGCTCTGTAGTTTCGTCGGAGAAGGGTAATAAAGCTTTTCCTAGTGAAATTAAAACCTTTTCCAATATTTGGGACCTTTAAATATCCCGTTTCCCAGTTAAATCAGGATATTTGAAATCCTATAAATAGATTGAGATTGAGATTGATCTTCATGCCGTAAAACCCACACACACAACAAATGAAACACAGAAAAACAAAATCCATCAGAGCCACGACAACCTTATCGGAGCTGCCAGAAGACGTTGTTGATTACATATTCTCTAAGATGGAATATTTAACAAGCAAAGATGTAGTTCAATTAAGCCTCGTATCCAAGCAGTTTCAAAGCCTCTGTATTAGGCACCCGGCCTTGATTTTCGACGACTTGGGTTCACATTCCGACATGCAACTCAATCATATGATCTCTACTTTGGAAAGATACAAAAATGATGATATCCCTCTGGAGAAGTTCACATTCAAACTCAGCTCAGAATCTCATTGTTCTAGAAGGACTCGTAATCGATGCATCCGATTGGCTGCTGCCCAAAAGGGTCTAAAATTTCTCACTTTGTCGATGCCGGAGGAGAAGGAATACTATATGCCCCGGCCTGTGTTCAAAGTCAAATCATTGGTTGAGCTAAAACTGGAGAACTGTACAATGCAGCTGCCTGAGAGAATAACGTGGAGTAATCTGAGACGACTCACTCTTGAATCAGTAGACATTGGTGGTGGGGTGTTAATGAATATAATGAGGAGTTGCCCTTTAATCGAAAAGCTTATAATTGATGAGAACTGTACTGGGGACATTCGATACGATTATTTGAGTGCATCAACAAATTTGAGGAATCTCAAAGATTTAACAATGTTGGCTCATTCTATATCAGAAAGTACCACAAGCAACTTGACACTCAACTTTCCACAGCTTGAAGTTTTGGAATTTTTCACAAAACAATCAGTATATCGAGCCCGACTCTCAAAGAGATATACTATGAGGTTGGAGATGTGAGACCACAACAAACACATTTCAATGCACCTAACATGGTTCTTTTCGAATTCGCCTGGTTCTGGACTAAGGTGATCGATTTTCCCAAGCTATCATTTACAGGTAACCCGAGCGGATGTACTGCGCGCATCGCTTTTATAATTTACAAAGAGATGAGATCTTCATGGCTAGTGCAATTGAAGGAAATGTTGAAGAAATTCTCAGCTGCACTAAACAGCTCGGAAATAGATTCAGTCGATCTTGAATTGAACGACGCAAGAGTACCCAAAGCTCGCGATGAGATGGGGATATCCCCTTTGGAAATCAATATTCGAGCGCTTCGAATAATATCAAGGGACATGAGGTTTTCCTTATATTCTGCAAGTGCAATCCTAGATGTTATCTTCTCGATTTTCGTGCCTGAAAGTGTTGAATTTGAGCATTCCAACAGTTCATCTGATGCTCAGACGTCTCCAGCATGTATTCAGCACCCTGTCAAAATTTCAACATCGGGCCACGAAGAAATTACAGAGGTGCTAAAACTTCATGAGAAGAAAGACAAATTCTTTCTTGTCTTTAGCATATTAAAATAAGATCTTTGATGTCATTAGTTTTTGTTACATGTCATGAAATTTTATTAATGAGAATTAGGGGAAATTATTATAACATTTCCAACACAAAAGTGATGCGTGCACTCTGTGTTTTATATGTATCTTAGTATATATACGTGTGTGTATATATATAGAACTAGGATCAGGTGTGACACTGACACCCCATCTTATGTGTGACACTTTTCTTATGTGTGACACGTTTAAACATGAGCAATTTAGTTCAAAACTTAATCATTTTAAAGCAAAACAAAATTTTTATATTCTGCAAATTCTACCTTTTGTTCTAAATCCCTCATGTTCATGTTTTGTGTGAAAATACTCATTTTTTAAAAGATTTAACAACTCATCTTTTAATTCAAATACTTTATTTTTTAGTTTATATCATGCATCTTTTGTATTACACCTTTTGCTTTAAAATGCTCATGTTGCCCAATGCCTATACATAAGGTTAATGTTCATGTTTTGTGTCAATTTACTCACGTTGCCCATATATAAGGTTAATGTTCATGTTTTGTATCAATGTCCTCATGTTTTAAGATTACATATAAATTTTTTGTTTTGGTTTAAAATGATCAACTTTTGAACTAAATTCCTCATGTTTAAATGTGCCACACATAAGAGGGGTGTCACACCGGAACCTTCTCCTATATAGAAATATATATATATATATATACACACACACACACGTTGTGCCAACTGATGCGGGGCGATCTGCTCCAGTAAATGATGCCTCAGATAATCGATATATCCGAGGGTCTGTACTTGTTGATTATGCTTTCTAACTAGTAGCTGAGTCTTCTAAGCTAGACAAGCGCTGAGGGTTCGGAAAGCCAGACCTGTTCGTCCGAACCTGCAAAACAAGCCCCCTGAGATTTCGTGTATTGAAAGGAAAGAGAAAACTCTGAAAGTTAGAGTTAGAGAACTTACCTTGAGTGTCTGATTTCCCCTTGGTGATCTGGTCCTCCTAGTTCAGCCCCCTTTCCTGCTGAGTCGTCATCCCTTTTCCTCCCTCGTACACTCCTCACGTGGCTCGGTACCTTTCATATCTTTTCTAAGATTCTCTCACGTGCCCTGGGCACCTTTCCGAAAATTACCCCTTGTATATAGCAGCCCTTCAGTAGCGGTGTATTCTTTGTATTATTAATACACTCACACTTTCCCCTCTCATTCTCTAATTTAGAGTGTGTGCTTTATTTTCACATTATTTGCCTATATTGTGAAACCTTGACTACACACGTGCGATTTTCATCTAGTCTGGTTTAAGCTCTTGTTTGCCTGAACTTTCTGTGTAACAGTTTAATTTAATTCAGTTAAGTGGAATCATATTTGATGAAATTGAGGTTAATTTTTATTTTAGTTCAATTTAATTTAGTTCAGCATAAAATAATTTCAAAGACCTTCAAATTATCACGAATGAACCGTGTAACATTAGACTTGAATATACTAATAGATTGAAATTAATAAGATTAGATTTAAGCCATCTCACTTGGCTATGTTCCTTACCCCGCTGCGCCATGATATGGATGTTTCGGTTGCATCCTATAATTTGTGTAGCATTGTATCTTTTTTAGTACAAGGAAATTACAATGATTCGCTCCAAAAAAGACAATAATTCGCTCCAAAAAATAGAGATTAAAAGTAAAACAGATTTGGATCAGGCTAATTTATGAGCAAAACGGGGAAGAAAAAAAGGCGCCAAAAGCAAGGGGATGAAAGGTTAGCTAACCCACCACGTTCCCCTACAAGCCATACTCCTCGCCGGCAGCTTCACCACTGAATTCCGGCCAATTACGTTGCCATAATCGACCACACCTTACACTGGCTCCAATCCGCCGGCGTAAAGGAAGTTTTCGTCTTTTGCTGCGATCACGCCGATCAAGTGATCCAGCATCTCCAGGATTCCGACTGGTTCGCCCATCCCAACTTATCAACGCTGCCGGATCCGGCGATGCTCTGCGCATCATACACGAGCAGGAAGTAATACGCGGCGATGTCGTGCTCGTTTAGCGGAGACACTGTGAGTAACATGCCTCTTGATAAGGCGGTCAGGAAACATAAGACAGAGACATTTTCCAGAGTAAAATGGTCCTAATTTTACTGTTATTGGAAGCGGCACGACGGTGGGAAACGGCTCTGAAGTTTCAAACTCGGTCGTCGGACCTTTAAATTGTTGGAAATTTGAGGGAAATATTGTAATTACCCGAAACTTTGGGCACGAATTTGAGATAGTTAAAAGTTGAATTAGCTCGAGATTTGATACCGTTGGATTCTCCTCCGCGAGACCTACAAAATCAGCTATTCGAACACTCAAATCAGATCAAGAATGACCGAGTTATGGATACTCAAAGATGGTCTCTTGAAATGAGAATTTTGTACAAATCTCACCTTGGAAACGTAGAGACAAATTGTTCACTTTATAAGTGCCAATATTTCTTAAGAGTTCAAGTGATCAGTCACTTGATGGGCTTGGGCTTGTTATGCCTCCGGTGGTCGGACTAGCGTCCAATTTTGCACCGGGTCCGACTGTATTTTCTGAAGTTAGCTTCTAGAAGTTTCCAGAAGGCCCAGAAAGCTGTCCAAATTCGTAGGATCAGACATGCATGATATGATAAGATCAAATATTTCAAGCATGTGAAAAGATGAGATCGTGAATCAGCTATTTTTGTTAAGCTGAATCATCAAATCAAATCAGATGAATATTTTCTCTGATTTCGAAATCAATCAGAACTTTCATTCTCCCAAAGTAAACTTGAGTAGAACTATTATAAATAGAGCCATAGAGTCAGTTAGAAAAATGATCTCATTCACAATCTCATTCAAACCCTTAAGCACCCTCATATTCTCTCTCCAAAATTTGTCTCTGTCGGCTCTAAGTTCGTTCATTGAGTTCGTCAAAATCTCAGGTCAGTCGTTGATTATGTGATAGATGCCTTCGGGCTGTGCGCCAGTACAGGCTTTAGTCACAGGTTGACTAGAGCCTTGATGGTTTTATCCTAGGGGGTGAAAGACCCGTATAGCGGGGTCTATTCGTTTCAAGGGCAGTGCACGCACTACTCCGTCCATGTTGAATATGTTGATAATTTCAAATTTATGCTTAAATTTCATGTAATATATTCAGTTTTGAATAAATATATATTATTTACAGTATTTATTTATTTTGTAATTTAGTCCCTGTAACTTTTAATATTTACATTTTTGCCCGAAATAATATATAGGTCTAACATAAATTTCCCGTTTCCCAGTTAAATCAGGAAATTTGAAACCCTATAAATAGATTGAGATTGATATTCATGTCGTAAAACCCACACACAACAAAACACATAAAAGAAAAGAAACCATCAGAGCGCCATGACAACCCTACTGGAGCTGCCGGAAGAAGTTGTTGATTACGTATTTTCTAAGATGGAATATTTAACAAGCAAAGATGTAATTCAATTAAGCCTCGTATCCAAGCAGTTTCAAAGCCTCTGTATTAGGCACCCGGCCTTGATTTTCGACGATTTGGGTCCACATTCCGACTTGCAACTCAATCATATGATCTCTGCTTTGGAAAGATACAAAAATGATGATATCCCTCTGGAAAAGTTCACAGTCGGACTTCACCGTCACTCAGCACCTCGTCGTTTAAAAAAGGCTCATTATCACTTCATCCGATTGGCTGCCTTCCAAAAGGGTCTAAAATTTCTTTCTCTGTCGATGCGTTGCAGTGTGCCCCGGCCCGTGTTTGAGGTCGACTCACTGGTTGAGCTAAGATTGGAGAGATGTAAAATGCGCCTCAAGGAGAGAATAGCGTGGCGTAATCTGAGACGACTCACTCTTGATGACGTGGACATTGGTGAGGGGGTGTTTGCGAATATACTGAGGAGTTGCCCTTTAATCGAAACGCTTAAAATTGACGGGCATTGTCAAGGGGACATTCAATACGAGCATTTCAGCGCATCAACGAATTTGGGGAAATCAGTATGCCAGAATCTCAAAGATTTAACAATGTTGGCTTATAGAGTAATCGAAAGAACCCAAAGCGACTTGATACTCAACTTTTCGCGGCTTGAAAAATTGGAGTTCTCCAATAGGTACTGCGAATCAATCAGTATATCAAGCCCGTCTCTCAAACAAATACATTACTATTACTATGTGAATAGAGATATAAGGCCAATACACCAAATACATTTCAATGCACCTAACATGGCTCTTTTCGAATTCGCCTACTTCTGGAATAACAATGCGTTTGATTTTCCCGAGTTATCATTTACAGGTAACCCGAGCGGATGGATTTCGCACATTAAATTTAGAATTTTCAAACAGATTTGCTCATCGTGGGCGGTGAAATTGAAGGAAATGCTGGAGAAATTCTCAGCTGCGCTAAACAAATCAGAAATATGTTCAGTCACCCTTGAATTAAATGACACAATAGTTCCTGATGATGAGTTTATAAATATATTCCCCGGCCGGGAAATCGATATTGCAATGGTTCGAATAATATCAACGGGAATGAGTTATTCCTTATCTTCTGCAAGTGCAATCCTTAATGGTATCTTCTTGATTTGCATGCCCAAAAAGGTTGAATTTTGGCGTTCTTACAATTCAGAGATTCCCCAATGTATTGAGCAGCACCATGTCAATTTTTCAACATCGGGCCACGAAGAAATCATAGAGGTGCTAAAAGATTGTGAGAACAAAGACAAGTTCTTTGTTTCCTTTAGCAGATTACCCCTGTAGTACATATATAGTTCCAATATTCTTCTATTAATTTTTCAATTTATCCAATTCTTATCTAAGTTATATATATAATCGGATTTAATGTTAACATATGATCATTTTATTTTTACTTTGGTTGGTTAACTTAATTCTTGAATTATGATTCCAATTAAAGGCCAATTAGAGTGTGAAACCATAATGTGAAACCATGACTACATTTCATCTAATATTTTTTTTTGAAAACAAAACATTCATTCATTTCAAGGTCCCGGAAATGTCCAGGTAAAGGAACCCGAGACACTCGATTTAGCAAGTCTAGCAAGGGAATTAGCAACATAATTTTCTTCCATCGGCACCAAAAAAAATGCCCGAATACGAATACTCCGCCAACGAGCTTTTAATGCCTTGAATGGTAGCCTACAATCAAGAAGTGTGGCACCGATTCACCCCTCAACATATTCGCCACAAGTAGTGCGTCTCCAACAAACGCCGCATTCTGAATATCAAAACTCTCCATGATGCAGGCACCCTTGTCCGCTACGTCACTCCGCCATATGCACCGCCTTCTGTTCTTTTATAAAAAATTGTCAAAAAAAAATAAAATTATAAGTAAACATTATTTTATTTATCATTAATATTTCCAGACTCAATATAATGTATTTTATAGAATACAAAAAAGGATAGAACCGTTAACAAAACAACTTAGGAAAAAATTAATAAAAGAAACGACAGTACATTAATTTTACTTTATTTCAAATATAGAGTATTGCGATATCATTGATCTCTTCTAGAAAGAATCAATTCATGACATGAGAACAAAGATTGGGTGTAATATATGAATTTAATATTGAATAAGATTAAAGTATAAGAATAAAGATTAAAATTTAACAAGGTTATTTTTGTAATTTAAAGTAATTAGGATTTGCAAATAAGGGAAGTGCTTTTGCATATGTCCACCCCCTTTTTTTTAAAGCAAGAACGTATTTCCTTATCCTAGAAGAAATCGGAAATCTCATGAAGATGACCATATATATATATATACTATATATTATATACCCTCATCCTCATGCCGGGAAAAAAAACCATCACCATGACAACCCTACTGGATCTGCCGGAAGACTTTGTTGATTACATATTCTCTAAGCTGGAATATTTAACAAGCAAAGATGTAGTTCGATTAAGCCTCGTATCCAAGCAGTTTCACAGCATAGTACAGAGGCAGTAGCGGAACCAGGATTAAAATTGAAGTGGGGCACAACCAGGGCTGTAAACGAGTCGAGTCGAGCTCGAACATACCTGTATTCGAGTTCGAATTCGTATAGCATGTTCGTGATCGAGTTCGAGCTCGTACGAGTTGAGATATTTTAGTTCGAGCTCGATTCGTCTAACTTTTAGAAAGTTCGAGCTTGACTCGTGAGCTCGATAAAAAATCGAGTTCGAACTCGAACTCGAGCTAGTTCAAGCTCATTAAAGCATTAATGAATAAAATTTAATTAATTTATATAAAAATTCTATATAAAAATTCTATTCGACCTGCTCGACAATCCTATCGAGCTGGCTCTTATGAGCTCGAGTTCGAGCTCATATATAAACGAACGAGCTCGAGTTCGAGTTCGAACTGATCAAACCGAGTTCGAAAATGAACTTTGACCGAGTTGTTCACGAACGGTTCAGTTCATTTACACCCCTAGGCACAACGATAATCGACGGTAAATTTTCTGGGTGAGAGGCCAGAGGTGAGAGCCCGGGAGATTTTTTTGAGCTAAGATACTGATTATGTCTAAGATTTTTTTATTATTTTGGGTTTGTTTTCCAAAAAAAAAAAAAAAAATCAAATTTTATATAGGGCCCAGGCCCTATGAGGCCTGGGCGTAGTTCCGCCCATGTACAGAGGCACCCGGCCTTGATTTTCGACGACTCGGGTTCACATTCCGACATGCAACTCAATCATATGATCTCTACTTTGGAAAGATACAAAAATGATGATATCCCTCTGGAGATGTTCACATTCAGACTCAGCTCAGAACCTCATTGTTCTAGAAGGACTCATAATCGATGTGTTCGATTGGCTGCTGCCCAAAAGGGTCTAAAATTTCTCTCTTTGTCGATGCCGAAGAACAAGGGATACTATATGCCCCGGCCTGTGTTCAAAGTCGACTCACTGGTGGAGCTAAGATTGAAGAACTGTAGAATCCAGCTGCCTGATAAAATAGCGTGGCACTATCTGAGACGACTCATTCTTGAATCAGTAGACATTGGTGATGGGGTGTTAATGAATATAATGAGGAGTTGCCCTTTAATCGAAAGACTTGTAATTGATTGGACCTGTACTGGGGACATTCGATACGGCTTGAAAATTTGGAATTCTGCAACGATTGCCGCAAAACAATCAGTATATCAAGCCCGTCTCTCAAACAAATAAATTATTACTATGTGAATAGAGATATATGGCCAATAATACACCAAATACATTTGAATGCACCTAACATGATTTCTTTCAAATTTTGGAATCGGTGGACTAAGGCGATCGATTTTCCCAAGCTGTGATCATTTACAGGTTACCCAAGCGGATGTATTCCGCGCATCGCTTTCATGATAAACGAGGTAATTAGCTCTTCATGGCTAGTGCAATTGAAGGAAATGTTGAAGAAATTCTCAGCTGCACTAAACAGCTCGCACTACCAGAAAAAAAAAATGTTTCACCGCTTGTGTTTCAGCGGTTAAGGCCATAAACCGCTGATACACAAAATATTTAACCGCTGAAACATACCTTTCAGCGGTTAAGTACTGTTCAAACCTTAAATATTCAAAGCATTCAACTCGGCCACGTCATACTCTGTAGAAAATTCAACGAAAACAATTAAAATAACATATATTCAACTTTTTGTATCAGTGGTTAATCATAAACCGCTGAAAGACTTGCTGACATGGCACTTAGTCCACCGAGGGTGCTCAAGATGTTGACTGGGCCGAACTTGGAAATCGGGTTTTACGTGTAGGCCGAAATCATGCACGATACTGTACAACCCAATACCGTGGCCCATTAATCCTTTTCAGCGGTATGAAAATCTTTGGCGTAAGAGCAACCATATCTGGTTGCGCAGATGTATACCGCTGGGTTATGTTGACTTTTATTTGTTGACTCCGTAGGCCTGTATAGCGAAGCATTTTTTGTTTCAGCGGTTAATACGTTTCAACGGTACCGTTAACATGTGGCACTACCCTGAGGGACAAACGTGTCCGAATTTGTGCGACGTTAATTCCCAGTCCTCCACTTGTCTGTAGCTAAGAAGGACGCGTGTTTTGTTTCAGCGGTAGTTTGAGAAACCGCTGAAACATGTAAATTCCATAAAAAATGGAATTAAACTACAAATTGTTTGTTGTTTTTCCTTTATGCTTTTCATATTAATCATTTATAACTATATTAAATATTGTGAATGATTTATATAAACTATAATAATCATAATTTGGATACTTGTGGTATAAACGTGAATGGATTCAGAAACTATAACTCTTACAACCTTGACTAGTATGTTATGAATTTGAACATTGTTAGTTGTAACTTTTGTATAATTTGCAAAGTGTTCACCAATACAACTTTATTTTGAGCTATACATCCATCCTATATCTATGAATAACAGTACATCTATGAATAATCGGTACAAAATCGATTGATCATACCCTAAGTAGTCTCTAACTTGTCAATTTTAATATTTACATGAAAACTCTTTGCCTAATCTATGTCCACATGCCATGAGTTGTTAACTGAAGTATAAATGCTACTAATCTATAATCATTTTATTAGTAATTATCATGAATACTTAGCGAGGTCAGTTCTTTTGGGCATTAGTAGAATTTTTAGAAAATATGGTTTTTCCCATTTTGTATGAATGATTTTGATTGTAAATTGAAAATAAAGTGTCATTATGATGCAAACGTCCTTTAAAAAAGTTTTAATTACATATTCTAACATGAAATTGAACATAATATTTTTACATTTGGTCCTTTAGAAGGATTACAGACAAATTAAGGGGCTGAATTGCAATAAAGTTATTGCAAATCAGCCTCCAAAATTATTAGCGGGAACTCCTTCTATTTTCCGCGGCTGACTGTTCATTGTTGAAATTTTCGAATTTCAGCGGTTTTGGCATCAATGCAACAAAATATGATTGCGGAGTTTTGTTTACAAAATACCGAACGACGACGTTTGAAACTTTCGTTAAAAAACAAAAATTAAAAAAAAAATTCCAGATTCCACATTGCTTGAACGCAACATCTGAAGTTGCTATATTAATTTTTGACCGCTGAAACAGCTACCAGTATAAATAAGAAGACTTGGTCGAAAATAAATAAAACTCATTCTCTGGGTCTCTCTCTCTCTAAGACAGAGGGTTCTCACTCCTCTCTCTCTCTCTCTAGAAAGCGCCAAAAACCCTAGCCACATCGCACCTGAAGCTAACAACAACAATATCCGAGGTTCAAAACAACATCCCAACATCCGCGAGGTTTCTGAAACATGGGTAACTCTCGCGGCTTCAGTGATCTTCCGGCTCACACCCTCGCACCTAAAGGTAACATCTTTCAACTTCCTTGTTGTTTGGTTATGTGTTTTCATGACATTGAAGCACAGTATTGGGTTAGATATTGGTTTTTTGGTGGTTTTTTTTAATGGGTTTTAAAAAGGGTTTGAATCTACTTGAACTTTCATTTCAGATGGCTGGTAGAATCCTGGTGTTGCAGGTGGAAAAGGTAAACTCTTGATTCTTTAAGTTTGGGGATTATACAAAAGGGTTAGTTGTTTGGGTGAAATATGATGAATAGGCTAATACACACATGCATGAAGTATAATCTTAGGATATTGAGTAAGAAGGGATTTGAGTGGGGAAGAAAATGGGTTAAGGAAGAATATGAGAAATCTGTACAATTTGATGTTAGGTGCAACAGTAAACTTTAAAAGACTCTATCTTACCAACTCAAGATCAAACTATGATAAAATTGGCTTCTTTAGAAGTCCAGGATTCAGAACTTTAATTTGAATCAAGAATCGTTCAATTTGGTTTAGAAACGAGGGAAAAAAGGGGTTTTGAAGTTCTGCCCTCTTTCATCAATATTTGCAGCAACAACATAAACTTTGTAAATCCATAATTAATTAACCATAGCTCCAATTTTGTCGATTGATGAACCTGTATAATCTTTGTAGAATAAACTTCAGTTTGGAACTTGAAATCATTGAAAAAGAATAGGGAATGAATTAGATAATCGATGTCGAAGTCTGCTGTGATAGAAATTCTGCAGCACAGAATAAACACCCTTAAAATCACCGTACCTTGTTAACTGGGACTCCAATTTTACTGAATTTTATACCTCTGTAATATTCATAAGATTGGTTATAGTATAGAACTTGGAAACTTTGAAATCGAACAATTAAAGAATGAGATAATGCACTTTGAAGTTCTGCCCACAATTCATCTTGGCAGCAGAAATCTCAAACTTTAAAAAATCTATATTTAATCAACCATAAATCTGAATTTTCTGATACTTAAACCCCTGTGACCCTGGTAATCTAAACTGTAACATAGGAACTAGAATTTTCAAAATAGACCAAGTAACATGTGAGATAATCACATCTGAAGTCTGCTGCAATTTTGGTCCACTGCAGATGAGGATTAGGTCTAATCTGAACTTGAAATAATCATATTTTACAAACTATAACTCGGATTTTGTTGAGTTTTATACCCGTGTAATACTTGTAGGATAACCTTCAGTATAGGACTTCGAATTGTTGAAACCGAATAGGTAACGAGTGAGATAATCAACTTTAAGGTCTGCTGCACTTTTATGAAGATTATTAGCAGTCTGAACTTTAAACCATCATATCTTACTAAAAATGACTCCAATTCAGTTGATTCTTGTTCAGTTGCAATCTTAAAACTTTAATCTACATTTTCAACTCAAAAAGAGTTTTATTTGGTTGAGGGATGAGTAGCAAAATGGACTGTAAATTGTCTGCAGTTTTGTTCAGAAAACTTATTTAAAGTGATCGTAAATATTTAACCATAGCTTTGATTTTAATGATTTTCGTGTCTTTACAACCCTCTTTAATTTTCATACCTTCAATCTACGCCAAAAACAAAAATGGAATGTTTTAGGGAATGTTGTTGTTTTGTTAAATGTTTCTGGCTTGAGATTTGTTGAACGTTGCTGCCTTGTTAGCATTTTAGGTACTGAAATTAAAGGTTTTAATGAATGATGTAAACAACCCTCAATCCATATTTTACGTGTTCGTGATTATGAAAATTTGGAAGAATATTTCAGAATTAAAATCTATTATATATCGGTGGGAAGTCAACCACTAAACCACAGCAAAGTTGTGTGAGTGTAGGATACTAACATCTGAACTTTACATATAACTCTTATGTGCATAATCTCAAACATCTATTCCTTAATAACCATGAGACCTTTTTGACTGATCTTTGATCTTTTATAATTTAATCCATAAACTTAAACCATACTCCTTAAATGAGAACGGAACAGAATGGCTAAAAAGTGAATGACAAATTGACAATAGGGTGCAACAGAATCGCCTTGTGCTTGAAACAAGATCATGTTTTGTTCTGTATATAATGAAATTTCAGTGGTAGATAAAAAATAGCTGATTGAGCCTACACTCTTACTGTTGATATTATGGAAAATTAGGAGTATAAGGCTGTGTGTTATAAATAAATTTATGATATCTAAGTTGTCAGAAGGTTTAAGTTTTCTTCTGATGAACACATTTTTGTGTGGTTCTGTTGTCTATTGCAGGACAAAGATTCATTAAGATTGCAAAATCGTCTATTTCTCCAGCTCAAGGTTTTCCCGGAGGATTCGTCTGCCTACAAGATGCCATTAATCAAAGGAATGATCGACACCTTCTGCCTTTTCCTCCTGGATGCAATCGCCCCAGTTCGTAGAGCTCAACTCCTACAAACAAGGAAGAGAACTTTATTTCCTCCACCACCAGGGGCAGTAATACATGAGATATGAGCAACACTAGGTAACTGGCTCATATTTTTGACAACTGGCTCATATCGCCCCTCATATTTCAGCGGTTCAAAAAATTTATTTCACCGATTCAAAATTTTAGCGGGAACTGAAATTTCGAACCAAAATCAAAGCGGGAATTAAAATTTGCGTCAAAATTCAAATATTTCAAATTCCCTCCAAATTCTGTTTCAGCGGTGCACCGTTCGCTGAAACGACTGATGGACCGGTCCAGTAATTTAGTGGGCTTTGTTTTGGGCTTCAGTTTTCAAACTAACAGTCCTAAGCCCGTCGAATTTCTATTCCACCGGTTTGTACAAAATTCCGGAACCGCTGAAACATAATTTTGCTCAGTTAAAAAAAAAGGACCCGAGTGGATTGTCCAGTCATCTTGTGGACTGGTCGCCGGGGCCCTACAAAATATAAACCGCTGAAACGCCTACTTTATGTTACACCGGTACCCTTTTACACCGGTGTGGGAAAAGGGAGAAACCGCTGAAACGACCCCCAGAAACCGTTGCTATAGTGTTTTTTCCTGGTAGTGTCGGAAATGGTTTCAGTCGATCTTGAACTACGTGACAAAATACTACCCAAAGCCTGTAATCATGAGATGGAAATAATCAATATTCGAACGCTTCGAATAATATCGAGTGGAATGAGATTTTCCTTATCTTCTGCCATTGCAATCCTAGATGGTATCTTCTCGATTTGCAGGACCGAAGAGGTTAAAATATGGCATTCCAACAGTTCATATGATGTTGAGATTTCCCAATGTATTGAGCAGCACCATGTCAATTTTTCAACATTGGGCCACAATAAAATCCTAGAGGTGCTAAAACTTCATGAGGAGAAATACAAATTCTTTCTTGTCTTTAATTAGCATAATAAAATAAGATCTTTGATGCATTAGTTTTTGTTACATGTCATGGAATTTTATGTTGGAAAATGATTTATTTAATGTAAATTGAAAGTTACAGTATGGTAACTTTTGGGGCTTAGCATTCGGAGATGAATGAGATATAGAAAGTTTTGGTTAAACAAATTTACCCAAAATAGGATTTCTATTGTTTATGAAGTTCATATGTTGAACATTCTAGAAAAGCCCAGAATGTGTTTTAATTGAAGATTACTTGGAGTACATTCTTTTGGTTTATGGAAATTACTTTGTGTTATTCCATAAAGATAAGACTTTCATTATTTGGGAAAGTTCTTATGCTATAATTAAAACACAGCTTACCTTATTTTGTGAGAGAATCCATATGCGTATTGGATTGAGAATCTTTCCAGCTGAAAATTATGTTTCCTAATTCTTAGGTTTCGTAGTATATATAGAATCATCAGTCAATGGGAAAAATAAAACCTTTACACACATTTGTACTCCTAGTAATAGATACATTAAATTGAGAGTGTTGGTGTTTTCATTGGTGCTGAGTGAGTTGAGAGTCAAGTCATTGTGATTGAAGATCGGCTCTACGAAATCCAGGTAACTTTGTATGTTACCTTATGGTTTTATCCTATGGGACTTTGGTGTCATTTGTTGGCCTCATAAGTTTCAAGGGCGGAGACTAGCTCGACTCCATAATGATCTATGTTTTTGTGTTAAGGATATTTAATATGTTGTATGCATAATTATTTGTAACTCTTGGCATGTTTTGCATGATTAATATAAATAATATAACTTGTATTTTATTATTCATGTGTTTTCTGTAATTTATATTCTGTAATTTTATTTATTACAAATTACTGTCAATATAGTTCCTACATTTTATACCAGAAATTTTTATATGTGGGGCTTTTTATATGTGGGGATGTGGGTTCAATAAGAGACTGACACGTGTTACATTGAATTTCTAGGCTAAGAGCATCCACTATCACCATACCCATTTCATACCCCTTTTTAATTTTTAATTAATATATTCATACCCCACTTCAACTTCATACCATCAACAATTTTATACTCTACTATCATATAATCAACTTCATACCACTACCCTACATCATCCCCCACATTAATGTGGTCCCCACTTTATTTAAATAATATTTAATATTTTTATTATTAAATAAACATAAAAATAAACAATTGCTATGAAATATGAAATAAATAATATACTTTATTTAGTGTAATTTTATAGTATTAATAAGCGTGAATATGTATTAACCGTTCGTTAAAACAAATTGTAACCAAGAAATTATTGAACGTTGAAATTGTAAACAAGACAAAGATCGACAATTGTAACGTTATCATAATACAAAAAAGAGATACATTTTAAAAGAAATAACATAATGAAAATCACATTTTACACATAATTATTCAAATCATTCTTGACCCGGAGTGCTGATAAACATGTTTAATCAAATCATTCTTGAGCTGTTGGTGATTTGCTCGATTGCGAAGTTGAAAACGAGTCTGGAGAAATGAAGTCATGTCCGCTCTTGCCCCAGGGACATACTCCCACGGTGCTTGGGCAATATCTTCAAAATCGGAGACATCGAAATGGAGCCCAGATGTATCTCGTTCATCTTCAACTATCATATTATGGAGAATGACACAAGCTATCATAGTTTTACCTACTATGTCAAGATCCCAATAGAATACAGGGTTGCGTATTATATGGAACCGAGCTTGCAACACTCCAAATGCACGTTCAACATCCTTCCGCACACTTTCTTGAACTTGGGCAAAATGTTTCTCCTCCACACCTCGTGGCAAGCGAATGGAAGGAATAAATGCAGACCACTCTGGATATATTCCGTCTGTTAAGTAGTATCCTGTATCATAATCATTTCCATTGATATGAAAATCACAATCTGGAGCTACTCCATTCAGCAGATCGTCGAACAGGGGTGAACGGTCAAGTACGTTGATATCATTACATGATCCTGGAGTTCCGAAGAATGCGTGCCAGATACGAAGATCGTATGATGCAACAGCCTCCAAGATAATAGAAGCTTTTCCGGATCTACCCATATATTGTCCTTTCCATGCTGCAGGGCAATTCTTCCATTGCCAGTGCATGCAATCCACACTGCCCAGCATCCCGGGAAAACCACGTGCAGCTCCCGCATGCTTCAATCGTACAATATCCTGAGGGTTTGGTTTCCTGAGGTATTCTTCACGATACACATTTACGATTGCCTCCACAAAATGCTTAAGAGTGTCTTTGGCAGTTGTTTCGCCGATTGATAAGTATTCATCAACTTGATCAAATGCTAATCCGTATGCCAAAATACGCATTGCAGCTGTGCATTTCGCAATTGGAGTGAACCCAAGCTTGCCACATGCATCTGGGCGTTGCGTAAAAAAGATGTCATGTTCTGTAACGTCTCTAACTATGCGAAGAAACAAATCTCTTCGCATGCGAAATCGACGACGAAACATGGCATCATCGTAGACTCTTTCCCCAGGTTCAGCAAAGTATTGCTGCCATAATGTTGCTTCACTAGCAGCACGGTCACGATTGATGACCTTTCTCTTGCCACTCTTCTTGCTGGTTGTGTTTTGGTTATGACGTTTTTTCCATCCCATGATCCACTTGCCAATCATCTTACGCATTCCTTTCCTCCGCTCCTCATGGGAAACTCGGTGAGAGGAGCCTCCAAGTGGGGGCGGGGAAGAAGTTGCAGACAATGGTGGGCTTGAAGAGAAAGACATTGGATATATTTTAGTTCAGTTTTGTATGAAAAATTGGATGTGAGTTCAAGAAATGGTAAGTTATGGTATTTGTATACAACATTATGAAACATAGTGGAATCTTGATAATGCAAAAACCCAATGACATTAAGTTGGCAACTGTGCTTGGAATTTTGCAGAGATATTTAATCAAATAATGGAAAAACTCATTCATTCATGTCGGCATGTCAGCAATGTTGCAGAGATATTTAATCAAGTTGGCAACATTATTTGGAATTATTTGAAATCTTGATAATGCAAAAACCCAATGACATCAAGTTGGCAACTGTGCTTGGAATTTTGCAGAGATATTTAATCAAATAATGGAAAAACTCATTCATTCATGTCGGCATGTCAGCAATGTTGCAGAGATATTTAATCAAGTTGGCAACATTATTTGGAATTATTTGAAATCTTGATAATGCAAAAACCCAATGACATCAAGTTGGCAACTGTGCTTGGAATTTTGCAGAGATATTTAATCAAATAATGGAAAAACTCATTCATTCATGTCGGCATGTCAGCAATGTTGCAGAGATATTTAATCAAGTTGGCAACATTATTTGGAATTATTTGGAATCTTGATAATGCAAAAAACCCAATGACATCAAGTTGGCAACATTATTTGCAGAGATAAGATTAATTTTAATCTGAACAACTAATTTAAATTTAAATTTGCATAAATTACCAAGAAAGTATATAGCAAACCTCTAATAATATTAATAATGAATGACAATGAACTCAAATGACATGCAAACATAAAAACATACAACATAAATAATAAGAAATTGTAATCACATAGGATCACTTAATGTAATGCAACCAACAACAAGATGCTAGAAGTTACTCGCCATACAATTCTGCAAATAATTTATCACGAATAGCTGCTTGCTGAGTAGTGATATTTGGACCAAGACTTAGCAAGACATTCAAAGTCCCAGTTTTTCTTTCACGTTCCTTTCTTTCATGTTCCTTTTCCTGCTCGGCAAGCTTAAGACGCTCGAGCTCTAGCCATTCACGTTCAAGATTGTTGAAATCCTCAAATTGACGGAACATTTCAACGTCCTGGTCTTGAATTTCCTTTCGTTTGGCTTTGCCTTTAGCTTTTGCAGCTTTCATACCCTGTGGCCGCGACATAGGTGTAGGAGGGTCTTCACTATCTCGTGCGCTTTCTTGAGTTGACATTGAATGAGAACCTCCCTCATTTAGCCTCGACCTCTTACCGCTGCCCTCGCTGCTTTCGTCATTCGGATTTGAACGAAAATTGTTCCACATTTTGGCCTCTCCGTCGACATACATTTGTCGAAATTTTGGAACCTGAGATAAAATGGCATAAATGTGATGCAGATTGAAATGTTTCTTCTTATCCTGGAAGAATATTTTCTCAGCAGTTGCGCGTATATCTTCATTCGATTCCCCACTCCGAGGTGCAATTGTGGCAGTCCTAATCGCTCCAGTATACGCTCCAACTTCTTTTGCAACTGTCGTCCACCGGCACTTGCAGCTGGCTTTTGTTCTTGTTTTCCCCGTGTGTTGCTTAACTTGGTCCATAATTTTACCCCAAAATGTTGCACCAGTTTGATTAACACCTACCTCCGAATTCGTCGAATGTTCTATCCAGGCTTTCACTAAGACTTTGTCGTCTTCTTCACTCCAACGGGGGTGAAGTTTCTTTTCCTTTTGCGAGCCCCCTACAATATCTTCGTTGTCATCATCTGCATTCGTTTCATTCATAACTGTATTCATGTTGGAATGATAATTGTTTCCACCGCCACGCGCACCATATTCGTCATAATCACCTTGCCCATATTGACCGGTTCCTTGCCTGTCAAATTCATTAGCACTCCCTTGAGACATATAGCTTCGACCCCTTGATTGAAACATGACTTCATTTTGTTGCGTTGGTGAATGTTGTGGATATTCACTCCAATTTTGTGTGTAATTGTCTGGAAATGAAACTGAATATGAGTTTTGGGGAGCCCAAGATTGTGTAGGCGGCTGATTGAAATTTGGGTTTTCTGGATATTCATATGATGGAGTTTGTTGAGAACGAGGTCTTGGATGTTGTTGTGAATGGGGTCTTGGGTGTTGTTGAGAATGAGGTCTTGGATGTTGTTGAGAATGAGGTCTAGGGCTTGCTGATTTTGAGTTCACCGGTCGTATGTTGGAATTAGAATTACAGGGAAACATTTTCAAGAAATTGGATCAAAGAGAAGAAACCTATGAATTCTCGGATTTTGAATGTGTGGAAAAATATGAAATTTCCAAGAAGTGTGAGAACATATGCAAATTTGAGCTCTATTTATAGAGAAAAAAATATTAGAATTATTGGTGAAATTTTTTTTTTTATATTTATTCTGTGAGAAATTAATTTGTTTTAAAAAAAAAAAGAAAAAAAAAGACATGTGGTCCCCGTGGGGACCACAAAAGGTATTGAAAGAGTATGCAATTTTCCATTCGGCTGAGATGCGTTTCCAAATTCCATATCATTTCCATACCACTTTCATTCCCATAGTGGGTTCAAACTATTCCATACCCCATTTCATACCACATTCCATATCCCATTTCATTCCCATTGGAGGTGCTCTAACAGAACCGTTTTCTTTCCGTTTAATTTCTCTTTAGTCCCTTCCTCTTTATTTTTCTTTCCCTTTGCACTTCTTTCTTTTTATCTTTTCGTTTTATGCCCTCTTCTTCATTTTCACGTTTTGAAATCCAACCTCACACACATATATGTTGACTTGAATACAGATCTTTGTACAAGTACAAATATTCAACTAAATATTTTGTTTTGAAATTTTTCATAATATGAGCATAAAGTAGGTGCCCATGAGCATAAAGAAAGTTTTCATAATATGATTGAATGCATTTGTCTGGAAAAGAGCAGATCCAGGGACATTGTCTTCATTTCTTTCATCCTAAAACGCAAGTTCATCAAATATAACCCAATTCCTTAAAATGGTTTTGACAAATCAAACACCAATCAACAAAACCCAACAGATCCCAACTCCCGACCAAATCCATAGGCCAAACAAAATAGATTAATTAGCACTGAAACAAGCTAAAAGGCCTCACGAACATCAACTTCAATAAATTTAAATTGATATCTTTCTAAATAAGATTGCAGAGACTAGAAACCGTCTTTTACTTCAGCTTAGAATCCCTACGATTCATCCCAAACCATAGATTGTAATAGGCCAAAATCAAAGTATTGGTGGTTATCGAACCCACAAATGGATATGGATCTCTGAATCGAAGAGGGTTTATGGGGTTGGGAGTATCGGTAGGAGACAGTATGTAGATTCCGACAGATTCGACCGATGAATACTAAGCAGAAAATTTGTGCAGAAGGGGAAGCTTTAGAAGCGTTGGAAGGATAAGAAGGCCAAAAAGAGAAAAGAAGGGAGAGAAGGGAAAATGGAAAAGGCAAGGGACTAAAGAGAAATTAGACGGAAAGAAAACGGTTCTGTTAGTCTTGAAATTCAATGTAACACGTGTCAGTCTCTTATTGAGCCCACAGCCCCACATATAAAAAGCCCCCACATATAAAATTTTCTGCATTTTATACTCCCTCCGTACCAGCTAGATGCGCACAAGAGACTTTTCACGGTCTTCTAGACACGTGTTTGACTGTTAATATTTTTAATTACGTATATTATCAAAATATAAAAGTTTGATAGTAATAAACTACATGTTATTAAGATTCTAACAATATTAAATACGATAATATTTTTATTTATTTATGCAGTCAAAATTTATCATAGTTGACTGAAAAAAGTCTCCTGTGCAGATCTAGCTGGTACGGAGGGAGTAAATAATTTCACCCCAACAAAATATATACAAAGTACATGGAAGCCATATTGTACGTAGTTTGAATCTACTCGTTCCTAGTATACTCAGCTTCTTTTAGTTTTTCCTGATACTTCATCCAGATTTGCTCTTCTTCCTTCTCACATTTCGGACTTCAGAATTAGTTTCTATATCAAATAAAAAAAAATTGAATTTTTAACCTGCAGATAGCCATTAACAAAGAAGCAAGCTCACACTTACTCTGCTCTCAAAGTGTTGGAATGTATTCAAATCACATAAGTTTTCAAACACAGGCTCTGCCTCTCCATCCGTGCACTGAAATTTCAAAGCATTCTTTGCCCGAATTAGAGTTTCCTCTTTATTTAGATCCTTTTTCAATATTTTGGCTGCAACCCAACACTGAAAAACGGAAAAAGCAACAGAATCAAGTATCATCCATTGTGCTCTTGAAAGAAAAGAAAAAAAAATCCATTTTTCATCGCACATAATATCTCTACTAACATGAAAAATCAAAAGAGGATACTATTATATTATAAATCACAAATCAAAGATATCTGAAAAGCGTGAAGGATTAATATTGCTGGCTCCTTGTTGACTTGTTGATTCTTTATTACATACTCTAAAAAGGCTCATACCACTTGCTTGATATATCCATCTGCATTTAGTTATATCACATGCAGTAAATAAATAAATACATATATCCAAACTAATAAGAAGAAATACATGAGGTAAATAAGTGGAACAATTCTTCTCCATCTTCCCCTTTGCCCTTTGGGAAGACGGGGAACAATTTTTAATCATTTTTATTGATTTCCATTCTTAAATAAGTGGATCATCCATGCATACAAAATTAAATCTTCAAATCCTTCATTTGAAATTTTTATTGAATCAGTTTTTTTTTTTTCTTCTTTGGATCGGTCCATTTGATCGAAACTCTTACTTAATCTGCTAGTAGATTGAGGTTCTATAAATCTGGTTATTTTTCCGGATCAGGATATTTGGATAGTTGGTTCCGTATTTTTTACAGTGTCTACAATTTGGATAAAGATGTTTACAATTTAAATAAAAATGTTTACTCTTGAGCACATGTGTGAATGTGCTCGTGGAGATGCATATGTTGAAGATCTTTGATTAACATGGTTGATTATGCTTGATGCGGATCCCTTGTTATATGGGTTGAGCCTTTCACTGATCCCTAGGTAATATTCTCGAAGACAGTATATTACAGTATTTTTGGATCTCTACTTTGTAATAGGACAATTAGTCTGATTAGTATCTAGTTTGATTATTTTTAATAGGTATCTAGATTAGATGTTGATTTCACCAATTGTAATTGTTGCTGTGATTGTTTTTTAAAAAAGAAATTAATATATGATTGCGATCTATTTTCTACAATTTTTTAAGATATGGAACTGAAAACCTAAGTGATCCATGCAGCGATCTGACCAAGTATATTTTAATTTATGAAAAGAAACCATAGGAATTTTAGTGCATGTTTGGTATCATGTAAAAAAAAAAGTCAATAAAAATCGTGATATATTGGGGGAAAAGAAAAACCCGCAATTGTAGAATTCAATGCTCGATCTCCTAAACCTTTTTGGCGCCATTAAATGAATATATTTTGATTAGAATTATTTTAATATTTATTCAATCAGTCTTTTTTGTTTTTTTTTTTTGAATTATTCAATCAGTCTTTTATATATAAAGCCATAAGGAAAAAAAATTTGTTTTTCATATCGGATCTACACATGAACATGAGTACTGATTATCAAAATGTGCAACAGTATTAATAGATTCAGGCTTATTTTAATTTCTCAAGTACAGTACCTTTTCCACTATAAATTTTGTTTAAAAGGTTTCCTTTTCTCAGTTGGATATGGATATTAGGATCTTACAATTAAATACAGAGAAAATAACCTTAGACATGGAATTGAAACAGAACAATGTCTAAACTGAACCACAAAAGATATCTCAGAGAAACCTGGTCGGAACTTAACCTAGAGCTCCTGGAAATTATTGTTTCGAAGCTGAATTCCAAGTTTCCATGGGATGACATTGCGCGATTCCGATCCGTTTGTTCTTCGTGGCGGGCCGCTGCTGCGCGATTTCCCAAACTAGGGCCACTCCTCCTCCTACCTTCAGATCAGGATGATGATTCAGTCAACCTCGGATTATACAGTGTAACTGATAAAGTAACGTGGGACCTGAATTGGAATGTCCTAAAATCTAACGACTCTATGTTTGTACCCCAAAAAATTCATATCATGGGATCCTCTCATGGTTGGTTGGTCCTGATGGATGAATACAAAACCCCGTATTTGTACAACCCGTTTTCGAAAAATCGGGTTGAACTCTCCGGAGAAGATGAAATCCAGAAACTTGTTGGTAACAGAG
Source organism: Cruciata laevipes (assembly GCA_963678965.1). Lineage (NCBI taxonomy): Eukaryota > Viridiplantae > Streptophyta > Magnoliopsida > Gentianales > Rubiaceae > Cruciata > Cruciata laevipes. The sequence goes on from OY787635.1 coordinate 19,972,162, forward strand.
TCAGTTCCAGTTCTGATCCTGGTTATTTCAGAACCCTAATTTCCAAGGCGATTTTAACTGGGAATCCTTATCGTACTCAGGATTATAAGGTTGTTATCATACATAGTTCCTCAAGGAAGCTCGCATTTTGGGGCAAAGGTGACAAATCCTGGACAGGTTTCAATAATACTGATGTTGTTTGGTCTGAATCTGGCAAGAGTTTTTATCAGGATTACAATGATGTTGTTTGGTCAGAATCCGATAAGACTCTTTATGCAACAAGAGATGGACCCATAATTGAGGGGTGGAAATTTTCATCAGGTGGTTTTCTGACAAGAAAGGTGATTATCAAGTGTTCATTGAGGAATGCAGATTTGTCCATCTTTTCCCCAGATAAGTGTACCACTCAGGTGTATTTGGTGCCCTCCAAAGGGGACATTTTGTTCGTTTTAAGGTACATTGGGGAGTATGTTAGAGAAAATGGTGACCTTCTTTCTGAAGGGGATCTTGATGACGAGGATCTGCACTATTGCTGCTACAAAACGGTTAAATTTAGGGTTTTTAAGGTAAATATGGTTGGTCGGAAGTTGGAAGAAGTGCAGTCTTTGCAGGATGAGACACTGTTTCTGGGTGGAAATCACAGCGTTTCGGTTCCATCTGTGGAGTGCCGAGGATTTAAGGCGAATTCGATTTACTTCTCGGACGATTACTGGGACAGGATGTTCTTGGATTACACCTTTGGTGGACATGACTTTGGAGTGTTTAGTTTAGAAGATGGGACAGTAGATAATATTCCTGATTCTTATTTTGTAGATCGGTTTGATCCCATCCCTTTTTGGGTTGTTAGCAAGTAGTCATTGAAAAGGATTATTAATTAATTATGTGTTCAATTCAATTTAGTTCAGCTAGAATTTGATTTGATTTGATTGAATTCAGCTTATTTTAGTCTTATTATTGCTACTTTTGAAACTTCTATGTTTACTTAATGAGTTGGTCTCTTGAGTGACCGTCACTATATAGTGACCAGATTAAATTGCAAATAGGATATAAGTTAAAAAAACACGGAGGGACCAATTTGCAATTTCAAAAAATTTAAAAAAATCACGCGCTACAGTGTCAAGCCACGCGCTACAGTACCGATTTGCTACAGTTCCGAGTTGCTACAGTGTCGAGTTGCTACAGTAAACATGAACATTTTAACATAAAACATGGACATTTTAACTTAAAACATGGACACTTTAACTTAAAACATGGACACTTTAAATTAAAACATGAACACTTTAACTTCAAATATGGACACTTTAATTTAAAACATGGACACTTTAAATTAAAACATGGACATTTTAACTCAAAACATGAACACTTTAATTTGAAACATAAAACATAAATATTTTAACTTAAAACATAAAACATGGACGTTTTAACGTGAAACATGTACACTTTAACTTGAAACATAAAACATGAACATTTTAACTTGAAACATAAAACATAAATATTTTAACTTAAAACATAAAACATGGACGTTTTAACGACACTTTAACTTGAAATATAAAACATGAACATTTTAAATTAAAACATAAACATTTTAACTTAAAATATAAAACATTGACGTTTTAACGTGAAACATGAACATTTTAACTTGAAACATGAAAATTTTAAATTGAAATATAAAATATAAACATTTTAACTTAAAACATAAAACATGGACGTTTTAACATAAAACATGGACGTTTTAACATAAAACATGGACGCTTTAACGTGAAACATGAACACTTTAACTTGAAACATAAAACATGGACATTTTAACTTGAAACATTGAAGTACACTGTAGCGCACTGTAGAAAAACACTGTACACGCGCGAAAACACTGTAGCGCGTGATTTTGTTTAAATTTTTAAAAATTGCAAAATGGTCCCTCCTTGATTTTCTTGATTGCACTATTTATAATTTAGTCCGGTCACTATATAGTGACGGTCACTCCCAAGACTTTTCCTTACTTAATTACAATTCAATTAAATTCCACAAGAAATAATTATTTAAAGGGATCATTATTGTCACAGTTTAGTCAGTTTAATGCAATTCAGTTTATAGTTTAATTATTGAAATTTAGCAAAAAATAGCTTTACGAAATTCAAGTTGATTTAGTCGTATGTACTGATTCTAGATTTAATACATTATTTTTACTTTATATCAGTTCAATTCAGTTCAGCTCAGCAAGAAATAAACTCACGCGCACAGCCCAAGGCTTGGCCTAAAATAGGGGGAAAAACTTGCAATTCGATGTCCAAATGAGTTTATTCAATTCAAATCAGCCAACTTGATAAATAGTTGATACAATAATTAGGCAAGATATGCTAGGGCTCCAACGAGAGGGGCAGTATTGCCAGTAGCAGCCTCATTCTGTTTATAATCATCTCTCGAGTCATCGAACTGGTCGTCAAGATTCGGACCGCCAACGACCGCCCCGTCAACAACGTTAGGGTTCGGTTGATCGCGGTCCTTCCACTCTGCAAACCCTTCCTTGCAGGCCACCAGGGTTCCATTCTGCTTGATCGAGATTATCGAGGCGCCTCTGTGGTGGACCTTCTGTGGATATTTCGGCCCAAAGCCCACCAGGTAGCTCATCTGCAGCGGGTTCTGTCCGAGGATGTAGTCCACCTGGGATCTAAGGAAGCTGGTCAGATCATTCTGGGAAACCTGCGATCCACCACACTGTAAACTGCTGCTTCCGCTTTTAGCGAGCGCATCAGCGTAGGTTGCGACAACGAAGGCGGCGCTGGTCGTGTACTGAAGATTGTTGAACTCCTGGAACCACAGAAGCCCTCCTTTTGTCAGCTTAACGTTGTTGTATCCTTTTTGTACGATGTTGCAGATGAACTGCTCCGCGCTTTGCTTGAACTGGCTGAAATCGGTGTTTTCCGATGATAATCCGCCCTCCAAAAGCATCTGCAAAAAGTTTCGGACAGTTAAGGATCTTGTTTATTAATTTTTTGGTAATGGTGAAAGAAATTAGGTTAAAATATAATGAAATTACCTTTGTTATGAGAAGCTGGGCGCCGACATACTTGTCGTCCCAGGAAAACGCGGTGCGGACGCCGCCGGGATTGGCCTGAGCGATGTAGTTCAGGTATTGTCCATCTTTGGTTGCTTTGTAAAGCCAGGCAGCAGCCCACAGTAATTCATCCTTGCATCACAGAAATACTATTTAGGGTTTTGGAAATTATTAATTTGATTTGACAAATAATTATTGTATTTAGTCACACATTTTTAGAGTTGTGAGATCCTACAGAGCTTCTGTTTATTGAAAATCATTTGTCATCAAAGACAATCAATTGTGACTAAAGACCTCCTCTCTTAAAAATAAATTTAAATTTCAAATTCATATCATGTCTTGTTCTCTTAAGCTTATCTCTGGATCGGTTTAGTTCTGAATTTTACTAAACGTAATCTAGAGATAAGCTTGAGAGAACAAAACCTATGAATCAGAAATCTGAATTTTCTAAGAGATAAAGGGTATACTCTTGACTTTTCTAACTAAAATAACGAGTACAAGATATCTTAACGCCCTTAAGAGTAAATATACAAATTTATAATAGTTTACATTAATTTGCTCCACGCCCTTAATAGAAATTTTCATTTGTTAAAAATCAAAGAATAATTATAATACACATTTATTCACACATGTTTTAGACTTTTGAGCTCCTATTTATCAAAAATCATTTTCCACTAAAGAAAATGATTTTTTATAACAATAAATTTAGTCTCACATGTTAGACTTGTGACTAATGAGCTCCTGGTTGTTAAAAATCAAACAATGAATTAGTCACACATTTAGTCCACATTTAGTCACACATTTTTATACTTGTGACAAAATAGCTCATGTTTGTCACAAATTTAGTCACACGTTATTTTAGAGTTGTAACTAATTACTACAGTTTTTTAAAATTGAAATGATGTCTAAAAGGTACCTCATATCCGGAGCTGGAATAGAATTCCCCGGCGACGGAGATGCTGTTTTGGTACAAGCCGCGATACTTGTCGGCGAACGCAAACAACTGCACACAACAAACAACATCAATTAGTGTCCAAACAGGCATGAATTAAGGTAAAAAGAACAATAAAAAGGGACAAATTTATAACGTTGTTACCAGTTTCGCATGATCTAACAGCGTTCTGGCATATGATGGATTAGATCCGGAAAACGCAACCGAGGCAGCCGCCATGGCCGCCGCCGTTTCGCCAGCGAGGTCAGATCCGGGGCTGCTCTCGTCGATCTTGTACACGCCTCTCGGCGTTGTCATGTCCTCCGGCCTCTGCCAGCACGCGTGATCGCTGGCGCCGTCGCCGACCTCGCCGTAGAGGCCGTTAGGCTTAAAGTGAGCCTTGATGAAATAGTCTGTTCCCCATTTTACAGCGTCTAGGGCATTTTGCAGCTCATTCTTTTGCTGCAGTTTTTGTCCGAATTCGACCACGCTCCACGCAAGCAGGGTCACTGTGTACGCCATGGGGAACCCGAATTTAACGTTGTCCCCCGCATCGTAGTATCCCCCGACAAGATCAACCTGCGCGCAACAAATAGAACGTTAATAATGATCAGGACAGTAAAAAGAGGGGAAAAAGTGGATTAATTTGTAGTTAATTAATTATTACCCCGGCAGATTTGCCATCGGATAAAGCCGAGTGATCGCGCCAGGTTACACGGCAGTTTCCGGGCAGCCTACCGGATTTCTGAGCTTCGAAATATAGCAGGGATTTGGATAAAGCTTTGCCGTAGTCCGGTGAAGCTAGGGTTTGATGAAATGGGAACAGTAAAATGCAGGAAATTACTGCAATTGCTGTTAGCGACGGCATTTTTGTGAAATTTGAAAGAATAGATTGTGAGTGTGAAGTTTTGCAGACTTCGATTTTATACTGGTTCAAGAACAATGCAGAGATGGAAAAGTACCTTTCTTGGAGAATCTCAGATGGGATATTCCACGTTTATTTTTCAGGCAAATTTGACCAAAATCAATACAATTAATTAGCAATGCAGTGTTTTCTGATCCTTTTTCAGGCTAAATAACTAAACGGTCAAAACGGTAGGAGACCAAATTGATTTTTTCCCTGAAGAAGAGATTTGCGTCATTATATATATCACTAACAATGATTTGAAATAAAATTTCATTCTTATCTACACCAATAACTTTCGATAAAAATTCATTCTTTAACTTTTACAAAAAGTGCAGTCAACACTTAACACATATATATGGTAGTAAAACTCTTAACTGGTACCACATGTGTTAATTTTGATGATAGAGTAGTGCTAAAAATAATAATTGGATTAGTCTTGAAATCTCTTGTATGTATTTCATTTTTCAATTTGATCAATGACATTATTGTGTCCATAATAAATACTGATTTAGTTGTTCACGTCAATATACAATTTCGAGATTCGGTGTAAAGATCAAATTTATATTTGGTCATTTGTATTTATGGGTCTGTGTTTACTAGTATAGATTGTGGTTCTGTTCATTGATTTAGATTTTTCAGGGAATCTTATAACTTTGATTGTACTTGATCCGGATTAAATGATGCTCTAGTCATAATAGAGCCATGTTTGACATAGTGATTTAATGTGTGAGACTCTCTTCTCATGATTTTCGTGATCATTACAAGTTAATAATTCCTAGGTGAGTATTACAACTTTATTAGATCTATAAAAGTCCATCTACATAAGTTTGATTGACAAATAATTTTAATTTCCTTTTTACAAATTTGTTACACTTGATGTCAACTTCAATTATTGTAATTTTTGATGGGTTCGTTTTCCAATAGCATGAATTTACAGCCCTACCCTGCATACAAAGAGAGCCAAATTCATTTCGATACATCGTAGTGATTGCCATCTCATTCTACCAGTTCGATAGGCTAGACGAGATTATCGAACAAATGTGTATGATATACTATTATTATTGTAGATTTTATATGAATAAGGATAAAAATTTAGAATCAAAAATTAAATAAGTAAGATATATAATAAATGAACACATCTAGTTATCTAGTTGTTCTTTATTTTTGTCAGAAAATTTTAGTTTCTATAATTTTGGTTATTGTTGGTTAGAATATGTCACAAATGAGATCTAAGTAATACAAGGTATCTTGATTTTGAACTTATTGAGTTTTACGAACGGAGTTGGCTCGAAACTCAGCTGAGTATCTGAGACAGTGCTACTCACCTGAGATGGACATACCTCATCTTCATTAGTAGACTGATGAGAAGGAACTCCAGAGTCTCCTTGATCCTCACTGTCCTCCTCAGTGCCATCTTGAGAAGTGAGAACCTGGAACCTATTTTGAAATTTTTTATGCTGGGACAAGAAGAATTTTTTAGCTCCTGAAAGGGAATTGAAAGGAGATGAAGTCTTACTCTGTTTTTTCAAGGAAAGAACGTAATCCTTGACTGGAAGTTTTCCTTTCCCTTTGAAGTAAATAGGCTCTGATCTGGGAGTTGAAAGTTCCATCATTTTGCCATTTCTAGCAGGAGAGGGGTGCCGAGACTCTATGGTTTGTTGTGGAGAACCATATACTGAGAGCTCAAGTGAGGAGTTCTCAATTTTAGTATCAACCATGGGTGAAGAGTGAGGAGGATGTTGCTCAGTTGGTGGAGTTGTATCAGTAATCCCCACAATCTTAGGGAGAGATGTATCAAGAGTATGAGTCACTCTATGAATGGGGTTAACAAGAGTAGTGAAAGGAGTCTCAGAAACAGGAATCACCATATTTGTAACAGTCTCAGCTACTGGAGATTCCTCAATCACCTCTTCTGTAACCGGTTGAGGTTTAGGAACATAAGTCTTCTTTTGTTTATGGGACCTCTGGTTCAGCTGATTGGAAATCTTTAGAGTGGACTTTAGAGCAGCCTTCTGAGCCAATAGAGATGCTGCTTTTTCCTGAGTGGATACTCCAGATGGACCAGCGACTCTATCCTTAGTTATCAGTGGTGAAAGAACATTATTCTCTAAAAGAATATCTTCAGAGATTTGATCCTTAGCCTCATTTTGAACTGGAACAGGTTTCTTAAAGTCAGGCTGAGGAACATATCTGGGCTTCTTGAGCTCAGGGTGAAGATGGATACATTGTTCCTCACAGTGGCCAATGCATTTGCAATGAAAACAATAGTATGAGAGATCTTCAAAATCAATTGGAATTTTAACCACCCCATATTCTACCCCCTCATCCTCTATACCAACTCTGATATGGTTAGGCATATTTTGTTTAACATCAACCTCTACACAGATCTTTATAACAGATGGTCTAGATAAAGTAGCAGTTGCTACATCCATCTTGATGAACTTTCCTATCTGATTACCCATGGACTGAATCATTGCATGATTATAGAAAAATATTGGTACCTTGGGGATATTTACCCAGACAGGTACAATGGATGACTCTGCTTCCGGCGAAAAGTCCATAGTCCATTTAAGAACTTTCATCGGCACCCCTGTGAAGCTCCAGTTCCCTTTGAGCCACAGTCTCTGGTATGCCTATAATCGATAGACCCGAGTTGGTAATTACCTTTGAAATCGACGGACTTAAAAGCTTCTTGGAGAACCTCCATTGATGGTTTCCCACGGGCAAATTTTCCGATGAGGGCATTTTGGTAGTGGGAAGCAAGAGTTTCAGCCTCTCTGCAGGTAACAATGCAAGATATCTCTCCCTTATAGAGGGTTTTGGGAATAATTTTAGAGTTCGAAGGGAGAGAAGTGCTGAGAGGAGGGGGACGATTGGTAAGGGCGTTGAGAAAAGATTTGTCTAGGCTTCTCCCACCGCGGTGAGGCGGAGGCGCCGCCATGGGCGCGGAGGAGATCTAACCGTTTCTGACCGTTTATGTGTCAAAACGGTCTAATTGGGGCAAATCCGTGGAGGCGGAAGTAATGAACAGTGGACGGAGAAAATTTAGTTGAAGAGAGAAGAAGGAGCATATGGTTTTTAGAGAGAGAAAGCTGACATCTTGATGAGGTAATGAGCTAAAGAAATCAAATACAATATAGATTTGAGAGTCATATTAAAAAAACGACTCGGAGATAGTATGAGTTGAATATTAATCCTTAATTTTTCAATTTGTTCATGTTAGATAAATTTTAATATGTCTATGATAAGTTGAATTGTTTTCCTGTAGAACCTCTATATATTAACTCAAAGCGGAGACTATACACATCATGGTTAATGAGTTTGACCAGAGAGTGCTCGATTGTTGTTTTATGACTTTAATCCAATATTACATATATATTCCATCTATTTCATCTCGAACCGTACAATTATTAAGTCAACTTTCTCACATGTGTCGGGCCATCAATAACTTTATTTACGTACACATATTATTTACATCTAAAAATTTGATAGTTTAACAAGGTGAATGTGACAATTAATTTTATACCAACTAATCAAATTTGACACCTGCATAAAAAAAATTGACTAATAATTGTACAGTTTTGGGTGAAAGAATGGAGTACCAACTTATATTTAGGCAGACATTGCAAGAGTCTGCAAGAGTCGATTTAGTTAAAAGTGTACCGTTAATCGTTATTCATTTTTTTAAAAAAATTGTTCCTTTCTTATTTTAGTCAGCAAAATGATTTCGTAATTATTTACAGCGCCAAATTTTTATTACTCCAAAAATGGAGCAACTCTATTACACAAATTCAATCTTTTATAGCAATCCATATACTACGTTTATTTCAAAAAATGGAAGACGCCGGCTAGAAAAGCCCCGTACTGGCCAAGAAAAAGATCAGGATGCCGTGAGGTTTCCGTGGAGATTAAGGAAGAGGACGGCTTCGACGTGGTGAGAGTACCATGCGATCTCATCAAACTGCTTATAAACAATTGAAAAGATATAAAGGAAATCGGATCTCGTCATCTTCTCCACGAAATCACTCAAACACCTGATCCTTATTTGTCTAGAGAATGGCGTACAAGTGCAATAACTCAAACCCTAACAATTGCAGACTTGAAAATTCAGCGGTACACTTGAGAAACATCATCATCATCACTCTTCGACCACATTTCAGGCACATTCGATGAACACAGAGCGAGTCATCGGGATGGACATCGAGAGCTGGGTTGGGTTGTAGAAAACGCGTTTTTGTTCAGACCATGATTTTGTGACTGTGATGCTCCAGCTCCTGCCATTGCACCGCCGTGAACGGCGGCAAGTTCAGGCACACCCTCCACCGTCCGGCCAGTCAGCCACCGTCACCACCGAGCCGACGACTTACCACTCACATCTTTGTACTCTAGCTGATCTCCCCACCTTAGAAGCGCCCTCATCTAGGGTTCGCGGGAAAAACCAAACAAGAGGCGATGGGGAAATTACCTATTACCTATCCAAATCAGTTTTGGGAAAGGAGTTGAAAGTTTAATTACTAGATTGCATTACAACGGTTAGATCTAAATCTAGGGTAAATCATATCTTGATCCAACAGCTATAATGCATGAACGATTATTTGCTTCTTCAACAAGTTAACCATGAAATCCCTTTCCAGTAAGGTAATTAAGTCACCTAAAGCTATAAATACAACCAATGGAACTCAAACACGCCCTACTATCAACTATCATATACTTTCCGTTTTCAAGGAATCCATTCATCATCAACTCCAAGAATGACAGAAAGTTGGCCACCCGCAGGAGTCCGGTTCTTTCCGGCAGACGACATTTTAATCACCGCATATTTATCGAACAGAATTTCCGGCCATCCTCTCCCGGTGGACGGAGTCATCGTCGAAGCCGACATATACGGTCAAAACGCAGAGCCGTCGCAGCTCTTTCTGCGTCCCGACGCGAGCTGGCAGACTCGGGTGGATGCATGTGGAAAATTCACCGCCACCGAGTCGGTTCGGTATGTTTTCACCAGGCTCAAAAAGGTCGGAAAGGGTAGTAAGCAAAGGAGCAGGGTTACCGGAGCCGGTTATTGGCACGGTAACCGTTCAGAGAAGGTCGAAGACGAAGCCGGAAACAGAGTAGGGACGAAGAAGATATTTAAGTTTAAAGAGAACGGCGACAACGTTAACCATTCAACACATTATATCATGCATGAGTATTCAACTCTGTGCTGTGAGGATTTTGTGTTGTGCAAGGTTAAGAGGATAAACCGTGAAAAGAGAAACCGAGTAATGGATGATGTGGACGACCCAGCCAAGAAATCAAAAGCGGATGATCAAGATTTGTCGGATGGCTGGATGAACGATCAGGATGGTCTGAATGCTCAAGATCAATCCACAATGGAAGATATGGAGATGCAAGCTTTCTTCATGAACACTTGTTATTGATCAGAGAGTATATTTGGATTTATATAGCCGTCCATGGTAATCATGTATATTTAGAATTAGTGGAATCTAATCCTTGTAATTAATTTATTTATCCAACAATTCATTAGTAATTAATTTATGTATCCATAATTCATTTATAATTAATTTATAATTTCTTCTCATTTATATTCGTCTAGATCGGTCATATTAATTATGAAAAACTAATGTAAAATAATATAAAAATAGTAAAAAAATTGGAATTTATATAGTAAAGGAAACTTTTAAATCTGCTTATAAACTCCTTAGACCTAATCAAGGTGATATCCGTTCTCTCACTAAAACTTGGAATTCTAGAATTCAGAAAAAGGTTTCAGTTTTTATCTGGAAACTAGTCAATTTATTGCTGCCTTTTGATGATGTCATCACTTGTTTTGGATACTACTTGCCATTAAAATGCTGCTTCTGTGACAATTTGGACAGTTTAAATCATTTTTTCAATGACTGCAGTTTTGCTAAATTGGTTTGAAAAGATTTTAACTGTGCTCTAGGACTCCCAGATAGATCATTCCAAACTCAATGGGAGAGACTATCAGTATACTGGTCATATGAAGGATTTTCTAACCTACATTCCAATTTGATTATTATATACTCATGCTATCTGTGTTGGTTCATATGGAAAGCAAGAAATGGCCTGGTTTGCCCAACCATACTCTTTAAAAATCTTAAAAAATTGATTTGTAACATTTTTTTAGCTAAGCCAGTTAGAATCAACAAGGCTTTAGATAAAGAACTTGTACTTCTTGGGATCATCCCAGCCACTTCTTTTAGAGCCATTCCCAGTCCAACAGCTACTCCCATTACTTGGTCTTTAATATCCAGAGAAGAGTTTGAAAATTAATGTTGATGCTGCTTGAAACAAATTTAATATGCATACAGGTATAGGGGTCATCACTAGAAATAGTAATGCTAGCTGTATCCAGGGAAATAGTTTCTATGTTACTGCCATGTCTGCTTTGCATGCCGAACTCACAGCTATTCAAAGGCTTTTTAATTGTTGAATCTTTCTTCCCTATTGTGTGTACGGTTGAATCGGATTGTCTCAATGCCATTAACATGATTAAAAAGCCTTCCCTCGCCCCTTGGAACCTTTTTGATTATGTTGAACAGCTGTACACAAAATTTTCCTCAATTCATTTAGTCCATGTGCTGAGGGAAGGAAATCAACCGGCTGATGCACTTTCTAAAATAGCTCTCTCAGAGCTGTCTAACATTGTATATCAGCCGAGGCTTATTCCTCACAAAGTCAAGGGGCTCATCCAGTTGGATAGACTCCAACTCCCTACTCTAAGGATGAATCTGAATAGATGCTACTAATTTTTTGCTATCTCTCTTTGCAGAACTGATGGAGACAGCCAAAGGATACTAAATGCAGTTGTTGACACTGAAGGACAATGCTCCAGGAGTTGCTCAAGGATACATTATAGCAACAAACTACCAGAATCTTTCTCTTATCACCTTTCCCGTCTTCTTTGGATTTTCACTCCCTCCTCGGCTGCTTTGTGTCTCTTCGGATTCGCTAATAAGTTTGGTTGGACTAGTGATTATATCAATGCATTGGATTTTTTTGATAGTGAGAAACTTTTCAGAGCTCTTGTTTTTAGCTCTTTTATTTTGGATGCAGCTATCGTGCATCAAGGGAACTCCTCCTTTCTAGGTCTGTATAAATATACTCAACTGAGTTCCTATTTATATGGTCTTCTTGAGTTTGGGAACCCATAAACAAGTCTCCTAGCTACCACCAATGGTGGTTTGTACCTTAAAAAAAATAAAAAAAAATCTAGATCGGTCATATTAATTATGAAACAATAATATAAAATGATAAAAATATAGTGAAAAATTTCGAAAGAAATTTAGAGGAAGTGCATAGGAGAAGATAATTAAAAATAAAATATGAATATTCTAGAAAAATGAATCCAGGATAGTAATTAAATAGGCTTATTTAATAACATTTTTAGTTGTTTTCAAAATAAATGATGTGTATTATTGTGGAAGCCACACATGATAAATTTAATGTGAGCGCCACATGTCACATGACTTCAATAATTCTACTTTTACATACCGTATAGATTAACCACCATTTAATTCTTAATTTAAAAATCCAAAATGGCATTTGTTGAATGCAACTTCTATTTTTAAATTTTTTTAAAAAATTTAGCTCTGTCGTTGCATATTTTTTTTTTTTAATTTGAAACCACCAAGTGGGGGATTTTTATAGCTTTCCCAAGCTTCATTAAAAATCGAATAGTTGTTACAACAAAAGTAGACAAATGAGAAAACAGAAACTAGTAACTAGTACACTTCTCCTTCCGTGAGATTGATTAATGAAAAAACCTCTTGAGATCTGAAAGTACCACCCCTGGATCACCTACCCCATGGTGTCCTACATCCCCGTGGTATTCAGATTTCCAGCCAGAGTTTCCATAATCAACATGAAAGAAGATGAAGTGTGACTAAACCGTAGAATGCTAAACCAAAGAGTGCCTACACAAAAGAAAATGCTTTTCTGTGTAAGAAAATGCACTTTAGGCCTTAGTCTTCCAGATGTGAGGAAGTGATTTGTCAGTGTGCTAGTGTTGTGAGACAGTGAGACAGAGGATCATTTTATCAGACCATATGAGCAGGCCCCATGATTCTTTGGATTCTGATGGTGGGAAGCTGCATAGCATCTCCCATGAGTGCTTTCCTTAGTGCAATTGGAAGAGGTTGTTGCAGTAGAAGTATGTGAGGGATTTGAGCAGTTTCATGTGCTGTAGTGTTGTGCTCCCTGAAGATGTGCTGAAATGAGATGGGAAGGTTTGCTGTCAAATGTTGAATCTGCCATAGTTCTCTTTCCATTCTCCATGGAGGGGACATCTCATTTTTGATCATTCTGATAACCTGCAAAGAGTCAGACTCAACAATAAGTGGTAGTGCAAATTGTTCCACACAGCAGATTAAACCACAGAGACAAGCTTGTAACTCAGAAAACAAAGGGTCCCCAGCTATTGGGAGAGCTGAAGATCCAATGTGCTTTACTTGTCCAGCTCTGTCTCTGACCACATAACCAGCAGATGCATAGTTTAGTGGTGGGCAAAAAGCATCAGAGTTGAGTTTAAAACCAACATCAGGAGGTTCCCATTTATAGCATCTAATCAGCTCTGTCGTTGCATATTATACTTTCATGCTAGCATTTATGAATAAACATATACACACATAATTTTATTGTTTTAAAACGAGGTTTGTGTTTTGTGTTGTCCAACATTAGGTTTGTACTGTCGAGAATGAGCTTTGTGTCATCAACCAATTAGGGTTGTGTCATTGAAAATGAGATTTATTATCATCAACGAATAAAGTTTGTGCCGTGAAATTGAGGTTTGTATGGTCTTTATGATAATCTTCCGTATAGGAGAATATCCTTTTACGAGTATTTATTTTTTGAGAAACTTTCAAATAAGGGCAAGCCAATAATATAACCCTGTCTATAAAATTGGGGTTACTATAAAAATATTTTAATTATTTGAGTTATTTTTATTTGAGCATGATGTTTTTATACTTGCATTTGATCTTTTACTTGGATTTGATGTTTTTATTTGTTTTGATCTTTAGGTTTTTGGGCATATCTTTTCACTCTATTTCCTTGATCTTTTATATTTTATGGCCCGAATAATTATTAAATTAAAATTGTATAGTAACCCTCAGTATTGTCATTGGTGGTTTTCTTTTGATATGCCCTTACCTAAGTGGACCTTACATGAGATACTCTCTTGTTTTTGTTAGTCAAATGTTTTTTCTTTTTCATTTTTCTGTTACATATTATGTAGAAAATAAAGTTTTGATAAAAGAAAGAGAGGTTTTATTTTTAGTTCTAGATTTTTTTGTTTAAAAATATGCATTGGTGTTTTAATTATTATTTTGTTATCTATCATGAGTACTCTTAGTGTGTTATACTAGTTCCACATTCGAATAGTTCATATATATTTATTAATATAATATAACGAGTTTATTAGCAATTTGAATCCCATGGTATGTTTGAAGAGATGAACTCTTTCTAAAAAGAACAATATATTATGTTATTATATAACATGGGGTTGGAGTCAATGAAAATAACATTGAGGATTTTGCATTATTCTTTATCATAAAGACTTGGGAAGAAAGACTTGTTTTGTACAAATACTTTCAATCCTAATTAGTAAATCAATAACTATCAAATCTAACCAATCCAAGTTAGTGGTTCAGAATCAATTCGAACCACAAATCTAACCAATCCAAGTTAGTGGTTCAGAATCAATTCGAACCACAAATTTGCCAATGAAGGATATTCCATTAAGTTCCAATTCAGTGATCGACGAAACGAGTCGAACGAAACACTACTTTGAATCATCATGTTTAATAGGTAAATGGTCGGTGTTGAAAGTGAGAAGGTCAACATTTGTCAATATTCTCAATTTAAAGACATTCTCAACACATAAATATACTGAACTGGTAAAATATAAATATATTTAACTAAATTAAACTGAATTGAACGATTCTATACAGAAAAACTCGGACAAACGGGGCATTCCAATGCAATTTCTATATAGATAAATTTTAATCCTCTTGGTTCCATCTCATTGCATAATAGTTTCGTGCCAACAAGGGATAAACGTGAATATAATTTTATTGTTTGGGAAAAGTGTAATTTTATACCTAATTCGGATCATTAATTTCGCACCTCCGAACTTATTAAATCTTATGTGATTAATCAATGTTTGATTTGAATTGAATATGCAATAATAATAGTTCAGACTGCGCAATCCGAACCCTAACAAGTAACAAGTGCAAACCGGAAAATTCAGCGGTACTTGAGAAACATCATCCTCACTCTTCGACCAGTACAGGAATCATCCGAAGAACGTGAATCCCTCGGTGAACACTCAAAGCGAGTTATCGGGATGGACATCCAGAGCTGGGTTGTAGAAAACGCGTTCTTTTTCAGACCATGATTTTATTTCTGTGATGCACCAGCTCCGGCCATTGTACCGCCGTGAACGGCGTCCAGTTCAGGAATCCATGACTCCCGCCAGGCGGCCACCGTCACCACGGATCCCGATGACTTCACACTCATCTTTCTACTCAGCTAAGAAACACTAATCTAGGGTTTTGGAAAAACCAAACAAGAGGGAACGAGGAACTTACCTACCCATCCAAATCAGTTTTGGTGAAGGAGATGTTTAGCAGACATCTGAAATTTTAGGAAACTAAAGAGATTGCATTCCAACGGTTAGATCTAATTCTAGGGTATATCATATCTTGATCCAACAGCTATAATGCATTTCTTGAAACCAATTCCTTTCCAGTAAGGGAAATTCATCACCTAGATAGCTATAAATACAACTAATTAATAGTGGAACTCGATCATTCCCTATTATCAATCATTATCAACTCCAAGAATGACAGAAAGTTGGCCACCCGCTGGAGTCCGGTTCTTTCCGGCCGACGACATATTAATCACCGAATACTTGGCGAACAGAATCTCCGGAAATCCTCTGCCGGTGTACGGAGCCGTCGCTGAAGCTGATGTGTACGGCAAAGACGCTAATCCGTCGCAGCTCTTTCTGCAGCCCGACGCCAGCTGGCAGACTAGGGTTGATCCGTGTGGAAAGTTCATCGATACCGAGTCGGTGAGGTATGTTTTCACCAGGCTTGCGAAAGTGGGAAATGGTACCGGCAATAAGAACCGGAGCAGGGTCGCCGGAGCCGGCTTCTGGCACGGTAATAATGCAACGGCGGTGGAAAACGAGGCCGGAACTCGGGTTGGAAACAAGAAAACCTTCAAATATAAAGGCGACGGCACCGTTGACCTCCCTGCCCACACAGTCTACATTATGAATGAATATTCAACACTTTGCTGTGAAGATGTCGTGCTGTGTAAAGTGAAGATGATAAGACGGGAAAAGAGGATCAACCGGCTTATCGATAATGTTGATGACTCAGCAAACAAGAAGTCGAGATCGAATGATGATACATCAGTTCTCGATCAGGTTTATTATGTTGATGCATTAATCACATCGACTAATCATGATCAGGATACCCAAGAATCATACAGATCAGATCAAGATTTTCTTGATAATCAATCAACAGGGACAGTGGATGATGATATGGAGATGCAAGCTTTCTTCATGGACACTTGTTATTGATTAGATATTTTTGGGTATCAATTGTATTGTATATATATATAGCTCGCCTATTTATGTAGGTTTAGAATTAGTGTATTTAATTTGCCTTTTAGTGTATAATCCTTGTAATTTTTGTAGCTTTCTGGTATCTTGTCCTGTATATAAGACAAATTCTCAACTGAATAATCATACTTCATATATAGATAAATGATCAGTTTTAAAAGTGAGAATATCAAATATAAAATTGAGGAGATCAATCAACAATAATAAACTAAATAACATTGCTTAAGATGTAAGAAGTCAGAATTATGATTAGGGATAAGGTCGATATTTGTCAAAAGTATTGGTCAATAATAGTAAATCTTCGATTCTTGTTGGCGTAGTCGCAGATTTTCATGATCAATTTTGTGAAGGCTTCCTCAACATTCATTGCATCAAGCGCTGAAGTTTCCATGACCAACATATTCTCCATTTCTGCATAAGCCTTTGCTTCTTCTGTGGAGACAACTCGCAGATGTTTCTGGTCGGCCTTGTTTCCCACCAGCATGATGATGGGCAAGCCTTGTTCGTTTTTACATTGCCGAAGCTCCTTAAGCAACATCTCCACATTTTCAAACGTCTCCCGACGAGTTACGTCGTACACCACAAAAGCCCCAGCAGCTCCCTCATAGATGTACTCATTTTCTCCTTCAGAACGCCTGAAACATGTATATATGTATAATAGCAGGAAAATTCTTCAGGTCAGTTGTTAGTTTTTGACTGAACATCACTTATGATTTGGGACGATTTTATCATTTTGTTTCAGAGAGAAGATCTCTTGTGAGACTCATCACAGTTGAGACCATTGACTCACTTTTAAATTCAACATTTTACCTATTAAACATTATCATTTGATGTATTATTACTGATCTTCTCTATAGGATTCCTCACATGTTAGAAGAAGTTTTATTAGTTAGTTTTTAGGTAAGTTATTCAGATATTCTATGTTAGTAGTTGTTCCTAGTATTTAGGGCACTAACTCCAATAACTTGATAGTGGTTTAGTGGGTAGTTTAGGAAGGGTCTTTGCCCATTTAAGTCCTAGTTAGTCTGATTGTAAGGGAGGATGATTAAAATGAATTGAAAAAGTGTACGCAGGAGATCTTCCTGCTACAAATCTCAAGTGTGAGATTCTTACATTTAGTGGAATCCTCTTTGCTAGATGCTGGCTTAGAGTGACATCTATCAATTTGGTATCCGATCCGTTCATTCCGAATGGTGACCACCGTATCCACCAACAACCTACCACCACCACCAGCACTTTTCCCTCCTCAGGCCATCACTAATCCTCAACAATCCATGAACCTCACCCCAGAAATTATAAACCAACTCAAATCTGCCATCCTCTACCAGGTTGTCGGCTATGGAGAATGAAGGACAACGGCGAAGGGGGAAAGGGCTTTGCTTTCAATGCGGCAAAAACCATCAACTATGGCACTATTGTAGGCTCGACTTCTCTAATATCTCTTATATAGAGCATGTTGATGTTGGTGTTGCTTCCTGTGAACTCAATGAAGATGAAGTCCAAGAGGACGACGAGATTGATGTTCAAGGTGAACTCAATGAAGCTGAACTCCAGTATTTTAGCGAAACTGATGTTCCAGGTGAACTCAATGAAGATGGAGTCCAAGATTTTGGCAGCGGAACAGATGCTCCATGCGAGCTTGCTGATGATGGGTTCCAGAATTTTGACAAGGAAGGCAGCATGACTGAAATTTCAGGTCCAACCAACACCACTGCCACCTTAATTACCAGATCGTACAGACTTCGATCAATATCCTTTGGAAGACGTTGAGTTGTTCCTTGGTTTCAAGTGGTTGGCGACTCAAAACACCATGGTGAATCGGATAGTGCTATTCTTGGTTTTCCAAAGCAGATGGATGAGGGATAAGTTACAGGGCATTCAACTACAGCACATCTCCACTCTCAGCTTTTTCCATAAACCTATTTTGTGAGGGTCAGTACAAATATTCTCAACTTGAGGACAAGTTGAATTTCAAGGGGTCGCCATTGATAGGATTCCTCATAAGTTAGAAGAAGTTTTATTAGTTAGTTTTTAGGTAAGTTATTCAGATATCCTATATTAGTAGTTGTTCCTAGTATTTAGGGCACTAACTCCATTATCATGATAGTGGTTAATTTAGTGGGTAGTTTAGGAAGGGTCTTTACCTTTTTAAATCCTAGTTAGTCTGATTGTAAGGGAGGATGATTATAATGAATTGAAAAAGTGTGTAGGAGATCTTCCTGCTACAAATCCTAAGTGTGAAATTCTTACATTTAGTGATTAATCATCTTTGCTAGATGCTGGCTTAGAGTGGTATCTATCATTCTCACTTCATGTCTGATCTTCTCAATGAAAACATTATTGCTGATCTTCTCACTTCATGTCTAATCTTCTCATTATCATTTGATGTATTAATGTTTAAATAACTATTAAACATTATTAACTACCAAACTGAATAATATATATATTGAAAAATAAATAAATCATCATGACGGAGTAAACCTTGATTTCATCAAATTATAATTTCACTAAAGTGAACTGAATAATAATGTATTTAAAAAGAAATAAACATGATTGGATTAACTTGAATTTCATCAAGTTATCATCTCATACGTACCTGAATTGAACTGAACTGATCACATACGTACCTTTCATCAAATTCAGTCTTAGGTATGTCCATGAGACGGACACGGGCGATCTTGTCATCAACACTTAAGCGATGGAATATGTCAAAATTATCAGTATAAATTGAAGGATCACATTCTTGGCTGAATTCATTTTTCGTTAACCGGGAGCAGAGGCTGGATTTTCCGACACCAGAGTCTCCCAACATAAGTACCTTAAAGTCGTATTTAGATGCTCTTGTTTTTTGAAACAGTATATGCATCATTTCTTCGAAGTTTCGATATATTTGCATCACGAATTCATTAAAGGCCTTGTCAACGCTGATGGAATCGAAAGCTGAGGTTTCGCTGTACAAAATCTTCTCTCTTTCTGCAAAGGCTTTTGCATCTTCCGCCGGAACTGCTCGTAAAGTATGCTTATCAGTCTTGTTTCCGACCAACATGATTACTCCGTCGTCGACATCTGTATTTTCCCGGTACTCCTTGATCCATTTCTCCACGTGTTGAAATGTATCCGCACGTGTAACGTCGTACACAACTAATGCTCCGTTGGCTCTCGCGTAAAATCTGGAGAGCCTGAAATAGGTAAAAGGAGATTAATCTGTTTTCCCGAACTGCAAGCTGATTTAAAATTGCTTATTTTGAATAATTTATATATGCTTTAAATAAAAGTTTGTTTTGACATTTTATCAAACACTATAAAAAAAATGTACTTTTAAGCAAAGCATCTGAAAAGATGTTCAAACATACATTATAAAACTATGGGTTTGCTATATGCAAGACCATTTTTCTCATGCAGGACCGATTTTTTACCAAAATACCCCTATTATTTTTAAGGCAAAAAATCAACTCAAAATGCAAAGGGTACACTTGGGGATATTTTGGTAAAACATTGGTGCTGCATGAGAAAAATGGTCCTGCATTTGGGTAAAACTATTACAATACACTTTATCTTAAACTAGTTAAGTCGCCTCACTTGATTAATTAGATAAAGAGGAATTAAATATATTTGATTACAATAATATATGATAAATTTCAAAATTATTTTTAGTTAAATATATTTAAATTTAGTTCAGCAATAAATAAGCTAGCAAACATATATATATATATATATAGCCGCAGAATGTGACATGCCATTTATATTTATATTGAACTAAATAAACTTAGCAAATAATCATATTTTAAATTACTAATTTTAAACTACCTAAATCCATTTAAAGATATTTAGAGAATACTTGTATTATTATAAATAGAATAACTATTTCCACACACTTTTTGAAGTGAACTATTTTAATTAGTACCCATTAGAGATATTATATTTTAGAATTTATTTGGGATCTATTTGGATTATTATCCTTTAAAAATAAATTATATATATATATATATTGCGAATATTATTTCCACATGTAAGGTAGTCAACATTCTTGAAATTATAATGAATAATTTAAACATTAAATATTCTCATAAATTTCAAAAAAATTCTTGAGATACAAATCAGGAGAAATAAATAGAGATGGAGATAATACCGGTCATAAGCATAGGTGAAGTTCCCACGATGTTCTTTAATTTCGACCCTAATGATGATGTCATCAACCTTGATAAAAGTTCTGGAAAAAGGATAATTTCTTGACAAGCATAACCCGAGCTTTCCTTTCCCAACACCAGCGTCTCCAAGAAGAATCACGTTAAACATTCGATCAAAATTACAGCCATTTGTCTGAGTCTCCATTTTTATTTTTCCCTAATTGTGAATTCCGTCGTCTTATATATATATATACATATATATATCTTTGCCATTTTCGCCGGTCAAATTCTGCCGTCTTTTTTGGAGCGCGAGCGGCCAAAAATGCATTGCTCTTTAACTCTATAAATCAACTCGTGTGCCTATTGTTGTTGCACACAATTGTTGGATTAAAATCGAATTAGAAAGTACCAATCTTAGAGGAGAAGAATTGGCTATATATAGAAGTAACTTAATTGAGACATGAGATAAATATTAATTTTTTTTACTTTTAATCCCGACATTTTACATCTTAAGTATGATTAGTGTATTAGTGTTGTTTTCTCACTTTTATGTATTTTTTTTATATATATTTCATGATTAAATATTCAGTAAGTTGAAGCTCAAATTGGTGTTCCACCTTTGGAAAAGGAAAACTGAGAAAACATGATTTATTTAAGGAATAAACTCTAATTAACTTCTTATTACAGGAATAATTCAAAATCTAACCAAATATTTAAGAATGGTAAATATTATTTCCTTAGATAAACCACAACCGCTTCTATTAATACCATTCAGCTTTCATCACAATAAAAACTAACCACGTACACAAAAGTAGGGCTGCGCAATTATTATCAATGGACATGAACCACGGTCAAACCGCCGGTGCTGTAAGTCTATTGATCTTCTTTTTTTCTGTCACGGTTTCATCGATCTGTTAAGTGATTAACTATGCTTGTTTTTTTAAATCACTTGACTCATCGTTTTTACTGTCATCGTAGAGTTGCGAAGTGAAATACAATGCTAGTTGTCCGATTTGCAAGGCCAAGGTGTTAGAAATCATGAGTTCCGTCCGTGGTAAGTAAAGACCGTCTCATTCAATTTTTTACTCCAGTTCAAATCAGTTTATCATACTTTTGTCTCAGTTTATCATACTTTCGTCTCAGGTATGTTCTCACGAGTTTTTACTTTAGTTATTAGTTTATTTTAGTGTTTTTAGGAATTTTTACTTTAGTTCAACTCAGCAATTTCGTAATCTAGTTTTAGGACATGTTCTGACGATTTCTTACTTTAGTTCAAACCAGTTAGAGTATCGATTTGGTACTTATAAACTTTTTTCTTTCTTCTTTGTATAGGAAATAATTACGACGTCATCATTGATGGTGAGAATGGAGTCGTGTCAATCAAGGCCGAGGTGGATCCGAACATGTTTGTTAGCGCAATTAACCGGGACGCCGGCGAGCATGGAGAGCTGGTTCGAGCTAGGATCACCAAGGTGGATCGCAAGAATGAGGTCAATTTTGGATGCACGCACAACAATCACGGCCACCACGACCACCACGACCATCAGGCCTACCACCACCATAGCCCCGCCCTCATTGAAGCTCCTCATGCGGCGGCGCTAGGCCCCTACGGAGAGCGGGTGATAATCCAGCCGAACGGAGAGCGCGTGGTTGTCTACCCGAGCGGGTTCGAGGGGCACCCGGCGGGGTGCACCAACTCCTGCTGCCGACCGTCACCTCCGGCGGTGTACGTGCCGTCGTATCACCCTCAGCAGTGGTATGACGGTTACCCTGATCATGGATCAAGCTGGAATTGCTCTATCATGTAGGAAATTTGGATTTAATTTTGATGATAAATAAATGGTGTTTTTTGCACTTTAAACTTCGGTAAAAATTTCTATTTTAACGTTTCAGTGATTCCAAATTTGGGAAAATCAAGATGATACAAATCTGCCCAAATTTTAACATTCTCATTGCTTTGGCCAATTTGAATCAAAGAGTGATATAAAATTGGTCTATTTCCGACATCATATTCATAGTTGATTGGTAATAAGTTTCTAATTGTAGTGCATCATCTTACCTTTCATGAAGTGAAGTTCAGTTTCTGAAGATACAGTACAAATACAGTGCAAATACAGGGCAGATTTTTATACCTTACGCTAGAGCATCTTAGTCCAAGAACTCAGGAATGGGAAAACTGTAATAAGCAACCTCAATAACAATGGTGAAGATGCAGTTCTCTCCCTTCTTCTTCTTCTGCTGTTCTTCTTCTTCTCCGATCTTCGACCGACTTTTGAATATCCATTCCCATAATCTACCTCATCCCATCCACCAAAACTGGATTCATCATCTGATGGTACCCATGTTTTATACCCCTTTTCGGCTTTTTTCGCACTCCCAAACTCATTTCTTTCTGTCTTCTTCTTCTTCTCTGTGTTGCTTCTCACGTGTTTTTGGCTATATGACATCTTTTGAACAGCAAATAAAACCGTGGACGCCCAAATCGCAGCAAACGTTGCCAAAAGGAACGATTCCAGACCATTTACCAACACCATTGGAGCAAGAATGAAAGGCAGGGCAAATCCATATCCTTTAAATACCTGATATTGTAACATATAATATCATGTTGCTGTGTGATATAAGTAGTTAAAAATATTAACAGTAAAGTTTAAATTGGACGGAGAAACAGGGCATATGGTGGAACAGAGCAAAGAAGGAGGTGTACCTTTAAAATCCAGATACTGTCAATGTATTCTTGAAAGACATCAAGATCCCATTTCAATGTGTAATCTTCTTCTTCTGCAACACTTTCTTGGTCACTGTAAATGAAAGTATGGGTTGTGAAGGACTCGGCGTTGGAGTCGTCCCACCGGGCAGCTCTGCAACGGGGATGATATCCATTGCGCTGTTGATGTGGTTCACGGCGGCGGAGGAGGTGGAGGTTGCGGCGGCGGCGGTGGTGGTGGTGGTGGTGGGGAATAATGGGGAATGTGAGGGTAGGGAAGAGATACTGAATATGTGGTGGCATGGGTGGAGGGAAAGATGACCACGAATGTATGTTGCCTTCATTGGCTCTACTTTTTGCCAGCTTATTATAATTACTTTATATATGCTCGTGGATTTTAATACATTTTACAAGTGTAGAATAAGTTGGTTTTTTTTTAATCAAAAAAAAAATATATATATAAGTAAATTATAATGTCATGTTTCTAAACTTCTATTTTGTTCTAGATAAAAATAAAAGTCCTCAACATAAGTTGTAATAATATAGTACTCTACTCATTTTTCATTTAATCTTAAAATTAAAATTAAATTTTCAAAATGCACTTGTTTTCAGATTGTGCAAAAATTGTGCCATAGATTACCTTCCATTGCTGATAATTTGATGTTATAGTTGGAGATCGAGCTGAAATATCATGGCCGACATTCAACTGTTTATATGACTTGAGTAACGAAAATAACTATGAATCAGGGCTCAAAACATGAAAGCCGAAAATTCCCTTTGCCTTGTAGATCTGTTAGTATAAATGTTTATATGAATGGCAGAGATTTATGTTGCAGAGAATTTTCGCCAAGGAGACATTCAAGTACGAGGAAGAAAGGAAATGTTTTTGCTGTTGATGATGATGATCATGATGAATATGAAAGAAAATCTATCAACTTACATAGTATACGAGTCTAACATTTCAAAACAAAAAAAAAAAAAGTATATCATTAGTCTGAAAATGGATTCTGCATTGATCTCACTTCCAATTGCAGAGACTGAATCATGTGTACCTTAACCGAAGATCCAAAATCGCTCTGTGATCTCTCAATGTCTCTGACTGAAGCTTCCACAGCACCAGAACAGTTATAGACTTCGATTTCCTCGAGTGTAGTACTATATTCCAAGCTATAAGAAGGGATTTCGGTTAAACTTCTACACCAGCTGAGCACCAGTTTTCTCAGACAGGGCAGCTGATCATCAGAAGCTGTCCACCTCTTCAAATATCCCCAGTCATCCAGCTTGAAGAACCTAAGACTCGAGAATTCGCCTTCTTCCATCTCCAGTTCACCATCTTCAAAGGATATATGCTCGAATTTCAGAGCCTCGAGGTTTGGAAATCTTCCAATGACTGCTACATCTTCCTTGGACAGCTCAAAGTCCCTCAATGTCAGCTTTCTGAGATTCTGAACTGAGCCGAATTCGCATTGCAGCTTTCCTCTTCTTCCACACATGGCGAGTGATTCTAGATGGCGTAGAAAGTCGGGGATCACGATCAGATTCGAACCCTCCGAGTTTTCTACACCAGGTAGAATGCTGCATTTCAGCCTACGGATGTTCGGAAACTTCCTCATTTGCTTTTCCATACTGCCATCAGAATAGAACACAACACCAGAAATGGTTTCTAGCTTCGGTAAACTAGGGCAGTTTTCAAGATTCGTAGCAGGCAAAGAAAAACCATAACCTTTACTATCTATCTGAAGATATTTCAATTCTTGTAGATCCCAAAGAGTGCATGGAAATGAAACTGCTTTGTCTGACTTAAGGTTGGCAATAAAAGTTTCCAAGTTGGAGAGTTTACCTACTGAAGCTGGAATGACAGCTTTGTCGCTGTAAACCGACAAGTAGGTCAGTCGAGTAAGGAGCTCTATTTCACCGGGAATCCCATTAGCCAAACGAATATCATCCATATGAAGCACTTTAAGAAGTTTAAAGATCTGAATGATGAATATTGTGTCAAACAAACGATGGTCATGGCACTGTTCACCGGAGAATATCAACATCGAATGTGCACGAGGACAGAATAGCCTTGATTTCTTCAAATGAATCGGATCAGAGTGAATGGACAACCTCAGCAGGTTCTTGGACTCATTGAAATCTGAGAGCTGATCATACCTTTGTAAGAGGAGATGGAACAAGTTTTCTTCCTTCAACTTAGCCCGACAAAAATCATGTAGCAAGTCATGAATTCGAAAAGCTCTTACACCTCCTATGGATCGGTTTTTAGCGACTGTGACTAAACTTCTCTCAATCAACTCTTCCAAGTACTGTCGAGCAACATCTTGTCCGGTCTTTGGTTCATTTCCTCTGACAAATCCTTCTGCTATCCATAACGTACTCATCTTCCGAACAGAAACCTCTTGATCTTCAGGAAATGCTCCAAAATACAAGAAGCAAGGCTTTAAGTAATCAGGCATATGCTTGTAACTTAACTCCAGTGCACTTTTGCACTGTTCTGACCTGGATACACTGCCTGAACTTAAAGAATCCAGAATTCCATTCCAATCTTGTTTCCTTGTGGTCACAAGAAGGCCAGCAACAATAACAACAGTCATAGGTAGCCCCTTGCAAAGTTTTGCAATTTGCATCCCTAGTTCAGAATTCCAGCCTTCTTTGTCCGATAATTTCATCCCTAATATCTCCAAACACTCATTGTCCTTGCGTAACCGAAGTAAATGAGGCTGTTGATCATGAAGACCGGGAGTAATAATATCATGGTACCTGCTTGTCAGAATAATTCTACTACTAGCAAAATCATCAGGAAATGATGCTCTCAAGCTATCTAATACTTCTGGGGTCCATACATCATCTAACAAGATCAAATACCTCTTTCTTTTCAAACTTTGACGAAGTTTGTTTGCTAAATCATCCTCTGTCATCTCCGAATGATTTTCTGACCGACTATGACTAGAATGATTTCCTGACTGACTTTGATTCAAGAGGGAGCACAGTACTTTCTTCTTATCCATCACTTGAGAAATGGTACACCGCACACGGGAATGAAAATGATACATGACAGAAGGATGGTTGTATAGTTTTAAAGCAAAGGTAGTTTTACCTATTCCTGCCATGCCAGATATTGGAACTATACGTAACTGTTTAGATCCTCGGATTAGCCGATCCAGAACTGGATTCACCTCATCATCTTGAAAATCAACAGCATGAGGAGTGCTTTGAGAAGGCTGAAGACTCAAAATAGCAGCCTCATTCTGTACTTCCTCCATTTCATGGGCATCAGAATCCAATTCATTTGCCTTGGAGGAACTGGATTCTGAAGTTTGTGAAACACACTTTGAAATGCTGTTTGGAAAGCATTGAATCTTTCTAGCAACTCAGAAAGCATAGGATCTGACGTTTCTGCATCTACCAGAGAAAGTGAGAAAACGAACACTCCAGCCCCACATATCATAACTCCAATTTGATCCCACATTTTCTCATCAGATCTTTCCGCCATATGATTCATAACACTTCTCAAAAATCTCAGCCCTTCATACAACGCTTTGATCTGCTCTGATGGATTAGCACAAACACGTAACACGTCCCAGAGGAGTGCTATCAGGGAATCATTAAACTTCTTGAATATATCCAAGGTATCATCATCAACATTATCCACAGGAGTTGAGCTGAAGGACAGTTTTGAGGTTTTCAGAGCTTGTGAGAAAGCGTGGTAGAGCTTGTGACAACTCTGATTCACTTCCAAACACTTGGATTGAGCTACTTCAAACGAATCTTTATCGTCAATGCCATCTGTGATGAAGACTCGTGCTGCAATGATGGCAAGAGGCTGAATGCAATGAAACAAATCTCGCAGCTGTTCAGGTTCCACACCAGCCCTCATGGCAAAAAACAGAAAGCTTTTCAACACAGTTATCTGAACCTTGAACCCATCTATCACTTCCACTTCTACGGGTTTGAACTCTATAAATGGATTCATACTCTTCTGTGCCAAGTGCACAAAATCAAGTGCAATCTCCAAAACAGAATTTAGGTTCCGACAAATCTCATCCACATTGTTGATCACCTCATATGACAGAAAACTAGAGAAACTGAAACATAAGTCTACCTCTTTTCCCAGGGAGTGAATCTCAGACCAAGTTGGAACATTAGGAATGTCTGCAACGGCTTCTTCAATCCTCCTGAAACTCTGCAAACTGCTCGCACGGGGTTCTACCACTAGACTAACCCCGTGCGAGCACTTAACCCCTGGAGTACGCATGTTGGTACTGGTACTGGTACTGGTACTAGCACTAGCAGCAGCTTCTTGAATTCCAGAAGACGGAAATGAAAATCCGTCCTCTGGTATTCTCGCAATAGCATCTTTGATCCTTGACAGGAGAGGGGAAAGATTCGGAGGTTCATCCACCACCAACTTTCTCAAGCAGAGAAGAAGGGACTTGAGATTCCTCAGCCATCTGAGACCAGAAGATCTCAGATCCTCAGCTTGGCCTAGCTTCTGTAATCCACCATATACCTTCAACAAGTTTCTTACAACATTCTGAGCTTCATCTAGCTCGTCTTCATTAACGTAGGTGGGATTCAGAGCTAGATGATTCAAGGTAGAAAGCCTGGAAATCATATCAGAGGAATCCATGCTCATAAAATTTGCAAAATGATAATGGAGTTTAGCACAGATGATGGGAGAGGGCAATTGTGTTGACTATATGTGTGGTGTGTGTGAATAGCAGGAAAAACACAGCAGTTTTGGACTACTTGCTCATAGTCATATGCTTCTATGGTCCCACCAAATTTGTTAACTTTCATTACTCTTTGAGTTTAGTTTTAAGTTTTTTCACCATATATAGAAATGATAGAATCATAGAAGGAAACATAATTGACATATACACTGGACACAACACAAGTACACATATTTCTTATGGAATCAGGTACACGTACGGGAAATTGCCAAAAATATATATATATATATATATATAAACATAGCACAACAAGTGTTCCTTTATACACTAGGAAATATCACACAAAAGAGCAAGAAAACCCAAAGAGAATCATTCCCTTTACAACACACATCTAATGAGTCTGTACAAATCTTACTTTCGATTCCTGAGATTGAGTCACGTGTACCTTAATCGAATAGTCAACATCGGTCTGTGCTTGCTCAATGTCAGCAACTGAGGCTTCCACAGCAGAAGAACAGTGGTAGACTTCAATTTCCTCAAGTGTTGTACTATTCTCCAAACAATCAGAAGGGATCTCTTCTAAATCTCTACACCAACTGAGTATCAATTTCTGCAGACATGGAAGTTGATCGTCGGAAGCTTTCCACCTCTTCAAATTTCTCCAATCACCCAACTTCAGGTATTTGAGTTTCAGAAATTCCCCTTCATCCATCTCCAGCTCATCCCCTTCAAAGAACATATTCTCAAATTTCAGAACCTCAAGGTTCGGAAATTTGCCAATAATTGCAATATCTTCCCTGGAGAACTCAAACTCCTTCAGTGTCACTTTTCGAAGATTCTGAATTGTGCCAAATTTGATCTTTCCTCTTATTCCCCATATGCTAAGTGATTCTAGCACACATAGAAAGTGAGGAATCACAATCACATTTCCCTTCACCGAACTTTCTGCACCAGGTAGGATGCTGCATTTCAGCCTACGGATGTTTGGAAACTCTTTCATCTGCCTTTCCATACTTCCATCAGCGTAGAAGACAACACCACAAATGGTTTCCAACTTCAATAAACTTGGAGAGCTTCCAAGATTCGTGATAGGCAAAGTGAAACCATAAATACTACACTCAATATGAAGATATTTCAACTCTTGTAAATCCCAAAGAGTGTGTGGAAAGGAAATGGCTCTATCTGTCTTGAACTCAGCGATAAAAGTTTCCAAGTTGGTGAGTTTACCTAATGAAGCTGGAATGACAGCTTTGTCGCTATAAACCGACAAGTAGGTCAGCTGAGTAAGAAGCTCTATTTCACCGGGAATCCCATTAGCCAAACGAATATCAGAATCTATATGCAGCACTTCAAGAAGCTTAAAGATCTGAAGGATGGATATCATGTCAACATCTGAAGGATTATCATGGGATTTTTCGCTGTAGAATAACAACATCGAATGAGCACTAGGACAGAATAACCTTGACTTCTTTAAATGCATCGGATCAGAGTGAATGGATAACCTCAGTAGGCTCCTTGGCTCCTTGAAGTCTGAAAGCTGATCATGCCTTTGTAGGAGAAGATGGAACAGAGATTCTTCCTTCGCTTTTGTTCGATAGAAATCATGTAGCAAGTCATGAATCCGGAAGGTTTTTACTCCTCCTATGGATCTGTTTCTAGCGACCATGACTAGACTTCTCTCAATCAACTCGTCCAAGTACTGTCGCGCATCATCCTGACTTCTCCTCGATTCAGTTGCTCGGACAAATCCTTCCGCTATCCATAACGTACTCATCTTCCGAACAGAAACTTCTTGATCTTCAGGAAATGCTCCAAAATACAAGAAGCAAGGCTTTAAGTAATCAGGCATATGCTTGTAACTTAACTCCAGTGCACTTTTGCACTGTTCTGACCTGGATACACTGCCTGAACTTAAAGAATCCAGAATTCCATTCCAATCTTGTTTCCTTGTGGTCACAAGAAGGCCAGCAACAATAACAACAGTCATAGGTAGCCCCTTACAAAGTTTTGCAATTTGCATCCCTAGTTCAGGATTCCAGCCTTCTTTGTCCGATAATTTCATCCCTAATATCTCCAAACACTCATTGTCTTTGCGTAAGCGAAGTAAATGAGGTTGCTCGTCTTGCAGACCAGGAGTAAGACCACGATGCCTACTCGTCAAAATAATTCTACTACCAGTAGAATCATCGGGGAATGATGCTCTCAAGCTATCTAATACTTCAGGGCTCCAAACATCGTCTAACAATATTAAGTACCTCTTTCTTTTCAAACTTTGACGAAGTTTGTTTGCTAAATCATCCTCTGTCATCTCCGAATGATTTTCTGACCGGCTATGACTAGAATGATTTCCTGACTGACTTTGATTCAAGAGGGAACACAATACTTTCTTCTTATCCATCACTTGAGATATGGTACACCGCACACGGGAATGAAAATGATACACGACATTAGGATGGTTGTATAGTTTTAAAGCAAAAGTAGTTTTACCTATACCTGCCATGCCAGATATTGGGACTATACGCAATTGTTTTGATCCTCTGATGAGTCGATCCCGAACTGGATTCACCTCATCATCCTGAAAATCAACAGCACGGGGAGTGCTTTGTGAAGGTTGAAGCCTCGAAATGGTTGCCTCTTTATGTACTTCCTCCTTTTCATGGCCAGCAGTATCTAAATCATCGCCATCTGAATCCCATTCAGTTCCCTTGGAGGAACTAGATACTGGAATCTCTGAAACCACATTTTCAAATGCTGTTTGGAACACATCAAACTTTCCAAGCAACACAGAAAGCATAGGATCTGAATCTTCCGCATCTATCTGGTAAAGCGAGAAAGTAAACACTCCAGCATCACATATCATACCTCCAATTTGATCCTTCATTTTGTCATCAAATTTTTCTCCCATCTCTTTCAGAACACTTCTCATAGACACCAGCCTTTCAAACAACCCTTTGAATTGCTTTGATGGATCTGCGCCAAGACGCAGCACGTTCCAGAGGAGTGATGTCATAGAATCAACAAAATTCTTGAATATATCCAATGTATCATCACCGCCATCATCATAAACCATGAGAGTTTTCCCGGACGACAGTTTTGAGGTTTTGAGAGCTTGTGAGAAAGCCTGGTAGAGTTGAGGATCAGTAGCCCTGCGATTCACTTCTGAGCACTTGGATCGTACCACTTCAAACGAATCTTTATCATCAACACCATCTGTGATGAAGACGCGTGCTGCAATGATGGCAAGAGGTTGAATGCAAAGCAACAAATTTCGCAGTTGGTCAGGTTCGACACCGGCCTTCATGGCAAAGAGCAGTAAATTCTTCAAGAAAGTTATCTGAACTTCGAACCCATCCATTACTTCCACTTCTGCAGGCCTGAATTCTCTATATGGGTTGATATATATTCGTGCCAAGTGCATAAAATCAAGAGCAATTGCTAAAAATGAATCCGTGGTGCGACCAACGTCATCCAGCTGGTTGATCATTTCATCTGGCAGAATACTTGTGAAACATGCATCTACTTCTTTAAATTGAGTGGATATGATTTTTAGTCCCTGAAATTTTAATAAATAATACTACTAGTCACTTGTCTTTAAAGTGCACATTTTTAGTCACTAAATTGATAAAAATGCAAGTTCTGGGTCGCAGTCTGTAAGTCAATTACTATTATGTAAGAGATGAATAGTAATATGCACTTTGTATTCTATTATAGTCACAAAAGTAAGGAACCATTATGTAACTTCACAATAATAGTAATCCAAACAAGCAAATGCCCCGGGGAACAATTATAACCCTCAGAAACCAAATGCCCCTTTGATGATTCCAATTCCTTGTTATGAACTTATGATGCCCTTATAACACTCCCTCAATAGTGCATTGGAGAGTCAACAAGTTGTATTAAACATCATAATTTGCAACTGGATCCAATATGATGTCCAAACTTTCTTTTTAATATAAAATTTATAAAAAGCTTCTCTTAAATTAGAGTCCCATTCTTGCCCAATTCTCGTTGTCTAGCTCGCTCCATCTTCCTTTTACGCCATTCCTCCAGTGCTGCAGAGACCGATTCACAATATTACAAAACAGACTTAGGTTTCTCCAAACTTGAATGATGCAAACAGTGAGCAACACGAAAACAAGAAATATCAGGTTTCTCTCTGATTATTCTCCTTAGCAACGACATTACATATGGTAGGATGGTGAAAATAGCACATTTGACATCCAGCTAAAGCTCATGGCTATTCAAGTACCTTAACATTATAGCAGACCAGAATGAGCACACGGCCATGAGAGTTATAAATTGACTATGGCATGTCTCTACAGGTAACCCTAGGTTAGGAAACTACAAGGACTGACTTGCGACAAGCTATGATGGATTACTAAGGTCAGACTACTTACATCACCATGCCCAGGCGATTGTCTTGGTCCATATGCCTATTCAAGCATAGCATGAAAAATCTCTAATAAAGCTCCCATAAGAACGAAGTACTTAGTGAAATGCCCAATTAGCTCTGATATCCAGTTCCCAGTGTCAAATTCCAGGTTCCATATACCACTCAAACAGTGGAACCGCCAAATTTGGTTATGACTTAATAGGTCTAACTTCGGCATCCTATGTTATAGTTTCCGCCAATAACATCTGAGTCTCAACAGATATCACGGACCTTCAAAATGAAAATTTTCTTTATATGCTCCGCCCCGTTGGGAGGAAAAAGAGAATACTCTCTTGGCTTCTGCTCAATAAGCAAGAAGTTTTGCCACATTCCAGATAAGAAGGTCTCAATTTCAATTAAAAAATTTGAACCATACTAAGATGCATTCCAGCTCTACATAACTTACTTCACGATATGGCCTTTATCTATCAGAGCTTACAACAGCTTACCAATACGAGAGAGAAAGAAAAAACTATATCTGCTTCTGCTTAATCAGAAACGATATGATGTAGGTGCATTCCGGCTCTAAACTATATCAGAGCTTACAACAGCTTACCAATACTTTACGACATGCCATTTATCCATCAGAGCTTGCAAATATTTACCAGAGAGAGAAAGGAGGGAAGAGAGAATATAGATTACCTCTTACGCTGCCAGAATCTGAATTTGAACGAAAGTTGTTGAGCCTGGAAACTAAATTTACTGCAGCCCCCGGCTTATTATCTTTGTTTTGGGCTGTCTTTGTTTCTCCAGATGCTTCACTTCAAATCTCACTCACCTACGAGACAAAAGACTAAGATGAAGGCATTTTAACTAAAAATTATCTAGATTCTGCAAGAATGAGAAGTTATTAACATAAAAACAACACAGCTTGTTGAGTTCTTATATCACATAAAACTAATACTGTGCAGTAACTATTGCACTCACTCTTTTGATAAGATCCACAGGTATCAGGCTTCGCCGTATCTCCTCTGATTCCCTAATGTATTTAAGCGAAACTGCAATTGAAATCAGAAACAAAGAAAAAGTCTACTCATGAGCATGATAATGCTCAATACCAAGGATCTTACATAAAATCTACCATCTAACTGAACCAACATAACCACAAGAATCCAAGTATACTTACACCAAAAGCAACATCAGTAAAACTCTACCTTTCCACACAAACACACCAAGTGAACAAACAGTAAAAGCTCCAAACATAAAAATAAAAAAAAACATACATTTCAAAATAGGAGTTTTCAGTTCATAATCATAATTTCCTAAAGCATCGAAAGTCCTACAAATTAGAACATAATTAATTTCAATATTGACCCTTTTGAGATCGCAATTGCTTCACAAGTCACAAGAATCCAACAGAAGAAAAGAAAAAAAGTGAACTTGGAGAGGGACCTGAATTGGGGCGGCGAGAAGAAGCGAAGAGGAAGGATTGAAGCAAGAAAAGGGCGGTAAGGAGGTTGAATAAGCAGATGACAATGGTGGCGTACTTGTAGTTGAACCATCTCAATCTCCACCATTGATGATGAGCTTGGTGAGCTTTGTCCATCGCCTTCTTTTACCCTTTCCTTTTTCTGTAACTCTGTCGTCTACGTCGTCTACTTGAAGTCAAACCGTGCGAAATTTAAAAGAATATGGGCAACTTTCCTATTTATAGAAAAAATACTTAAAAACGTTTGCTCAACAAAAGAACAGATCGGCCATCTCTCCGGCACCACCTCCTCCGCGCCTATTCGTTCGTCTGACGGCGCCACCGCAAAGGTAAACCAAATTCTACCAATTTATCTTACCGGTTTTCCATCTGTGTTTTGTTGTAAATCAAAAGTTTCTTCCTCAAATTTTGGAGAGAAAAGAATGGGTTTTGAACAATCCCTTTTGTTATTTAAATCCTGATTCTTAGTGTTGATTTTATGATGTGCTCGCTCCGGTTTGGAATTTCGGTGTACAATGTGAAACTTAAGTTGTCGTTTGTTTTGATTTTATATGCATGTTTGATTCGACATCGAACTAATTTCTTATGAGCTGTGGTAATGGCATAATTCTGATTCTAGTGATTAACACCCATTAGCCCACCTACATGGGAGTTTGATTATGGGACTAAAATTAAGCTGGTTTTGAGATCTCTTGTCTGTTTTGTTCTTCATTATGGCCTGCAGTTCTCTTACTAGCTTATTTGAATAAATATGTTGCTCAGTTGTTTTCCTGGGTTGAGTTGTTGTGTTATGATAAGTGTAATACTCAGCTTTTTATGCTAAAAATATCTCTTTGTCATAATTATGATCCTTGTGTTTATTAGCTGATTATGAGATTGTCTTGGAATTTTCTTGTATGAATTTTTCAATTGAATTTTGTTCAGGTTTTACGTATTGAGTTGATGTTTTCTCTCTGACAGTTAGTTTTCCTTCTTTGTTATTATTTCATTATGATCCCTGATGTGTTTAGTAGCATATTTTAATCTAAACTAGTAAGAATTTTCTATGGGTAGATTTTGCCTCTTGTCTTGATTTTTGAATCTGTTTCTGTATAAATCGGGGTGGGGCGGGTTCACTTTTAGTCTTGGTATGATTAGACATAGTTAGGGAAGGAGCTACTAGCATCATGATTCTAGTTATTGACTTTTTTTAGGATGATTTAGAAATGCAACATTTAAAATCGTCTTTGTGAATTCAGGGTTGATTCTAGAAACACTGACAAAGTAACAGGAAATTTAAACCAAATGGATCCAGTGGTAGAGGAATTTGATAAAGTGAAGACACAGTTTGAAGAAGCACACAAGCAGATATTAGAATATATTAAATTGATTCAAGAATATGGCAAGTCCAGTCGAAATTTATCCACTGTTGAAGAAGATCAAGAACATCAAATTAAAGACTCACTGCCTCGATTAAATGGATTGGCTCAAGATTGCTTGAGTTCCCTTCAGTTGCTCCATACTCAGCTTGATTTCTTGGCTCCTCAACTTCCAAATGATGATCAAGTTCAACAGGCTCAGCATTTGGCGCAATCTTGGAGAAACGAAATCCAAAGGTACCCCTTTTGGTGCTTTGTAACTCTGCTTATCGTGTGAATTGATTTGGGTAATTGAGCGAAAGATTTAATGTGATAGTTTGAATCTTCTGCATGCTTTTCCTGAACTCTCTGGATATACAAGAAACCTGAAAATTTTGTGAGTGAAGTTTGAGAAAATTCATTGAGTTTCAAGCATTTGTTCAACATCCTTGTTTGTGTTGTTAATAATGCTTGCTGGCTACAAGTAAACACATGGCTGTGAGTATGTGTAGTTATGAGATTAGAAATTGCAAAGTTACTTTTGGAAGAGTTGACTTACGTGTTTGACTATAGATTATGATATCTTAGAAGTTTTTATTGAGTCTATGTCTTCTACTTTCTTTTAGCCTTTCTTCTCCTGGATTAGGCACACTTAATGGAGAGGGATGATAATGAGTAATGACAAGACCAATCTTAGATTTTATTTCGACACACATGTTAGGTTGAAATTTTCTGCATTTTTTTTGCCTTATTTTGTCTGTAAGTTTGGTTAACACTGTGAAATCTGGATTTCAAATTACTATTATGTCATCAGTAATATGGTTGAAGTATTTAATGAATTTAGTTCTTCTGTTATTAGAGGTTGTGATGTGATATAATACTTGATGAAAGGAGTGCAATTATATGAAATTAGAGATGGTTCTCTTAACTTTCGACATGTTATTATGTAGTACAAGGTGTCTTGGTACTATGACATGCACCATCTCAGATTTTGATAATATCTATTGTGTCAAGAATATGCATCAGATTTTTGGCTGTAATGTGGGCTATCTTGTTTTATATTTGAGTTTTATTGTTTATTTCTCAAGTCAGGACACATACTGTTAATTTCTTCACTTATTTTTGAATGTACAGCTTGCGTAATAGTTACAGACAAGCTAATCTGCAAGCCAAGGAAAATACCATAAGAACTACTCAACAAGAGGTAATTTGTTTCTCATCTGGTTTTGGTGTTTTGTATTCTCAATTCTTAATTTTGAAGTTTTTTATTTTGTTATATTTTCTGTCTTCAGAGAGATCTTCTTTTAGGAGCTGGTGAAGAGTCTACCACTCGAAAGCGCAATTTACGGTACGTTGAATATACCCTTCAAAAAGCTCACATTTTGGGTGTATGTTTTGACAATCATCTCTGGGAACCAGCGTTCAATATTTTATGATAATTATTGTTAGGACAAAAGCTGAGCTGACATCTGCTGCCGAAAACGTTACTGAAAGCCTTCGACGCTCCTACCAGATGATGGTCCAGGTCTGTATTTAGTTTTTTGTTTTTCCCTGGAGGTATGGTAGTATGCTGACCTCTTTAGTCAAATTTTAAAGGAAGGTGAAAGAACTGCAAACACACTTACAACTTTCGGTAAGTTCTTTTCTAGTATTAATCTTGACTAGTTATTTTCTACTTTATTTCCCACTTTTCTGAAAAAAAAGTTATACAAATTTGATTTTTCCAGAAATGCCGTACCTTGTTGTCTTCTATGCGTCAATAGTAAATATGTGATCCTGGGGTATACATTTTCAGAACCTGATTACATGATTTAATCTATATATTTAAGCTCATCATACACTCATATATGATTGTCTTTACATGATAATACATTATATATTTGAGCCAACATGTACTTAATTTTTCAAAGAACGTGTTTCTTGAGTTCCCTTTGAGTCAATATGAATGCTTTAAAAGGTAACTTGCTTGAAAAGTTCGAATTTTGCTAATGGTTGGTGTGATGTATGGTCAAAAAATAATTTCAGATAATACCAGAAAGTCATCCTTGTGCAGCTAATTTCATCAAAATATTAGCTTGAATGTTTGTAGAAAATTAATTTGATATTTCATTTAAGCAGGAAGGTAACATGTTAAATGTTAAATTCTGCAGATGAGTCAACCACAGTATTAGGCAAAGCTGAGAGCGAATATAAGGGCCATCGCTCTCTGCTGATGCGAACTCGAAATCTTCTTTCCACAATGAAACGCCAAGATATCATGGACAGGTGGTATTTCTTTATCCTTTATATTTCTTTTAAGTTTTAAAGATGATTGTCGAACTACTCTCAGAAGTCTGATGCTGGGCTTTTCTTGGAAGGTTGATTGTTGCTGTCGGGTTTCTACTATTTTCTCTTGTTGTGTTATATGTTGTTTCAAAGCGTATCGGCCTACTGACACTGCAAAGGAAGGTTATGGATGCCGTTAAATCTGGCACAGTAAAAGATATGGAGTTCTTACCTAGAGCCGCCAGAGACATTGTGAATTTACCCCCTCAGGTGAACCAGGATCTTAATCATATGTTGGGTGTGCCATTAGAACACCACGATGAGCTTTAAAACTGCACTGCAGCAGGAACTATAGCTTTTGAATATAATTTTTGCGAAACTCGTGTAGCTTGTTACATTTTTCACACCACTTGGTCTTGGATCATGGATCATGGATGTGTGTATTAATCATGTTAACTCTTACAAATCTTGGTAAACTGCATCAATCTCTTCAAAGTTTATGCAAATTATGAATCATACGACTGAGTTATGTCGTTGCCAACTGAACAAGGCCAGTTTGTTCATATACCATTAGTGCAAAAGTGACAGAAAAGAAAGAAGTTTGCTAGGAAGAAGAAGAAATGACACATTGATAACACATTGATTGATATAAAGAGTAGGCTTTTAAGCTAAAAGCCAGAAATTTTTGTGTGTTTTAGAATTAAGTATGAATCCACCAGTGGCCTTCCTTTGAACCCCAACGCAGGTGCATTTGCTGTTCTCGATCAGATATTCTGCCGTGTCCATCCCTCTTAATGATCTACTCTTCCTAGACCTGTTTTTTTCACAATTATGTCAATAATTAGAGCTGTTTTGATTTGAAAACTGTACAATCAATCATATATTGCAAGAAGTTAATGCATTACAAGTCTAATAGTTCTCTTAAAACTGTAACAAAAATAATATAAGAACCTAAAAAGTTGCAGGGATTATTTTATATGAAGCCTTCAATGAGCATTTCATAGTTCATAGAAGTAAAAGTTCATCCAAAAGCCATTAGAATGCATGATGCATGCAAATAATTAGCAAAACTCACCCTAAAATTGCATTGGAGAAATTAGTCTTTTGGCCAACAATAATGACTTCAACATTAAGAGCCAAGGAGCACGCAAGAATCACAGAAGCCTTGTCCTTTCCCTCCATCATTTCCACCTTCTCAATTTGCACTTTTATCTTCTCATTAGAAAGCCCGCATGCATGCTTCATGGCCTCAATAAAATGAATGCCGCCACCTGCCTCCGTTGCACCACCACCACCGACACCACTCCCAATCGCATCATCCACAGTGGTAGAGGAAGAACTGGCGGTGGTGTTGGAGGGCCTCCTGAAGATCATCTCCTTAAACGGGAGAATTTTCCAAGCGTTATTATTCGGGTTTTCAACGTGAAGGAGGATGAGGGTATCATTTTCAATCACAACATGGGAGAGAGCGTATTGAAGGGCTCCGGCTGACTCTCGATTGGGGTACGCCACCACCACCACATTACGTGCCGGCAAGGTCCCGTCGTCTTCTACCATGGTGTTTCAAACCAGCGCCACAGATCAGCACCACCATATATCCACCACACCGCCACTCTAATCATAAAAATAGATAATTTGGTGATATTAACTGTGGTGGAATATTAAAAGATTATTATAAAGTAATATACATGAGAGGCTATTATTTTCTTGGGTAAAAAGTCAAGTGAATACGAGTTGAACATTGAATTTGTGCTAAATGTGGGGAGGTGTAATTAAAGGGTCATCAATCTGTGTAGTTTATATTTTACCATAATACCCCTAATATTGTTAAGACAAAGAATGGGCTTGAAATCATAGGGTTCCATCAGGGGGCATTAAGGTAAAAATACAGACATGCAAGAGAAAAATGGACCTGCATGGAGAAATTGCTTATTTTAACCTTCTAGGAAAGCAACTAGAGCTTTCCACTTAATGTTTGCGAATCAATTTTCTCTTCAACAAAAAGCAGTTGCATATTAGTTTAAATTTATTTAAATTAAATTAATAGATTTTCATCACCATATTGTTATAAATTCTCAATAACTAATAAATATCTCAATAGCTTATATACTTTCTAAAATAAAATAGAGAAGGTCTCCTGTAAGGTCCTCTTACGGTAATGGCAGATCATATTCTACAAGATTGGTGTTGACTATACACAATTATTTCAATTATTTGGGTCATAAAACATAAAAGATCAAGGAATAAATTGAAAAAATATTGTCCAAAATTTGAAAGATCAAAGTAAACAAAAGCATCAGGCCTAAAACATAAAAGATCGAATCAAATAAAAAATCAAACAAAAAAACATCAAACTCAAGTGTAAAAACATCAAAATCAAACAAAAATAATTAAAATAATTGTTTGGTAACTTCAATCTTGTAGAAAATGGTTTATTTTTAGACTGCCCTTACTGTAAGGTGCCCTTATTTGTTTATTTTTCGTCAGTATTCAACCTCTAATAAATAATGCATAATGTTTGTTCTTTGAGCTTATAGGTAAAACAGTTAGCTCAATTCATTTTAATTCAGTTTTAATTTAATGTAATTCACATTAAACCAGTCATGCATGTTATTTCTTTTTTCCAATACATTAATTTTTAGTTATGTTAAGTTAAATTTAATTCAATTAAGTCCATTTAGGCGGGTGATTGTCAGTTGACTTCAAAAAAATTGTCCAAACCATAATTTTATTCTAAATCATGTTCTACACGTAATTTAAACTGATATTCAATAATCAGTCACAAACTGATATAATTCATTCTCTTTGATTGACAAGAACATGCGAGTGATTCTTTATATTAGCAGTTAAATGGATAGTCCAGACACTATTTCCACCATCTGAGCTTTACAAATGGTGCTGATCATGAAGAGGAGCGAAGTGAATATCTGAAGCTAATTGCTGATTTAGATAAGATTCATGTCGGCGTAGATAAGCTGCTCGACGCAAAGGAGCTGAGATCTTCAGGTCGCAAATGGCTAAATTGTCTCAAGTCCCTTCTTCTCTGCTTGACGACCTTGGTGGATGAACCTTCCAGAATCCCACCTGATCTCTTGTCAAGGATCGAAGATGCCATCGCCAAGATCCCTGGCGTCAGCAACCCAGGAGAAACAAGCCTGCTAAATAACTTCTATTATGGGAGCCTCGGTCAGAATCGGGTAATGAAAGATGCTGTGGAAGATGCGGTTGCAAACATTCCCAGCATGCCAAGTTGGTCAGATGTCTACTCTATGGGGAAAGAAGTAGACTTGTGCTTCACCAACATTCTGCCGGCCGATGAAGTTGGCCGGAATCGGGATTGTAATCGGGATCGGAATCGGACTACCTGTTGTTTATTGAAGATTGCGCTTGACTTTTTGCAGGCGGCGCAAATAAACTTGAATCCATTCAGAGAATTCAGATCTGCAGAAGTGGAAGTGATTGATGGATTCGAAGTTCAGATAAGTTTCCTAAAAAACCTTCTGCTCTTCACGGAGAAAGCTGGCGTTAAGCCTGACCAGCTGCGAGATGTGTTGCTCCGTGTTCAACCTCTTGCCATCAATGCAGCACGCGTCTTCACCACCTATGGCGTTGACCATAAGGATTCGTTCGAGCAAGTACGATCCATGTGCAGTGCTGTGAATCGCCAGGCTGCTGATCCTCAGCTCTACCAGGCTTACTCTCAAGTACTGAAAACCTTGAATCTGTCGTCGGGGCAAGCTCCCATGGATGATGGTGGTGGTGGAGATGATACCTTGGATGTATTCAAGAAATTTGTTGGTTCTCTGATATCTCTCCTTTGGGGCAAACTGTGTGCTGGCGAGCATCCATTGGAGAAATACACAAGGTTGTATGACAGGCTGAGGTTTCTGAGAAGTTTTCTGAGGAAGATGGGAGGAAGATTTGATGTGAAAATGAGGGAGCAAATTGGAGCTATGATATGTGATGCTGGGGTTTCCATTTTCTCGGTTTATCGGATGAATGCAGATGATCCTATGCTCTCTGAGCTGCTAGCAAGATTTGATGCATTTGAAAATAATGTTGCTTCACAAACTTCAGAATCCAGTTCCTCCAAGGCAGATGAATTGGATTCTGATGCCAATGAAAAGGAGGAGGCTGAGGCTGAGGCTGCCATTCAAACTACTCCTGATCCCCTTGCTGCTGATTTTGGAGATGATGAGGTGGTTCCAGTTCTTGAACGGCTAATCCGAGGATCAAGAGAACTGCGTATGGTCCCAATATCTGGAATGGCGGGTATAGGTAAAACTACTTTTGCTTTAAAACTATACAACCATCCTTCTGTAATGTATCATTTTCATTCCCGTGTGCGGTGTACCATATCTCAAGTGATGGATAAAAAGAAAGTGTTAAGTAGCCTCTTGAGTCAAAGTGTGCCTGGAAAGTATTTGGGGATGACAGAGGATGATTTAGCAAACAAACTACGTCAGAGTTTGAAAGGAAAGAGGTATTTAATCTTGCTAGATGATGTGTGGACACCGGATGTAATGGATAGTTTGAGAGACTCGTTTCCCGATGATTCTACTTGCAGTAGGATCATTCTGACAAGCAGATACCGCGATATTACTCCCGGTATTCATGATCAACAGCCTCATTTACTTCGCTTACGCAAGGACAGTGAGTGTTTGGAGATGTTGAGGATCAAGTTATCGGACAAACAAGGCTGGACTCTTGAACATGGGATGCAAATTGCAAAACTTTGTAAGGGGCTACCTATGACAGTTGTTATTATAGCTGGACTTCTTGTTACTACAGGAAATCAAGATTGGAAGGGAATTATGGAATCATTAAGTTCAGACAGTGTATCTAGTGAAGAACAATGCAAAAGTGCGATGGAGATGAGTTACAAGCATATGCCGGATTACTTACAGCCTTGCTTCTTATATTTTGGAGCATTTCCTGAAGATGAAGAGGTTTCTGTTTGGAAGATGAGTACATTATGGATAGCAGAAGGGTTTGTTGGAGGAAATGAATCGAAGACAGGACAAGATGTTGCTCGTGAGTACTTGGACAAGTTGATCGAGAGAAGTTTAGTCACAGTCTCCAAAAAGAGATCCATAGGAGGTGTAAGAACTTTCCAGATTCATGACTTGTTGCGTGATTTTTGTCGGGCAAAATCCAAGGAAGAAAACTTGCTCCATCTCCTCCAACAAAGGTATGATCAGCTTTCAAATTTCAATGAGCCAAGTGGGATGCTAAGGCTGTCCATTCACTCTGATCTGTTTCATTTGAAGAAGTCGGGGTTATTCTGTCCTCGAGCACGTTCTATGTTGTTATTCTCCCCACAAAATCATTGTAGTTTTTATGACATGGTATTCATCCTGCAGATATTTAAACTTCTTCAAGTGTTGCATATGGATGGTATTCGTTTGGATAATGCGATTCCAGATGAAATACAACTCCTTACTGAGCTGAGATACTTGTCGATATACAGTAGTGTGGCAATCATTCCTAGTTCAGTAGGTAAACTCTCCAAATTGGAAACTTTTATTGCTGACTTTGAGGCAAAGGAAGTTGTTTCCTTTCCAGACACTCTTTGGGATCTGCAAGAACTGACATGTCTTCATATTGAGTGTAGTGCTTATGGTTTTACTCTGCCTATTATGAATCTTGAAAACTGTCCTAGTATATTGAAGTTGGAAACCCTTTGTGGTGTTGTCTTCTCTTCTCATGATAGTATGGAAAAGCAAATGAGGAAGTTTCCGAACATGCGCAGGCTGAAATGCATCATCACCCTACCTGGTGTAGAAAGCTTGCAGGTTCTTGAATCTCTGTGTCATCTAGAATCGCTTACCATGTTGGCAAGAAGAGGCAAGCATCAATGTGAATTCTGCTCAGTTCAGAACCTTAGAAAAATGACATTGGAGTCCTTTGAGCTGTCCAGGGAAGATATTGCAGTCATTGGAAATTTGCCATGCCTCGAGGTTCTCAAATTCGGGCATATATCCTTTGAAGATGGTGAACTGGAGATGGAAGAAGGCGAATTCTCGAATCTTAGATTCTTCAAGCTTTATGACTGGGGAGGAAATTTAAAGAGGTGGACAGCTTCTGATGATCAGCTGCCCTGTCTGAAGAAACTGGTGCTCAGATGGTGTAAAAATTTGACAGAGATCCCTTCTGATTGTTTGGAGAACAGTACTACACTCGAGGAAATCGAAGTTGATAATTGCTCTGCTGCTGTGGAAGCTTCAGTCACAGACATTGAGAAAACGCAGAGCGATTATGGCTATTCCGTTAAGGTGCACATGATTCAACATCAGCAATCATAAGTATAGACTCATTAGGTTTGTGTTGGTTGCTATTTCATATTTCTTTGTTGTATGTTCAGTTCTGTTGTGGTCTCATAACTTTGTAACATTCACTCAAATAAAAATACAGCTGTTGTTTTCCTTCATTTCACTTCAACAAGCATTATTTTTGCAGCTTATTGCAAATCTTTCATCAATATCTTCACAAATGGTGCCAGAAAATTCCACCTGGATATATAGACCATTGATACCTACCTACATGTACGGATGAAACTGTTTTAGAAATAAATGTATGTAAATGTACAACTAGATAATATATAAATGTATGTAACTGGTTTTAATATATTAAACATAAATTTAATTTTAAAAAGAGAAATAAAGTATTATGCAGTATAGTATGTAAAAATAATAGATAATAAACTGAATAACATATAATATAATAATAACTCTCACTAGTGTATATTTAATTATGAAAAAGAAAATGATTATTGTAAAAGAAATATGTAAAAATGATAAACGATTTCGTTAGAAAGAATAAAATAAAAGTAAGAGTTTATTTAGCCCGTGACTTTGTTCTATCATATCTCATTGTGTGAAAATGTACGCACCAATATTCTGCACAATGATGCACAAAGTAATATATATTTTTTAATAGGAGAAAATCATTTAGCAGCATTGTGTATGATAAGGGCCCTGTTTACTAGACCTTATTTCTTGATGTACTGAACTGAATTGAATTGAACTGAACTGAACTGAATTGAACTGATCTGAACTAAATTGAACTGAACTGAACTGAACTGATCTATAGATAAGCTCTGGTAAACAGGGCCAAGATCTCTTGTAATCGATTGTTGGGAAGAAAAATAAAAAGAAAT
The DNA here is from genome assembly GCA_963678965.1 of Cruciata laevipes. Classification (NCBI taxonomy): domain Eukaryota; kingdom Viridiplantae; phylum Streptophyta; class Magnoliopsida; order Gentianales; family Rubiaceae; genus Cruciata; species Cruciata laevipes. The sequence continues at coordinate 20,016,810 of OY787635.1, forward strand.
AGTGGATATTCTAGAATAATAAGTTTGGGAGGTTTATTAAATAGGGTTATTTTTAATTTTAAAAAAATGTTGATATGACCTTTTGTGGAAGCATGAATTAATTGTGAGAATGCCACGTGGCTAGCTAGAAGAACGTAGTAATACATTACCAATTATTTTAATGTGGACACACAAAAAGTTTTCCTCTAATATAGTTTTTCTAAGCATTTGTGCCTTTAAATTCATTGTACGTACATGAAATGGGCAATTACTTGTCTTTTTTGTTTTCTCTGAATATACACATGATGTGTAGATTTAAAAACTATATATGTATACATGCATAAATATAAACTATGTGACCTATATATATATTTAGAGCTGTCAAACCCAACCAGAACCCGACAAATCCGACACGACCGACAGAAGCGAATCTAGAAAATAAAATATGGGGTACCTTATTAGGTGAGGGGAAAAAATTTTAGAGTCTAAATTAAATTGTATTACAAAATGTGAGTTTTCATATAAAATATATCTAACATAATATATGATAAGTTATTTTACATCAAATCAGTAAATAGTATGCAATCTAATTCTAATATTATAGGATGATGAAAAATATTAATATGTAACTGCGTAAAATTTAAATTCTTCACTATTAATTAAGAAAGGGAATATAAAAAATGAGAATTTAAATGATTATAAAAAAGAAAAGAGAAAAAAAGTGAATGAGTAGGCTTGACTTGCTAGAGGTGAAAGTGGGCAATTTTGATGGGCTATATAGCCTGTGGGAATTCAAACTAAGGGAAGACCAAGTTTGGTCCAAATGCATCCAAAGTCCAAAAACATTTTTAGAAATTAATGAAAAAAAGAATAACAGACCATTGTCTTCTTCAAGTCGTCTTCTTCACAAGTTCAGGCAAAGCTTCTGAATTAAATTACAGCAGGTCGTTTTAAAAAAAAATTAAATTAGATCTAACCCATCATTGAACTATGTTTTCATGACATTGGTAAGTTAAGAAACCGATGAATCATTCATGGGTAACCTACATATATATACTTAACAAAAATATTTTTTGATGGGGGTACCTAGGTTCCCCCAGGCTCCTAACTGGATCCGCCTCTGACGACCGACCCAATCCGATTTGACACGGAACCCGATTGTAACCCGAAAATTATTAGGTTGAACCCGACGACTACCCGACAACTAATTTTAACCGATAAATGTTGACACGAACCCGACATAAACCCGAACCCGACCTAACCCAAACCCGATCTAACCCGAACCTGAAGATGACCCGACCCGAACCGAACCGAACCCGACCTAACACGTAGATGAAGATTACCCAAATCCGACTTAACACGGACTTGAAGATAACCTAAATTTGAAGATAAATTGAACCAAGTTTATCGTTCATAAATAGTTAATGTTTAATTTTAATTTACCCTTATTTGTTTTTAATTGTTATCAAACCAATCTATCTAATTTACTAATAAATAATAATGTTCAATTTATTGTTTTTATGAACTGTTTACTTTAACACTTTATTCCATGAGCGATATATATTGTGTCTTTTTACAAAAAAAACAAAAAAAAAATTCTTAGAACTATGTCTAGCATTGGAATGTAACCGGGTTCTTTGGCCACTTTGAAAACTTTTAACCACCACTTTGAAAATGTTGTACAAAAATACTCATAAAGGGGTTTTGAACTCAAGATCTTTCTCCTTGGAGTGCAAGTGAATTACCACTACACCATTCAGCATCTTGTTTCAAGGATGGTAAGAAATATTATATGGTTACATATACAAAAAATCTTAACTTTTACAAATGGCCATAACACTATATATGGAACTATCTGGTAACACGTGTAAATATTTTTTCTACCTCTTCCGCTACATCAAAAATCCTTAAAATTATATTTTCACAATTCACATGGTTCAATTTTATTTCGGACTACTCAATTTTATAATTCAACATTTCCCAATTTCTTGGAGGGACCTAAATGAAAAAAGTAAAATTTTTGTAGAAACACCGAAATCGAAATTCGTTTAAAGGGATTTCTAACTAACATATTCACAATTAACATTATACTTATTACATCATTAAAATTTTTGTCTACACTGTATTGACAAAGTATCAATGTTAATATGTTTAACCTTTGTAAACTCACTAATATAATCTATCGATTTGTTCTACGTCTAGTGCTTACGCAACTCAAAAAAAGTATAAAAAATTTATATGCATTACATATGCCATATTAGGAGATAATAATGAGTTATAACACCATATAACGTCGGTAACATAGATAAATTTATTTCTAAAACACGTAAAACTCCCGGAAATTCAAAGTTACCAAATGTTTGACATTCAATTTGAGGTGTGTATTTATTAAAAAAAATGACATGAGATATAATGATATGTGTGAGTGTTTTTAATTAGAAATCTGTTGCGAAAAATATGTAAAGGGCCGCAACATCATATGTGGAACTTTTGGGCAACACATGTGATATTTTTTCTACCTCTTCCGCTACCTCAAAAAAACAACAAATAATAATTCCACATTCACATGACTTCAATTGGTTTCAAACCACTTAATTTTAGTAAAGTTGAATTTAGTTAGTGTTTATAACTAGTCAAAAAAGGTTTGATATTCGATTATTTAAGTTGTATGTAGTTAACTTTCTTAGAGAGTTAAATAAGATTTGATATTTGATCATTTAAACAGAATATAGTTATTAATAAAAGGTCAAGTAAATATTGATATTTTATTAGTTAGTATGTATAGAAATTTGAGTTGGTGTCAACTTATCATGTTCAAACTTTAGTTTTTTTATAAAGTTAACTTTTTAATCATTTGTTATATATTTTAAACAAAAAAAAAGTGATAATGACTAAAATTTTAAAATAATGTGATTCATATAAACTATATAAGACAACAATTAATCCAAAAACTTGCTAAAGGTAAGAGTATCAAATGAATAGTATAAATTATTCAAGTATCAAATGTATAGTATACTCGAACTGACCTCACTTTGATTTGAACTCACCCGACTAACAATAATGACCCAACATCAATAGTTTATTTCACCCATATATGTTTTGTGGATTATATTTTTACTTAACCGACTCAACCTGACAAATGAGTCTAACACGACCCGACCCGACCCGAGGTAATTCTTTGTGAACCCGACCCGACCTGAAAAATGGGTCTGACACGAATGTAACTCGACACGGATGTGACCCGACACGACCCGATAAAAAATTCTGACCCGAACACGAAACCCGACACGCCAACCCGAATTGACAACTCTATATGTATTCATAGGTTTACACACGTGTATAAATTCTATCTGTATTCTTCTATATCAAATTTGTACTAGTTGGATATGTGTGTGCTTCAGGCTTGATTTTTTTATCCCAAAATTTAAGTGAAGTAACAGTTTAAGAATTCCAACTTACGATGGCAGAACTCTAGACTCTGCCACTCTGGCCTCTGATGTATGAAATTTTATCATTTAAGAATTCTTTGTTTTTTGTTTTTTTAAAAAAATTAGGAAGCAGAGTTGAAGGAATATATGGATATGTGTGCACCGGACTGTGATGATCCTCAAAGTGTTGAACCGCTTCTCAAGCTGAATCTGTTGGATACATATTTGGATCAATTGAAGTTGTTGGAAGATAACAAGGAGCAAAAATTGAAGGAGTTTGAGGGAGCATATCTGTTAGCTCTTGAAGATGTGAAAAAGAACAAATATGATCTCATTCACGATCACAAGGAAAAGATGGATAGTGTGAATGACAGGGAGAAAAGTGTTAAAAACACTTATTTGGCTTGGCTCGGTGAGGCCAAGAAGACCATGGATAAGGAGATGGAGGCCACATCAGCCAAATATGGCTTACTGAAAGTCGAGGAAGCTGAAGATGAGGAAACTGAAGATGATGAAGTTGAAGATGAGGAAGCTGAAGATGAGAAAACTGAAGTTTAGTTGTTGATGATGTTGTGTGGTTTTTCATGAATAAGGTTTGTTTTGTTAGTTGATGATAATTTAGTAGTTTAAACTACTATTTTTTGGAACATTGGTTGACTGAATTTGGTGAACTGGAGTAAGTTTCCAACAAAAGAAACAGATCCGCATCTCTCCGGCACCACCTCCTCCGCGGCCTCCTTCTCCCTTCCGACAGCGCCACCGCACGGGTAAATCAAATTCTACCGATTTATCTTATCGATTTTCGATCTGTGTTTTGTTGTAAATCAAAAGTTTCTTCCTGAAATTTTCGAGAGAAAAGAATGGGTTTTGAACAATCCCTTTTGTTATATAAATCCTGATTCTTATTGTTGGTTTTATGATGAAGTTGTACTTTCATCATGAAGCTGTTGAACAATCCCTTTTGATCGGAATTTCTGTGTACATTGTAAAACTTTCATTGTTGTTTTGTTAGCATGTTTGATTTGGTTTGGAAATCGAATGATGTTTTCCTAGGTTAGTTGTTGTGTTGTGATAGTTTTTTATGCTAAAAATATCTTTTTTCCACCCTTGTGTTTATTAGTTGATTATGCTGGTTCTTGGAATTTTCTTGTTATGAATTGAATATTCAGGTTTTATTTATTGAGTTGACTTAGTAACTGCGTTAGCTGGAGTCATATACAGCTTAGTCTAATATTATATATACTAGCGTTGACAGGTCGCACAAGGTGCGACCCTTGCCCAATTGTTAGTTTTTAAATTTTACATGTATTATTATGGCCAAATTACAATTTAAAATGTAAAATATATAATTGTTTCGCATACAAATTTTAAACGAAAATAATAATTTGAAAAAGTGTTATGATCATTCTTTGTAACTCTTTTATTTGTTTATGTAATCATGCACTAAATATGAAAAAATAGTATATAATATTCTTACATTTGATATTGTAGCAATTGTTTATTTAATATCTTATTGCGTAAACTATAAATTGTAAATGTCTAGTACTATGTTGAGTAAATTATATCAATGCAGGAATGATTTTGGAGTTTTACAATTCATTTATTCATATTAGTTAAATTGAAGTAATTAATATGAAGAAGGCCATAATGGTCAAAATTATTGTTTGTGTAATTATGGTTATACAATATTTCTAATATTTTCTGAAATCGCATAAAAGAATTTGACGGAGAGTTAACGGGATGGAAGATAAATTGTATAAGACAAAGAGTTGGTTTTGGTTTAGAAGCTAAAACTCTTTAGGCGTTATTAGGTGGTCTTTTTTTTTTTAATGTGGATAAGTAGATGTAAGCATCTTTTATTTTATTTTTTAATATAGACATAAGGCCTTGTTCTTTCAACCTTATAGGTGGATTATTTATGTTCAATTAAGTTCAATTCACTTTAATTAAAATTTAATTTAATTAAATTTAGATGAATTCAGTCACGCTGATTACTTTAGTTTTATCATATGCATAACACATAACATGGTGAGCAAAAATGCATTCACAATCAATGATGTCACTAAGGCACTGTTCTACTATATAAATTTAGTTTTTACTAAACTGAACTTAAGTAAATTGAAGTGGAACTCGATGGAACTGAATAAACTAAATAGTTATAAGACTACATTTTGCAAACTAAACCGGAAAAATTAACTGTATAAAATACAATTATAAAGAGATCAATTTTGTATACAATTATGAACCTGGTTTACATGGAAATACAACTACAATCAAGTTGCTCCGTTAAATGTACGCCAATATCCGCCACCAAATCGCCTTGCGAGATCGCCGAACACGTGATTTGCAAAGACATCAAGGCTAAACGCATCCACTCCGCCACCGCCATAATTCTTTTAGATGGAAATTGAGTAGCTTTAAGCCTAATTTATAGCCTGTTAAAGAGATTGAAGAAGAAGAAGAAACGATGGATTAAATGGAGGTGACATTAAGAGGGGATTAAATTTGAAACTGATGGATGTTAAGGAAATTGAAGAAGAAGAAGAAAAAGAAACAATGGACGATTGGTGGTTTGAAATAAAGAGGGAATTAAATTTAAAACTGATGAGGAGTTGAAGAGCTTCAGAAAGAATCTCAATAGTACAAAACTTGGTCAGAAAATTAAAGGCATTGAATGAAAGAAACTCCATTGGAGAAGAAGAGTAATCTATGGGATTAAATTGAGGAAAATTTAAAAAGAATCTCAATAGTACAAAACTTGGTCAGAAAATTAAAGGCACTGAATGAAAGAAACTCCATTGGAGAAGAAGAGTAATCTATGGAATTAAATTGAGGAAAATTTAATTAAGGTAGAGGAAGAGAAGGAGTTGCGTAACATTAGAAATCTGAAATAAATAATTATAGTAGAAAATTAAGGTATGTGAATAATGAGACTTTATTGGAGGTCCATTTAAATTATTACCCAATTGTTTTTTTTAAAAAAAAATTATGACAAAATTAAGTAAATACATGATCAAACCAAACTAAATGAAGTAAATACAACAGTCATGTATATGTTGTGCACGACTTAGAACTCTATTTTACATGCATCCAAAATTATGTTTTATGGGGTGATTGTCATATTCAATTGTACACCAGAATGATATCTCACTTCCATATTCGAGTGGTATGACCTGAAAAAAATAAAAAAATAATAGTGAATAGTAGATATTGAATGAAAAATACTATAGAAAGAATTTGAAAATACCTTTGCAAACCCCAATCACACATTATCCAACGCTCTCCACAATTTTACAAATAGTAACGCTTATAATAGTCATCAAAAATCCATGATAGCATGAGATATAGTTAAAATACCTTAGATAGTGAATTATCACATGCATGTACCATGTAGTCTCACAATCTAGAATCTGTGTAAATACGGAGTTGTGCTCCTGTAAAAATCAAAACAAAAAGTTTCATCAAATTCAGTAACAAATGAAAAATAAATTCAACACATTCTTTTCCAAAACTATAAAAAAAGGGAAATTAAATTTAAAAATAAAACATTGGCTTCACAGAAAGTTGTCAGCTATATGCTTCTAATCAAAATATATTGTAGTGATGAAAGATCAAAATAACATGAAATGATTACTATATATATATATATAAATTACATGAAGATGAAGAGTTGTTGAGAAGATTAGTAGCATGAATGCATTAACTGAAAAAATGGAATCAATTGAATAATGAAATCAATGGATTAATTAAAGAATAAGAGGAAGATGATAAGGTGCTTCCGGTTTAGAAATTGGAAGGCCACACAAACAAAAATAAAGTTCAAGAATTAATTAAGAAATTAAAGAAAAGAAGAATGAATGGATGATTAATGCATTGAAGTAAATAATAAATTAATGAATATGGAATTGAAGAAGGTGGGGAGTTAAGAAAAATGGAAGAAACTTTTATAAATATAATTAGTATGTGAATTAATGGGATGGGCTAGATAATGAGGTGGAGTTGGGTGGTTGATGACGTGTCCTGCCACATGTCAGCATGTGAGGTTAGTTTTGTTAAAAAATATTGCCCAAATACTGATCGATATATATTACATACATTATGAGAGTCGAATTAATATGTTTAAAGTACGTGGATAAATATAAATGTTCGTACATTATTTAACTAATTATGTGAAAAAGAATAATGCACGTGGTTGATAATAAAATCTCAGTTTTACATTAAATATGATAAAAAGTTAATTTTTAGTATAAATTTAACAACGGTATTCATTTTTAAGACGATCATGTCATACTTTTGACCTTCATTAAATTACAAATGAATAAGATGTCTAAAACTACTGACTTCTAACATTTATCCAATAAACAAACAACTTCTTAGAAAAACGATTATAACTTAAGCAAATTTTTTTTGTAGTTTTAAATATATCAAGGGGTTAATAATGAAGTCCGTTGTTAACTTCTGAATTTTTAATTAATAATTTTCAATATCAAGAGCTGAACGATTAAAAAATACAAATTTATACAAAGAACTGATAAGTATGACAAATAATTCTTGGGTCAAGTGGTAAAACACTTGTAGAATTGCCCAGAGGTCCTGGGTTCGATTCCTGCTGGGGGTAAGGGGAGGGTGGGATTTTATTGGGGGTACATTTGGATTATTACCCAATTATTTTTTTTAAAATGACAAAAGTAAGTAAATACATGATCAAAACAAACTAAAGGAAGTAAATACAAAAGTCTTGTATATGTTTGTGCACAACTGAGAACTCTATTTCACATGCATCCAAAATTATGTTTTATGGGGTGATTTTCATATTCAATTGTACTCCAATTTGATATTTCACATCCATATTCGAGTGGTATGACCTGAAAAAAATATTAGCGAATAGTAAATATTGAATGAAAAGACTATAGAAGGAATTTGAAAATACCTTTGTGAACCCCAATCACACATTATCCAACGCTATCCACAATTTTACAAATAATAAAGTTTATAATAGTCATCAAAAATCCATGATAACATGAGATATAGTTAAAATATCTTAAATAGTGAATTATCACATGCACGTATCATGTAGTCTCACAATCTAGAATCGTGTAAATACGGGGTTGTGCTCCTGTAAAAAATCAAAACAAAAAGTTTCATCAAATTTCGAACAAATAAAAAATAAATTCAACACATTCTTTTCCAAAACTATAAAAAAGGGAAAATTAAATTTAAAAATAAAACATTGGCTTCACAGAAAGTTGTCAACTATATGCTTCTAACCAAAATATATTGTAATGATGAAAGATCAAAATAACATGAAATGACCACTATATATAGATGAATTACATGAAGATGAAGAGTTGTTGAGAAAATTAGTAGCATGAATGCATTAACTGAAAAAACGGAATCAATTGAATAATGAAATCAATGGACTAATAAAAGAAGAAGAGGAAGATGGTAAGGTGCTTTCGGTTTAAAAATTGGAAGGCCACACAAACAATAATATAGTTCAAGAATTAATTAAGAAATTAAGGAAAAGAAGAATGAATGGATGATTAATGCATTGAAGCAAATAATAAATTAATGAATATGGAATTGAAGAGGGTGGGGAGTTAAGAAAAATGGAAGAAACTTTTATAAATATAATTAGTGTGTGAATTAATTGGATGGGCTAGGTAATGAGGTGGAGTTGAGGTGGCTGATGATGTGTCCTGCCACATGTCAGCATGTGAGGTTAGTTTTGTTAAAAAACCTTGTCTTCTTATATATAGTTAGATATATCCATTTTGATATGCAACTCATCCCCTCTGTGTCACTATTTGATCTTGTAACACATTCTACATGGCATCATCTTCCCAACCCTCCGGAGGTGAAGATCCTTACTAGGTAACTAATACAAAATGCAGTATATATTAATTATATATATTATTATCATGCCATTAGTTGTGAAATTGGTTAGTACGTTGGTTATTTGTGAAATTTTTATCATTCCATTATATATAAATTAGTTAAATATGTTGGTTTCTTTTTATTTCTGATCACTTTAATGGATTTGTAGCATATGTTGAATTTCATGGAGACTGAACGTCTTTACCGTGAAGAAGTTTCAAAGAAGGAGAGACTTTCTAACAACAACGCAGCTTTGAAAGGGGAACTAAAAGAGCTTGACAAGGATGTGCTGATTAATGAAGCACGGTCCAAGAAGCGCGAGGAAGTGATTTATGAGGCCTCGAAAAAAACTTCAAGATGGTACACTTGATCTCTAGCTTTATGGCTCATTTATGTGTCAATCTTAACCAGAACAAAGCTTTCAATAACTTGAACGTTTTTTTACTTGTCAATATATGTCAAATTTAATTTCTGGAGTCAATGAAGAATTGTCTGTTTTGATAAACCATGAATTGGTTGTTTTTCAAAACCATGACATAGTGTATTCCAAGGTTATTAGCATTTCATGATGCAGAACGTGCAAAGTTAATGTATACCATGACTTATTGTATACCAAAGTTAATAGCATTCCATGATATTATGTTTGCTGGCAGGATGCGGAACTTGCAAAGTTTGTGAGGGGAACATGTAACAGTCTCATCCAACATGTGGAAATTGGGCAAGAATACATCAAAGAGGTGCATGAGGCTAAGAAGTCGTGGGAGCGCAGAGTAGAGGAAAAGAAGAAGGAACATGACAGTCAACTTCAAAATCTCAAGTTGGAAAATGACAAGATGAATGAAGACTTTAAGAAGGAAATGACTCGTTTGAAGGGATTGAAGATAAATGTGTCGTGAATATGATACTAATGTATCTCAACTTCAGAGTGAAGTGGCCGAAGATAAGATGAAGCTGCACTCTACATTTTATCCCTCATAGTAGGAGGATATGTAAACTCAACTATTAGAAAGATTTGTAAGCTAATCATTCAAATATTTGCATTGCATTTCAAAATTGTGACTGTTGAAATTGTATATTGTGCATTTACAAATGTCTTTTTGATTGAAACTTTACAAGTGTAGCGTGTTAAACGTACAATATTGCAAGCTGATTCATTTTTTTCCCAAGATTGTCTAAGACCATCAAATAAGGGTGTTTGATAAAGCAGCGCTTATAAGCAAATCAAATCAATAAACACTTATTTTGAAAGCTTCTGCCTGTGTTTAGTAAACTTTGCTTATAAGCAAATTTGGTAATAAACACTTATTTTGAAAACTTCTGCTTTTGTATAAAGAAACATATTCAGCTTAATAAACACTTATCAGAAGCTGTCCACCTCTTCAAATATCCCCGGTCACAAGAAGGCCAGCAACAATAACGACATTCATAGGTGATCCCTTCTGATTGTTTGGAGAACAGTACTACACTCGAGGAAATCGAAGTTGATAATTGCTTTTCCAGTCAGAGACATTGAGAAAGCACAGAGCGATTATGGCTATTCCATTAAGGTGCACATGATTCAACATCAGCAATCAAAAGTGTAGACTCATTAGGTTTGTGTTGGTTGCTATTTCCTAGTATTATTTTGTTGTATGTTCAGTTCTGTTGTGGTCTCATAACTTTGTAGCATTCACTCATATCACGTTCTTTTCTACTTAAGTTCACTTCACTTTTTGGTTATTTCCTTAATTTACATTGGATAAGGAAGATTAAATTAAACCGCTTCGAAATAAATTTACAGCTGTTGTTTTCTTTCATTTCACTACAACAAGCATTATTTTTGCAGCTTATTGCAAATCTTTCATCAATATCTTCACAAATGCAGCTTATTTCTTGGCATCTAACTTTTGTTGGAGGATCTCATTCAAAAGTTTCGGGTTTGCCTTGCCTTTTGATTCTTTCATCACCTGGAGGTTTTGGAAGCGACATTACAAGCATGCATGAATCAACAGATTACAAGAAAAAAGAGAAGAAGCAAAAGACTATATTCTGCAAGAATACCATACCTGGCCAGCAAAATACCCCTGCAACCTAGTTTTACCAGACAAATATTTTGCAAGCTGATCTGGATTGTCGGCGAGCACTTTATCAACCATTGTCTCTATCTCACTCGGGTCAGCAATCTGAATTGCATGATGAATTGAATTCAATCATAATCATGCCAAGTCATAAGTGAGGTTCAAAAACACACTTGCCCACTAATCTTACACACTAACAATGCAGATAATTTTCTTGTTAGTCTAAACTACCATTTGTGAAGTGATAATATTAGGCTAGTCATCATTATAGCACCAGTAATGAAACTTATACGTTGAAATGATTGTGGAAAACAGCCGTCATATCAAGATTATGTAAAAATGTAAAAAGGGGATAGTACTGCAGGGTGAATTACCTGGACTAAGTCCTTCTCTTTAATCAATCCTTGGACAGTTCCCCCTTTAGCCATGAGCTCAAATAATATCTGCAAATTGTATAAGAAATTGATAAGTAGCAGCTGAATGTTAATGAGGAATTTAGAACATAATATACAGAATATGTGGTTTGTCCCCACTCCACATTGAGGGGGCAAGGTCTTTCTATTTTAGGTTTTGCGCAATGTCTCCATTCTTGGCTTTGTTACATTGTCTAACATTTTACTGTGAAGACACAGTAAGATTAAGATGAACTTATCCGAGGAAGTACAACAAATTATCTTACCTCTTTGCCAATCTTTCCACTGATAGTCCCCCCTTTGATGGAAGCTATGAGTTCCCCTAATTCCTGAGGAGTAAGTTTTATCTCATTGATGGCCAACTTTTCATTTTTCATGTATGCGGCAATATCTCCCATAATCCAGTTCGCAGCCAGTTTTATATCAGCACCCTCTGCTATTGTGGCATCAAAAAATTCGCCAACCTTCAAGAATTGATTTTTTGAAACCAAAACGATATGGCTTAGAATTCAGATATCATGAAATAGTCAAAATGACTAATGAGGCACTGATCTTGCAACGTGCATAAGCATAATCCCAACATAATTCCAATCACTTAACGTAAATGCAATAACTAAAAACGATATGGCTTAGAATTCAGATATCATGAAATAGTCAAAATGACTAATGAGACACTGATCTTGCAATGTGCATCAGCATAATCCCAACATAATTCCAATCACTTAACATAAATGCAATAACTAAATTTTGTCCTAACTAGCTGTGCTTCTCTAGTAATATATATTTCCCAAACAAACATGAAACACTGCAATTGTATTCAAAACCAGTTTCTTTGGTAGCATTATTTTCCAAAACAGGAGAAGGAAAAACTAGGCAAATTTAGCAGGGATAATCTTATTCAAATCACAGCTAGAAAGCATCCAGTAAATCAGACACCTTATGGGTAAAAAATTAAGCACAATTAAAAACTTGATATACAATGCAGAACTTACATTAACATCATCGGTAAGGAAGAGAACATCTTGCATACTCAGACCCATGTTCTCATACCTCCGACGCTTCATTTCTGGGAGTTCAGGTAGAGATGTGTGAATGTCATCAACATACTCTTGACTGATGGAAACTCCAGGAAGATCAGGTTCTGGGAAGTAACGATAGTCAGCAAGTCCTTCCTTTTTTCTCATTGTAGTGGTTTTCTAATAGTACATTAAAGAACACAGAAAAATTGCAAATGTTAGTTGACTGCCAAAGAAACCTATATTACTTAGCCAGTCAATTAAGTGGACTAGAGTTTAAATCTGTCGAACCTGGGCTCCCTCATCCCAAAGACGAGTTTCCAGTACAATTTGATCCGCCTGACCTTCACTGTGAAGAAGCACCTGTCTTGTAATTTCAAAATCAATCGCTCTACCGACTGATGAGAAGGAATTCAGATTTTTTATTTCAACCTGTTGACAAATATAAAAACATCAGCTGATATAACCATCCCACTTTACCATTCCAAATATAGATCATACACATCCATATTAGCAGAGCAGCTTAGTACTAAAGCCACTGTACGATATGGCTTAATTGATCATAACTAACTTCACTATTGACAGCAGTGCAGTAGCTTTAATTTATTAGTTAGAAGGTTTCAGGCTCATATTCCCCTTTTCAAGCTTATGCTAACTTTGCACCTATACCTGGAAATAGGAAATCATGTTATTCTCTTTGTTTGTGTTCTTCACATTTTGATTCTAGCTGAATTTTTTCAGCTTCTTCATAGTTAAAAATAACCAATTACATAGCTTTTATATAGCTGGTCAATGTTTACTATCCAACCTTTCCACAGCCAAAATGAGATCTCAAACAAACAGATGCATGTTGTACAAAGAAGTGACAAAAAATAAATAAAGAACCAACTTTGCGAAATTGCATATACAGCTCTTCTGAATAGTCTCAATAGGGAACGTCACAGAAATTGCATTGGAAATTTGGAAGCAGACTACTAGTGGAGGTCACTGAAATGGGACATCACTGTAAAATTATTACCCTGACAAAACGAGCCTTTTCACAAACAACAAAATTTTAGAGCACCTAGAATTACCTTTGTACCGAATTCTTCCTGCCCAATTGGCCGGACTGAGATATTGACATCACAGCGAAGTGATCCTTCTTGCATATTCCCGTTACTTACTCCCAGATACCTAACCAACCTTTGCAATTCAGCAGCATATTCTGCAGCCTCAATTCCAGTTCTCATGTCAGGTTCAGATACTATCTCAAGCAAAGGGACCCCTGCCCTATTCAAATCCACCTATTACATAAAACAGAAAATCTTGAATACAAATATCGTAGCTGTGTCAAACACAAAAGCCTGATCTTCTCAGAGGAACACATCACTGCAGAATATAGGCAATCGCAATGCCATACTCACATTGTACAGTACTACAGATGCTACCAATTACAAAATAATGCACCAAACCAATGTAACAAAATGTTAATGAGAGAGGAAATGACAGAATAAAATCATGCACCGCCTAACACATGAAATACTAAGCATAGCTAATGATGGTCTCATGCACATTCAATTCTCCTTCAACAAGAATACACACAACAACATACACTCACGAAATGTTTATTTAATTAGACACAGTAATTGCCTGAGAAAATCTCCCATTGCCGGTATGAAGCAACTTCCCAGCATCCTCTTCCATGTGGACTCTGGTAATGCCAAACTTTCTATGGCCTCCACCAAACTCAACAGGTAGATCCACATCTAGATAACCTCCACTCCCAATTGGAACATCAAACTGGGATATCTGGTACCCTTTTGGAAGGTCAGGATAGAAATACTGTTTTCTATCGAACTTTGACTCCAAAGCTAATTTACAGTTAAGGGCAAGGCCAACTTTTACTGCACTTTCTACAACCTTAGAATTCAGCACAGGCAATGCTCCTGGGAGTCCCATACACACAGGGCAAACACAAGTATTGGGTTGAGCACCATAGTTGTAAGGACAACCGCAAAAGGCCTTGGTTAGAGTGTTGAGCTGTACATGAGTCTCTATTCCTATGACCGCCTCGTAATCTTTCAAATATTTGTCAACACTTTTCGATTGGGTTATAGGGGAGGCTTTAATTTCAGAAGACTGTTGCTTTTCTTGAGGGGCAATTTGGGTTTGCGAGCTTCCCAAGGTACAGTAAAAACTGCCATGTTTTCTAGTGAAGTATGCAGATGGGTACAGCACTAATGGGCAAGTTCTTATCCCTCTGAACAATGTCAAAGACATAGTGAAACAAGAACACTGATTCCCTCCTTATATTCACCAAAATCAAACCTAATCCTGCATCGAAAAGGGACTCAATTTAGTTAAAAGATTGAAACTTTGATTCCACATTGGCCACAAATATGATGAAAGATAAACAGAAACTCGATTTTCGATATACTTTTAGCATAAACATTAAGAGCATTTGTTACACTGCAACTAAAAGTAGGAGTCCTTGGCTCCTTGCACTCCAAAAACAAAGTTATTTCATGAAAAAATGCTGAAAACATATAGGAAGCCAAACATCAAACACCTAGTGTGCAATGACGAACAACATAATCAAAAATTTAACTTTATTGGATTTGTGAAAACAGCGTAAAGTAACAAGTTTTACAGTAATTCAAAATACTAAGAGCTCAAATCACGCACCTGAAGCGCAATGGTCAAGTAACCTTAAGCACACAAATGCCTCATGTTTGAAATCCAGTTAACAGCTTTGAAGACTGCAGATAATTTATGCAGCAGGATTAAGTAAATACTAGTTTATATTTTAAAATTTCTCCACTAAGAACATCAAGTGGTCGTGCCGGAGTGGTTATCGGGCATGACTAGAAATCATGTGGGCTTTGCCCGCGCAGGTTCGAATCCTGCCGACCACGAAGTTTAGTTTTTAAAGATTTTTTTTAAAAATAAATCTTTGAGCAAATCCCATTCGTACCCCTCTATGAAAGTGCTAATATATGAATTATGATTAGAGTATCTTCTTCTTTCTTTTTTTGAAAATATGATTAGAGTCTCTTACGATTATCAAAAAAACATAAAAGTGCTCATGTATATGAGTGAATCATATACCCACGGCATCAATTTCTAAAATTGACTGAAATTTTTTGCGATTTCGACCAAAGTTTCTTAATATTATTTTGCTTGCATAATAGGGATTAGATAAAAGCTTCTTCCTACAACTAGATCAAAAGGAGTGGAGCAACTTCCATGATACAAAATTGCTGCATCCACTTAACAAAAGCTGCTCATTTACATTCCCTACAAAATACACTGTCAGAGTGTAGCAGATCCTATCTTAGCACAGCCACACTCTCTGCAGACTCCATGGACGAGCCAAAGTTGCGATGCTTGCCATCTGCCACGTTACTAAGCCGGAAACCCCTTTCCGGCAGCTGGTTGATGAGGAGCGTTTCGATCTGGCAAGCCGTGCTCTTCCCCGGGACTAGAAAGTACAGAAATGGTGCATTCTGCAAACCCTCCTTTGACCGGTGGGCACGGATTCGGCCCTCCAGATCATCAGTCTATCATGCAAAGAATTAACATATAGTAACTCATCAGCATTCAGACTTCACAAAATGAAGGATGTAGATCAAATGATCAATTACCTCTCCAACGTATAGTTTGTTGTCAGGACGAAGCATCACATAGACGCTCGAAGAACCAATGGTTGATGGCGGCGGTTGCTCCCCAGCGCCAATCAGAACACATGTCGGAAATGTATTCCTATCTGTATTGTCAAGATTCTTTCCACAGATGGCTGAGACTGCACTTTCTACCTTTTTCCTCAGGATCTCTATTTGGCTACCTGATTTGCTTTTCAATGGTTGTGGATGAGAAGCTTTATTATTGGCACCTGGTCTGAACCGGCTTAAAACTGTTTCTTCTGAGTAGACAGAAAGATAGAGCTCTTCAGCTCTCTTGATTAATTTGTCTGGAATTCCTTCTCTTCGAGCTGTTTCAAAAGCCAGACTCTCTTTGCAAATTCCGTCCATCAATTTCCATGTTGGTATAGTTCGACCATCTACACATTTTGACCCCATAGCTTTGTACACAACATTCTTTGTTTGCAGAGGTAAGTCGAAAATTCCATGCAGGTGGGTGGATATAACCCCGAGACAGCCTATTGCATCAAGAGTTTCCACAATGCTGCCTGCAATGCATGTCCCTTTTGCAGTTTCAGTTCCTCGGCATATTTCATCGATGAGCACGAGGCTTTTTGAAGTAGCACCAGTAACTATTGCACGAAGTTCGGACATTTCAATCTGATAAGAATATGAAAGACAAAAATGCAATCCAAAGTTCAAAATCATGATACGTGATCAATATAGTAGAATTATATTAGGTTCTAAAATGCACCTGAAAAGAACTTTTTCCATCAGCAGGGCTATCGTAAGATTTCATGTGAAGTGTGATGGAATCAAAATGCGGAATTATGGCAGATTCTGCTGGTACCATAAAGCCGCATATTCCCAGCAAGGCGGCAGCACAAATTGCGCGCAACAAGCTTGACTTACCACCTCCATTTGGTCCAGTCAAAAGAAACAAGGATTGCATATCGACAGTATTATCTACAGACTGTCCTCGATATGCATCAAACCAATACGGTGATAGGCCACTTATCTTCATTTGACGATCGTCCTATATTAAAGTTCATCAAAAGAGATTCGGGATTAATTATGAAGATGTTTTCCGCATAATCCAGATATACCTAACTAAAGGTGTGTTCAATAAAGAAAGAAATTATAGCATAATGTGAAGAAACTACCTCTGATCCACCAATTTTTGTGAGAGAGGGAAACACCCATTTCCTTCTTCGTCCTTCACTGGATATGAAAAAGATATGGCTCAGAAAATATTGCATATTGCACAAACATAAAATAGGAAAACAATCCGATGATAAAAAATTAAAAATGTCAGGCAAGTTCAAACAAAGACATCAGGAAATAAATAATGGAGATGAGAAACAAAAAGAAGTGTAACTGAGCTTGATGCTAAGACAGAATTGAAAAAAAGATTATTTTGCTGTGCAGACTTCCTAACAGACAGCATATGGCTTTTACTGGTTTTTCATTCTGACCTGACATGAGAAAAGAATGCCTTTGCAATGACGAGTAACATTGACGCAAAGATTAGGATATTGATCTTTGTTTGTAGCTCAGTAGATAGTCTCCTCAACAAATCCAGGACCTTAAGCCTAGCTTTGCTTCCAGCATCATGGTACCTGAAGTTGAATGCCAAAAGTCTCTTTAAGGACAAATTTGCCTCCTGTTTTAATCACTAAAAGTCACAGTCTTAAGAATTATGCAAACGTTTACCTTGACAATGCCTCTTCCACCTTCAGAGTTGTGAACCATTCATCTCCAACCTTTTTACCTTTAGAATCAAGAGCAGATTTGAGTTGATTAATTTGTTTCTCCCCAGGAGTACCTGCTGGGATTCGTACTTCAAAACGTTTCCCTTTGAACCATACAGATCCATGTTCTCGAGCATATAACACCTCCCCCTTTGCTCTACTTGAATCTGCTGATGCTTTTATTCTTGACACGATCGGATCAAAATCTTCGGAAACCTGATAAGCATAGATATTAGGATAACTTGAAGTACTCCTAGTACTTTGTGAAATTAAACGCAATTCATGAAGACAGCCATCATATGCAGTACTTGCTATTGGTTTACAGAAACTTAAAATCACAGGACATGCTCTCAATATATATGTTTTTCACATTATTGTATTACAAGGGTCTATTTTCCAACGAAATTCAGCTAGTAAAACCAACTAATTTCCCACTTCCCACTTAAGAAACCAACTAAAGAATCATATTACTTACAGCCAATGATAAGGCTCTCGCTGCATCTTCAACTTCAACAAATGCTTCCTCCAAATGGACCCTCTTCACACGTCCTTTCCAAGAAGACTCCATATCTTCAAAGAAGTCATTTGGAATATTCAGGAAAGAACTGATCTTTTTATCATTGTCATCGTCCACGGAGATTATTTCACCAATTCTTCTAGACACCAACTCACATTCACTTACCTACAATTAGGTAAAAGACAACTTAGAGTAGAACAATTGTAAGATGACTTGGAGAAGAAGAACAATGTTTTATACAGAAACCAAGAAAAAGGCAAGCTCAATGTGCATATAACAAACATAACATGATCTTTGTAATGTTGAGTGAAAAGCAATTTATGTGCCTCCTTTCATAAATGTGTCTGCATGAGTTTATGCAAGTAATGGGGGAAATGCTGCACCACTTTAAGTGGTCAAAACAGAAGCCACAAGCAAGAAGACAGTACCATATGTTTATCCATCACCACACCTTTACGATCTTTTAATATGAATATGTGGAAATAATTGATGTTGCAATGGGTTATGCATAAGCATGAAAAACACAAACAGAATCCTAGCTCTGGAACAACACAGTAATCTTCATGATGCAATCCTCTAGGTTTGTGAAGCTGAAGTGACAATAATTAGAAACAGTTACACCTTAAAGGTAGAAAAGGATATGAAATGCTTACTAGTGTCTCAAATTCAATTTTCAGTCCAGTTGCTACCCAAGTAGGATTCATCAACAATTGTAATATCTCCTTGAGCTCTAAATTTCTACTCATCTGAAGTATCTGATCAACCACACTTTTGATTTTGCAAAACTCAACATGATTAGCCTCCCGCAGTTCAAGTAATTTCACAAGCTGCAGAAACAAGAATATAAATGTTAAACTTAAACAGCCTCTAACTGGAGAATAATGTCAAATAAAAGTATTCAAAAGCTTACAAGATTGAAAGTGTATCGCAATAAAGAAGAGTGAAGGTACTCTGAATTACCTTTGCTGAAGGAAAACAAGTAAATTCTGGAATCGAGCATGTCACATTGTTCATTAACTTGCAGGTTTCTGCAAGAGTCAAAAAGTACATATTTAAACACAAATCAAACAGGCAAACTCAAAGCTCAATTCAGCATAGATACTACAAGAAGAAGTAGAAAAATACTGGATAAATAAAGAAAATGAGAGAGTAGATGAAGCCACAACTATAACTCTTAACACTAAACTGATACCAGCATCCATGTATAATATTATGTTCTGCAGTCTGCACAATAAGCTTTTAGAAGAAAAAACTCATATCAATCATATAAGCACTGTTCGTCACTAGTTTGCATTGATCAACCACTCCTAACAATCCCACATTTTTGTGTCAACACAGGTTACTCAATCTAGTCCATTAGTAAAATAAATATACCCATCAAGTAAAATCAGCATATAATACCATAGTTGGAAACGGTGGAACAGGAAATTTACATAGAGCAAAAATATAACCTAAAAGATAAAGACCCATTGGGGTGTGGACACTTCAATATTCAAGAATTTAAAAACTTGTAGATAGCAAGACCTACCTTGAATTATCACAGCAGTTTCATAAGCTGGAGGGTTTAGGAGAAGACCTCTCACATACCTAATGAACAAGCAGCAAAACTAAGATAAGCAACCTACAACAATTGATTCATTGACCAACAAAACACAAGAAACTCCTACATTTACATATTGTCCGGTCATGCAGAGAAGATAAAGATCAAATCTAGAACCATTAGCATGAACAGGAAGCTAATGATCTACAAGTAGCTCCATATGTTTCATTAACCAACCCTAGAAACTTGAGAGACCTTATCTATATCAACATAAATGAAGGAAGAAACATGGCCACTTACTGGACAGGAAGACCAACACAACTTGATGGAATCAATACTTTCAACAAAGATGGGATTCCTTCCGTCTGTATGGCACCTAAAATAATACAAGGGAGAAAAATCAATCATAACTCATTATCTAAAAAAGTGAGTCACATAATGGCATAAAGAACTTCAACACAACTTAATTTACCTATCTGAGTGGCTGTTCCAAGGTATAAAGGACGGGGCCTGTTTTCTGAAGTAACAGTCACATTTCTAAACGTGACACCATCATCAATAGCATAAAGTTCTTTCACCTAAAATTCATGAATGTAAAATGTTATAATTAGTAAGTCCAAAACTAAATGTTATTTTATTACAAAATATTTTACCCAAGGACCTTGAATAGAAGTTCATCAACTGAATTGCCGTCAAACCATTCAAAGTCTCTGGCCGTACATTCTCCCCACAACAGGCCCCCATCACCAAACTCTCCCCAACGAGAAGTACCTACAGAAAATAATCAATTCTAGTCTGATTTGATTTATTTAGAGGGAGTATAGGTATAAACATTATGGTAATGCAACTCATTGACAATGAAAATGCTCCAGCAAAACCGAGAAACCAAAATTTATTTCATCAAGGGTATATTTCTCCCTTTGTAAATAGACATCGAGTTATACAGATAAAGTTGGAATGTATCATCAGGCGAAAAACATAACAGGTCAAAGCAAGTTGTGGATCCCTCCTGAGCCTGAGATCTTCCAAAATCACAATTTCTTGATGCCTTACTTTTCAAAAGAGATACAATTCTAGCTGAAACAAGTTCCTTACAACATTTAAGAAACAAAACCAAAAACAATTCTACAGCGCATTAGACCTGTATTACATTCTTGCTCTAGTTGCTGAACACGATCCATCAATATGCCAGCGAAATGCAGAAGGGTCTTTTTTGTCTCCTAGCCTAGCCATGTATTAGTGAGCAAGAAAGTGGTGCTTATCTGACATGTACTGAAAGATAGGAGGAATTTTCACCTTAAAAAAGAAGTTAATTTATTTTTTCTGGGAACTAAGTTTGAAAAGGAGGTAATGGGATTGTTTTTTTTTGTTGATATCCAGACGAACAGAGGGACAGAATCTGTGAGTAATGCATAGCAGACAAATTGCATTACTGACACAGAGGCAGAATGCAATTATCATCATAATGAGAATAAAGATATATAATATTATTATATAGTCATTTTTGTTGATAATAATGGAGTTTTTCTCCAGAAAAGAAGAGAGAATTGATTTACAACAAACGACACTAATCATCTATCTAAAACAAAAAGATATAGGATGATTTTTTCAAGCAGTTCAAAGAAACAAGTCAGAAAGTACAAGATTTCTTTAAAAGGGGAGAAGATGATCCTGCAGACCTGATGAATTGTTTTTTAATGAAGAATGCAGAAACATGTGATGGTATTGACAAGTGCGCAGCTTTGCAACTAAGGCTTCTTCTGTTAGACCATCCTCTACAGAATAAGTCTTCATAGTTTCAAACACCAAAATTATGCAATAGCCCTTTGCTGATCGTGAAATACCTTAAAACCCAACAATAAAAGAAAGTCAATTATGATAAACTACCTGGTACCAGACTGACCAACATTGTGTAAGAAGACAAGATATGCATGTACCAACAACAGGCATGGGCTCAGGAAAATCAAGATCACGATCATCTTCAACGAGTCCAAAGACATAAGGACTGCCTGGATGAGCATGCCTGGACACATGAAACAGTCATGATTTGCAATAAAAGGATGCACTCTAGTGAGCCACTTATATATTCTATGATATGTGATACAGGGTGAGCTGGTAAAGTCAAGCTTCATTCAGTACCCCAAGCAGGCAACTACAACTGGAAGGCAATCCACCAATATACACAATAAAAAATGGAAATATCATGGGTAAGGCATGTAATACTAGAAGTATTAGAAAAGTTTCAGAAGAATCCAGCCTTGTGTCTATGACCCGGTTTTTTCAACTTAACTGCAATTGATTCAGTTCAAGAAAAATGATTTGTCAATTTATTTTATTTCAGTACAGTTTGAACATTGTACGTATGTTAGTGGGTCACTAAGTTGAGAAGAAAATACAAGTTCTAGTTCTTTGAACACATTACCCTGAAATAAAACGACTTTTACGTCCACGAGCATGAGTTGCACCCTGAACTTCCTCCACTATGCACTGCAAAATCGAAAAAATATTTGCTCAGAGTTAACCAAAAACCTTCTGATAGGCATCGTTTTAGCACACAACTAGGCAAACAAGCAAGTACATCCACAGTGAAATGTTCTTCAACTTTCTTTTAGGCAAAGAAGCAATTATACCACAATCAGTAGCATCGATGAAAGATATCAGACTCTTATGGACTTCAGAGAATCTACCTAAACAGAAATAACTTAAGATCGCAGGTCAAAAGAGAATTTATTGTCCCTATCAGCATCTAAATCATGGCTTCTCTTATTATTTATCTATTTTTCTTTTTTCCAAATAGGCCATTTTATTATTAATAATAATACTGAAGAGAAATTAAGGGCATCAGGTGGCCATTAAATGTCATTCAGAAAGCTAAATGATGATATTTCTGTGTGAAATAAAATTTTCTGGGAAATAAGAGTTCTGATTCTGCCTGAATTTGTCACCCATCCACTTATAGAAATAAATGTATAGAAAAGATTAAAATGTACTCACAACAGAAAAGCCGTGGCGTGTCAAGTCATCCAGCGTTTGTCTTAAATTCTGCCAGTGAATGAGCAGCACATAAGAAGAAGAAGAAATAACACATGGTATATGTAAAACTGCAAAAATAGAAACAAGAATAAAAGGGCCTGTTCATTGAACCCTCGAGCAAGGAGAGTCGGGTGAATACCTAGAACCTTTTGCATAGTCATAACTTCGACACAATAATAGAGTAACAAGTTTTATTGTTTATTTAGTTACAGCCATGGATCACAGGGATGTTTGGGAATTCAGCCCTTAAGATAATCAGATTGGCCAAATGCCTACTTTTGAGTGATTTATCTGTATTACTGTACCAGATTGAGTGATAAAATTTAAGACCATGTTGAGTTTACATATCTTTACCAGATTATAAGTATAAATAATGAAGTAAATCCCATGTGAAGTTTTGAAATCGCAATTATAATAAGGCTGTTCAGTAAGAACTCAAACTGAAAAGCTTTTTTGCAAACATTAAATCCAAGAAACAAAATATCTATCTATTGATTGATCAAAACACCACTATTAGGTGAGTTTGTGGTTGGGTGGAGAGGAAAAAAGAGAAACATGAGCTGTGACTAGCATAATTAAAAAGTGGACGAAACAGTGAAGACCAATCCTTACCATAGCAGGACAGCCAGCTCTTGGGATACTGTCTGTACGCAAACCACCAAAAGGATTGAGACCCGCGTATTCCACAAGTATACAAGCATCAATTCCAATAGCTTCATAAAATTCTCCAACCTGAGAGAGTGAAATCTTTATAAAATTCTTCAACCTTCATATAATTGCCTTAACATTTGCCAACAAAAAGAAATACTATTTATTTTCAAACACACAATTTTAAGCCACAATCAAAGCAAATAAAAACTAATATCAGAAAACCAGACAAGAGGAATAAGTTAGAGAACATACTCTACACAGCAAAACTTCACGAGGAAATTTTGACTTGAACTGCATTATTTCCCAGTTCAGGTTTCCTTCTTTCAGACTAAAAGAACACAGTAGCATAATTTAGTCATTAAGTTGTACTAGACAAATCCTACAAATCAAAGTTTCAATAAAATATAATGTCTATATATATTTTATATAATATCTTCCAATCTACTGATGAACAATTGTAAGAGTACGAAATTTCACTGATACCAGAAACTATTATTTCTTTCTTGTCTTCTTCAGGCATTAAAAGTCAAAGAAGAAATTCATATTAGAGCAAAGAAAAGCCTGATTATTTACTTTCAGGCAAAAATTTTCCCTCAAAATATTATCAATAACATGCTGAGACATAAACATGGGTTCTTCGCCATCTACATATTTCTTCCAATCTAACTGATACTCAACTCCTAAGCATAACTTACGTGAAACGTGTCAGATAAAAGCAAAAGCATAAAATACAAGGCATGGAAAAATATTTATGCAGCAAGCAACTAAAACAACTTCTAAGAATAAACAAATCAAATATATTCCAGTTAGGGAAGGACCAGAAAACAAAATTTCCCTACTGACTCAAGGAAAGTAAGGATTCACCTTCCGTTCTTCAGGTTACAATCAATCCCGAGTAAGTTACTATACAAAAGCCTCTTAACAAGTGAAACTGAAGAAGGCTTCCGACAGAATTGCATTTTCTGGAAGAAGAAACCAAGACTTATTTAAATGCCACAAAAGAAAAAACAACATATGTGACTCAAAACATCAACACCCACTTCCGTAGCTAACCTCCTTCCACCACAAAATGTGACTCAAATCTTTGTCCTCGAGAGCATTATTTGACTGCTTGACTTTTGTAGATGCTTTTATGGAAAGCTTCCGGTCAAAGACACAAAATATTGAATCTGGTTGGCTGATACAGTTTGAAATATATATAAGTTACAACGCTTAACTAAATCCAGTTCTTAAAATGAAGAAAAATAAAAGGAGAAAAGGTCAGAACTTAATTAAATTCCTATATCAATACAGTGTTAAATAAGTGAACAAGAGAATCAATTAGCAAACTGAAAAACAATAGAGGGTACAAATGTTTCCATGAATGATTATAAATGCAAGGTACAGAACTAGAGGAACGGAGAGGTTTTCTAAAGGTTATAAGGGAGAGAGTTTTGATGATAAGAGATCAATTTCCACAAGATCTTACTAGCACTGAGATATCACAACGAAGGGTCCCACTAAAAACACAATACGTCCAGCAAAAGACAATATTAAAACGCTTACAATTTTTTACAGTCAAACCATTTTTACGCAAAATAAATTAACAATTTCAGAAATCTAACAAAAAAATTTACTTTACGTATTATTGTGCACTCTGAAATCTGGAAGTACAAACACACTAAACATAAATGTTCTTCATAGTTCATGAGTTGTGCTAATTTGCAGGACACATAGTTTCCTGCTTATGACCCCGAATCACCTAAACTTTAACCATATATGACACACAGCCCATGAGCCCAACATACATCGTGAGGAAAAGACATGTTTTTTCCCTTTTCTTGTAAAGTGAAAACATGATACTCCATAAATCGTGCTTGATTTTCACTGTCATTTTCTACTATTTGTTTCTACTGCCACACCAGGTGGCCCATTCTAATTAGTAGGACACGTGCAAGGCCTTGTATTTCATCTTTTCATTCTCTATAAATTTCAACTATGTCATATTTTAAATCTAGCAGTTAGATACGACTCCATTTTAGAAACACTGTCCTACATTTTCACACTTTTATAGTCCCATGAAATTCCATCTTCTATTTATTAAACAGTCAAACTATCATTCTACTCAAATACCTACTTACTTATCAGCTACTTGAATTTTGAAAAGGAAAAGAGGAAGAATGAAGTTAGTTTTTTCATCAACGCTGAAAAGGAAAAAGGGTCTCTGGCTAGCCAATTTATGACACTCAAAAACTGATTGAACAGGCCTAACAGTGAAAAGGAGTTATCTATCAAGAGTTAAAGAATTTTTCTCTACGAAAATATAACTCTAATGTCAATGCCATTATGACAGTTCCAACAAAAATCCTTTTTTGAAGGATATTGAATACAATCAGCTTGTAGCAAGAAAACACACTATCATAGAGAATGCCACGTCTGAAAACATTAATATTAAGGTAAAATGATAACAAAACCACAATACACAGATTTGACATTTTCTGTGCATTTAGAACCAGACAAAACCACAATACACGGAGCCACTGGAAAACATACATAGAGAGAGAGAGAGAGAAGGGCTTACAGTGAAGGAGGAGAGCGACTGAAACAACTTGGGCGGTGCAGGGCAGGGCGAACGCAGCGCCAGCGAGGGATTGTAGCCATGCTCCTCGCCATTGTCCTAATCATTTGGTATCTTTGTAAAAGATTCTAACTTTTGTAGTGCATTATTGTACCAAGGTTTTTCTGTTCATACACTGGCTTTCCTTATTCCCGCCACAGAAAGACGACCGGACAGGAAATGTGCCCGACTGCCTGGAGAACCCCAGTAAATAAGTAAATACCCAAGTGCCCCGACTTCTTTATGAAGTGATTAATTGATTATGTCTATTTTTTTTTATCACAAGTGACCCTTTGGGATTTTTTGATAATTCTTATATTACCTCAAAATGATATTAACTTAATTTGCTTGGTTGGAGATAAGATTTTGAAACACTGAGTGGCAATACCAAAATGTGCTACTTCAAACAATGTTTGCAATATCAGTGACAAAATTGATCGATTTACACTCTCGGGGCAGTTGCTCCAACAAATCAAATGGGTGGCCATTCCATATTGACAAAATTATTTGACAGTTTTTTCATAATTAATTGGCATTACTCCGGAACTTCCATCCAAAATTTAGCTACTATACCGGACAAAATTTATGTGCATTTAAGATTTGTCCAAATTTCAATATTAAATCCACCCAAATCTGCCTTCTAGGTGTAAGGTAAAAGGTTAAACTCTAACATTAAATATCTAACACTAAAAATTGTGCCTAAGAATTATAGTAAAATGACATGAATACTCTTTAAGGATACAAGAACTTTTTAAAAATGACATGAATGTCACTCAGCGCCATCGCCTCACTGAAATTTGGGTGGTTGGCATTGAGCTTTGGGTGTCTGTATTGAGATTTGGGTTGTTGGAGTTGAGATTACGATTACTGCCAACGAGATTTGGTTTAATGGTTGCAAGTTTGGGTCACCGGTGAGGTTTGGGCCGCAAGCGATATGGTCTAAATCCGACAATGGTGATAGCAAGGTAATTGATGGTGATGTGGGCCATGTGACAGTAATGTAGAAGAAGATATGAGAATTTATGGAAGCAGATACCAAAAATATGGTATTTATGTTTTAACCCTTGAATTATATGGATTGTGTTTTGTCGTATATTTAGTTATTGTTAACAAAAACTCGTATACTATCTTAGTTAATATATTTTGCACACATTATTAGTCATGTTGTATTTTGAAAGGAATTTTTTCGTATCACTTTAAGGTATTGGAAAGTGTAACAAGAAAACAATGGAGGAGCATCCCATATACAATTGTATCTTCTAAACTCGTTTTTGCATAATTAACTAGTGAATGAGCATGATGGTTCCTATATAGAGGGCCAAGAAGGATTATCAAAACAACATTCTGCCAGGTTAAAATAGTATGATCAACTTCCTCCCTAACCATTTGTATGAGAACCCACAACATCTCCAATTACGGATACTCAACATTGTTGAGCTCATCCACCAGTAGCAAAGCCTCACACAAGGCCATACCAGATTGTCAATGTGTCTGTAACTCCGTGTACTAAATTCGATAGTTCTCTAATAATTATTTCAGGCCAGATTCAAAACTTTGAAAAGTTCGCAATTGCAGAGAATTGCGTAGTCACATTAATTTTGTGCGTTGTCCAAATTGCAAAGATTTGAGTCGGTACATGAGCCACACATTCGCACATTTTTAGTGTATTTACCATTACGAGTCTCTACAAAACTTACCTACATGAATACTACTGTTTATATTAAAGAACACCAAGCTACACATTTGATAACTTGAAAAAAAAACACATCTTATTAAACAGAAACATATCGTGAATTGGTGGGAGTAAGTGATTATTGATTCTATGCAATCTATATCTTTATCATTCTTCCTCTAAATCATCATGTATGATTAAGATATGAAATTGTTATGAACTATAAGGTAATTGATGTAATTTATTAAAAGTTATAGGAGTATTCAAGAATTAGAGGAAGCTATATAATCAAAGATGTATTAGGACTAAAAAGTTATATAATCAAACATGTATTAGGACAACATCAAAGAGTATAATAGTAAATTAGGCATAATTGGGTTGGGCTCGTATGCTCGCCACACGGCCTTACCAATTACCCCGCCACACAATTCCTGTTGTCCAGCCGCCATTCACTTGGAAAATTCAGACAGACAGACAGAAAGAAAGACATTACCGAACTTCTTCATCGGAGAGTTTTGTTGTCCGCGATCAATAATGGCTTCTTCTGCCGTTACCTCACCTCCCACCCCGCTGATCATTAAGGTACCGCCATCTTATTATCTGCATAATTGAATCTACCGCGATAACCTTAAAAACAAAATCTTCACCAATCGTTTTTCTGCAGAAAAATGCGGGACTTTCGGCCTTTTCTTCACAGGCTTCATTCTCCATGCGCAGAACTCAGAAAAGGTTTCCCAGGAAAATCGTTTCTGTGATGGCCCCGCAGCAATCTCAGCGTGCCCCTGCAACGACAGGCTCTGTAAGTTTCTGTGTGTGTTTTGTTTGTTTGGAGATGTTGTCGTGTTAAATTAGGGGTTTTTATTGTTTTTATGGGATTCTGTAGGTTAAGACCGCCATGACTATGACTGAGAAGATATTGGCAAGGGCTTCTGAGAAACCCCAGTTGAGCCCTGGTGATAATGTGTGGGTTAACATTGATGTTTTGATGACTCATGATGTTTGTGGCCCGGGTTCTATTGGAATTTTCAAAAGAGAGTTTGGACAAGATGCAAAGGTATACTCACCTGTCTCAACTTATACAAATATCAAATTTACATGATTTTTTGTTATGGTGGGAAACTGAAGACATGAACATTATGTTTGGACGGAGGTAGTAGTATATATAAAATGCTGCTTGCTGCGTTGACTAGTATATTATGAATGTGCTCCGAGAATGCAGCTAAAATTATGCTAGGATCAAACTTATCTAGTATTATAGCATATGGATGCTTAATATATGACTTACAGCTCCTATTTACATTTTTCGTGTATAGGTCTGGGACCGAGAGAAGGTTGTCATCATACCTGACCACTACATATTCACTGCCGATGAGCGAGCGAATCGCAATGTGGATATCTTGAGGGATTTCTGCAATGAGCAAAATATTAAGTACTTCTATGACATTAAAGATCTTGGAAATTTTAAGGTATGTGTGTGAGCCTATGAGGCATATATAAACTGAATAAGCTGTTACAAATTTGGATGCCTGAAGCTAATGTAAGTGCTATGTACACTTATAACTTGCAGGCTAACCCTGACTACAAAGGTGTGTGCCATGTTGCTCTTGCACAAGAGGGACACTGCAGGCCTGGAGAGGTTTGTTTAATTCCATCAAATATGTATTGAAGAACACAATTCTCTTAGGTCATCTTTCTAAGATGTATTCTTTTGCTTGTGTTTTCCTTCAGGTGCTATTGGGTACAGATTCCCACACATGCACAGCGGGAGCATTTGGGCAGTTTGCTACTGGTATTGGTAATACTGATGCTGGATTTGTTTTAGGCGCCGGAAAGCTTTTGCTTAAGGTAACTAATGTTTCTTTTTATCTAAAATCAAGAAAATGCTCTCTCGTGCATGACTACAAATATCTATTTGGTTTAGTTTGTTATGATGGATGTTGAAAAAAATTAGGTTTGTTATTTTTTTCTTTACATAAAAGTTGAGCTGTAACTGTGTGACTCTCTGAAATGGGTATGTCCTCTTCTCTTGAAGGTGTTCTAGATCCTCAAGCTTGCTATTTTTTCTTGTCTAAAAGTATATGGTGCACTTATTAACTCACCATCATTAGGCATGTGTCATGTTTTTCATTTGCAAGTCTCAAAAATGAATCATTCATGGGCTCATTCCTTTTTAGACTGACTTCTGTATGATCACTCTTGTGGTTTATCTTCTTGGTATCAATGCCTATTTGCTATAACTGTAGTTTATGACATTGGCAGCAATTTATGATGTGGTGCATGCTTTGCTCAGTTGTAAAGTTGTGTTTTTTTCTCATCGCATCTGAGCCTTCTCCCAATGTACTACAGGTACCACCCACTTTGAGATTTGTCATGGATGGGGAAATGCCTGATTATTTGCTTGCCAAGGATTTAATACTGCAAGTAAGTCTGTCTTGAAAATATCCAGCAACATTGTAATTCGAAAAGGATCTAAACTGGTCACACATTGCAGATTATTGGGGAGATATCTGTGTCTGGTGCTACATATAAATCAATGGAGTTCGTTGGTTCTACTGTTGAAAGTTTGACTGTGAGTATTGTTAGAGCTTTTCCTGTAACTATGTTTATACTTCAATCAGTTCTTGATTCTAAGTTGAAAGTCACACTTTGGTTTGTATTTGTTAGATGGAAGAAAGAATGACGCTGTGCAACATGGTTGTTGAAGCTGGGGGTAAAAATGGCGTTGTTCCAGCAGATAGTACTACATACAAGTACCTAGAGGTGAGAAAATATTACCAACCATTCGGTTTGGGTGATGTTTACTGTTTCCTAGGTTTTTATGACTGAATATAACATGATTAATCCTCTGCTTGAGGAAAAAAGGGAAACAAAGAAAAGGTTTTAGAGTAATTTGCTAGTGTAGTTTGTTATCATTGGTCTTGATTTTTCTTCTCTTTTACAGAATAAGACATCTGTGCCTTATGAGCCGGTTTACAGTGATTCTCAAGCAAGGTACTTGATGTTTTGAATTTGATGCTGTTTCTGGTGATTTCTTTCAGACTTGACTAGCCTTGCTATGCGTTATTTAGTGCACGTTTATTTGTCCAGGCTCTTTAATACTAATTCAGATCATGAATTTGTTTCTTTAGATTCCTTCAAGAATATAGATTTGATATCTCAAAGCTGGAACCATTGGTTGCAAAGGTAATTGCTGCTTTCACCTTTCGCCCTTTCTTGTGAGAGCTCCATATCTCTACTTTACATGTTTGACTTATGCACTGTTTGGTTTTGCAGCCTCATTCTCCTGATAATCGTGCTTTGGCAAGAGAATGTAAAAATGTGAAAATTGACAGAGTTTACATTGGATCTTGTACTGGTGGAAAAACTGAGGATTTCATGGCAGCAGCTAAAGTATTTCTAGCTTCAGTAAGAAACTTCCCTTACCTTATTTTTATAATTTAAGCATAGGCCACTGCAGTTTTATATTTTAATGCAGATAGTATTGCTTGTGTATATGGTTGTCATCTTTTTCTGTTATGGTCTTTTGAAACTAGCCTGGTCTTTAGTATGGTATTTACTTGCTTATTTGATGATGTTCGGTTTGATTGAGTAATTATTTTACAGTACAGTTATTTGTTGTTTACATTGTTCCTCCTTTATTAGTATATCTCATCTCTTGGTTTATTGGATACATTGAAAAGTTCCAACTGATGGATATGACAAATACGTGAATATATGCCATGGATACACGTTGCTTCATTTCAAACTTAATTTTACATCAGAGATTCCACGTTGACAAGCTTGTTGTATCTACTACCAGAAATATGATATTTTTCATATTGCTAGAAATTCTTTTGCCTAGTTTCAATTGTTTTACATTTGTAATATTTTGTAGGGAAAGAAGGTCAAGGTTCCGACATTCTTGGTCCCTGCAACCCAAAAGGTTTGTTTACGTTGACTCCTTTTACTTGTTGAATTTTAGGTTTAGGTATCATGTGTATTTTTTCCTTTTTTTTGGTTTCTAAACATGTTAGAGAATAGTATAATATTAGTCAAGCACGAATGAGAATCATGAGATGGATACATAAGCATATGCTTGACTTAATAGACCAAAATGCAAAAGAAAGTGGGGTGGCTCTAATAAGGTGGAAGAAACGTGTTTAAGGAATTGGACACGTGTCATACAGGACTTGGATTCCCAGATATGGCTTGTAGTCATAGATGATCAGGAATTCACTAGTTCAGAATTATAGAAAGTAGAGGCCATAAATATGATTGAGAAAAAAAACTGATGAAAAATTTAAATCTTCAGGTTTGGATGGATGTCTATGCACTACCTGTCCCGGGATCCGGTGGAAAAACCTGTGCTCAGATATTTGAGGAAGCTGGCTGTGATACACCTGCAAGTCCTAGCTGTGGTGCTTGTTTGGGGGGTCCCAGGGACACCTACGCTCGCATGAACGAAGCCCAGGCAAGTGTCGTTCTGAGTCTCAGTAGAGAAGTACAGATACATTTATATGTCACCATCTGTACATATTTCCTGACAAGAGAAAAATGTTGTAATTGCAGGTCTGTGTATCGACCACAAATAGGAACTTTCCAGGACGAATGGGTCACAAAGAGGGGGAGATATATTTGGCTTCTCCATACACTGCTGCTGCCTCAGCTTTGACCGGCTTTGTCACTGACCCAAGGGAGTTTTTGCAGTAAGCTTCACTCTGTCGACTATTCTCAGCTGGATCGAAGTAAGTTAACTGAAACTGATACGAGGCTACCTAAAAAGCGGATGGAAAAGTTTGAGCTTGACACTCTCTTTGTTGTATACTCATGCTTGTAATATTAGAGTTACAATTCAGATAGTATGTATAATCTTGTGTGAGGTTCTTCCTTTTGGCTCCAAATAAGGTCACAAATTGTACCATGAGGTCCTTTATATGTAACCCATAAAATAAATTGCCTTTTGTTTAGCTTCTTAATATCGAGTTCTGCAATTGTGAATTTAAGATTTATAGAAATTGAGTATTCCATGTGTGGATTTTATTTTATTTTCAAAAATTTTTTTTTGATTGATCAATTATGTATCCTCTTGTCTTCAAGTAAGAAGTTCTTTTGGCATTACAATCCAAAGACAATATGAAAAAACTAATGCAATAAAAGAAAAAAATGAAACAAACACGTGAAAAAACACATATTTACATTCTTAAAGAGAAACATTGGAAAATAAAGAATATATCTGTGTAACTAAAGTGAAGACATAAAACTCATTTTAGTTAGGACTCACTGGATCTTGTCCAGTGGTACTAAACATATAACAGGAATTAAATAAAAGAACAAAAAAAAAAAAAAAAGATACTTTTTCTTTCTTGTTTTCTTCCTTCCAAGCTGTTGGTTTCATCCATTTTTTCTTTCTTTGTTTCTGCTGTTGAGTAAGTATTTGAAAACAACTTGAGCACTTCTACTTGCCTTTTTGCCTTTCTTGAAATACTGTTGGGCCTGTAAATTATATAACTGTATGAGTATATGGTTCCGTCGACTGAAGATCAAATCATGCTTATAACCGTATAAATTTATAATGCATGACTGAACCTTCAGTTGACGAGACTGTAGAATTTTCCAATAGTATAACAAAGAAGCCAATAACTTTGTACTTACAAGTTCCACTGGCTTCTGTGTTCCTCATTATCCTCAGCCTCTTGACAGTGCAAAGAAACATCCTATATACAAAATGCTAATTTTATAAAATCATTTGAAAAACGTTTTTTTTTCTAGAATAGGGAAAAGGAAAATTTAAAGAAAATATTCGAAAGTAATAGTGATATACCCCCAAGGCACATCTCCAACAAGCATCCAATCTCCCTCTTTATCCTCATATGTAAGCACAAACTCAGATGACTCATCCAAAAGGTTCGGAGCTTGTCTTGGCTGTTCCTTTTCACCACCTGATCACAAATCACATGATCAGCCCCGAAAGACTCGATAGAGCACGAGAAAACGACTAATCATTTATGCCACAGTGCAAGATCGGTTATGTGTATCATATCTTGTCAGATTCACATAAAACCGAATGAAAAAATGAAACACAAAGGGGTCTTGGAGATTGTACCAGTTGTTGGAAGTGAATTGAAGAACATGTCTGCCAATGCATTGACTAGAGATTCATAACAAGAGTGAGCATTCAGATCCACTTTTCTTCCAATGGCTAAGCCATCCATGTTCACCTTTATGAACCCTAGGCAGCCTTTCTCCTTGGTGCTACCATCTGATTCATTCACTTTTTTATTGCTGTTGCCATAGTTGGTTTTCTTCTTCAAATTATCCTTCTTTTCATCCTCTCCAATCCTCTTTTCTTCTTCTGAAGCAGTGGCAGCCTTTGATTGGCTCACCAGGCTGTTGATTCTGTATGCCCTCACTGGTGGCCATCCCACTATCTGACTACTTGCAAAGATACCAAAACAATCAAAATCACATAAAACACAACACACACATACACAAAGTTATGCTATATTGACCCCTAGTAAAACATGATATGAAACGGGTAGTTCTATTTAGACCCACAGAAATGATAACTGAGATCTTGATTGGCCAGATAAAGTTGTTTTTGTAAAAATTAACAAGGTATATATGTATTTAAAGCGATTTGCACCCTTATTTTCTGGTTAAACAGGTGCAAATAACACCCTTTGAAATAAGTACTCCGTCCACCCTACATCAAATTCCACTCTTATTATCCTCAAGGTCAAACATAGTAAACTTTGATCGTGAATTTGAATATACCTTTTAAGACTTAAGGTAACACTTAATTCGATCTTCAAACACAATGAAAAAGTAACTTTTAATATGATATGAAACATGTACTTTATTCCGTTTGGCCTTATATACCATAACCAGAGTCCACTCAACAAAACCCTACAAAACGCTGGAAGTGGACTCTGGTTACGGAATAAAGTGAGCAAAAAGTACTACTCACCCAGTCATGATTCAATACGAACACATGCATATATGAACATCAGTGATCAAGCAAGTCATATCATCAAACGTATCACAAAACCATTTATGCAACTCAAAAACCATCTTGCGTGAGGAACAACATGAGGTTAATTAACTTGTTAAGAAATATAAAAAAACCTGTTCAGCACCCCTGAGGAGGGGCTGGCACAATCAGCAGCACTTCGTTTGGTGCCGGAAAGAGCGTTCGGAAAGTCTTTTGCCGTCAGAATCCTAACGTTTTCAGAACCCCATTTCTTGGCACCGCTCTTATAACCCAAACCCAAACCTAACTCAATCTCAGCTTCATTCTCGTAAGATGACGAGCCCTCCGACGAAACGCCCATGTAGTCCTCCTCCGACAAACCGCCGCCGGTGCTGCTGGCGGCGCCACCACCAAGTAAGCCTAGAGTCTGGTCCATGCAATCGAGAAGGTAAAAGATCAGGGGGGGGGGGGGGGGGGGAAGAAAATGTCGAGGGTTTGTGGGAGCAAAAAATAGGGTGGTTGATGGTGGAGAGAGTGATGGATGTGGGGTCCACGTGTCTCCTAGCTCCTGCCTGTAGTGCGTCTACCACTCTGAAACAACAATCTTTCTCCTCAAGTTTCAACTTCCATCATCAACTTTTTCCCATTTTCTTCATCATTTCTGTGTTGCATTTTCTTGTTTTTATTCCCTAGTCTCATAATTAAGTAACTTTTTTGTTTTTAATTGTTTAACTTTCTTAATGTCATCTTGGAACATAGATTTAATTTACAATGTTCTCATGTGTTTTATTTTTGTATTTTGTATGGCTACGTTCTCTTGTACTTATCTGTGTATATATACTTCAATTAGAAAATCATTTTATAAAATTTAGATTTTTTTAATTAAACCAGCATTAATGCTGTAGGGATTTATATTAGGCTCCATGAACCATAAAAAACTCCAAAGATCTTACATTTTGTCCAAGAAAAATCCCAACACAATTTTTAGATTCATTTAGTCATATAATTAATTTTTTTAATACATTAATTTTCACTTCATATATTAGTTCAACACGACTTAAAACAACTTCTATGAAATATGCATGTATAACTATATATAGAAAAAAAATTAATTGAGTCCTGTGTCATTTAATTTTATTAAATAATTATGTTTAACAAGTAAAATATAAGGTTCGAAAGTAAAAAAAACCAGATATGAAAGTGAGAAAATCAGCAATAATACACTGAATGATCATGCTTTAATAGGTAAAAATCAGTTTTGAAGTGAGAAAATCAATATTTGTATTTAGTTTCAATTGTTAACTAAAAGTTATTTCAAACATGTTTAAGACATTTAACATAATGGAATGGTGCATGGGAATACATATGCTTTTATAATTACTAGAAAGATCGATCTTTAAGTTAAATTAACCAGAAATTATGGGAACTTTCTCTCAACCAATCACAAAGCTTTGAATGCAAAAAATCTCAGATTCCTTACGAGACATGTTTTGCTAGAAAAGTTTCTTGAGCTTCGTCTTTCCAAGATGAGTTGCGCGTTATCTAATTAACTTAGGGTGCTTATAATTAAAGAAGTTGTTTGTTTTTGTGATTAATAATATTTTGCAGTACTAAAATTGTTTATAAAGAGCAGGAAAGCATGGCAGAAAAGAAGGATTTAGAGGGGGAGAGGGAGACAAGATGATGAAGAATAGGTTGCCAAGAATCCTAAGCCTTTGGAAAAGTATTCATTTCAAATAGAAAATAATGCACTCTAATTTCCCGACAGTTATCATTTCTTCTAATTTTATTTATGTCTAGTGCTCCATACTTTATTTTTACTGTCACGCACTACAACTCCCTTTATTTCGTTTCCTTTAATTAATTATTAATAAAGAAGAAGCAATACTAACATTATAATCACAAAAACCTATATACCAACAAAATGTCACTTTAATTCACTTGATGTTTCATTAATTTCATGTTAATATTGTACAAATTTTATCAAGCAAAATCAACATGAAATTATAAGAATATCCAGTAAAACTTACCATAAGACTGGCTCACAATAGACCTCCTTGCAAGTGATTAGTCAGTATTTTGAATTGTACCTTTCTCTTAATTGATTTTTTTAGGCCACATTTGACTTTAAATATAAGAGAAAATTTCAAATAAGGACACCTTACGGTATGAACATGCCAAAAGGACCATATTCTATAAGATTGGGGTTATATTATTATACAATTATTTTAATTATTTGATTTATTTTTGTTTAGACCTGATGTTTATACTTGAGTTTGATTTTTTGTTTAGACCATATTCTACAAGATTTTTATTTATACTTGAGTTTGATTTTTTATTTGATTTGATCTTTTAGTTTTCGGGCGATATTTTATTTGGTTTGATCATTTTCTTTCGAAACATAAAAATGAAGATATTCATAGTAAAACTCAACTCATTTTAACTTTGAAAGTCGTAATTTTTGTTGGGATAGAAGGAGTTTAAGAGAGGAGACTTAATTTTTATTAAAAAAAACTAATTCCAAGATGATTTTTTGGTTTCTCCATGTCGCTATATATATTTTTTTGGCTGTCTACAATTCTCAAGACAACGAGCACAAAACCTTGTTTTGGAAAGTACTATAGATCTAAAACAGCTGGGCCTCATGCCATGCGTTAACAAAGTTGACAAAAACTAACAAGGGCTATTATTTTATGTCTATAGATCTAATTTCCACATCTACTTAAAAAGGCAAATTCAAATGAGACCAAAGATTATATGAGACTGCTATTGATTGAATTTTTCGTTGGTGAGCTTTAAACCCTCCGATTTCCTTGATTGAATTTGTCGTTGGTGAAATTGACCAAGGAAATGATCAAGAAAATTGACCGAAAGATCAAATTAACTGAAAAATCAAGGCAAAACAAAAATACTCAAGGACACTGATTGAAAGATCAAACAAACTGACTAAAAGATCAAGCAGAAACAGTAAATGCTCATTCACCTGCTCTACCCAAGACTTTCTCACTTAAAAAAGAGTGGATTTTAAGCTTTTGCGGTAGGATTTCCAAATTATTTGAAACTTTGTAGCTTAATGAATTAAGCTTTTAAAGCTTTTAATGAATTAAACGGTTTGGTAGAGCTTATATTTTTGTTGTACTGAACTAAACTGAAGTGGAAATTAATGTATTGAAAAATGAAATCAGCATGACTTAATTAACCTGAATTTCATCAAATTACATTTTTATTGAACTGAACTGAACTGAACTGAACTAAACTGAACTGAACTAATCTTGTTTTTACACATCGCTGCCAGATCGCCATCGGCACATTTTTGGATTCGATCGGACAACATATGGTGATTAAACCTAATTATCAATTTCGTCATTGCAATTTCGTCATTGGAAATGAGATTTGAGCCATCAATGAGATTTGTGTTGTCGGCAAGATAGCAAAATAATGAAATTTTAACCCAATAATTG
Source organism: Cruciata laevipes (assembly GCA_963678965.1). NCBI lineage: Eukaryota > Viridiplantae > Streptophyta > Magnoliopsida > Gentianales > Rubiaceae > Cruciata > Cruciata laevipes. The sequence goes on from OY787635.1 coordinate 20,055,370, forward strand.
AATTCTAGTGCTACTAAGGCCCTGTTTACCTGAGCTTATCTGTAGATCAGTTCCGTTCAGTGAAAATGCAATTTGATGAAATTCAGGTTAATTCAGGCATGCTGATTCCATTTTTCAATACATCAATTTTCACTTCAGTTCAGTTCAATTCAATTCAATTTAATCCAATTCAATACATTAAGAAATAAACTATAGTAAACAGGGCCTAAGTCATAGTTCGATTCCCCACTAAGTGTTAAAGAATTTTTGTTGGGGGCTCATTGAAGCTATTACTACCTTTTTTTAAAAAAATAAAAAATTACCCCTCTTTTGCCTAAGCACAAAACACTTTTAAGTCTTAATCCATGCAGTGTAAAAATGACCGCAGCGTCATTTACTCCTCAGCCTAGTGCTGTAAATGCTGACACGAACTTGACAAACACGATCGACCCAATCCGATCTGACACATGACCCGATTGTAACCTGAAATTTTTTATGTTGCCCGACCCAACACTACCCGATTTCAACCCGAAAAATAATTTTGACCCGATAAATTCTGACCTAACCCGACCAAACTCGAACCCGAAAATGACCCAATTCCAAACCCAACTAAGATTTTATGTTTGATTATTAAAGTTTATATGTTAATTATATGAATTTAAGTAATTAAACTATATTTAGTTATTATTTTTTTAAGATTCGTCTCATTTGAGATTAGGACAAATACTCATATTCTCACTTTCAAACATGATCTTTTACGTATCAAGTGTGGTAATTTAGTGTATTATTGATAATCTTCTTGCTTTCATATATCAACAATTCAACACTGATCTTTTACATATTAAGCATTACTATTCTTTTGAGACTAGGACAAATGTTGATCTTCTCACTTTCAAACATGATCTTTTACATATTAAGTGTGATCAATTAGTGTATTATTGTTGATCTTCTCGCTTTCATATATCAACACTGAAATGACTACTCAGTGAGACCGATTGAGAATTTGTCTTCATAAAAAATTAAGTAAGATTTAATTTTTTATACTTATTTTAGTTAGTATATGTAAAATTATGAGTTATTGTCAACTTAGCAGGTTCAATCCTTAGTTTTATCATAAAGTTAACACGTTAATAATTTATTATATATTTTTAACAATAAGATAATAGTGATAATGACTGAAATATTTACCCGAACTTACTTGAACTGAAATTTTGAAATCAACTCGATCTGAATTAATACGACTAATAATAATGATCCAACATCAAAATTTTGTTCTTCCCATGTCAGTTTTGTGGATTATAGTTTTACTTAATCCGACTCAACTTGACAAACAAGTCTAACCCGACCCGATCTGACAATCAGTGCTGACACGAACGCGACCCGACACGACCCGATAAAAAAGTGCTGACCCGAAAAAACCCGACTCGTATCAACCCGAACATATCTGACCCAAACACGTAATCCGACACACCAATCCGAATTTACACCACTACCTCAGCCATTTTGTTCTCGAACTTCGATAGATTTGTACGTAGCATATTCAATTATTCATGAATAACCCGTTTCTTGATCTGTTTCATAGTAAAGCCAACTTTGACTAGACTTTTCCCACCATATTGGCTTTTTGGCCTTTTTAGCCTTCAGCAGCCCAACGCTTTCTAAACTGATGACCAATCAGCCAGCATTATTCATATGAGGCTCAATGAGATATCTTTATATAGAGAATATCCTATATATAATGTCTATAGTCATATTAGTTTCAATTGAGAACAACTATTAATGTTAATTTTTTCACTTTAAACCTGATCTTTACATATTTAATTTGATTATTTAGTGTATTATTGTTGATCTTCTCACTTTTATTTATGATCTTCTCACTTTCAAAACTGATATTTTAATATTAAGTATGATCATTTAGTATTGGCACATGCAGGTCTCAACTGAGAATTTCTCATCTTTATAATCATCATTAACCAATCTGATTTGATTTAATCCCCATCTTTAAAAAAAATTTGAGTGGAAAATATAGTTTAAAAAAAGTCATATTATTTTCATTCAAATTGTACTAGGCTAAAACATAGTTTATACTTTTACAATTTTTTGTTTTGTTTTGTTTGAAACAACCAATATCAATTCGCAACAATTGTGCATGCAAACACACATTGATGCTAAATTTAGGTATGATTCAAGAAAACGATGAAGAACAAGATTCACATAGCATATTTTGGGATTTAAGTGAAGTATTTTTGAGATTTTGATTCAGAGAAATAAACAAGTTTCAACTTATATATAGTGGCTAGAGAAACTCTAAGATCAGATCGAAGATGCATGCTATCTATATATAGATTTTTGTTTTTGTAAAGCCAAAAATCAGGGACAAATTTACTCAAAAAAAAGGGCCTTTAATTCCCTTGGTGCAACGATAGAGAGAGAAACAATCTGCTCAATTCTAGAGAGAGAAAGCTGTGTCACATTTCCCCTCCTTCCTTAATTCGTATGTGGTGGTGGTGCCTTTAATGTTCTGATCTCCCTTCTCCCCCATTTCCCCCCTGCTTGCAGTTTACGCCACCATCTCCCTCGTCGTCCCATTCTCGGACGGCGAGCGAGACATCATCCTGCAACGACATCGTCTCATATAAGACGGTTCTATTAATATCAATCATCATCATCATGCCGCCGCCCGGTCTGAAACCGTTCCAGCTCCTGGAGATCAACGTGATCTCGGCCCAGGATCTCGAGCCGGTGTCGAGGAAGATGAAGACGTACGCCACCGCGTGGGTGAATCCTCGCCGGAAGCTCTCCAGCCGGGTTGACTCAGGCGGCGACGTGAACCCGACGTGGAACGACAAGTTTGTTTTCCGGGTTGATGAGGAGTTTCTCAGCCACGACACCTCCGCCGTGCAGATCGAAATCTACGCCGTTCATTGGTTTAAGGATTCCCTCGTCGGAAGCGTGCGGGTCCTCGTCGGCAACCTCATTCCTCCCATTCTCCGATCCCGGCAAAGCCACCAGATTGGCATGCGTTTCGTAGCCCTTCAGGTGATTCATAATATTAATTAATTCGATCATTTTTGTCTCATTTGTTCATATAATTGTGGTTATGGATATCAAAATTTTGTGGCCATGAGGATCTATTAACAGCAGTTTTTGATCAATTGTGAACCCAAAACGTTTGTTTTTATGAGCATGTAAATTTGTTTTTAAAGATAATGGATTTCAAATCAAGAAAGTCTCCCTCACCTTAACATCATCATATTATCGCCTAACATCAACGGTTTCATTTTAGTATTTGTGTTTAGAATATTGTAATCTGATCATCAATTTCATTCATTTCATTTGCATTTCAACCTATAATTTTAATTCCCTAAACACATTTTCACTCAACAATTATTTTAGTGTAAGAAATTACACTATAAAAATTATAAAATAAAAAGAGAAATATTAATTTTAATGAAATTGGCATGAATGTTTTAGGTCCGGCGGCCATCGGGACGTCCGCAAGGGATACTGAATATAGGGGTGACCGTGCTGGACAGCTCGATGCGAAGCATGCCACTGTACACGCAGCCAGCCACGTCAGCAGTAGGGTACCACGATTTCATGGGAGACGAAGATTCATACCGCCACCACAACTACCACCATCCCACCGCCACCAACGCTATCGCCGCTCAGCCCCTGAAGCCGATACTCCGGCGGAGTCGAAGCGAGCGCAGCGAGTTCGTGGCGCTAGACGACGTGAAATCGGCGTGCGGCTCGGTCGTCGGAGTCCCGGTGAACAACAAGAAGAACGCCGCCCTCGAGAAGGACAACTCCATCATCAGCATCTCGAACGAGCCCTTTAAGGGGTTCCCTAAGAAAGGTAAGGCGAGCTCGGTGATCAGTGGAGCGGAACTGAGAGACAAGAAATCTGATAAAAAGAGCAAGGGAAGAAGAGGCGGGAAAGCGAGCTCTGTCATTAGTGATTCCATTGTCAGCAAAGGATCTTCTTTTGCTCGGACAACCGCCGATAAACCAGCTGCCACCACCACCACCGCTACCGCCGCCACCACCACCACCAAAGAAATAGCTAGTGGTGGAGATAAGGATTCAGGTAAGTGCATGAGTTATTGTCAAAAAAGTGGTATGCCTAATTGTACTTTTAACTATTTTCAAAATTTTTGATCATTAACTATAAATTAGGTTTTTCAAACCTTAATTATCTTTCATAATTGAATCGAAATGAATTGGACATTTAAGTGTAATGAAAAATGTAATTAATTAAAATCTAACTTGAACTGAATTAAATTTACATAAATATTTGTTCATGCGCTACTATAGGTATCCACAATGTTAGTGTATTTAATGACCGGCTAACTCATTATTAACATAGATAAAAATTAGGTAAGAATTAACCTTCCACGAAATTCAATATTTTAGAGAACCACACCTCTTTAATTACCGGCAAACTTTTGTTTATTTTTATAAAATATCAACATGTAAATTTAATTATATTGTATTCATGTAAATTTTTCATCATTAGAAAAGTTACAGTAATACCTAATCTCTCTTTCCGATCAAAAATTGTGTTTTACTTACCCAATACGTGTGCCGCCAGAACGGATATATGTTATAAAATATATCATTATATATATGACAAGATTTATTTTATAACGATTTCATTTTTATTCATTCATAGTTCATTTTATAGGACGTCGACGGAGTTGTATTAAAAAATAATTATCTGAAATGTTACTCTTAAATACAGGGAACAAAATAAAAGAAAAGACGCCGGAGAGATCCCCGAATAGCAACAGCAAAAGCACCGCAGTTGACGATCACAAACCAACTCCTTCACCGAAAGAACCGACAAAGATGGCCACTGGAAAACCCTTGAAGTCGAACGGCGCCGGAAAGTACGTGGTCGGGGCTCCCCACAAGGCCAGTTCAATATGGTCGGACTCCGAAGTGGGGCCCTCCCCGTCGGAGGTGGCGGCAGCGATGGCAGAGCGGCGGTACCCGCTGGAGGAGGACCGGAGCTCGGTGCTGGACGGGTGGAGCTTGGACGAAAGCGTCGAGGGGCTCCGGTCAAAGCTCGAGCGGTGGAGAACGGAGCTGCCGCCGCTGTACGACCGCGGATACGCCTCGAGCAGTTTCCGGTCGACGGGGCAGCATAAACGGAGGCACACCGAGGGCAACACAACCGGAATGTTTTCGTGCTTCGGCAACATTTACGGCTACGAATGTCAGTGCATCTGTGGGAAGCCGCCGGAGAAGAAGCGGAGCAACGGAAAGTATAAGAGCCCGTCATCATCAATCGGTAGCCAGTCATTCCTCTAAATTGATCATGCAAAAATACATTTATAAAAATTGATCAATTTTTTTCTTCTAGCATGGGCCATAATATATATATGCAGAGCCTATAGTAACAGTGTCAAAGAGAAGGTTAATAATTAAGTAAATTGATTAATTTGGAGGTTAATTATAACTATGCTCATGGCTGGTTTGAGGAATTTGATGGTTGTATAGGCAAGGTGGGGCGGGGATTGATGTTTGTTGCAAATTTAGGTCACTCTCTCCTTTTCTTGTTCATTAACATTGTTTTTTTTTTTTCCCCTTTTTCATATTCGAATGTTTGAACATATACGAATGAGAAAGGTTGTTGATTTACATGTACATTATATATGTTATGGTTCTTAATGATTGATTTGTTGTTTGAAGTCATTTAGATAAATGCACTATGCGATGCATTTTCATTAACATTCTAAATAATTTTGTGTTGATTAGTATGTAGTGTTGGAATTAACCAATATTTTAAGAGGGGTGATTTAGTACACAACGAAGATTAATACATTGTTTTCAATTTACATTTAGGCTCTGTTGGCTAAACTTTATTTCTTACTTAACTAAATTGAATTTAATTGAACTAAAATAAATATAAATATATTTAACTGAACTGAACTGAAATAGTTTTTTAAAATTTATCATATATCCTTGTAATCTATAGTAAAAAACTAAGTTTAATAATAAAAAATATTGAATTGAATTGAATTGAACTGAAAAACATAAATATATTCATCTGAACTGGAAAAAAAATAAACATATTTAACTGAAATTGAAAAAAATTAAATATATTGAATTAAAAAAAATTAAAATACATTTAACTGAAATGAACTGAACTAATATACAGAAAACAAATAACATTACAAAAAAAATGAATCCTATAATATACAAATTTCTCACCGCCAACCAAACATGGTTTGCATATTCCGAACATTTTAATTGTGGAAATAAATTCCCGTAGAATAAAAAATCTGCAAAATCAAATTCCCCATTCGGACCAAATTAACAACTCCTTATACATATTATTATCTTGTCCAACACTATCCCTATATACTTATACAAATTGCACTAGCACAAATTACAAAATGACAATCATAACTTGAAGTTACATGATTAAAATCAACAGTTATTCTGCACAATTACAAATTGTCCTCGTAACTTCATACTCCATTCAGTTGACCTTTGTGGTTCCTTTGGGAAGAATTCAGCTGACAGCGGTGATACAGTCTGATCGTGTTGTGTGGATACATATAGAGGGATCACGCTTGAGATTCTCGTCTCCGTAGTTGATTGGATCATCTGATCAAATCCGACGGTAAAGCACGCTTCAAGAGGTACTCTAAATCCTACTTTAGATTTATACTAAGTACATGCATGAGATCCTGAATTAGATAATTGATATTCCGCTAAGTTCGAGTTAATCAATTCCACACCTGGATGGTGTGATAGAATAAGTCTCGATAAGAGGTGTGTTTCATTAGGTGAAAATACATAGACAACATACAACAAAACCCTAGGCTTTACAAGATGGGCCATAGGCCCATTATTCTATTTCTTCTATTCTAACACCTCCCCTCAAGCTAAGCGTCGGATTAACCGAAATGCAAAGCTTACATCTAAAAAACTCGAACAAAGGCTTAGGAAGACCTTTGGTGAAGATGTCAGCCAACTGCAACGAGGTAGGAACGTGGCTGACACGAAACTTGCCCATAGTGACCAACTCACGAACAAAGTGATAATCAATATCGATGTGTTTCGCCCTCTTGTGCGCCACTGGATTCTGGGCTAAGAAAATAGCACTATTATTGTCACATAGCAGAAGCGGCTAGCCATCCAACGGAAACTAAAGATCTCGAAGGATATGAGACAACCAAACAACCTCGGCAGCAGAATTGGCGAGAGCACGGTACTCCGACTCAGAACTCGAACGAGAGACAGTGGGTTGCTTCTTGGCACTCCAGGACACCAAGTTACCTCCCAGAAAAACTGCATAATTAACAACAAGTCGAACGTCGAGTCTCTAAACACTGTGCCCAGTCAGCATCAGAGTAAGCACAAACATCGGCAGAGCCACCCGAGCGAAAAACCAAACCATGATGAGGAGTCCCAGCAACATACCGAAGTATCCGAGTAACAACAGCAAAATGATCATCACGGGGATCCTGAAGGAACTGGCTGACAGAGTTGAAAGCAAAAGCCAGATCAAGCCTAGTGATTGTCAAATACTGCAAAGCACCAACCAAAGACCGGTAAAGGGTTGGATTACTAAATGGAGAGCTCGAACTGCTATGAAGCTGGGAAAGCGGAACAAACGGGGTAGTCACCGAGGAAGGATCACTCATGCCTGCACGTCGAAGGATATCCCGAGCATACTTAGCCTGGATGAGAAAGAGTCCTTGAGGAGTTGGTGAAACCTTAAGACCCAAAAAAAACTGAGATGACCCAAATCCTTAATAGAAAACTCCTGATCAGTACGACGAATAAATTGACGAATAGCTCCATCGTCGTTTTCGGTAAGAATGATGTCATCCACGTAGACCAGAAGATAGAGCAAAGTGGTACCCCGAGAGAAAACAAACAACGACGGATCTGAGGAGCTGCAATGAAAACCAAGCTGACGGAGATAAGAGCTGAATCGATCAAACCAGGCTTGCGGAGCCTGCTTAAGCCCATAAATCGTCTTCCGAAGCCGACAAACATAGTCAGGATGATCAGGGTCCTTGTATCCAACAGGCTGAGCTATGTAAACTGGAGTATCAAGAATACCATTGAGGAAGGCATTCTCGACATCAAGCTGATGAAGAGGCCATCGACGCATAGTGGCTATCAAAAGCACAGTACGAACCGTAGCTGCTTTGATCACAGGAGTAAAGGTGTGATCAAAGTCAAAACCGGGCATCTGAGAGTACCCCTGTGCAACAAGATGTGCTTTGTATCTGTCAATACTGCCATCAGACCGATACTTCACACGATATACCCATTTTGACCCCACAATATTGGCAGACATCGGACGAGGAACAAGCTCCCAAGTTTGCTGATTGCGCAGTGCTGCCATTTCTTCATCCATAGCAAGTACCCACTTAGGATCCTTAAGAGTTGCACGATAATCCCGAGGTTCAGATGAATCCATAACTTTAGCCAGTAAACCAGTTACAAACTCATCAAAAGACTTCTCAACTCGAGTACCATCCTTATTCCTAGTGGTCATATGGTGGCCACGTGACGGCGAAGGAGGTGGAGAATCAGACCCTGATGATGAAGGAGCCGTAGAGGCTGGTGACGACGGAAGAGTCGATTGCAGTGATGAGGCATGAGTACTCAGTCCTCTTTCAACTTTCTCTCTCCTCTTTCGCCCCCCCTCACCAGACGTTCAGCCCCTCCCCCCAAATACCCCCTCCATCGACGGGGAGGCACCGGCCGGCGCCCCTCGCCGGTCCGGTGGTGACCTCCCCACCCCCTTTATTAGTTGTACTTTAGTTTTCCATACCACTTGTCTCCGCCAATTACAGACCTTGAGGTTTCTAGTTTTTCCGGCGGAAGAGGCCGACTTCACCGGAGGCGTCGAGCTCGAGCTGACGTCCACACCAGTCACAGATCGAGCCAGCTGCCGGGAAGCCACCACAACGGAGCAGCAGATGAGCAGCTCGCCAGATCTTGCGCCGGGCGACCGAGCCCGCGCACGGAGCAGCTCGGAGCGGCGGGAGACCGCCCGCGCGCAGCTAGCCAGATCTTGAGCGCCGGGACGTCCACCGATGGAGCACGGAGCAGCAGCGCACCGATCAGTGCCGATCCAAACTCGCCCGACCCTTGCCGGAAACGGGAGCCCACCGACCGGACCACACAGACTCAGATCTGTTTTTTGACCGGTCCATGCCGGTCCGGTCCAGCCCGGTCCGGGTCGCCCGGGTCGCCCGGTTCTACCGGTTCGGCTCACCAGCACCCTCTGGTCTGGACAAGTTAGGAGGGAGGTGGTTTTGTTCAATTTAATTTTAAGTTTTTTGCTTTTTTATTTCAACTGGGATAAGTGCTTTATTGCTGTGTTTTTGCTAGATAATTAGACGAATGCTATCTGTCAAATTGAATTTCCGACGGGTCCTTTTTAGTTCGGTAAACTTTATTATGACTTCTAATCTAGCTATTTAACGGGAGGAGAAATCCGAGTCAAAAGTAGTCTTTACTCACTTTTTGGCGACTCCGTTTTCACTAGATTAGTAGACCGTGTGGGCTGACTTGTCTGCTTATTGCGTGTTAGATAGCATTCATGCGTGCTTAATACTGTCATATAGCTTTTCGGAAATTCTCTTTTACCGTGAGATGACCGGAGAGTGAGAGTTTTGAGCTGATAGAGTCTGAACTGACCGGGGTTTCTTTTACCGTGAGACTTACCGGAAGGTGACGATAATATCTTTGCGTAGTCTGATTTTCTGAATATTACTTGGGCATCCAACAGGTGAGACCAGCACTTGTCGGATTGTTGGTAGTATTTGATTCCTTGTATCCCAGTTCTTTAGTTTCTAGTCGTAGTCTAGTGTAGTTTTAGATATGCTGTTACAGGCATTAGACACAGAGAAGTACTAGAATTGCTACATTGTTAGAAAACTTCTCTGGAGTTCTACTCATCGCCTCCACACGTGGAGTTACAGCAGCCTCCGGGCTACACCCTGCTTCCGGGCGAAAGCCTAGGAAATATCGCCTTCGGGCACCTGTATTTTATTTAAAAAAAAAGAAAAAAAAAGAGGCAGGAGTAGACCGAGGAGAATGCGGTGGAGTACCAGGTCGAACAGTAGCAGGAACAGTAGCTGAAACATCAGCAACACACACAAAACATGGTGCAGACGCTGAAGACATATGTGAGGGCGGAGATAGATCAACGGAAGTCTGATCGGGCTCAATAAAAGTTAGATCATCCAAAGAGGAGAATGGCTGAGCCACACTATCTATTGCCATGGGAAAACATGTCTCATTAAAGCGAGCATGCCTGGTGATGTAGACGCGGTTCGTAGAAGGATCAAGACACCGAAAATCCTTGTACTGAGAACTATATCCAATGAAAATGCATGGAATACTTTGCAGAGAGAGTTTATCATCTGCATAGGGCCGCACAAAGGGATAAACTCTACATCCGAATGAACGAAAGTTTGAATACTCGGGAGATCGTCCAAAAAGCAAGCTGTAAGGTGAAGCACCATCAAGAACAGGAGTTGGAAGTCGATTGATGATGTGAACCGCAGTGGTGAAGGCATTATCCCAATGGGAAAGAGGAAGATGGGAATGAAAAAGCATTGTTAATCCCATCTCAGTGACATGACGATGTTTGCGCTCTGCTCGTCCATTCTGCTCCGGAGTGTATGGACAAGAAATCTAATGATGAATCCCTATAGAGGGGATGCAATTTTAACCGATTATTAAGAAACTCAGTTCCCCCTTCACTCCAAAAAGTCTTGATAGTGGAGGAGAACTAATTTTCAATGAAGGCCTCAAACTTCAAATATATATCAACGAAATTGGATTTCTTACGAAGCGGGTACAACTAAGAAAAATGGGAGTAATCATCCACAAAGATAGCATAGTAAAGAAACCCATTCTCAGATAAAACCGGAGCAGCACCCCACAAATCACAATGAATCAAATCCAAAACATGTCTAGCCCTTTTGGGATTATCAATAAAAGATTGTTTCTGTCCTTTAGCCATAACACAAGGGGTACACAAGCCGGGCTTAGGCAATAATGAAGAAGAAAACAAAAGTCCAGTCTTAATTAACAAAGAAATAGTACTAGGCGCCACATGGCCCAAACGAGCATGCCACAATTCAAATGATGCTCGCTGCTTATTCTGAGAAATAAAAGAAACCAAAACTGACTCCCCCTTGTCCAACACATAGAGACCATCCTCACTGTGGCCTTTTCCCATTACCGCCTTGGTCACCTTGTGCTGAATAACAAAGTTTCGATCATCAAAAACAACATATACATCAAGATCCTTAGTGAGCTTACTGATGGACAATAAGTTTTTAGTGACCTCAGGAACAAGCAAGACATCATTCAAACGCAAAGAGGGAGTAACTTGACAATCACCAATAGAATCAATATAAATAGACTGGCCATTACCGACAGAGACACGAGTATTACCGTGATATGGAGTCACATTCTCAAGGGCCGAAGCAGTGGATGTGAGATGACTAGAAACACAAGCACTAGAATCAATGTACAAATCTGAGGTGATGGGAGATGGCTCCAGCTGCAAAGATGTCTGAAATTGCTAAGCCAGATGAGCAGATTCATTGCGGCGAAGATTCGGAAAAAGCTTCCAACAAGTTTGTGCCAAGTGACCCGGTTTCTGGCAATAGTTGCAAACCGGCCTGGATCTGCCCGAACCAGAGCCATCGGAGCCACCAGAGGACCCACCAGTACCACCAGATCGGCCGCGACCGCCGGAACGACCTCCACGGGCGGCGGTGAGCCCTACGCGCCTCCACCACGCGTGTGAGCCGCCGACGAGTGGCTCCACGTGCTCCCTCCAGCAGAGCTGTCGTACGCCAAGAATGCTGTTGGAGTCTCCAAAACCCTGACAAGTTGAGGGGTGCCCTGTAGACTGTGTAAAAAGGACTCGTTGTTCTTGGCTTGGGCCACCACATCAACGTATAGCGGCACGGGTGATATATTAATCAAAGGGGCAGAAAACACTTGGAAATCCGGACCAAGGGCAGTTAAAAACCACAAAATTTTATCCTCTTTACTAGCAGGTTCACCCATAAGGCTCAGATGATCAAAAATATTCTTGAATTGCATACTTAACTCATGAACACTACCATTATTCTTACGTAAGACATGAGCTTGATGACGAAGCCGCAAAATAGAGGACTTACTACGATTTTGATAGATGGCAGCGATGGAATCCCACATAGCTTGGGCTGTCTCACAATCAGGGATCTCGTTCATCACTTCCTCCTTGAGAGAAGCAAACAACAGACTGCACACACGTTGATCTTCCTCCAACCAAGCGGCGCGGGCAGCAAAAGCTGTGCCAAATTCCTCCTGGGCCTTTGCAAAGGCCGTCGATGAATCCAGAACGTCCTCGGTGGCAGCGATCGATGGGGTGGCAGCAACGGGCATGGCTTCGAACCATCAACATGACCAAAGAGACCTTGCGGTTTCAACACATGATGGACCTGGCGCTTCCAAATCACATAGTTTGTCGAGGAGAGCTTGATCGACATGAGATGGAGAAGAGTGTTGTAGGAGACATTGTCATCCGCCATGATGATTCTTGAAAAGAGGAAATTTGAATCGATGAAACAGAGAGAGAAAGATGATTTTTTTGTGAAAATAAGAGGGGGAGGCGGCGGCAGAAAAGGCTGCATAGAGAGAAGAGGATCGCATACCTAGGCTGATACCATGATAGAATAAGCCTCGATAAGAGGTGTTTCATTAGGTGAAAATAAATAGACAACATACCATTATAGTCAACCATTTTACATGACTTTATCATCACAATCCTAACAGCTATATGGAAGACTCTATGGCACACTTGATATCGATTATTTTGGTCTTCGGTTAAGAATTTCGTGTGCAGCATAAGAAACCTATTACATCCCGTCAAAGTTTAACAACTCATAAGTTTCAAGTCTTTTCTCTCAATGAAGATAATGTGAGAGCTCATATAATTCAGGTTGCTGATTAATTTGGCAGCCGACACGCTCTATTTATAGCTTGCCCTTTTGTTTCAGTTCTTAAAATTTCCAACCAAATTTTACACCTTTAATTCTATGACTGATTAATTTTTTTGCCAATCCAAATCTCCACCTCCTATCAATCAATGGTAATCTTGTTCTTCATCATTTTCCAAAAAACGGCTCATACACTCGATTTCATCCGTACATTGTTCAGTGCTACGGGAAAAGACATCAGAAGAAGATACGAAGCGAACGGGGCGGCATTGAAGATGTACCAAGGAGAATCGACGAGCTTGATGGCTTGAACTACGGGAAAAGACATCAGATACGAAGGAAAAGACATCAGATACGAAGCGAACGGGCGGCACTGAAGATGTACCAAGGAGAATCGACAAGAATCTCTATTCGAATTATTTTGATTTCGTAGTTATGTATTTGTTTTTCACTGATGATAATTATTTATCTATTTTTGACGCTTAATGATGATGATGAGTTCAAGATCCAGCACTTTTAATTTGAATAGCATCGATTTATTTGTTAAAGTTAAACTCTATTTTACTCACCAAATTTCAGATAAAGTTAAACTCTATTGTACTAGTACATAATTAAGTTAAAGTTAAACTCTATTGTAGTCACCAAATTTCAGCCCTGTATTTATAGGAGCTAGGACTCCGGTAAAATTGTGAAAACTGGCTTTCACCAAATAAATAGTGAAAACGAAATGCAATATGGAAAATTAATAAAAACTTATCAAACTGATTATATAAAACAAGATCTCGGCTATGAGGCATAAACATGCTGAGTCAGAGTTTCATATAACTCTTAACAGTAACTATAAGCAAAACCATATTCCTGTAAAATATTGGAGTACTCATTTTTGTATCTATTCCTACAATTTTTCCCTTATATTCTTCCACTTTACTATCAGCTCAACACGTAGTTGCAGGAGTCGACTCTGCAGGCGGGGGTCCTGAGGTTTTCGTATCACCTTGGCCGGAAGAAGTCCTTGCCGGAGGAACGTCCATGGCCGATGACCTTGGAGGCGATGGTGGCTGCACCTCCACGTCCGGGTATGCCGCCTTAAACCTTGCCCTGAGGCCATCATCAACAAGCCTCACACCATTCAGCTGGTTTCCCAGAGACATCCACCCGTGATGGCAGTTGTGCGTCCGAGCAAACAGCTCGAGCTTCCTAGCACCGGGCATGATCCGCTCGAGCAACGGATACATCTCATCCGGCTTCCGACTAGTCTCTCTGACCTCAGCAACAAGGACATCAGTGTCGATGTTTCTGTTCACATCTGGATTGCCCTTTATCCCAACAAGGCAGTGCTCTTTGCTGTGATTCAGCCAGTGCCCTGTTCGTCCTGTTCTGATGATCCGCTGCAGCTGGTTCGTCTTCACCCAGATGATCTCCTCCGTGCGCTTGTATCCCCAGAGCTCCAAACACTCACGCCCTAGCTCCATCGCACGGCCAGTCACCCAGAGAAATATCAGACCGTCGGTTTGCAGAGCAGGGACGTTAAGAGCTCGCATTTCGTCATCAGCCATCGTCCCATAAGGCAGCTCCATGTGAATGTCCCACGGTGGATCAGCCATGATAACACCGAACTGCCCCAGAATATCCATCCTAAATGACCTTATATCACAGTTGATCCATTGTGATTCCCCGAGCTCTTTTGCAGAACAGTAGTGCATATTTAATGGCACCAAGGACATATCTGGGGCCGAGTCAAGCTCGTAATGCGCATACCTGCAAGTCTTCATGTGTCGACAGGTGGAAAGAAAAGGGCAGTCGCCCAAGCTGAGATCCGTATGCAGAGCAATTATTCTCCGGAAATGGACCTTTTCACAGGCAATATAAGAACCAGACTGACGACGACGATGGTGACAGTCTTCCTTGGTCAATGATGTGCAGTACTCTTTCACTTGAGAGCCACCTTTGCTTTTGAACTTAGCAGCCGCAGCAGTTTGTCTTATAGTTGGCCGGTGAATGAGGTCCATAAGCTCTTCACCAGTCTTACACTTCTGCATCTCCTTAAAACTCTTCTTGTTCAGCAAAGCCTCGAGATCCTTCAAATCCTCCTCCTCTGTCTGAGGCTTAAAAGCCATTGGAGACGGTGTCCACATTGCTGATCCAGAACGGCTCATATCAGGCATGGGACGGAGAGTTTTAAACGCTGAATTTGACTCAAACAGCTTGCTCTCCGGTAGTTCTTTCAACAGCCTGGTTCTATCAATGTTCATCACCATCACCCTAGACTTCCCGCCGAAAGTGTACTCCTCAAGCTCCAAACCGCCGTTATCCTCCGCCATTGATCTCAGCGCCATCTCCACCGCTAGTATTGCTCCTGTCTCTCCTCCCAGCTCCCTCAGCGCAGCCCTGTCCGCCGCCGTTGCTGATGACTGATCGTTCTCCAGCTTCCTCAACACCGTGGAGGAATCAATCGGCGTGAAAGGAACCCTCTCCAGCAAGCACACCGCCACCATCGACCTCACCACCGTCAGCGGTCCGCCGCAGTCGTCCGCAGGCAACCCATCGCTCTCCGATTTCTCCGGCGAGGCCTTCAGCTTCTTGGTCACCCGAGGGTCAATCTTGGGAGCCACGTGAGCATTCTTGGTGCTCGGAGCCGGAAACGGCGCCGGAAGAGGAGTGAACGGCCGAGCATTGAACGCCGAGATAGTCTTCTGAGAAAAATCAAGGTCGGAGACGAGATTGGGAACTAGGGTTTGCAGAGAAGCGATCAATTCGATCTGGGCATTGTGCAGGGTTTCGATTCGGGACCCCAATTGCTGCCGGGCTTCTTTAATTGCCGCCAACGGGTCCTCTTCGCCGCACTCCGCCGGCGGCCACTGTGCCTTCATTTGCCGCAACTGTGCGGCGGCGGCAGATATCGTAGCTAAAAAGGGGATTTTTGTTATTGTGTCAGTGCGTGTTTATGCTACCGTGTTTATGGGGTTTTTGGGGAGGTTTTGGGTAATTTTGGAAAGAACCTTTTTTTTTTTTTAAGATAGAACCATATTTTTGGTCTATTAGCTAAAAAGAGCTATATTGGAATTATCACCATCCTTAAGATTCTCTTTCCTAAATGAAACGGGCAAATAATGAGGTATGTGGCAATCCCTTTCCTAAAAATTTTGAGTAAGAAAATAAATAGAAAAATAAAAAAGTTCCCTCGTACCTCTGAGTTCTTCCGTATGTATTAATATGTCCCTCAGTTCTTGGAAAGTGCTGATATACCCCTGGTTTACAAATATGACTGAATTTTGGTCAATCAAACATATTGATTTGTGAAGAGAAAAACTTACAATGCAGCATTGGAGCGGCGACAAGAGAATTGAAAACGAAATACCCAAAATTTTGAAATTTAAAGAACATTTAACACACGCGATACACGTCAATTGGAACAAAAATTACCATAAAAATTCGTCATTGGGTGATTTTGTGTGTTCAAATTGATTTTGACCGGCAAGAAAACACTCTATAATCACAGCAATAAAAATCTTCGTCGATCCAGGGGCATATCAGCACTTTACAAGAACTCAAGGGCATATTAATACATACCCCAAGAACTCAAGGATATATGAGTGTTTTGCTCAAATAATTTTTTTTTTCTTCAGAAACTCAGAATTAAACTTGAGCCCTCACATTATCTTTCATTGACAGAAAAGACTTAAAAACTCATAAGCAGCTAAACTTTGACTGAATGGATTACAACGCAGATTTCTTATGCACCAAAATAATTGATATCAAGTGTGTGATAAGATGTATAGAATTGATATCAGCTTGATCCATACAAAATTGTGATTGCGCCCCTGAATTGGTTTCTTCGCCGGTAAAACCTTGGAAGTACATGTGAAACAGAGAAATATTAATAATGACTAATATTCTAGGTAAATTTGTCAAAATATTGTTCAAATCCATTTCCATAAACTATACAAACAACTTAGAGTGTGCGAGATTCATTGAATAATAATTTTCATCATCAAAATCAAAAAGGGCTAAATTATACCCAGAATCTCTAACAATCCAACTATTGGAAAAGACAATACTCTCTCATGCGTCAATGTATTAAAATGATAACAACATTTTAAGATCTAACGTGATCATAATAGCTGCTGATTAGCCTTCTTTATGTCACTTGGTGTGGTCCAGGCTGTCATAATAATACCATATGTCAGTTTGAAGAACTCATTATCTTAGTAAAATATAAATGTAATCCGTGTTCTTGCCTGCATCAAGTTTGATGATGGAACGCAGCTAGAACAACAAAGGTTGATGATGGAACGAAATTTCCGACGAAGGGACGTCAATTTGTTAGACGTCTCCCACGCCGATAAAAGATGGAAATGGGAAAGGTGAAAGGATAGAAAAGATAGAAAAGATAGAAACAGCGAAGCAGATTCCTCTTACTATCGTTGAAGGCAAATATGGTAACGAGGTACCGGAAAATGATGAAGAACAAGATTGCCATTTAAGGAGATTTTGATTGGGAGAGAAGCAAAGCAGCTTCAATCTGGTAGAATTGCATGTACATTTGATGCAACTTTTAAGATCATGAAGTAAAGGCAAGATGTGAATTTGGATGGAAATTTGGATCTGGTAGCAAATGTGTAAATTTGGATGGAAATTTTTTAAGACGATGATGAACGGAAAGGCAAAATATACATAGTAGAGATCCCTCACATTATATTCATTGACCGAAGACACTTCAAACTTGTTGAGCACTTAACTTTGACTGAAGTAATGCAGATTTCTTATGCCTCCCCACACACAATTCTTGATTGAAGACCAAAACAATCGATATCAAGTGTGTGATAGGATATAGAATTGATCTTAGCATCTATCTATGTGAATGTGATCCATGGAAATTGCGGATGCAATTAGGTTAAGCATGATTATCATCGTATTACGGTTGATCTTGTTATGAAAATATTTTACCTATTAAGCGTGATTAATCTCGATTAAAAATTTGTAAAGTATATGAACATCTTATAGTGCAAGTATTTGTTGAATAATATTTTTCATTAACAAAATGTGCTAAAATTAATATGCGCAAGTAATTGCACAAAACATATTCGACTACTTAAACATACATGCACACTGGACTACTTAAGCTACCACCACCCTTGTAGGAAAGCCTGGGCGGTAGGGGTGTAAACTGAGCCAGCGGAACCGAGTTTTGGCCTTATCGAGCCGAGTTCATTAACCAAAAAAAAACCATATTCGAGATTGAGTTCGTTCGAACACAAAAAAAATTAATTCGAGGTCGAGTTTGGTTGTATGTAAACAGCTCAAACTCGACTCGTTAGTTCGTTTGAGCTCGTTCAAACAAGCTCGGCTCATTTACCTTAATTAAATCGTATATTACACTAATATACTTTTATTTATACATAATAATAAATTGTTATATAACATAATACTGGGCTCGTAAAGCTCGACAAGCCTATCGAACAATAGTCAGAGAGCTCAAACTCGAGCTCGATTGCTTATCAAGCATGCTCGAGCTCGGCTCGTGTCATCTAATTCGAGCTTGAACCAAACTTTTGTCGAACTGTTCACGAGTTTCTTGTGAACGGTTTGGTTCATTTCCACCCCTAATTGGGCAGTTTGTAAATTTGGAATAAAATAAATTAAATTGCATATATAACAAATAGTTAACTTTATTAGGCTTAAAAGTTGATAGTTAATTTTTTGCAATCCAACTAATGGAAAAGACTCATGCGTCAACGCATGCTAATTAGCTCACGCATAAGAAACCGATTCTACTTAGTCAAAGTTTGACTGGTCATAAGCTTTGAGTTATTTTTGTCAATGAAGATAATGTGATTTTCGAGTTTCAGAATATATATACACCTTGCCTTTTCGT
Organism: Cruciata laevipes; assembly: GCA_963678965.1. NCBI lineage: Eukaryota > Viridiplantae > Streptophyta > Magnoliopsida > Gentianales > Rubiaceae > Cruciata > Cruciata laevipes. The sequence continues at coordinate 20,074,210 of OY787635.1, forward strand.
TTCTGATCGTAAAATTTCCAACCAAATTTATACTTTTTTTTTTTTTTTTTTTTTAAGAAAATTCATTCAAGGTCCTGGGAAACGCCCAGAAGCGATTACAATGAGTGGAATTGACATCCAATTCGACTAGTCTATTACAGAATAACCGAACCACATGGCAATCAGACTAATTATGTCTGCTATTACAGCTTAAGAGATCCAATAAAAAATGTAATACCGCCCTCAGGAATATTATCTTGAAACTGTGAAAATCACATCCGCTTGGCAGAGAAGAGCGACTACCGCATCAATTACTGCGCCAATCAGGGATCCGCTACAACCGCAACACCACTTGATCCAAAACATGATCTAGGTTCTTCAAACTGCAAGCACCTTGAAACCCCCAAATCACGAAACGGAAACACGACCCGTACAATCGGATCGGGAACAATAAAACAAATAAAAAACATGATCTTTATACTCTCTTTTTTCTACTATTGATAATTGATTGATGGTAGCGTTTTAGCTATTCCTAGGGGTGTTCAAAAATACCCGACCCGCACTACCCGGCCCGTTAACCCGCCGACCCAGCATAAATTAACCGGGTAATTTCTTATTTTTTCGGGACGGGTACCCGGCCCGAGTATTATACTATTTTCCGGGTCCGGGTCCGGGTCACACAAATGTTTTTTCCGGGTACCCGGAAACCCGGTATTATATATGTTTATTTATTAAATATTAATGTCAAATATCATTTATACTTGTAATTTTGGGCATAGGAAATGAATTTACCCTCTTGAACTTATCAACTCAATACAAGTGTTTTGTTTATTTCCTCAATTATACTAGATACTTAAGATTATATATAACTTTTAGGCAATATCGAGAGTAATTAAATTTAAATGTCTTACGATTGATTTTTCATGGATAGTCTAGTTCATATATAATATATAATATTTACTCTTCAAGTAAACCTTCAACTCAAATTATAATTTGTTTGATTTTTTTTCGTACAAATAGATATTTATATTGAATTCTTGAAGTGAATTAAAATATTTGTGAAAATGTTATGCTTAGTTTCATACTTTTAGTAATTTTCTTTTACACATTTTTTCTAACACTCATTTTTCATGTTTGAAAAAAAAATCTCAAGTTTTCTAAATTTAAAACATAGTACGTGGATTAATTAAACCGATTTGTTAGAATGAAATTCCTAAAAATATTAATATATTATAACAACCGGGTCAGCGGGTACCCTGAAACCCGGCCCGGTATTTCGGGTACCCGCACTTCCGGGTCGGGTCACGGGCCGCATTTTAAACTACCCGCATATGCGGGTACCCGGATGTGCGGGTACCCGAAAGTCCGGGTACCCTGTTTTGAGCACCCCTAGCTATTCCTCCAGTCTCCATAATTTCCACCGCTATCGTGTTCCTATCTATGGCAATCTTATTTTTCATCATATCTCCGTCGAAAAGATTTGTTGTGTGGGCACAAAAACAACGTAGCCTTAAATGGGATATATTTATTAATCCCTAAAGGGAACTAGAATAGTTATTCGCTTCAAAATGTGTGTGGAATAAACGACGTCGTATTTGATTCAATATATTTATTTTAGGTATTTTGTTAAATTATGGTATAAAATATTTATGCATTTTCTTATGAAATTATGGTATTAAATATTGCACTCTTTTAATTAAGCCTCAATTCAATATTCTCTTCTGAGAGGTTGCGTGATTAGTTTTTTGAGGAGCTCCTCTTTTTTCCTTTTAGATGTCAACGAAATCCTTTTTGATGTATTCATAATATATATTTTCCATATTTATATTTTGCAACTTTATATATATGTATTTGATCTCTAATACTCTTCAATCACAATTTTTTTCTTCTATCATGCCGTAAATCTGTGGAAGTTTGAGGTATGTCTGAAGATTTATATTGTTTTATTTTATTTTATTTCTAATATTGTGCATTTGGTGATTGTTCATTGCTTGATTTCATGTGGAGACGACTATAAACTCACAAAAATGAGTTTAAACATCATCTTTCAAAATCCGTAGGTAGAGTTTTTTTCTCAATTATGCCTAAATATTAAATTTTGATAATAGTGTATCAAAGTTTTTGATTATTATTTTGATGAATTTTGTGCTATCCTTTAATGATTAGAATGCAACATATCCCTGGTATTTGTTAAGATTATAATATTATTTTATTTTAAGTCATTTTGCTTAATGTGTACCTTTGTATACATGAATAAACAAAGATTAGAAACTGCAAACTCCAATTCTTATGCGTTTATATTTATTTATAATGAGATGATTTCTTTTCATCATTTTTATTGTTTCTTGAGGTCGGAGAATTAGTTAGTTTTAATTTCGTTATAGATTGATCGGCATTCAATATTCATTAGTTGATATATTTATTTTATTCTTATCGTTTTGTGCAATTTTGTGTTTTTTTTTTCTTGAATGTAAAGCATGTGATCAATTTTCAATCACCTCAATGAGTACATGTAGTATTTTTAAACATCCTATTTTAGTACAGTTTTATTTGATTGGACGGGTAAATTTATCCAATTTGTTATATTTGTGTCTCTTTACCCACGATAATGATCATTATAATCGATTACTTGATACACTCATGATTCTTAAAATACTAAACATTATACTCAATTTAGGTGATTTAGTTGATTCCTTACTATATTTTAGAACAAAGAGAATATTACATATCTCAAGAAAAAAAATAACAAAGGGATTTATATATTTTTAGATAGGTGAAGTCAAGTATTTCCTTCCCTTACCTTTTACAATATAATTTATTTTGTTCTTTTATTACATTTTTGGCACATATAACATAATTGATAGACACTATAATAATATTGTTTAAATCATCGGGAAAATTGGGATTAAGGGTCGTGGAACATTAGTAATTAGGGTGTATGTTTTACATAATTTCTGAAAAAGGCAGTGAATATTAACTTATTTTTAATCAATATGATTATTAATACAAAAAGATAACAATACCCTTATTTTTATTTTTATTTTTAAATTCTTTAAATTTAGTTATATTCAGTTTAGCTTTATTTATTTAGCTCCAATTTAAATAAATTTTTTTTCTGATCAAATCATTTTAATTCAGTTCAAAAAAGTCAAATTCATATGAACGTGATGAAATTTTATTCAATTAAATACCAAGGAAGTGAACTAAATTGGATTTCAAAAATTGGAAAAATGATGGAGCTAAATTAAATTGAATTTAGGAAAATATAAATGAACTTAAATTGAATTGACCTAAAAAAAAAGTAAATGTAATTTTTTAGTTGGATATGAACTGACCTGTATTGAATTTTTACCAAGATTTTGATTGCTTTTAGTGAAGCGGTACTAAATTAAATTAAAGAAAGGTGAACTTGAATCGAATTGAATGCGTCCAATTTTGAATGATCTGAATAAATTTATATTAAATTGAACTAAAGGAATTGGTTTGAATTCAACTAAATTTGAATGAATCAAAAAATTTGATGAAAATGAACTGAATTGCATATTACTAAAGTGAACTAAAATGAACTAAACTGAACTGAACTGAACCAAAACTACGTAAAATGACATAGGGCTAACTTGAACTAATTTTACTATAAATACATTTATTTAGAGTGAACTTATTGAAACTAAACTTAATTTAACTAAGCACAAAGATCTAAATAAAAATAATAGAAATAGGGGTATTAGTGTCTTTATATTAATAATCATATCAATTAAAATTAAGTTAATTATTCACTGCCCTTTTTAGAAATTATGTGTATCTTACACCCCACTTTCCATGTGGAATTAGAAATTATGTGTATCTTACACCCCACTTTCCAATTGTATAGTTAGACGTTGTTAGTATGTTATATTAGTAAATTTGTACATATATGTTTTTGTAATTATAATAGTAAATTTGTTAATATAAAATTCTACTGATTGTTAAAACATATAATTTTGAAAAATAGCTAAACCTCTCAAATAAGCTGACCTTATTTGAGACTTTGTGTTGGGATTTATTTTTTATTCAATTTTGTTGGTTCATTTCTTTTGAATATGAATATTTTGTCTATTTGGCTTGGGAGGAATGGTTCATTATTACATTTAAAAGAGTTTTTAATTAATTTTTTAAATTTCGTTTCTTCAATAATATAAAACAAATACATATATTATCATATTTTCAATATATGGTTTGATTTCACCTAATATTTCATATTACTATGTTAGTACAAATACTACAATCACTAAATTTATTATGTAAATTAAAATATTTAGAATTTAAAATATACCGCACAACGTGCGGGTGAGCCCAACTAGTTTTTAATGGATTTTTAATGGTTTCGGGAAGAAAATATCGGTGACCTAAATAGGGATATATTTATCAATTTTTATTATTAACTGAGAATCGTTCATTTGTGATAGTAGTTAAAAGCTGAAAAATTACCTTCTATACAGTTTCTCATATATTCCTACCATTTCACCACTTCCGTTATTGCAAGATCCAAATCTCACACACAGTTTCATTCTAATCAAATATATATGTCATTTGTGCTGTAACTAAAATTAGGGTAATGTTACTTTTATTTATTTTAGATTTCATGACAATTATCATAATTTTATACCATGAGATCACAAGTGGCAGATTGTGATTGAAATGTCGTAAACAAAAACAAATAATGTAATTTTAAAGCATAAGATGTTTTTGACAAAAACAAAAACAAATCTTCCCTAACTTTCGAAAATAAACCATAATTTACAAATGAGCACAGTCGACCAAACACGGTCCGGTTAATCTCGGTCTCTCAAAACACCAAACCGAAATCAAATTTAAATTTATTAATTTTTTGGCAAACAATTTTAATTTTTTGTAAAATGATAACCTAATCAAACGTGCGAGTCAAGGGCTTCGGTTTGATACGATCAACTCTGCGTTACGGTTAATCGGCGGTTCGGTTTTCTGTGTTCGATCGGTTTCTCTTACTTACCCTTACCAAACGGCGTTCATATCAAATTTACAATATGAATGGTGGCTGTGATTGGCTCACATCACACTGCAAGTGTCCAAATTCAAGAACCCGCCACGTGAGTTACAGTTGATCAATCCCTCTTTTCAGGTAAGCTTAAGTCAATAACTTTGCTGCATACATTAAATTAGACAAACTTCAAAGGCCATCTTCATATTCTCTTAGCTTAAAGACTGTTATATTGTAGGGATTCGATGTTGCGAACAGAACCATCGTTTTGTGTGTACAGTAAAAATGAAGGGGTGGAAGAAAATGTGATGGATTCTGAGGGGAAGGAGAAGAAAGATGGGGTTTCTGCATTTAGCTTTGGAGAAAGTGAACTGGGATTCATTGATGAAGAGTTTAAGGATCTGGGGATTGCAGATGAAGGTGCTGATGTTGATCTCGAGGAGTACTATGAGAGGATGATCAGAGAGAATCCTTCGAACTCTTTGCTCTTGAGGAATTATGCTCAGCTTCTTCTGGTCTGTGCTTTTGTACCTTATGTTTTTCCTTAATATTGTTCTTTCTGATATAAATTGATCTTTCTGTGAGATATGATTTACACAGACCTCACGATGTATTGTTCTTCGATTGTTTTTAAATATGTTACTTTTAGTGTCAGAAGTTAATAGGGGTCTTTAAAGTTCTAGTCTTGTTGCATTAATAATGTAATCCCTTTGAAGTATAATGGATAAGAACTGAAATGAATCATAACTCCTTTCTGAGTGATAAGCTTGTTGGGGTAATTCTGTTTTACTCTTAACATGCACAATTCAGATAGTAGTTGTATTTTTCTTTTGCTCACATATGCTCCTATGTTGGACAGTCCAAGGGGGATTCTGAGAAATCCGAGAGCTTCTACCTACGCGCTGCACTTGCAGATCCTAAAGATGGGGAAGTCCTTGTTCAGTATGCGAAATTAGTGTGGGAGCTCCACCATGACCGAGATAAAGCCTTAAAGTACTTTAGAAGGGCTGTTCGTGCATCCCCACAGGACAGGTATATGTTCTTAGAAAGTCAATTGCCCATAAATTTGGATTAGGTTGCTATTTTCTCTGAGACCGTGCCTCTGGAATTTTTTGTTGAAATGTCGATATGTATATAGTTTTTTTTCCTAAGTTAGCCATGTTCTGTATTTGTAGTCAAGTTTTGGCTGCATATGCTAGTTTTCTCTGGGACGTAGATGAAGATGATGAAGGAAGCAGCTCTTCAGATGAAGGACAGGTCTCTATCTTGATTAATGACTGTATATTCCCACGTTATAGAACCAAGTGTTTAATTCTTGTCTATTAAATCTTAGGTAGAAGAATCTGATGATCAGTTGGATCCCTGTGATACGCCTTATGTTGAAGAGAAAAGACCAGCCAGCCCCCCTTTGCATCTTGCATCAGGGCTTGGAATCACCCCGGCTGGCTTTGCTGGTATGGTTGGCTCTGCTGACTTTCTGACAGCAGCATATGGTATTGGTGATGGACCTTCTGAAGAGAGTCGTTTTAAAAGGATGATCGAGGAGAATCCCTCTAACCCTTTGATCCTAAAGAACTATGCTCAATTATGCGAGGTTATAACCTTTTCTTATTCTTCACACTTTTGCAATCCAATGATCTTGGTCACTAGCATATAATATTTTTGTTTTTAAGTTAAGGCCATACAGGCTCATTATTTCCCTTTTTAATTCTCCAATCTCAGAAAATATTCTTTCTATTGTCCTTTAGTAGATTTGAGAAATATCAAACATGTCTAGATGTCAATCATTCTTAACTCAACATTTTGCATTTAAATGTGTTTGGGTTACAGACTAGGGGAGACCTGCAAACTGCCGAAGAATATTACTCACGTGCTATACAAGTCAATCCTACTGATGGAGAAGTCATTCTGCAGTATGCCCAGTTAATATGGCAGATTCGTAGCAACCAGCATGAAGCTACACCATACTTCAAACAAGCTGTTGTAGCCGCACCAGGAAATAGGTAGAAAGTTGACTGAGTCCAATTTGAATCATTTAGATGGTAGCTTAAGCTTTTTTTTTTTGGAAGTAATGGTAGCTTAAGCTATATCAGTGCATCATGTGGATGAAAACATGTTCGATAATGCAGCCTTTGTTTTGCTTTCAGTGATGTGCTTGCAGCGTATGCAAGATTTCTCTGGGAAGTAGAAGAGGATGACGTTCAAGATGATCAACAGGAGGGGGGCCTTTGAAAGAGCATATGGCAACTAAACAAGAATACACTACTTCTAGAAATGACCACGAACTTGAAAAGAAGGTCAAATTGACATCGGGATATAGGTAAAATGGATCTCAGGTCCGAGCAACTCCATGACGAAAAGGTGCTGTTCTTTTGAGCAAATAAGTAATTGTAGGTGGTATAAAAGGTTGCCTGCATTGGGATATACTTGGACTGTATCAAGAATTACGTCTAATAAAACACTCCATAAAAAATGGCTTATGTAACTGCCGTTGGAGTTTATAAATTCCATCACGGAAATGTAATAACTAGTACTCGTAATGTACTTGGCACTTTCTTTTTGATACTCTTGGTCTTGGACCATGTTATTTTTTATATTAGTTACACTTCAATTCAATTCAGCCTAATTTTTAATCAGTTCAGTTTTTTGTATTAAAAATACTTTTGGATGATTCAAATTCCAAAAGTTAGCAGGTGAGTAAGCAGGTGTAAATGAGGTTTCAAATAATTGGTCTCATATGAGACCTCCAATAAGAAATAACAAAAAAGACACTGATGATTTGAAATCCGAAAAAACCATTTTATGTAATTGAGCAAGCAGGTATAAATTCAATGAAGTATGAAACTTCATCACTAAGCATGTATAAACTGGATCAATGACTTAGTGCTCCTAATTCTCATCTGCAATTACTGAATACTATCAAAAGCAGAAGAGTAGGTAGCACAAATTTGATGTCCACACTCGATATCACATGCCGTTACTGTTACACTACTTGTAAAAGAAACCAAACAAAAATACTGCTATAATCCCTTCAGCTCACCTAAGTGAAAGCTACTAAAATATACTGAATCTCACAAATATCAAAGGTAAATGAAGGTGAAACGCCAAATTAGACCCAAAACTTTTCACCCCTTGGAAGAGCTTCTTGTCACTTAGTCTGAAAATCCCTGTTGGCTGTTGTTGGAATATGCTCTCTGGCCTTGCTTGTAGTATCCATTCGCCCGAGGCCGATTGTAATCATTGCTGTCTTGGCCACTTCCTCTGCTATAACCACGACCACCACCAAAGCGCCCCCTTCCTCCATCATTCTGGTAGCTCATCCTTCCCCGGCCTCTTCCCCCTGTACAAAGCAAGGAGATCGATAAGTTAGATATAATGCAAATCTAAAAGAAGAAAAACACGTACATTTTTAACAAATATCCTGAAATGCTCTGAACTTCTAGCAACCAAAACCAAAACTTCAGAAGTGTAAAACCGCTGTCATTGCAACAGAAAAAGGAGTCTAACTTATATGAGAGAATATGAGAGCAACAGCAACAGAATAAGTCCAGAGGTAATCAAAGTTGTTAAAATAAATATATAACATACAAAGGCAGTCCAAAGTCCTTATAACATATAAGACCTAAATTGTACCACATACGAACATTAAAAGACCATATATATTCTTTTGTGCCTAAATATGACAAGGAGCATGCAAACTTAACTCATTGACAATACTGATACACATTGAATAGTAAAAAACTAGCACATTGTCAACAAAATATAGGTTCCTAGCCATGTCCCTCTGAATGGGAGAAGAAACAGAAAATTACAGACATGAACAAACCAGAACTGGGGGATATGATGATGAGAATATCACGGAGATGTTAGCGCAACAATATTTTGGGTACTACTATGAATTGGTAGGTGAAGAGGATCCAAGTACTTACTTCCTCTTATAGGGATGCCCCTGTTTGGCCTCCGACCTTCAATATATAGTGGATGTCCATCAATATATACAGTAGAAGCCTGCATAAAATATAATTGAACAGTCATTATTAAAATAGAACTCAGGAATCAAATAAAACATCAAGAACAAGACAAACAAAATTCATGGCTGCAATAGAAATGATGAGGAACAAATAAACCAAATAGAACTGTTGATAGTTGGTGCTTGAATATGCATCTTTAGGCATCCTTTTCTTTCATTTCAGATATCAAACCATAATGGTCAAGCAAACAAGGAGGAAATTAAGACATTGAGAGGCTTTCATGAAATTACTTTACCATCATCAACCTGAACTCTATAAGGCTCGGCGAGGAAGAAAGATACAAATAAAGAATGTGGACCATATACATAATAGCTATTTCACATAATAAAATGAAAACTAAAATCTAAAGGGTAACAGTGGTCTGCATAAAATTCTAACAGAAAGAAAACAACTAACATAAAATGTACAGTAAGTAAACATCCTTGGAATGAAAGCAGACCTTGATTGCGTTATGGACACCAGAGAGATCCTCATATTCAACAAATGCATAGCATATATCAATATCCTGCACAAGACATCAAGTAAAAGTTTAAATTGTAGACAAGTCAATAGCCTGACCATGACTTGAGTGTAAAAAGTAAACATAACTAACCTTTCTTGTTCTGATAGCCACACCATCACGCCGGAGCTTACCAAATTTCTTGAATTCCACCTCAATTTCTGATGGAGCCATCGTAGTCGGCACATTTTTAACATATACGGACATTGCTTCTACAGAAAATATGATACCAGTCAAATAATCGATGACAATAATTCTTTAATCTTATTTCACAAAATGGTAACAGGTAGAGGCGTTTTAAAAAATCAGGACATGAAGTAGTATGCTACCTTCTTCTTCAAAACCTGATTCTTCGTAATGATCCGTTCCAGACCTTTCAACAGCATTTGATGACTCAATGGATGGCTGACTTGGTGGCTCAGGTGCCTGGTTCCACTCTGAGGAAGGAGGTGAAACCTTGTTGATGGACTGAGGCACAACTATTTGTGGAGCTTGCTTTTTCGCAACCTGTAAATTTTCAATTGATATAAAACCACTATCATCAGCATAACAGCCACAACAAAATTGCAGAAAGAAAACCATTAAAGAATTAAAATAATTAATTTCCAGATATTACATACAATGGAAGCATAAGTGAGCTTTTGACGCTCGCCAATTGGTTCCTCAACTGCTACAGGTAAATGGTCCTGTACAGGATTCACAACACTTTGAATTGGACCATTCGATTGAGGAGCAAAGTTATCCTCCAAGAAGTTGTCATCGTTCGAGACAGTCTGTAGCATTTCTTCGGAATAGTTGTAGTTATCAGTGGGACCATTGTCTTCAACAGTTGAAGCAACCACGTAATCCCTTCCCTGAACTTCTCCATCAAAAGCATAAGTAGGCACTGCAGATGTCATCACACAAGTAAACATGAGTAAACAATCAAAGTGGCAGTTCTAGCTAACAAACTGTGGATAAAATTTTCAGCATCAAAAAATTATAACAATACCTTGTTCATGAAATGCAGTAGAGGCATTCACTTTTGAGTCAAGATTGTTCTGAGTCATATAGACAGCATCCAGCTGGACAATTTCTTCGTCATCAACAAAATTAAAAATATCATTGAGAACAAAATAACCCTTTTCCTGTGGTGCAAGGAAAAAACTTTGGACAAACTTCCTCTTGTCCTCGAAACCTTTCAAAAGCACAGAACCTGAAGCCATCACAAAAACTCCTCCATTCCACGATTTCAACGAGTTAACTGACTTAATTTCTATAGCATTGCAGCTGAGCGACATAGTAAGTGAATGGATTTCCTGACAAGCAAGAAAGGAGCTCAATGAGAAAAACTATACTTCACTTAATTTTTAAATTAGCAGGCAAAAACACAGCTAAAATTTCAGAGAATAACAGATAACCTTACACATATCAGCAATGTGAATAGAATATAAGTATCCCCAGGATAAGGGGAAAATGAAATAACTAGCAATTGCTGCTAGCAATTTAAAATGACAACAGCCCCAAACTAAAAAGAGCAATCTTTAATGAAAAGCTCTCTGTAAAGTGTAGTAAACCTGTATTTCTCTTAAATTTCCTTGATGATTATTATCATACATTTTTATGCACATACAAGCAATCTCATCAAGTGAAAAACCGAATGAAACAGCAACAAATGCTTAGTTCTTGCTGAACACATAATACAGCAAAAAAATTAATTTTTATTCATCCGTACAATAACACACAGCCACAACAAACAAACAAACAAACAATCATTCATACCACATGAATAAAAATACATTCTTAAACCATTTCCAGACCCAAAAGTTGTTCTTCTCAAAGTCACAACAGAAAACCATTCAGTCACCCTAATTTAACAACCATCACAAGTAACTCCAAACCAATAACCAAAAAAGTGGAGTACATACCATCATCGATGTAGCCGTCTCTTGACTGTTTCCGTCAATCCTCATCACCGTACTGGCATCGCTGTAAAACTGATGCACGAACTCCGGCTGCTGCTGCAGCACCTGATAGTACTGCCCGACGAAGTACGATCCGACCTGAAATCAAAAGCCCCGAAATAAATCAGCAAACCAAACAAAACCCTACCGTACAACCAACAAACACGCAGGGCGGAAGCGGAGGCGGAGGCAAACCTGAGCAGCGGTTACGGGCATCTGAAACGGAGACGCCATGGGGTACGGGACCAAGAAATGGGAGGTGGAAAGGCGAAAAACCCTAGATCTGCAAGTGCTTTGCTAAACCAAGATCTGGATAGCTACTGCAGCATTCCCGGTCTGCGCCGCCGTACGGGTTTTAGGAGGGTTTGGGGTCACTGTGTGAGTGTGTGAAATCTATGACGAAGGAGAGAGTGTGATTGTTGTACTGCGGGGGAGGGGATTTATATATACGTGTGCGCTCACTCGGGTGTGTGTCACGGAGACCACTGATTTTAGCTGCTGCGGCTTTCTATTTCAGCCTTTTTTCAATTAAAATTTTTTTAAAAAAAAAAAAGGTTTTTTCCTTCTAGGGTAGAGTAATTTGTACTAGTACCCAAATTTACACAGTTGACTTTTCACAATTTTTTACAGTTAAAATTTAAAAATATATGTATAAATAAAATATACAAAATTACCTTTTTTAATAAACAAATGTACAATAGAACTAATAATATCTTATATGATAATTTGTTATTTATATATTAATTTATAATTACAGTCAAACGTTTCTAAGTTGACTTTGAAAAGTCAACTATGCACACCTCAATCGGCAAAATTAATATATTTACATATGTATAATCAAAAATGATATTACATTCATATTTTGATAATATGTTTTCAGTAATCTTACAAAATCTTGTATTTATACCCTTTTCTTTAGTACTCCAAAATCTTGTACTTGTAATCTGTATCTCAATCCAAATTAATTTAATTTAGTTCAATATATTCTATTGTTAGTTCACAAAGATATACTGATTTGAACTGAATTATGTATTATCCCGATTATTGAGTTCACAAAATCTCTTATAAGACGACCTTATAGTAACTCCATTTGATGTTGGTTTGATCTCATATTGAATGATTGATGTAATCAATAGAGTAATTCATACATATTGTTGTTTTGTAAAGTCCTACATGTGTAATTTGAAATTGTGCCAAGGATGTACATTTAATTTGTAACATGCTCTAACATGATAATTTAACATGATAAATTATACAAACAAGTTTTTAAACATACATCCCCTCATAAATTTCCTAGTGTACTTCATTCCTATGCCATTCTATATTCAAATGGTTGTGAAATAAGATCAAAATCTGCATTTCCCCGCTAAATTCCTCCAAATCTGTACTTTTCTCGATTCACCTATTCTTCTTCCCTTCTGCTAAGCTCACCCTCAAAGATCGTCCTTCCAACTCCTGCAAAACCAAGAACAACAGTTCATTCAGTACACTTGCGTTATAGCTCTCTCGACGATTGAAAATGCATAGATTTAGACATTGATCTGCACCTCAATTCAGGAGTTTATCTGCACCTCAATTCAGTTTGGTAAAATTTCAATTTTGTATATTGGCTAAGTTTTGATCTCATAATGTTTAATCTTAGTTCAGTTCAGTAGAAATAAGCTTGAGAGAAAAGTGATGTACCACTCCATTGAGAAAATTGAGGGCTGCTTCCATTTCATCCCTCGTTTCATAACACACGAATCCATACCCTCTCGATCGTCCTGTCTCACCATCGTATAGGACCCTTGCTCCGACCACTCTCCCATACTCTTGAAACGCTTCTGTCAAATGATCCGATGTGACTGTCCAAGATAAGTTCCCAACAAAGAGTTTATGCTCGGTTTCTGGATATAGTGGCTCCTTTGCTTTAGGCTTGTCTGACAGATTCACCCTCAAGGTTCTTCCGCCAAACTCCTGAGAAAGTTTAACGAGTACTAGAATTTAGAACCTTATCATTTTCTTGTAGAGGTAACCAGGAAACATGTGTAATAAGATTATTAGTATATTACCCTTCCATCAAGATTTTCAATGACTAAATTGCAATCTTCGACTGTGCTCATTGTCACAAATGCGAATCCTCGGCTTTTTCCTGTGAATCTATCATAAAGAACCTACAAAATAAAATGTGGTATTCAATCACACGGCAACAGAAACTTTTCCTTCAAACAAACTGCAGTCAGGACATGGTTGGAATAGAACGGATCAGACAACATTGTGCTAATTAACTATTTAAGCATGGCTCATCTGTTCTGTTCCCTTTATTAAGTAAGACTTGATTGTAATTTGTAAGAGTAATTCCTAGACTAACATAGCTAATATGCTCTTTAAACATTGCTTTCGAATAAACTACAGTTCTGACATGTGTAATTTCAATATCAGAGAACCTCGTGCTAGGCATGAATTTTTTTTAATGCTAAAATCTATAGAAATGAAGGAATTAGGCCATGTTCTTTTCAACCAAAAAAATAAATGAACTGCACTTATCTGACGAAATTAAACTAAAGTCCACAACTAAACTGAATTGATCCAAATTTAACTAGATACAACTAACTTGAAAAGAACAAAGCTTTAGTTCTTCAAATTCTGAGTGATACTGTATTAACTCTGATTCGTTTCAAATTTTCTAGATGAAGAAAGAAATGTGATGTTGAGAAAATACAGAACGACTATAGATCTTATCGACCAAAATGAACTACACTAATCTGACAGAATTGAACAGAACCTCCATCCTAGTATTTATTAGCATTCACAACTAAACAGTCTAAACTTAACTGATCAAAATTTTAATCGAGCTACAACTAAGCTGTAAAGAACAAGTCCCTAGTTCTTCAAATTCAGAGTGATACGTACTATACTAAATTCTGATTCGTTTCAAATTTTCTGATCAGATTCACCAAATGGAGAAAATAATGAGATGCTAAATGTCGTACGATGTCGAGAAAATAGAGAAGTACTATACAAAGAGATTATAAAGAGCCATGGAATACATTATATCTAGATACAGACAATAACACATTTCGTGATATAAGATCCATAAAAAATTATAACCAACTTCAAATAGTGAGATAAATCGTGACTGTATAAGTTACAAACAATATAATCAAAATATCAGCTCATATTAGCTCTATAGTACAATTCAGAATTCAGAAATATACCTCAATAAGCTCTGGGTTAGCAATTTCCTGAACTATCCCAGCAAGCTGTGCACTATCAACATTATAAGGCAAGTTCCCAAAATAAAGCTTAGTATTCACTTCAGTACTCTCTTCCTCCACTGCCGCCGCTGCCACCACCTCCTCCGTCGCTGCTTCCACTACCCCCTCTTCCTCCTCCTCCGTTACGGCCTCCTCCTCCGTTACAGCCACCTCTTCCTCCGCTACTGCTTCCACCACCTCCTCCTCAACCACAGCAGCTTCCTCAGCCACCGCGGCTACCACCATGGACCGCCTCCATTTATTCGACAAAGCTCCGATAACGCACGAGTGCTGGATTCGAAGCAAATGCGGCGTCGCGCAGGGCTCCAATCGGAGCATTCTAGCGGATGCAAGTTTGGGGCGGATGCAGCTGAGGCTCTGCATGGAAGTGGCGGAAATGGAGGAGGCAACAGCTGTTGCAGCCATTGTTGAGGATTTGGCGATGATCAGGAATTTGTTGAAGAAGATGATGAATGATGATGAGATCGAAAGAGTAGTAGAAGAAGAAGTGCTGAGTTGGAGGAAATATGGTGGAGGAGATTGTATGGGATAAGGTGAGATTCTTGATTCCTGACTGACTTCCAGGTGGAGTTCTCATGCTTCACTTTTTGTTGCTTTTCTCTAGTTTTTTGTGGTGTGTTTTAATCCACAGTGTTGGAAACTGAAAATGCATTTTCAACTTAGAGATTGAAATAGAAATATCTTTCTCATCCTCAAAAAATAAAAATAAAAATAAAAATAAAAATTGGCAAGTGAAAGGGTTATATTCATTTTCTAATTGTTATACATGTTCAAATAATATATTAGAAAAATTATCACCATTGAGCCCTGTTTACTAGAGCTTATTTCTTGATGTACTGAACTAAACTGAACTGAATTGAATTGAACTGAACTGAATTAACCTGAATTTCATCAAATTGCATTTTCACTGAACTGAACTGAACTGAACTGAACTGAACTGAACTGAACTGAATTGCACTGATCTGAACTGAACTGAACTGATCTACGGATAAGCTCTGGTAAACAGGGCCTTAGTCTCACTAAATAATCATACTTAGCCCGATTTGCTAGAGTTTATTTCTTGATGTACTGAACTGAACTGAACGGAACGGAACTGAACTGAACTGAACTGAAGTAAAAATTGATGTATTGAAAAATGGAATCAGCATGACTGAATCAAATTACATTTTTACTTAACTGAACTGAAATGAACTAAATTTTAGAACTGAACTGAACTGATCTACAGATAATTCTGGCAAACAGAGCCTTAATATGTAAAAAACAGAACATGAACAAGAGAACAGGTACTCAAAACAGTTTTAAAATTAAGGATGAATTTGCAATTTTAAAACTTTTTCCGTCGGATTTAACGGAGCAACTTAACAGATTGCCCAGCCACTAGCCAGTGATGGGACATGATTTTCCATTGCCGCCTCTTTCAAGCTCTCACACACATACACACAGTACCACTGCAGCTCCTCTTCAGGCTCCGATTGGTATCAACATTGCCCGACTTAAAGCCCCTCAACTCAAAGCTCTCAGGCTACATGAGAGATGGCCGTGTTGAAGACGCTCAGAACCTGTTCGACGGAATGTCTCACAAGAACACAGTCACCTGGAACGCCATGATCAGAGGGTACCTTCAAAATGGGATTGTTGAGAAAGCCTTGATCATGTACAGTCAAATGCCGGTTCGCGATACATTCTCGTATAATACCATCATCTCTGGGCTGATGAAGTGTGGGGATGTGGAAGGTGCTGAGCAGGTGTTTAAAAGTATGGTTGATAAAGATGTTGTGACATGGAACTCTATGATTTCTGGGTATGTGAATCATGGGATGGTGGACGATGCGACTCGAGTGTTTCATGACATGCCAGATAAAGATGTGGTTTCTTGGAATCTAGTGATAGCCGGGTTGGTGAAGATCAAGAAAGTAAATTTGGCTGAAGAGTTCTTTAGGAAGATCACTGTTCCAGATGTTGCATCCTGGACTATAATGATGAAGGCGTTTTTAAGCGTGGGGCGAATTGTTGATGCAAGACGGTATTTTGATGATATGCCTGTGAGGGATGTTCAGGCTTGGGAGACTATGCTAGCTGGATATTTGAAGAATGGATATGTTTACATTGCTGAAGGTTTGTTTCATAAGATGCCTGAAAAGCATCCTAGTACGTGGAATCTAGTCATCAATGGCTTGGTGAATGCCGGTAGGATAACTGATGCTATGAAGCTCTTCCAGGTGATGCCTCAGAAACATGAAAGACTATGGAATTTAGTCCTGTTGGGTATGATAAGAAATGGATCAGTGAGAGAGGCTCATACATTTCTTGAAAAATACTGCCTTGGTGATGCAGTTTCATGGACAAATATAATCATCGCTTACTTTGAATTAGGAGAGGTCGAGAATGCTATGAAGCTATTTGAATCGATGCCCTTTCGCGACACAACAGCATGGAATGCTACTTTATTTGGCTTAGGAGAACATGATCTCTCTGAAGATAGTGCAAGGTTGTTTATTAGGATGAGGGAAAAAGGTCAGAGCCCAGATGAAGCCACATTTACAAGTGTTTTTGTACTTTGTTCAAATATGGCATCTTTAAACCTTGGTAAGCAGACTCATTCACTAGCTATGAAAGCCGGATTAGATGATTTCACATCAGTAGGTAATGCTATGATCAACATGTACTTCAGATGTGGAAGCATGGAGTCTGCATTCTATCAGTTCTCTGTAATGCCATGCCCCGATATCATATCCTGGAACTCTATCATCTGTGGTTTAGCTCACCATGGGAAAGGCGAAAAAGCCTTAGCTGTGTTTGAGAACATGAGATCAACTGATGTGAAACCCAACCAGATAACATTTGTCGGTGTTTTGTCTGCCTGCAGCCACGCAGGGCTGGTGGAGCAAGGTAAAAACTTCTTCAATGTGATGAAAAACGAGTACTGCTTGGCACCATTGACTGAGCATTACACGTGCATTGTCGACTTATTGGGTAGATCCGGGCTCATAAACGAGGCTCTGAACATTTTGGATCAAATGAGAGCCAATGGACTTGAAGTACCAGCAAGCGTGTGGGGGGCCTTGTTAGGGGCATGCAGAATGCACAAGAACTTGAGTGTCGGTGAAATAGCAGGGGAAAGGATTCTGGAACTCGAGCCATCGAATTCTGGGATGTATATGATGATGGCTGAAGTTTTTCTCGCTGGTGGAAGAAGAAAAGATGCAGAGAAAATGCGGGTTCGGATGAAAGACAATGAAGTGAAGAAGCAACCTGGTTGTAGCTGGATTGAATCCAAAAACAACAGTTACGTATTCCTCTCTGGAGATCGGACGCACCCTGAGTTTCTCAGCATTGATTGTGTTTTAGAGTTGGTGTATTCGGAAATGGGTGCAAGAAATTGAAGATTTTTTTTTTTTTTTTGTGAAATAGATATGTATCACAAAGGTTTGAAATAGATACTATATACCACAAGTCTCGAATACATTCCTTCATTCAGAACTAGAAACCCTGGAACATGTATATGCTGAAAGTGATTTTATTACAGATTGGATGAGCATCGCCAGAAGATTGAAACAAAGTTAACAAACAAGCAGCTACTGATACAGAGACACTAACTTAATATATTCAAAGTAGCCACTTGGGAAACCTTGTACGAATCCGGTCCCTGAAGCCTTTCGATGAATTCTTTGGGCATGCCCACGAGCTCTAACTTTTGAAGGGACTTCATGGAAGTGATTTCCTCTGGAAGATTTTTCAGCATTCTGCATTTCCTGATTCTGAGACATTGTACTTTTGATAATGCACCGTTCTCCAAACATATCTCCTCAAGTGCTGGTGCAAAATTCAGCTCAAGAAAATTCAGCCGATAAAACCCATTTTTGGGTATCACCATCCTCTCCCCACCGTATGTGTCATACAATTTAAGAAATGATAAACACTTCATCGTGGCGAGCATTGGCATGAGATCATCGTCAAGGAATAGGTTTTTCAAATATAAGCGAGATAGATTTGGAGGCAGTGGAGGAAAGGCAAATGGGGACGACCAACCTTCAACTATTTTGAGTTCATTTAAACGGTTGAGTTTATATATCTCATCCAATGATAGATCATCACATGGTATGAATGGTACATAACGATTGAATCGCAAAGTCAGTGAGCTAAGGCACCTGAGCTGAGAGAGTAACATGAACATTTTATCCAAATTCGTTTTTTGTGAGATCCAAATTCCCAACTTTTCAAGACTTGTCAAAGCCATTACAATGTTGGATTTCATCAGATCAGGGTAATATAAATATGATAGACTCCTTAGTCCTTTTAATCCCTCGAAGTTCAGTGGTCCGCCACCATTGAACCTCACAATAGATGATTTCAAATGCAGTAGAGACCCAAGTTTCATCACAGATCTAGGAAACGTAACTTTCCAACTGTGCACATTTAAGAATTGTAAGTGCTGCAATCGACCCAAAGAAGGAGGTAACTTGTTAATATTGAAT
This sequence comes from Cruciata laevipes, assembly GCA_963678965.1. Classification (NCBI taxonomy): domain Eukaryota; kingdom Viridiplantae; phylum Streptophyta; class Magnoliopsida; order Gentianales; family Rubiaceae; genus Cruciata; species Cruciata laevipes. The sequence goes on from OY787635.1 coordinate 20,093,390, forward strand.
CCATTCAAACCAATGTACCTCAATAGACTCATGTCACCAATATCTTTGGGCAACTCCTGGATTTTTGTATCTTCCAAATCCAACACTCGGAGTAATTTAATTCCTTTGAAGTTAATCCTTTCAAATTGCGTAGTTTTGAAAATAAACAAGGTCCGAAGACGAGGATTCAAATATTCCAAAAATGGAAAATCATGAGCAGCAAGATGTGTAGACTTTCTTGATATTTCCCTATAATCGCTTGCAACAATGTCAAGGAAATTTTCATCCCGACCCTTCTTGATAGCGAGATCTCGCAATAGATCATGGACTCGGCAACTTTTCATCTTATCATCAACGGTTAGATATGCCACTTGAACCAGATTTCTCTTGATGAGTTGCTCTAGGTGATTTCCTGCAATCTCTTCCAAACATTTTGATCCTTCACCCTTACCGACTATTCCTTCAGCGACCCAAAATCGAGCCAATTTTTCCACGGAGATCTCGTGATCTTCAGGGTAGAGTCCCAAATATTTAAAGCAAAATTTGAGCTCTGGAGAAAGATCGTGATAGCTTAGTTCTAGAATAGCGGAAAATCCATTCGTACCTCTTGACAAATGGCCATTAATGTCATTAAGCACATTTTCCCACTCACTCTGCAACATATTCTTCTGGTGTAGTAGTCTCGCAATAGTTGCGATTGCTAGTGGCAGTCCCCCACATTTTTTCACAATCTTCCTTCCAATGTCTTCCAAAAATGAGGGACACTTCCCGTCACTAAATATATTTTTAGAAAATAGTTCCCAACTGTCTCCATCTCCTAAAGTTTGCAACTCATACGGCTTGAGAAATGAACTTGCATGTTGAGCAACACTCTTAATGCGGGTAGTAAGTAGCACTCTTCCCCCCTCACCCTCATCAGGAAAGGCCTCATCAAGAACATCCCAAACTTGTTTCTGCCAAATGTCATCTAGTACTACAAGATATCGTTTGCCTTTCAAACACTGGTATAGATTTCTCTTCAAATCAACATCATCCATCTTTTCCAACCGGTCCAATAAGTCATTGGTTGTTAGTTCAACTTGTTTTATTATCCCCTTAACGATTTCCCTGAAATTGTATCTCTCAGAGACATAAATCCAAGCATGACATGAAAACTGAACCTGCACTTGAGAACAGTTGTAAATTTGTCTAGCTAGTGTTGTCTTGCCAATACCTCCCATTCCCGTGACTGAAAACACAAAACGATTACAGTCTTCTTTTAGAATTTGTGAAACGAGGAAGGCAACTTTCTCGTCAATTCCCACAACAATATTTTCTTGAGAATAGGGAACGGTGGCCCGAAGAAGGCGCAACTCTTGGGCATGCTCACGAGACCCCTCTCCAAGTTTCTCGATGCCATACTTTTGACGATTATCATCAATGGCTCTAATTCTTAATTGTATGGATTCAATTCGCTCACCAACTTTGTTGTGATAGTAGATTCTGACTGGACAGTAAGCAAACCTGTTTTAACAGAATTCTTAGATGAAAGTCATGTTTGGTGTGTATAGGTGTCAAAATGTTATACCATGTAATATTTGGGTGAAACAAGGGATTAATTCATGTTTTTAAATTTTGGTAGTTATTCAAAGAAATTAATTAATGTGTATATAAAATCTTTTGACAGTTATTCAAAGAAATTAGTTCATATGTATTTACAAGTAAATAGGTGTATTTTGGGGTACACACAAAATAACAATTACATAAAAATAATAATACAAACCCATGAACTAGCTAAATAAACGTATGAAGTATCCCTTATATAATTATCATAAAATGATTTATTTTTTTGAAAACATAATAAATTTTGATTGTAGTATACTTTTGACTTTTGAGCGAACCACGCGTGTAACTTATGTAACTTAGTGTTGTAAATTTTGGAGGGAAATATGTATATTTTAACCTGTTCCAGCCCAACTTCTAGACCCCCATATTTTGGTTTGTTTTCAACAAATTGCAATAAGATCCCTAATCATAACTTATGATATGACCGCCTATATACAGTGGACTTTCCGAAAGTTTAAATATTTTCTAGGGTTGATGTTGGGGCAATAAATAAGTTATTCAAAAAAATGGTCCAAGATTCTCGATGGGCTGTTTTATTGACCTCAATGCTAATGTATGCCCATGTACATTGAATAATAAACGTTTTTCTAGCTTCCGCAAGAATTGTGTGGGAGTCGTCTTCAAACCATTTTCTTAAAAAGAGCTGACTATACAAATTAATACTACTGATAGTTGGTTCTTACTTATTACTTAACTCTTATTAAAATTAATGACTTGACTTCTAACACCCTTGATCTTACCTATGAAGATAATTATAATAGTTATTCGATTGTGTGTGGAATAACCGATGTTGTAATTATTTAGGCTAAGTCAACCGATAACCAAAAATTGATGTGATTATTTTCCTATATTAATTAATTTGATAAAAAAGGCGACACAAGACAAACATATATCATATAATTACCATATTGACGATTTAATGGAATCTAATTAAACTACACCCACATGTTTGGTCAAGTGGGTAAGTGTCTTTTCTTCTTCTTTCTTCTTTCTTTTTCAGATTTTGCCAAACTCAAGTTTATATCGCATTTGAGAGAAAGTTCCCTTTACTCAGCTCCCCAAAAACAAGATCTAGTTTTTGAGGGGAGGTGACCGCCGGCGCCTCTCGCCGCGCCGGTCACCTCCCCGCCCCTATTTACGTTTTCAGTTCTTAGGTAGCTTCGTCATCTCTTCTAAAAAAATCATAGATCCAGGGCCCGTTGCCGGAGCCGACTACCAGGCAGCGCCATCTCCGTCCTTAGTTTCCACCCGCGAGTTCGGCGTCGACATTTTCAGATCGGCTCGGCCGTTAGGTCGACGCCCAGAGCTCTAGCTCCGGCCACTCCACGGCCGGGGCATCGCACTGCGCCGGATCGGGTCATCCGCCAAAGATCCGGCGCCCGACAAAGACAGCACGATGCAAGGATTGCGTCGGCAGGAAGACGGGCAGAGCTTAGCATATCCGATGACGGACAGGCAGCGGCTCACCCAGCTGGGTTGTTGGCGCTCCTGACTCGGTTCGGTTCAGACCGGCTCGGGTCGGTTCGGTCCAATTTACAGGCTTTGGTTCTAGCCCAACTAGAGGATGGGGTGGGTTTTCCTTTTCTTTATATTGATGTAGTTTTTATGAATAAGGTCAGGAATATTTGAACTGGATATTATTTGTCAATCTTAGTTTACCGGACGGGTACATTTCGGTTTCGGAAACTTTGGTTGATTTCAACTCTTGTTTATGTGTGGTTGGTAAGGAGAAATCCGAGTCAGAGTAGTAATTATACGTACTTTCTGGCGATATTGTCCTCAATATAAACTAGATTTGTAGACCGTGGAAGTTAGTTTTTGCAGATTCTCTCGTGTTAGATAATATTTTAGTTCAAATTTCTATACTATGTGGTATTTGCTAGCCAGTTAGACCTGGATTGGTTGGAACCTGCACATATTATTGATCTTATTGCAGGGGATAGGATTTGAAATTGGTTTTTTTGCAGAATTGTCCTGACAGTCTTGGAGAGTATCATTGCCCATCTGTTTGTTATATCTCTCTTAACCCTTAATTGGCGAGAGGGTAAACCCCATGGGCTTCTGGACTAGGTAACATTTTAGACATTTTGTGCCTAGACTAGTAGACTTCGATTAGGTAGTTTAGAATGTGAGTTAAGGTGCTACGTTTGTCAGGTAGTTCGATACTCTCGAGTATTAGACCGTAGATTTTTATGATGTATCCCATTTTTGATGTAAGCCTTCGGGCACAATAGCCTTTGGGCACCACGGCCTTCGGGCAACACCTTGCTTCCGGGCGAAAGTCTAGGAAATTGCCTTCGGGTAACACATTGCTTCCCGGCGAAAGCCTAGGAATTAGCCTTCGGGCAACTCAGCATTCGGGCCACCTTTGTAATTTATTTTATTTGGCTTGAGGACCGTCAATAATCCTCCAGATTTCATTTAAAAAAAGAAAAGTTGTCTGATTACTTATTGCATAGATCAAGGATCAAATTCTTACAAATGTAGATGTAAGCGCGCGGGTAAAAAATAGAATGAAGTTGGTGTGAATAATTATTTTCCTAAATATGTTAATTAAAAGGCTAACCTAAATATATTAATTAATTTGATAAAAAAAAACATGTATATGGGTACATAAACTACATTACATTTAAAAGTTGTTAATAAATGATAGATAAGAATGTTAATCAAACGCATTTGAATTATTTTTTTTCCAGTCATAGGGATAATTGTCCCTTTTTCCCTACATTAACCGCAAGGTACACTACGATCGACCACAGTTGAATAAAAAAGAAGTAAATCATGATTATGAGAAATTTAAATATTTAATTACCTGATGAAGCGTGGCATCCTTTTTATGGATTCCATTTTGGTGATAAATAGCTCCACTGCATCCTCTGCATCAATGCTAACATCTCTGACCTGTGACACCCAGATGCGAATCAATGCATCTTCGTCTTGCTTCCTGTCTGCATCTTCCAGAAAACACCTCATCGTCTCCAGCTCATTCTGCAGGTTCTGCACTCGATCATTCACGCCTCTCAAGAAACCTATTTTATCTCTTAACAGAGTTCCGATAGTCTCAATTGCGACAGATATCGCTGTTTCCGCCATATCTGGGGAACTAGAAGTGGCTTTTGGGGATGATGATTGATGCAGCGGTATTTATGTAGGGCAAAACAAGAATTCTTTGGAGAAAGGCAAAGAATCTAAGTCGGTGGTCATGAGAAGGAAAGAATAACTTTGTTTATGAAGTGGTGAAAAAGGATTACATTAGCTTGCAAGTATGAGTTTATGTCCAAGATGCCTAGAGGTGTTTTGGAGGATATAATTTGCCTAAAATTTAAATTTAGCATTCTGGAAAATGTTCACATTTTGATTAAAAAGTATCAATAGATTAAGACATTGGAGTAAAACTAGATACATTGAGAAACAAATATCTTGACTTTGCACAGCACAAAACGAATATCGGTGCCCCTTAAAAAAACTGAAACCATAATTTTAAAGTTTCATATTTTTATTTGGTTAAAGGTTTAAATCTATTCAATTCAGTTCAAAATATATTTATATATTTTTTAGTTCAGTCCAATTTTTATTATTAAATGTAACTTTTTATTACGATGATATATGATAAATTTCAAAATCATTTCAATTCAGTTTCGTTGAGTTAAATATATTTAAATTTATCAGAGTTCGGTTAAATAATATATTTAAATTTATTTCAGTCCAGTTCAATAAGAAATAAACTACAGCAGATAGGGATATCTGAATATATTTAAAAATATTTCAGCTCAGTTCAATAATTATTTTGTTAAAATCTTCGTGCAATGATATATGATAATTTTCAAAATTATTTCAGTTTAATTAAATATTCAGTTTATTATTTATTTAAATTTAATTAAGTTTAATACAGTTAAATTCAATAACAAATAAGATCGGACAAACCAGCGTTATTGCAAAGGGTTGATGATTTTGCTCCTTAAGCAAATTTTTACACTTATTGCAGACAAATTTTAGCTAGACCAAGTCTGAAGAGGAAATTAATGATAACAATTTCTACCAAGTCTGATAGATATTCAAACTAGCTACTTGGGAAACCTTGTACGAGTCTGGGCCCTGAAGCCTCTCGGTGAAGCGTACAGGCATGTCCACAAGTTCCAACTTTTGAAGAGACTTCACGGAAGTGAGCTCCTCCGGAAGCATTTTCAAGCTACCGCAAGCCCGGATTCTGAGACACCGGAGCTCCGGCAATGCATCTTCCTCCAAGGATATTTCTTCCAGTCCATGTAGTCGCGCCAACTCGAGAAACTTCAACTGACGAAATCCATTCTTCTGTACAGTCATTTTCGCCCCTAAGTTTGTAGAAGACAGTTTCAGGAATGAGAGGCTTTTCATCGAAGCAAGCATTGGCATGGGATCATCGCCAAGGGTTGTTTTGGTAAAACAGAGGCGAGTTAGATTTGGAGGCAGAGGAGGTAAGACACTCATCCAGGCTTCGTGTATCGTGAGTTCACTCAGACGATCGAGTCTTTGAAGCGCTGCCAAAGATGGAAGATCTATTTTGCAAACAATCGATGGACCAAATTGATGAGAACTGTGGAAAAGAAAGCGCAGATTCAGTGAGCTGAGGTGCCTTAGTCAAGACAATTACATGCTAAGTTTGCTCATGTCTGCTTCGCCTGTTATCCAAATTCCCAACTCTTGGAGACTTGTTAAAGTCACAAGGTTGGTGTTGATCAGCTGAGTGTAGATTATGGATGACACGCTCCTTAGTCCTTTTAGTCCTTCGAAATCCAGTGGTTTTCCGTCGTCAAATCTCACATGTGTCGATTTGAGATACAGTAGAGATTCAAGTTTCAGCACCGCTCTTGGAAATTTAACTGAATGATCATTGCGGACATCTAGAAATTGTAAATGCCGCAATCGACCCAAAGAACGAGGTAGCTTGGTGATAGGAGTTCCTCTCAGCCCCAGGTACCTCAACAGACTCATTTTACTAATCTCTTTTGGCAACTCATGAATTTTAGTGCCCTCCAAATCCAACACTCGAAGGAGTTTGATTCCTCTGAAATTATAGCCCACGGAATCCACATCAAATACATCTATGGAAATGAACAAGAAAGTTCGGAGACGAGGATTTAGATATTTAGAAAATGGACAACCATGAGCAGCAAGATGTGTAGACATCCCTGATATTTCAAGACGATCGCTTGCAAGGATGTGGAGGAAATTCTCATCCTTGCCCTTCTTGATAGCGAGGTCTCTTAACAGATCATGGACTCGACAACTTTTAACCTTATCATCCACAGTTAGCCGCGCCACTTGAACCAAATTTCGGTTGATGAGTTGCTCTAGGTAATTTGTTGCAATGTCTTCCAAACATTTTGATCCTCCACCCTTGCCACCTATTCCCTCTGCAACCCAAATTCGAGCCAATTTCTTCACGGAGATATCTAAATCTTCAAGGAAGAGTCCCAAATATTTAAAGCAAAATTTAAGCTCCGGTGAAAGATTAGAATAACTTAGTTCTAGAATTGCCGAAACCCCATTTTTACCTCTTGACAAATGACCAACAATGTCATTAAGCACACTCTCCCACTCACTCTGCAACATTTTTTTCTGCAACAACAACCTTGCTATGGTTGTGATCGCTAGTGGCAAACCCCCGCATTTTGTCACAATCTTTTTACCCACTTCTTCCAAAAATGAAGGACACATTCCATCAGCAAATGCTTTTTTGATAAACAGCTCCCAACTATCTTTGTCTCCTAAAGTTTGCAACTCGTAAGGTTTGATAAATGAACCAGCATGTTGAGCAACGCTCTTACTGCGGCTAGTAATTATCACTCTCCCCCCCTCACCCTCGTCGGGAAAAGCCTCATCAAGAACATCCCAACCTTGTTCTTGCCAAATGTCATCGAGTACCACTAGATATTGCTTGCCTTTCAAACACTCGTGTAGCTTTCGCTTCAAATCAACATCGTCCATTTTCTCCAACTGGTCCAGCAAGTCATTGGTTGCCGGTTCAACTTGTTTTATGATCCCTTTGACCATTTCCCTAAAATTGTATCTCTCAGAGACACAAATCCAAGCACGGCGTGAGAATTGGTCCTGCACTTGAGAATGGTTGTAGATCTGTCTAGCTAGTGTTGTCTTGCCAATACCTCCCATTCCCGTGATTGGAATCACAGAACGACCACGATCTTCTTTCAGAATTTTTGAAACAAGGAAGGCAACTTTTTCTTCAGTTCCCACAATGTTCTTCTCTTGAGAATAGTGAACAGTGGCACGAAGAAGGCGCAATTCTTGGGCATGCTCATGGGTTCCCTCTCCAAGTTTCTTGATGCCATACTTTTGACGATTGGCTTCAATGTCTCTAATTCTTGACTGTATGGATTCAATAAGTTTACCAACTTTGTTTAGATGACAGATTCCCATGGGAAAGTAAGCAAACCTGTTTTAATAGAGGTGTTAGTGTACTGATGTCAATCGTTAATCCAAGAATCTAAATTACTTACCTAATATGACTCATCTTACTTAATGGTTATTTCTAACTTCTTATATAATAGATAAAATAAAGGGAAAATATGCATTAGGCGCAGTGGAACTTTCATTATTTGAAAGAAGGGTGTAATTTTAGTATAATTTCTAGAAAGAGCAGTAATTAATTAATTCATATTTTCTTAATAAGAGTATTTTACTAAAGACACTAATACCCTTCTTTTGGTTATTTTTGTTTAGTTTAAATTAAAATCGATTCTAGTCAAATAAGTTTAGTTAAGTTTCATCTCAAAATTTTATTTTAAGTTCAATTAAATTAAGGCCCCGTTCGGTGACAAGAGTTTTACAGTGCGTTTAGCTTTTTTGGTTAAATATAGATAGTTGACTGGTCAATCAGCTCTTTCAAGTGTTTGGTGAGGAGAGTTTTCAAATTAGCTTTTTTGGTGAAACCTCTGATTTCTGAAACGCTAGAAAGAGCAGCGTTTGTAAAAAGTTAATCAAAGAAATATCTTTTTTATCCTTATCCCTCACAAATTTCCTTTCTTAATTAATCAAATTCCTTTTAAAAATAATTTATATACGTACACAATTTGTAAAATTAAAGTACGTATATTTGCTTTTTTTAAAAAAAACAAAAGTACGCATTTTTGCGTACGTACGTGCATTTGAGATTTAAAAAATATAATATTTTCAATTTATTTTTAAAGTATTACACATATTAAAATTAAAATGACACCAAAATAAAAAGTTCAAGTATTTTAATTCTAAATTTTTAAAAATAAATAAATGTAGATATATTAATAAAGAATAATAATTCAAATAATAACCGAAATATATATTCTAAACATATGTTATTGTGAAAATTTCAACCATTTTAATATAAACATTTATTTTTTTAAAATAAATGTAAGTATATTAATAACGAATAATATTTCAAATAAAAGTAAAATAGATAAACATATTAGTAATAAAAATAGTTTTTGATATTTTAAAACAAGTAATACACACTACATAAAAATAACTTATAATAAATTTTACTAATGTCTATTTCAGTCATTTAACAAAACAAAACAGCTAACAGCTAATTGTTATTCACCAAACATCTAAATACAAACAGCTAGTCAAACCGCTAGTCAAAACAGCTAATAGTATCCGCTAACAGCTAACAGCTGATAGAATCCGCTAACAGCTAACAGCTGATAGCCAAACGAGGCCTAAGTATAGTTCAATTATTAGCATTCAAAAAATTCCATTAAGTTCATTTGATTTCATTCATTTAAAATCAGTAAACTAACTGCTTCTTCTTCTACTTCATTTAAAGTTATTCAAATTCATCTTTGCTACATTAAATTTAAAATTCAGCTTCATTAAAGTTCTGCCTTTAATTTAATAAATCACTTTTATTGAACTGAACTGAAATCAACTTAAAGCAAAAGTTAGCTAAAATTGAATAACTTAAACTAATTGAATTAAATTGAAACAATTAAAAATGGAATGAAACTGAATTGAATTTTGCTAAAATTTGTCTTAAGATGTACTAAAAAAATTAAACTAAATTGAACTGATTTCAACCGAATATTAATAAACTCAATTTATTTTTTAAAAATCAAAAGGTGAACTTAAATTAACTAAACTAGAACTAAATAATTGGAGTAAAAATAAATTTAATTGAACTAAAACTAAAAATTTGAGATGAAATTGAATTTAACTGATTTGATTAAATTTTAATTAAATAGAAGTAAACTCAGTGAAACAAAACTGAAAACCTAATTGAATATTAATGAATCAAAACTAAAATAATGAAAATAAGGGTATTAATGTCTTTAATTAAATAATTATATTAAGAAAAAATTAACTAATTAATTACCGCCCTTTCTAGAAATTATGATAGAATTACACCCTTCTTTCAAATAAAGAAAGTTCTACTAGCCTGATACATATTTTCCCTAAAATAAAACGGTTTTTCTAACGAGTGCCCATGGGCACTCGTTAATACGATGAAATTCCATGGATTAGTGTGTAGTTAACGTTGGTAATTGTAGGAGTAATTAATTGCGATCAATTCTACGTTACTTACGTATGAATGCATTAAATTTACTTGATAAACTCATCTGTTTTTCTTAATTACTTTATATTTACCACATACTTTGTTTCTTTTAACGGTAAACACATCCAGTACTATATATTTACCACTTGCCTTTGTTTTTTTTACCGGTAAACACATCTATTTATAATCCGTTTCTTTGTATTTTTTATGGATAATTATTCATCTTCACAACATCAGTATTCAATGGTTATATTTTAGCGTTTATAAACCCACCAAACATTACTATAACAAAAAATTGTATTACTTGTATACGGATAGCTTTGTAAATGATGTATATGAATTTTTTTGAAATAAAATACATGTAATAAACATATTAAACACTAATTAAGCAATGATAAATTCTAACATATAAAATATTATTATCTTGAAAATTTTATCGAATGATATATTATTTAAATATAATAAACACAATCTATTTTGAATTTAAATACACAGTGATTTCAAATTGAATAATATCCATTTAAGATATTACCATGAATAATTATCAATCGTTAATATAATTACCGTGAAAGAATCCAAACACATGGTAAATATAAAGTAACTATACAAATAAATGTATTTACCAAGTAAAATTAATGCATTCCCATCCAATTAATGTAGAGATCATCGTAAATAATTGATTCTGCAATTACCAACATTAACTACACAATTATTTATGGAATCTCATCCTGTTAACGAGTGCCCATGGGCACTCGTTAGAAAAACCGAAAATAAAATTATACACAATATTAATGAAACACAAACACTTTATGAGGCGGCTTCATTATGATGCATCTGAGGTTGCTTGATAATATAGCCGGATGATGATTTTCATATTATCAAGTAAACTCAAGCTGCCACACAAGATACCTTTCTCCAAATGAAATTAATCTTATCAATGCAAACAAATTTGGGTGGATTTGTGGGATCTTCAGGTGCCCGGTTCCCCAATAAATTTATTTCCTTGGACATAATTTAATTTATGATAAATTATTATTCTTTATTATATAAAATAAATAAATAAATGAATGTAAAATGAAATAGATTTTGATGTTTCAATCTTATCCAAGTTTATGTGTTTGAAAATGATTGTAAATAGGGGTGTAAATGAACTGAGCCGTTCGTGAGCAACTCTCGAGCAACTCGGTCAACGCTCGAGTTCAAACTCGGGTTGACCAAACTCGAGCTCGAAATCGAACTCGCTCGTCTATATAATGAGTTGAGCGCGAGCACATTTTTACCAGATCGATAGGCTCGACGAGCTTATCGAACAAACATATAATATATTATTATCATGAATTTTATTTAAATAAGGAAAATATTTTAGAATAAAAAATTAAATGGGTAAGATATATAATAAATGAACACATTCAGGTTGTTCTTTATTTTTTATCTAAAAATATCTTATTTTCTACAATTTTGGTTAGAATAGCTCATAAATGAGATCTAAATAAGACAAGTTAGCTTGATTTTGAACTTACTATTGAATTTTACGAACTGAGTTGACTCGACTTTTATTGGACTCGGAGTCAACTCGAGCACTTAAAAAGACAAACGAGTCGAGCTCGAGCACATTTTTTTATGATCGGTAGAGCTCGAGCTCGAACTCGAACTCGTAAATTTTTAACGAGTTCAAACTCAAGCACATCTCTGTTCGAACTCGACTCGACTCATTTACGCCCCTAATTGTAAATACCATAACAAGTTTGGTGTTTCATTTTTCAGTATATATTATTAATTATTATTTAAGAGTCATTTATAGTTTTATGAATCTTATATGATTATTTGATAAAAGTAATTACCTGATGAAGGATGGCTTCGTTTCGATGGATTCCATTTTGGTGGTGAACAGCTCTATGGCATCCTCTGCATCAATGCTAACATCCCTCACTTGCGACACCCAGTTCCGAATCAGCGGGTCTTCGTCTTGCTTTCGGTCTGCATCTTCCAGAAAACACTTCATCGTCTCCAGCTCCTTCTTGAGGTTCTGCACTCCATCTCCCACGCCTTTCAGGAACCCGATTTTATCTCTTAACAGAGTTCCCAGAGTCTCAATTGCGAAGGAAACCGCTGCTTCCGCCATCGGAAAACTTGGCCTGGATTCCGGCCAGGTTTGAATGGTGCAGCAAGGCGGGGAGAATGCTCTGTACATATATGTAGGGTGGAAAAAGTATTCTTTGGAGAAATTAGGGCAAGGAATCGAAGTCGGCTATGGATGAGAAGAAAAGAATAACTTCACTTTAGTAAAGTGAATAAGAACTATTTTAGCTTGCAAGAGTTTATGTACAAGATGCCTCATTATGGCAAGATACCTTGTGAGTTGTGAATGAAACATAAAGTTTGTTTTTATAAATAGATTCCTATAAATGTTTGGCTCCTATAAAATGACTCAAGTAATTAAAATAATTGTGGAGTAGTCCACCAACTTGTAGAAGGTGCTCTACTTTTGGGCATGCCCTTAGCGTAAATGGACATTATAGAAGACGCTCCCCAACTCTAAAAGTGGCCAAATTATAGCTCAAACTCCAATTTAAATGTATTTTTAAGCCTTCCATCAGCCTTTAATTCCATTGACAGTTGCTCACTTGCACTACTAATTAACCCAATTTTTGCATTCTGTTTTGTCATTTTTCTCTTAATACAATTTCGTACCCCTCTAAATTCTCCATTGAAGTAATATAGTTCCAAAAAATTAAAATATTTAATATTAAAACACGAAAATTTTGCCAGGATAATTTCTTTCACATTCATTTTGGGATAAGGTGCTTCCACAATTTGTTACATGTACATTTTAATTCCTTCGTCTATACTATTCAACTCTTCATTTTTAAAAAAAATTACAATTATTTTTCCCATCACATATATTAATAATTTTTTTTAATTTCATATATTTTCAGTTCCTTACATCTTTTATTTTTACAATTAATAAAAAAATTATACATCTATCATACTTTATATATTTTTTATAATCTTTTGAATTTGTTTTAAAAATTAGTTAATTATAAATTCCGGCAATGCCCAAGTGGCCGTATTATTTAGTTAAAATAAAAATAAAACCCAACCCGATATGGTTCACACGGTGGCGGGTTCGTCGACTTTTGGTTGTGCCTTCTTATAAACTCTGCAAGACATCTAAACTTGGGCTCCGGATGCTTCCTACAGGCGGCGTTACGGTGGCCGGAGGCTGAGGCTCCAGTAAGACCCACCTCTTAATATGGTTTTCTAAGTGTTGTGGAGAAGTAGCGTTTTAGCTGCATGATTTTCTCTCATCTTTATTGTTTTCATTCCAGTTATAATTTTATGTTAATTTCCATTTCTACATGTTTTGAAGCTGGTTAATTGTTTGTATTTGTATATGATGAATCGAATTCTCTCCGTGTTGCCTGCTTTGGTGATTAGTTCTTGATTGTAATTGGCACTTTCCGTGTTCATCATTTTAAAATGTGAACAGTTGGAGTAGACTTGTAATTTTCTTTTGAACTTTCTAGTTTGTTATATGAAGTCATTTATTACTACTGGGATTGCTGGTTTATGAAAATGGTTTATTAATTTTGTCAATCGTTCTAGACACGTCTTCAGAAAGTATTGATGCTATTCAGATTGTTGGTATTTTCGATAAGCTGAACTTTAACTATTTGGGTTGGTATAGATTCCTCCAAAACTTATGAAATGTGGTTGTGCAGAGTTTTCTGTTGTGGTTGCAATTTTAACATCATTTTTTTCTACTCTTCTTTTCATGTAATGTGGCTATACTTTTCATGTTATGCTATTCCAGCCTATTGCAAGTTTGGTCCTTGTAGTAGCATAGCATACTTTTCCCTATGTTTTCTTCTCATATGAGAAATTTACTATTTCCTTGTAGGTGTGACTTTTGTGTACTCCATAAGTTTTGTATAAGCATCCTTGAAGATATTGCAAACGGTGTTCTAGAGTTGCAATTAGTATGATGGATAACCTGGGTCGAGTAATTTTTCTTGAGGAGTGGTTGGCACAAAACATTGCCAATGACAGCTTGAGATCACCACAAGTTGCTACTCCATCATCCAGAGGCATCATTCAAGCATGGACTGATCTTAGGGACTCACTTAAATCACAGTTATTTGACCATCGTCATCTGAAGTCTCTGAAGATCCTCTGTGACTCTCAGAATGTTCTCTATGTTGCAGATCCTCATGCTAAGCTTCTAGTGTCAATCCTATCTTTATCTAATGTGTCTCTTCCGGAGGAGTCGTACCCTCTATTCCTTAGGCTTCTGTATATCTGGGTCAGGAAATCTTCTAGGCAGTCAACTTCGATGATTGATTCCGTTGTAGATGTTCTGCATGGCATTGTATCTGAAAAATACACTGTTAGCAAAAGCTCAATCTTCTTTTCTGAAGGAGTTCTCCTTCTGGGAGCTACTTCTTTAATGCCATCTGTATCAGAAAAGTCAAAAACTGTCTGCTTGGATTTACTTTGCAAGCTATGTGAAGAAGAATTTCAGTTGACGGGGTTGTCTAGAGGACCTTTACCCAGTATTCTAGGAGGGATTGGCTATGCTTTGTCTTCATCAGGGAAGATTTATTTTGTCAGACTTCTAGGCTTCTTGTTTGGAATTTGGGAGAAAAGGGATGGTCCTTGTTGTTGTGTGCCTCATGGACTCATGATTCTTCATTTGATTGAGTGGGTTCTTTCTAAACGGCTAAGCTCACAAGCTAATGCTGAAGTAAGTCTTTTTCAAAGTGAAATGTTGGTCTACAGCAAGCCATCTTATTCTGTATTTGCTTTGCTTATGGCAGCATTTGGTGTGCTGAGGTTTATCAGTAGATCTGGATCAAATGTTTTGATTGATTTAAGGTTTGCAGCTGAGAAATTGATTCAGACAGTTGCAGGGCAATTGGCAACTAGAATTAAAAGTGTTAATTATTTAGAAATTGACTCTAGAGATAGTCTTCTCCTGCAGTGTATCTCCATAGCTACAGCTCGATGTGGTCCGCTCTCATATTCTGCTCCTCTGGCATTATGCCTTGCTTTTGCTTTACTGGTTGAAGTTTTCCCTTTACGGCGCATCTATAAACAAATACTTACATCACCTACTCACGTTTATCAGGGGTTGTTGCTTTCTGAGGTTAAAGAACATCTGAACAGTATAATTTTCAAGGAAGCCGGAGCAATCAGTGGAATTCTTTGCAATCAGTATATCACTGCTGATGATGAGAGCAAAAGTGTTATAGAGAATCTAATCTGGGAATTTTGTCAGGACATCTACTTTCAGCATCGAGATGTTGCTTTGGTACTTCAAGACATTAAGATTGAAAGTCTACTTGAGGATTTGGAGAAAATTTGTGAATCTTCTTTTCTTATGGTTGTACTTTTTGCACTGGCGGTCACAAAGTACAGGTTTAGCCCAGGTCTTAACCAAGATTCTAATTTGGCACTTTCAGTGAAGATAATGGTCTCCTTTTCTTGTTTGGAATATTTCCGGAGGATGCGTTTGCCTGAGTACATGGAAACGATCAGAGCAACAGTTGTGAGTGTTCAGGAGGATGAATCAACTTGCATATCATTCATAGAATCCATGCCATCTTATGATGACTTAACAAGTACAGTCTTTTTAGCTAACTTTTATGCCTATCACGTTTAGCAATCAGTGCATGTTTATCTTCGTAACTGCATAGATTTTATCTTGTAGGACATAAGAAGGATTACACATGGTCAACTGATGCTGTGCAGACAGCTCGGCTTTTGTTTTACATGCGGGTTATCCCAACTTGCATTGAGCATGTACCAACCTCAGTGTTCAGGAAGGTGGTGGCCCCGACCATGTTCTTGTATCCTAGTATTGGTTAATTTCATAAATTGCAAACTAGGGATTGATCATTCAATAGTGAATGTTGTTTTTTCTAAATTCGCACAACTAGATATATGGGGCATACGAATGTAAAAGTGGCAAGAGCTGCTCATGCTATATTTGTGGCATTCATATCTTCTGGAAAGGATGATCTTAACCAGGGTGATAGGGCTTCATTGAAAGAACAACTTGTTTTCTACTACATGAAGAGGTCTCTCGAGGTACTCTTAGCTGCTCTTCTAAACTTGTTACAACTTTAGGCAAAAAGAATTCCGTATTTTACTTGAGTTATAACTTTGCCATGGGATCATCAATTACTTGTAGAGTTTATCAGTAACTAATTTATCCATAGATGCCAGAATATGAATATGGTGATTTTATCTTAATCTGCTGGGATTCTGATTCTTGAATTGATGATAACATAGGGGTATCCTGAGATTACCCCTTTTGAAGGAATGGCTTCTGGAGTTGCTGCAGTGGTTAGAAATCTTCCTGCTGGTAGTCCATCGATATATTATTGTGTTGACAGTGTGGTTGGTAAAGCCAGCAGCATGTGCAGTAGACTGACATCTGATGGGAGTGGCTCAGTGAAAAGTAAGGAAGAAGTCTGGGAACCTTGCAATAAACTCTTCGAATTGCTTGTACGACTTCTTTCCCTAATTGATGTGCAAGTAAGTTGCTGATGATTTTTGTACTATCTCTGAAGGAAGTTTCCATCATTTTTTAACAGAATGGAACCGTACCGTTTCAGGTTTTGCCGAGTTTAATGCAGCAGCTAGCTCAGATGGTTGTCCAGCTGCCTAAAGAGGGACAGAATGTGATCCTCGATCAGTTGTTCCAACATGTCGCGGAATCTGATGATGTAACCCGTAAACCTAATTTAGTTTCATGGCTGCAGTCACTCTCGTACTTGTGTTCTAAAGATAGCAGTAGAAGATCAGCCAATGGAATGGTTATCGACGTATTTGCTGCTCCTGTGGATGGGGAGCCTCTCAGTTCGCGGCTGTAATTTAATGATTTACCAGCACAATAGTTTGATAGGATTAATTAGCTACTAGCATAATATGAAGTCCAAAAATTCTTTAAACTTATTGGCAACATGATTGGAAATGGAAGAAATGACATTTTTCACTTCGCATAACTATGTCACCATTTTCTTGAGATGGAAAGAGCTTACACGATTCTATGCCACAAAATTGCTCTAGACACGAACTTATAAGTTAACAAGCACAACCTGGAGCATATTAGCTGTAACTTCTCTTCACAGTGCCATCGCACAACACTCATTCGCAAAAAAATCGCAAAATATCTGCCAATGTGAAACTATGTCATTCAAAAGGTTTCCTTTTCGGAGTTGGTAAGTTACTGGATGATCTAGCTGGCGATGGTTTCAGCATTTGTTTCTGGAAGTTAACTTTAATGCCCCCTGGATCAGCAGAAACTGTCTTTTGTCTATTTTGCAGAACATTTCTTCTCAAAGCCACATCTTTGAGTTCTCTTGTTGTATTGACAGGGGCTTCAGCCCCGGCTGGCAGTTTTGGATTAACTTTACACTTCGTGTGTCTGCTCGGAAGAGAACTATCCTTTTTTGTACTAGAAAGTGGTTCCTTTCTTGTCTTGCATTTGCTTCCAATCAACTGATCATTATCTGAAGAACAATAAGAGAGTATTTTCAGTTTCAGTGAGAACTAAACCGACAATAAGATCAAACAGATGATTCACAATGAATAAGGGACCTCTTAGAGGGAGGCATTATATGATCCCTACTTCATATTTAAATTCATGTTGGACAATGTGATTCAAAACACTCAAAAGATCATGAACTGATGCTGAAATGATAATTCCCACACAATTCTGATATTAAGCCAAAATGTTCCATTTATCTTTCCCTTATCCACATTTTGCAGAAATTAGTTGTTTTTAGTTGTGAACTTGTAATCTAACAACTGTTACTCTTGAAACTTGATGAGTTATGACTTCCAAAAAGTTTACTCCCGGGTTGTATCACATATATTGAAGGAAACCGGTCAAAGAAAGTCAGATCATCTATGCAAGCTATGATATAAGGCAATAATCACAATGCAATTAATGAGATTGAGCCTAAGAATTACCACCTCGACTGGATAAGACAGCACGTGGTCGAAGAACTGGACTAGCTTTGATACCTGTAGTGCTTTCTTCCGGGGTTTTTAACTCCTTGCTGTACACATCTCCTTTGGAACAACAGAAAGCAAATCCATATTGATATCAGCATCGAAAACAACTGTGTCTAAAGAACGAAAAGTATAAATGATAAAGAGGAAATGTATATCTACCTTGATCAGAACTATTCACAAAAATTGGCACTCTTACAACTGATGTTGGGGAATCGTCTACATAAACGAAAAATTACAGAAACTCTCAGCATAAATGATCATCAAAACTTATTATATAAGTAAAGTTGAAGCACTTGTCAATAGTAAGATCCTTGACTGAACTGAAGTAAATTGAGCTGAAATGAACTGAATACTGCATGCACATTTGATTACTAATAACAACTACTCTGAACTAATCCGAACCAAAATGCAACTAAGTGAGAAAAGAACATGACCTAATTATATTCAAACTTGTCTCGTGTACAAAAATCATCCATTGATAAGTTAAAGAAAATACAAATTGTTCATTCAATCAGATCATACAACGAAAACAAGACAATTCCATGCTTCTTCTATAACTCCCAGAAAACTCACAACAAATTTGAAACAAACATCAAAAGGACAAGCCAACAACAACCGAGAAATCGAATATACCTGGAGAAGAGAAATCATTTGAAGGAAGCTTCAAAGACTGCAAACACCTCTTCTCGAATTCAAACTGGTCATCTTCTTCTTCCTGTCCCCTAACCTTAACTCTCGGATACACTGAAAACATTTGCAGACAATTACAGACGAACAAACATTTTTGAATCAATTCACATCAAAAACAAAAAGAAAACAGAAAGAACGCAACTTTGATTCTGAAAAACAAAAAGTGAGAAGAACCAACTTGTAATTTTGCTCCAAGATCGATGCTTTACGATCAATCACACGCAAAAGTTTGTGAGATTCGAAGAAATCAACAAGAAGGGAACTTGACAAAAGTTTAAAGGGCAATTGTTTTTTTGTTGGTGTCTGTTACGAGTAAACAAAAGCTAAAGTCAGCAGGGAAAGGCAATTGATGATGCGTTTCTCCACCGGCTACGGCTGCAGTCAACTCTCGTGTTTTGCACGTGTAAAAACTATGCTTCGAAGACAAGAATAATAATGTAAATGTTCATCATTTTTTTTTGGCTGGAAATTGTAAATATATTTGTAATTTTTCCAAAATCTTTAAAAGCTTATTGCAAAGAAAGCTGCTACATTTCTGTGAATATAAGAAATTACAAAAGGATAGAATATGTTAGAGTAAAGTTGATAACTGCTAGACTTCATTAAAATTGCAAAGATGAAATATTTAATAGTTGATGTTTATACCACATATTAATTAGTATTTAATTATTTATACATATTCAATTTATTTCTTTACTTTTTTTATGGATGATTTTTATACGTGTTTATAATAGAGTTTTTGTTTTTGAAAAGGTTTATAATAGAGTATAGTTGAGATTCATCTCATCCCTAAAGGGAACTAGAATAGTTATTCGGTTCAAAATGTGTGTGGAATAAACGACGTCGTATTTGATTCAATATATTTATTTTAGGTATTTTGTTAAATTATGGTATAAAATATTTATGTATTTTCTTATGAAATTATGGTATTAAATATTGTACTCTTTTAATTAAGACTCAATTCAATATTCTCTTATGAGAGCTTGCGTGATTAGTTTTTTGAGGAGCTCCTCTTTTTTCCTTTTAGATGTCAACGAAATCCTTTTTGATGTATTCATAATATATATTTTCCATATTTATATTTTGCAGCTTTATATATATATATGTATTTGATCTCTAATACTCTTCAATCACAATTTTTTTCTTCTATCATGCCGTAAATCTGTGGAAGTTTGAGGTATGTCTGAAGATTTATATTGTTTTATTTTATTTTATTTCTAATATTGTGAATTTAGTGATTGTCCATTGCTTGATTTCATGTGGAGATGACTATAAACTCACAAAAATGAGTTTAAACATCATCTTTCAAAATCCGTAGGTAGAGTTTTTTTCTCAATTATGCCTAAATATTAAATTTTGATAATAGTGTATCAAAGTTTTTGATTATTATTTTGATGAATTTTGTGCTATCCTTTAATGATTAGAATGCAACATATCCCTGGTATTTGTTAAGATTATAATATTATTTTATTTTAAGTCATTTTGCTTAATGTGTACCTTTGTATACATGAATAAACAAAGATTAGAAACTGCAAACTCCAATTCTTATGTGTTTATATTTATTTATAATGAGATGATTCCTTTTCATCATTTTTATTGTTTCTTGAGGTCAGAGAATTAGTTAGTTTTGATTTCGATCGGCATTCAATATTCATTAGTTGATATATTTATTTTATTCTTATCGTTTTGTGCAATTTTGTGTTTTGTTTTTCTTGAATGTAAAGCATGTGATCAATTTTCAATCACCGCAATGAGTACATGTAGTATTTTAAACATCCTATTTTAGTACATTTTTATTTGATTGGACGGGTAAATTTATCCAATTTGTTATATTTGTGTCTCTATACCCACGATAATGATTATTATAATCGATTACTTGATATACTCATGATTCTTAAAATATTAAACATTATACTCAATTTAGGTGATTTAGTTGATTCCTTACTATATTTTAGAACAAAGAGAATATTACATATCTCAGGAAAAAAAGAAGCACAAAGGGATTTATATATTTTTAGATAGGTGAAGTCAAGTATTTCCTTACCTTACCTTTTACAATATAATTTATTTTGTACCTTTTATTACATTTTTGGCACATATAACATAATTGATAGACACTATAACAATATTGTTTAAATCATCGGGAAAATTGGGATTAAGGGCCGTGGAACATTAGTAATTAGGGTGTATGTTTTACATAATTTCTGAAAAAGACAGTGAATATTTATTTATTTTTAATCAATATGATTATTAATACAAAAAGATAACAATACCCTTATTTTTATTTTTATTTTTAAATTCCTTAAATTTAGTTATATTCAGTTTAGCTTTATTTATTTAGCTCCAATTTAATTAAAATTTATTTCTGATCAAATCATTTCAATTCAGTTCAAAAAAGTCAAATTCATATGAACGTGATGAAATTTTATTCAATTAAATACCAAGGAAGTAAACTAAATTGGATTTCAAAAATTGGAAAAATGATGGAGCTAAATTAAATTGAATTTAGGAAAATATAAATGAACTTAAATTGAATTGACCTAAAAAAAAGTAAATGCAATTTTTTAGTTGGATATGAACTGACCTGTATTGAATTTTTACCAAGATTTTGATTGCTTTTAGTGAAGCGGTACTAAATTAAATTAAAGAAAGGTGAACTTGAATCGAATTGAATGCGTCCAATTTTGAATGATCTGAATAAATTTATATTAAATTGAACTAAAGGAATTGGTTTGAATTCAACTAAATTTGAATGAATCAAAAAATTTGATGAAAATGAACTGAATTGCATACTACTAAAGTGAACTAAAATGAACTAAACTTAACTGAACTGAACCAAAACTACGTAAAATGACACAGGGCTAACTTGAACTAATTTTATTATAAATACATTTATTTAGAGTGAACTTATTGAAACTAAACTTAATTTAACTAAGCACAAAGATCTAAATAAAAATAATAGAAATAGGGGTATTAGTGTCTTTATATTAATAATCATATCAATTAAAATTAAGTTAATTATTAACTGCCCTTTTTAGAAATTATGTGTATCTTACACCCCACTTTCCAATTTCTAATTCCACTACCCTTAATCCCAATTTTCCCTCAACCTTTTATTAAATACTTCATTAAACTGTATTTAACCTATTAAAATACTTCATACTATTAGAATATGTCTTTTTAAACTCTATTTAACCTACGTCATATCATTATCTTCACATCTTTTATCTTTTAGCCGCTAGCTAATATATATAGAATTCATAATATTTTTGCTAAAAATATATCAAATATTATTTTAAATTAGGCATGTGCTGATTATATTGTATAGTTAGACGTTGTTAGTATGTTATATTAGTAAATTTGTACAGATATGTTTTTGTAATTATAATAGTAAATTTTTTAATATAAAATTCTACTGATTGTTAAAACATATAATTTTGAAAAATACCTAAACCTCTCAAATAAGCTGACCTTATTTGAGACTTTGTGTTGGGATTTATTTTTTATTCAATTTTGTTGGTTCAGTTCTTTTGAATATGAATATTTTGTCTATTTGGCTTGGTAGGAATGGTTCATTATTACATTTAAAAGAGTTTTTAATTAATTTTTTAAATTTCGTTTCTTCAATAATATAAAACAAATACATATATTATCATATTTTCAATATTTGGTTTGATTTCACCTAATATTTCATATTACTATGTTAGTACAAATACTACAATCATTAAATTTATTATGTAAATTAAAATATTTAGAATTTAAAATATACCGCACAACGTGCGGGTGAGTCCAACTAGTTTTTATCCAATAGTTTTAATACAAAATATATACTAGTTTATAAATTATTATGCTTTTAAATTCAACGCTATACATCCAACAAAAAAAAGTACATCAATCGAAAAAAGTTCATTTCAAAATTTTTTTGTTTGAAAAAATGATTTGTTAACCTTTTAGTTTAAGTACAGTCTTTTTATTGGGTTTAAACGAATAATGAAAATTTTAAACATCCGTTCGTTGACTAATTGAGAAATAAAAGTTCACGTGTCCGTTCTGCAGGGGTTTAAGGAGGGTTTTAGTTTTGCTCCCCAAAATTTTCTTCTCAGATCCCTTTTTACCCACATGGCAAAAAATGCAAGAATTTGTGGATTGGTATACAATCTTCGCCGCCGCTACTCTACCGAGCGGCTCCGCCGCATTTCAGATGAAGGCGACTGGCAGTTCCACTCTGAGTGGTGGGGTACCGGCGACAAATCAAATGCTCCCACAGTTTTCCGGGCAGTTTCCGATCAGGGAAACGGCATCGTTTCGGTCCGGGCTCACCCTTCCTCCAGACCAGTTCAGTCTTCTTTCCCTGCCCTTTTTTGGTATTGTAATTTAAGGTTCACATCAGAAACCAGCAAACTGGTTAATGTCTTTGATTATATCTGTGATCAAAAGTTACATAAAGTTCATATTTTGAAAATGATAACTTGGCATGTTTTTATAATTGACGTTGTTAATTGCTTCGATTTTTTGTCAAAATTCAACCGATTAAATAGTAGTAACAGTTAACAAATGTGCATTGTAGAAAATGCAGAAGTTATGGAGTTACTGAGGTCTTTAGGATTTGGTGCAGGAGAAATTACTCTGGCGTGGGGCGGAGGAATGGCTTCAGCGCAGATATGCTGAGATAAGCCCTAATCTGCGAAAAGAATTCGGGATTCTTGGTTATCAATGGCGGACTCTTCATTTTAATGAGCATACTCAGCAAAGCACTGTCAAAGTAATGGTTGCTTACGATAAGTTTGATCCTACCTCTGTGTTCCTTATGCAGCAGCCTCGTTGTCTTGCTGTTCCATGTAAATCCCTCTTGTCGTTGCTTCCTGAAAGCTTTTATCTGAACTAAATATGGTGTTTTAAATAGGGTGGAATGTTACTGTTTTTTCTGCTAATGGCTGCTTATAACTGCTGTTTATTCAAGTTTGGCTCTTGAAAACAATCAACTTTTGCATTATTGATTATAGATATCTTGAGTCAATTGTTTTCCTTTCCTTTGTCTCCTGATTTCTGTTAGAAGACTCTTGTTGCCTATGAATGGGCAAGGTTCTTTGTTGCTCTTTGTTACTGTTTCATTTTTTCTGTTGGTTTAACCACGTCTGTTATTGGTTTCATGTTGAGAAATTGCTCTGAAGTTACTTCAACTTTCGTTGCAGATGTGAAGAGCATGATATCAGCAGGGTTGGTCACCATCTCGTCTTGCAACTATGAACTCAGTAGTGCTGTGAGTGGGAGGAAAACTATAAATATCTTATGCATCGGTCATGGCGGGGGAAGCATGCCATTGTTCTTGGCTAGTAATATTCTAGGTAGGATCCAATTCTAATACTTGTGTGTCCAATCTGAGGAAATATTTGCACGCTCAATCTTGTGTAGTCAAAAGATGTGTCATTCTTATTCAGGTGCAAGAGTTGATGTTGTAGAAATTGACCGAGTTGTGATTTCTGCCTCAACTGAAGCTATGGGGTTCCCACCATTTTCGGTCATGAAAACATCAGTAGAGCGAGCATGCTCTTCTCCCGACACCATATCACAATTACTATGGAAAGGGATTCACGAGAGACTACAACTACACGAATCTGATGCTGAGGAGTTCATTTCCGTCAGCAATACCATTTACGACATGGTATTCATTGATGCCTATGACGGTGAAGACATATTTCCTAACAAGCTATGGAATCACGACTCCCCATTTCTTAGAGATTTAGGGAATCGACTACATCCAGACCATGGAACGGTAGTTGTGAACCTCCACTCAGATGTTGATTTGAGGGACTGTTCATCTGTTTCACCCGATCTTCATGTTCTGCCAATGGGTAAGTATGTCTCCAAAGTCTGTCAAGCTTATAGGGATGTTTTGCTGGGGGGTAAGAGCTTTAGTGATGGACTTGCTTACACGGTTTCCGCTCCTTGGGTGTGTAATACATCCTTAGTAGTCTCTAGAGGCTTTAGAAAGCCTCGAACCAGGGAGTTGGTTTTGAACACTCTGGTGTCCAAATCAGTTGAAGTTGAGAATATCTTGGACCTGCCATTCTCAAGTTTCGAATACCTAGTAAATGGTTTCACCTTTGTAGGATGATGATATCAGATGGTTAATTAAAGATATTGAAGTTACATCTACATTACATAACTTGAACAACATGACTTAGCATTTTGAATGAGTTCAAGACATTGAAGTTAAGAAATTCATCATTCATTAAAAGACATGTACTAATCAAGAAGCAAGTCTTAACTGTTAACACACAAACAAACAAACATTCCTCAGCATGATCCGAAAGGTTCTGCTAATCTTCTTTATTACAACATTCATGGTCTAAAGGGAACAAAGCCATCGCGACACCGAATATGAAGCACCTAGGAACATTGTAAATGTAACTCGTTCGAGACTCGATAAGATGCACCTAGGAACATGAGCAGGATCCCTCCAACACATTCCCTTCCCATTGCGACACCGAATATGAAGGACTTCTAAGTTAACACAGCAGCCAATGAAATCAAACAGACAGCTCAATTCGGTGGTGTCAAACCTTTGCGAAAATCGCCGAGTTGCTTTGCTTAGAGCCATCATTGTTATCTCCCCTAACTTCATAAGCTTGACACCATCAAAACTTTCAACAATTCCAACAATCATGGTGTGATACTCACTGTCATTTTCATGATTGCCTGCAGAGAGTATGCTCAGATGCACACCATTAACCGAGGTTAGCTCTTGCACGGAAAATTCGCACGACACCGAATCATGCAATCCCAGGTATTCAAGAGCAGGGGCATTGATTTCCAGCTTCGAATATATGTACGGATGGTACCGATCATCAAAGGATACAACAAGATGTTTCAGAGTTGGAGAAGAAATGGTACAAATGGTACAGGATTATCTCTCAATTCAGTCCTGATAACCTTGAGTGTTTGGAGCATCAAACATCCAGAAACAATAGAAAAAATAGAAATTTAGCCGAGCTAATAAAAGATAAGAAACCATATATATGCATGCTAGAAGAATCATAATCTGGGAAATAAAAGAAAGCTAGCTGAGCTACTAAAATATAAGACACCATGGATACTTTACTTTCAGAATCGTTACCCCTCTCTGAATCGTTACTTTCAGAGATTTGGGGAGCATTTCAAGTGTTTCAATTGGATCTTCTTCAATGTGGTTTCCTCGCAAACTTAACGCTTCGAGGTTTTATAGCAAGTTAGGCTCATATCTTGGGAACTTATTCATCTTCACTAGCAAATTCAAGTGGTCTAGTTTATGACAGAGAAGAATCCTGGTTAGAAGAACATGGCCTTCATCCAAGGTAGAGAAATCGCTTCCTTCTATGCGAAGAGCTATGGCCTTTAGTTTATGCGCCTTGCGATCAACGTAATCAATGATCACACAAAGGCTGTTATAATCGAATAGCCTTGCCCAGTGGCGGATCTAGTATTTTGTAAATGGGGTGCACCAAAATTTTTTTTAATGAATATATGATATAAATATTTTTAGATCACTTAATATTCACTCATTGGGATATATTTTTGAAATTGAATTACAATCGCATCAAGAATAATATCTAAAAACCAAATAAAACCCAAATTACACCTCTTTCTCATGGGAAAATAAAATGCCAAAATTACAATAATGTTAAGAGCTGATCAAACCTTTTCAACCAAAAATTGCCGATAATTATTCCATACTTGTACCAAAATTACTACTTGACATTAATATCTATATAATTAATTTCTATACTACTTTTTAACCTTCAAAAATACAAACAGTGTCATTATAATATTTAGTAATCAAATAAAGGATACTTCACTTCAAGAACCATAGTAAGTCAAGTTTCTAGTACAATTCAAATTCTCTAATCATTTTCAGCAAATAATAATATTTTTTTAGCTTTTTGCAGAGGATATAGCTTTGCAAGAGTCAATTTAGATTTTAAAAAATTAGACGAGTGGAAGTAAAATTAATAAAAAAGTTGGGTTAATGTAACCAATTAAAATAGTTTGTAAAATTCGAAAAAGTAATTAAGAAATCAGCTTGCGAATGAAGAGGTGTACCCATTTTTAAGATTTTAAATTAGCCTAGTAAAATTTTAAAAGCAAAAAAAAAAAAAAAAAAAAAAAAAAAGATAAATTGCGGGGTGCACGTGCATCCCGCGTTACCACGTACATCCGCCCCTGGCCTTGCCATAATCATCTGCAGATTAGGAAGATGAACAATGTCAGAAACTTCATCAATCCTGCTGTCAATTCCAGAAAGTAACTCAAGCTTATGCCTCTGGCATTATGCCTTGCTTTTGCTTTACTGGTTGACGTTTTCCCTTTACGGCGCATCTATAAACAAATACTTACATCACCTACTCACGTTTATCAGGGGTTGTTGCTTTCTGAGGTTAAAGAACATCTGAACAGTATAATTTTCAAGGATATCGCTGCTGATGATGAGAGCAAAAGTGTTATAGAGAATCTAATCTGGGAATTTTGTCAGGACATCTACTTTCAGCATCGAGATGTTGCTTTGGTACTTCAAGACATTAAGATTGAACCATGTTTCGAACCATGTTTCGAACCATGTTTTGAAGCCAACTTTTATATATTAAAATGAAATCATGTGTAAATTTTGATTAAAAATATTACATTTTTCGGTTTACATATTATTTGAAATATAATATATCCTACTGTACACGGGTGTATATATATATATATATGTAAACCCTCATTGTACCATATAGTATTCTACGCATTCAATATTATAAATCGAAAATATATACAGCTTCTTACACAATATTTTAGAATTTGTGTAGAATATTAATGTATAGTACAGCTGGAATTGTATTAGTATTCCCGTGAATACTACATATGATGAACTAAATCTCAGATACCATTGCATAGTATAAGAATTGTATATCTATAATAAACATATTAATAATTCTCTAAATCCACAATGACCTATATATATGCCAAATTAACAAGCCTAATCAGCTGGTGATACATGCATGTTGAAGAAAGAAAATTTAACAAATATTCCCCACAATATATATACATTGAATTGATGTTCAACTAAAATAAATCCAATTACACAAATATTCAGACTTTCCCTCAAGATGAACAATGGCTAAACCAAACATAAAACTTGTTTGGTTTCGAACCATGTTTTGAAGTTGAGAATATGTTGGACCTGCCTAGTAAATGGTTTCACCTTTGTAGGAAATCCATTGAAGACATTGAATGAGTTGAATGAGTTCAAGACATTGAAGTTAAGAAATCCATCATAACTATTAACACACACACAAACAAACATTCCTCAACATGATCAGAAAGTTTCTGCTAATCTTCTTTATTACAACATTCATGGTCCCATGTTAACTTATTGTAGAGTTGCACCTGTGCCTAAAGGGAACAATATATGCCCGAAAACCTTCCCAAGCCTCAGAACGCAATAATCTGGAGAAAAAATAGAAATTTAGCCGAGCTAATAAAAGATAAGATACCATGGATATTACAAATAATAATCAATGAAATTAAAATTAAGGAATATGCATTACCTTGTAAAACATGAAGGCATTCACGTTGAATTTCCACCTAGCTGAATTGCATGTACGGTTACTGAACGAACATGTTGAATCTTGGCATAATCGTCTCCTCCTTCTCTAAGTCGGTCACAAAATTCACTAGACATATCAGCAATATCTAGAGTTTTGAGATTCTTAGCAAACCGCAGTCTATCTGGAAGCATGGCTAGGGATGGACAACTATAAATTTCTAGCTCGGCAAGATTAAGCATAGATGCTTCATCTACCCTCCAATTTTGTAGATTGGATAATCTACATAACCCCAGAAAGGTAAGCTTAGGAAAACCAAGCTCATGTAAAAATCATTTTTCAACCAAAGGAATTTTAAATGAGGAAGTTGACCTAGTGTTCCCATTGGATCTTCCTTCATATGATTGGAGTCCAACGCTAAATACACCAGGCATTGTAGAAATTGTGGTTCATAACATGGGAATATGTCTAACTTCGCCTCTAAAGTCAACGAACGAAGGCGTTCACCCATGAAAGACTTTGATAAAAAGTTATAGCCTTCCGGTGAACAGTTCAAATCACAGTTATAAATTTCAAGCTTCATCTCCCGCATATTTTGACCATTCTCATGGATGTATTGAAAAATGGAATCAGCATAACTGAATTAACCTGAATTTCATCAATTACATTTTCACTGAACCTGAATTTCATCAATTACATTTTCACTGAACTGAATTGAACTGAACTGAATTGAATTGAACTGAACTGAACTGAACTGATCTACAGATAAGCTTTGGTAAACAGGGCCTAAGTAATTTATAGTCTTTTCGTAAAAATATATATACAATAGTGCATAGGATTTCATAAATTTTATAATAATTAACTACATTTATTTTTATGTATAAAATTGTATTAAAAGCGAGGGCCTAAAATTTTATATCGCACGGGCCTCAAAATAGTTTGGACCGGCCCTGCCGGCCGCAGACCACCTCCAGCACGAACGCACCGAATGCGAATACGTCCGTCTTCGTCGTCGCCTTCCCTGTCATGGATTTTCACATTCTTAGGTTAGGAGAGCTTACAAATACATGTACAGAAGAGACGAGGTAAAAACAAATTAGGGTGTGTTTGGTTGCTAGAATTGGTATTGGCATTGGTGTTCAAATTCAATAGAATTGAAATTAAGAATTGGTGTTACTATTCATGGTGAATTTTAGTGTTTGGTTCATCAAAAGAATTGCTTAAGAATTGAATTGCAATGCCAATTCTGGTGTTTGGATGTTTAAAATTTAACGTAGAATTAGAATTGGAATTGTCTTCTATGAGTTTTGTTCATGTGCCTTAAACATTAAAAAGAGATGAACTCAGCAGCCTTGCCTTTACATTCATGCAGTCCATTTAAGGATTCAAAAACCATCTGATCACAACATGCTCTTATACCTTTTCAACTTTCTTCAAGGTCTCACAAACTCTTTTTATCATATGAAAAATTGAACTGGATCAATCAAATTTCATTAGCCACAAGTTAATCCTGAGCTAATGGTATAAAAATGGAACACAACTTCTTCACCATTTGCATATCAACAGCTGCTGCAATCACAAGATGGCCTGATCCTGTTCCACCAGCAAGTACTGCTTCTTGATCAAATAGAGTCATTTCTTGTAGTCGTCTCCGTTTTGATGGTCTCGTAATCGACTTTATGTCATAATGTCACAAAGCGTTGACTGAAAGGTCAAAGTGATAGCAAAAATGGTTACATATATAGAAGCATTAAATGACAGGAAATCTATAATTGTAAGCAAGCTCAGCAACATTTCTCCGAACCATACTAGGCTAGCAGTAAATCGATCTTTCATTGTTGAAAAGTACTAAATCACTTAGTAAGGGAACATAATTTAAACTCACAAAGTCGAGTAGAATCAATATGATATTGCTTCCAAGAAACAATAGAGGAAGTATTCAACCTTAGTTACCAAGAAACAAAACCTTTCAACTTCAGTAATTTTGAGAGTGGAAACTACTAAATGAGGTAAGTAATGCAAATGGAAGAAGTCATTATTGGATTCATCAATAGAGCTCAACTTCTTCAATATATATAATTATTAATCTATGCAAGGTATTATTGTTTATGAACAGTGAACTATAGTAGATTATATACAACCTAAACTAGCTTGAAAGACAACTTAAAGAACTTTTAAGTATGCATAGAAGGGCAAAAAGATCCCTAAAATCATGAACTGTGCACATTAGTCATCGGGTAATGATAAATTATATGCCAGTGATGATAAAGAGTGGCACGAAGAAACTGCAAACTACTGCAAACTTCAGTTTGATTATGAATGCAACCCTTTGCTAAAGTCTCCAATCGATTTGACGAATACACGCACTATTGTTAATCGCAAGATTGATAGAATGATAATCACTGGAGCCTAAACAGAACAAGTTCCAGTAACTCCGACCTAGGTTGTAACTACCTAGAAAAACCCAGGAAAACCCACATCACAATTGTTTGTTCATCCCGACAAATCGTTTTCCATCAAAATCGATCCCCCAAAAAACTGAAAAAGCAAATCCTAGACTCAAATTCGGAAAGATAAAAAAATTGAAAAGAAAGAAAGATATAACAAAGAAGGTATTACCTGTAATGATTTCGCCGGAATAAATCTCGTAACGCCATGCTCAGATCAGGCGGCATCGACGGTGGAGAAGAGCTAAAATGACGACGGAGAGGCGGCAGTGGAGCGGAAGTAGAAAATTGAAAGCTTATAACCCGTTTTCTTTATAACCCGAAATGGACCCTGAATAAGACCCGCGAGATTTTGATTAAATGATAGAATTGGTGTTGGAAAACTTTGCTCCCACAAAAGAATTCAAGCCCCAAAAGTTTTCAAAAATCAATTCTAACCCAAAACTTTTGTAAAAACAAACAGCAGAATTGGACAATTCTATAGAATTAGAAAAGAAATGGTCAATTCCAGAAAAAACAAACACACCCTTACTGTTCTAATTAAGCAGTTCAGACCTCCAGCCATTGATCTAGAGTCATTGATTTAATCGCGTCTAATCATCTGCACCATTCAATTATAAATATATCATTATGAATTAATTTTGAGTAACAGAATGAATAATGGATTCACTTAAAATAGAATTGTGAACTTTCATATGTTAATTTTGTTGTTAGATGATGAATGATGGAGATTCAGTCTTCATCTCTGAGCTGCACCTGAATGGTGCTCAGATCCTCCAGCTACCTAATGACACTTTTGAAATTTACTTAAGGGGATCTACTTTTAGCTCTAGTTTCTATGCTCTTTTTAAATCCCCCAAGTTTGGAATAGAGATTTGGCTTTTGATAGCTTCATTTTGGGACGAAGATACGCCAAGGGTAGAGGTGTATCAGGGTGATGAAGTTGTCAAAAGATTTTCTCTACTCTCAAACTTCATGGATTTAAAAGGCTTCTGTTTATGATCGGATGTACTCAAGACATCTTTGTAATTTCTATTTTTTCTTGGAAGGGTTTGAGGAGCCTAATATAATCCTCCCACCTTGGTGGTTTAGCTTTAAAAAAAAAAAGAATGATGGAGATTCAGTCAAAATTGACAAACTGATTTCATTATGAATGTGACTCTAATTTTTGAAAAGTGATAATTTTCCCACTTCAGAAAGTGCTAAACAATTGACGAATATTTCTCCCCTGAAATATCATAAAAGATTAACATACCCTCAAATTTTTACATAGTATAAAATTTATCTTTCCAGTATGTACTTTTCAAAAATAAAGTTGTCATTGTGTCTGCAATAATCACAGGTGCTCGCTGCTTTAGTAATGTATAGAAATCTAGACAATGCTATTATAAAATCTCCATTTGGCTTTTCTCTCCATTTTCTATGTTTTGTTTCCTAGTAATGGCTTCACTTTTGTAGATCGATGAGATCAGGTGGTTAATAAATGACATTGGAGTTACATCTACATTGCACAACTTGAATGAGTTTAAGACATTGAATTTAAGAAATTCATCATTCCTAAAAAGGCATGTACAAATCAATAAGCAAGTCTTAACTGTTAACACACACACAAACAAACATTCCTCAGCATGATCCGAAAGGTTCTGCTAATCTTCTTTATTACAACATTCATGGTCCCATGTTAACTTATTGTAGAGTTGCACCTGTGCCTAAAGGGAACAATATCTGTCCGAAAACCTTCCCAAGCCTCAGAACGCAGTAATCTGGAAAAAAAATAGAAATTTAGCCGAGCTAATAAAAGATAAGAAACCGTAGGCATGCTAGAAGATTTATAATCTGGGAAATAAAAGAAAGCTAGCTGAGCTAGTAAAATATAAGACACCATGGATACTACAAATAATAATCAATGAAATTAAAATTAAGAAATATGCATTACCTTGTAAAACATGAAGGCATTCACGTTGAATTTCCACCTAGCTGGATTCCATGTATACTGAACGAACATGTTGAATCTTGTCATAATCGTCTCCTCCTTCTCTAAGTCGGTCACAAAATTCACTAGACATTTTTAAAATATATAGAGTTTTGAGATTCTTAGCAAACCGCAGTCCATCTGGAAGCATGGCTAGGGATGGACAACTCCGAATGCGTAGCTCGGAAAGATTGAGCATACATGCTTCATCTACCCTCCAATTTTGTAGATTGGATAATCCATTTAAACACAGAAAGGTAAGTTTAGGAAAGCCAAGCTCATGGCAAGTCAAATTTTGCCCCATGTAAAAATCATTTCTCAACCTAAGGGATTCTAAATGAGGAAGCCGACCTAGTGTTTCCATTGGATCTTCCTTCATATGATTGGAGTCCAAAACTAAATACCCCACGCATTGTAGGAAATGTTGTTCATAACATGGGAATTTGTCTAACTTCGCCTCTAAAGTCAACATACGGAGGCGTTCACCCATGAAAGACTTTGATAAAAAGTTATAGCCTTCCGGTGAACAGTTCAAATCACAGTTATAAATTTCAAGCCAAATCTCCCGCAGATTTTGACCATTCCCATGGATGTATTCCATCAATAAACAAAAGTTATCAAACCCCGTCACCTTGCAACCTAAATATTTAATATTCACTAACTCTTTGAGATCTGCAATTTCATCCACCTCACTGTCCAATCCTTGTATTCTATCTAACTCCCTCAAACCATGCAGTCTTAGTTTGCCTCCATCATCTGTATAGTGTTGTCCTAAACCAAACACTAACTTCCTTAAACGTTTCATTTTCCAGATTATGTTCGGGATTCTGATTTTACCCTTGAGATATAGAATAATGGTATGTAAGAAGGGTAAGTTAGTTATGGATGATGGCAGTTCATCTAGTTGACAATTCCTAAGAGTTAAACTCCTAAGGTGAATCAAGTTCTGCAACTCCACCGGAAAACCTCTTCCAAACGCAAAACCTTCCAAATATAGCACCCTTAGACTCTTGAAATTCCGCATGACTTTATCTCGTGGCCAGACCATTAATATTTTATCAATATCAAGATAGGTGTACGGTTTAGTTGGATCTAGACAAAAGAGAGATCGAGTATGCTCCACATCACGTCGATCAATACTGTCAAGTATAGCAGCACTGTTCACCTCATTTTGAATGTGAACGACAAGTCTGTGAGCTCCACTATTATCAATAAGATAAGTGGAATCATCTACAACTCTGAGGAATTCTTGTTCTCGACACTTTTTCAAACAAAAGTCCCTCATTACGTCGTGCATGGAACACCAATAAAACCTTGGAGTTAATGTGACATGGTTAACCTGTAATTGAACCATACACCTGTGGCCTAATTCATTCAAGTATCTTTCTGCAACTTCCGTCAATGTTTCTCCCTTTCTTAGGCTTTCAGACAAAATCAAACCCTCTGTAATCCACAACGGATATAAGTGTTCTGAATAGATAGTTTCATCTTCTTTGAAATTGGCCAAATAAAGGAAACACAATTTCAAATGGTAGGGCAAATCATTATAACTCAGAGACAAAACCTGGTCTAGTCCCGTGCTCAACCTACCACTGTCTCCACTAAGATATGAACTTAGATCTCTGTTAATA
Organism: Cruciata laevipes; assembly: GCA_963678965.1. NCBI lineage: Eukaryota > Viridiplantae > Streptophyta > Magnoliopsida > Gentianales > Rubiaceae > Cruciata > Cruciata laevipes. The sequence continues at coordinate 20,127,829 of OY787635.1, forward strand.
ATTTCCCAACTTGCTAAGGAATTCCTATCTTTAAGAATTCCTCCAAGCAAAGAAATGGCCAATGGTAAACCTCCACACTTGGATACTAATTTTATTCCAACATCCTTAAAACACGGGGCCATCTTGAAATCTGAAAGTTGAAGTAATAACATTATCATAATTGTGCATAAGTTCTATGCACATACATGGTATATGTATAATATTTTTAATTGAGTGAATGTATAAATAATTATATATCGAAGTTTTCTCAAATGGGTTTGACTACATTCACGTTTTATCTTATTGACGGAACCTTCAATCATTAATCTAGAATCATTAATCTCATCATCTAAACCATTATTAATTATTTGTGTAAGAAAGTTTTACCCACTACATCATATAATTAAGCATGGATTTTGCATTAAATAGATTTCCACATGTTTGTTTTCTGTGGATGTTGAATGGCTGAAGGTTCCGTTCAAGTAGAGAAATATTGGAATTGGTGGAGAGAATTCGTATTAATCATTAATGTTCCTGAAATTCATAGTGAACACATGGATTTCTGGTCTGGGGACACAAAATATAAAATTAACATTAATTTAGAAGTATTAAAACACTTACGGTAAATGAGCACATTTTTAAGTATTCAGGGTGCACAACTGCACATGCATTTTAGTCTATAAAAAATTATTAGAGATAAGATTAGCGGAAATAATCATGCAAACAATAAGTTGGTAAGTATATATATATTTTGTAACCGCGAAATAACTGATCATAGATAGATTAATTCCGGAGTACTCTGTATTCTAACCTGTATTTCCACTTGATGCTATTTGTTGGAGCAACTCCCAACCTTCACTTTCACTCAAGAACTCGAGATCGTGGACATATCCAACCTCGGCAACTTTTCTATTACGAGTAGTCATTAACAATTTATTATTATCTCCTCGCAAAGAAAATGCGGCCTTTATGCTTTCCCAGTGCTCCACTTCCCATATATCGTCCAGAACGATCAGACACTTTGTTTCTTTTTGCACTCGGTGAAGCTCCCGGACTAACTCCCTACCTGTAATGTAAACATAAAAATGCAAAATGTAAAACACACAATCATCAAATAATCAGTTTATTCTGATATTTTTTAATAATACATGTGAGTACCAACCTGTCATGGATTTGACAGCATCCTTCTCTTTCTCGTTAACGAGTTGCATCAACAAATCTCTTAAAATTTCGTCGACTTGGGGTTTTTGAGTAATGCATGTCCAAGCAAAGTGATCAAAACAACCCTGTATATCCTCATGTTTATACACTTTTCTGGCAATCGTCGTCTTTCCGAGACCGCCCATTCCCCATATGGAAATGATGTTGTTGCGTTGCTGAGAAGTAACTAGTGAGACCAGTTCTTTGATATCTTTCTCCATTCCGACGAAGAAGGTTTCAACTTCATGCTCATATGTTTGTCGAGCCCGCTGTTCGTACTCTTGGTTTGAGCTCTCTCCCTCCTCTTTATGAACTGCTATGATGCCATACTTTTGGAAATTGGATGTGATGTTACTTATGCTTCTTTTAACACTTTCAATCTCATTCCCAAGTTTGTGAAGAGTTCCAATTCTGCCACATATGTGCAAAGGGTTTCTAACAAATCTTTTGATACCTGTTAGCATAGAAGAACAAGGGAAAATGGGGATTAGTTTTTATGAAATAGTTTAATAAACTCAAATGAAAAACATATATTTGATTTAAAGCAAATTCTGATAAAAATCGACTGTAGACCATGTAATCTTGCATATTTAAGATGAACGGTTACGATTCTTCCTTTGATATGTGTTTCCTTTGATATAGGGGTGTAAATGAACTGAACCGTTCGTGAACAACTAGCGAACAACTCGGTCAAAGTTTGTTTTCGAACTCGGTTTGACCAGTTCGAACTCGAACTCGAGCTCGTTCATTTATAAACGAGCTCGAACTTGAGCTCATAAGAGCCAGTTCGATAGACTCGTCGAGCAGCTCGAATATAATATTTATATAGAATTTTTATATTAATTAATTAATTTTTATTCATTAATGCTTTAACAAGCTCGAACTAGCTCGAGTTCGAACTCGAACTCAATTTTTTATCGAGCTCACGAGTCGAGATCGAACTTTCTTAAAGTCAGACGAATCGAGCTCGAGCTAAAATATCTCAACTCGTACGAGATCGAACTCGATCACGAACATGCAATACGAACTCGAACTCGAACTCAAACACAGGTCTGTTCGAGTTCGACTCGACTCGTTTACATCCCTACTTTGATATGCGGCTTTGGATTCCGCCGTCCATAAACTCGGCAATTCTCCAATTTTTCATATATGGCTTTTGTAACTTAAATAAAAAATTAGTGTAACAGTTCAAAATATTGTAGTGATTAAAACCATCTTGAAATGCATTTTAGTGGTTTTTGTTGTAAATATGTATTGTCGACGTTTGTTATATCTATACTAAATTTGGATCTATATGTTTCATTTAACTTAAACCCTGATATTTTTTAAAGTTGAAATATATATATCTTTTCAGAATTGCTATACCACGCCCTGCATTTTGGTTAAACACGCCATGAAATAGTGTAAAACGCCCTAAAATATTTATTTTTGCTAAGTTTTTTAAACTAAATTTATACTTCAGTTACAAAAAATTAAACACGATCAAAATACATTTCTTGATTTTTCGACATCATATTATTTTAACATATAATCAAATAATAGTTAAAATACAGGGCGTGTTTTAGTAAAATATAAGGCGTGAAATAGCAACACCCTATCTTTTTGAAGAGAGACGAGCTCATTAATCTCAGCTGAACATAGGGAAAATATTGATTTTTTCGCTCTTAATCCCAATCTTTTACATATTAAACATGATCATTCAGTGTGTTATTAATTGATGTTTTTTTCACTTTCAAAACTGATCTTTTATCTATTAAGCATGATTTTTCAGTCTTGATAGTTTTGCAAAGGATAATTATCAGATCATTTATAAGATTATTATTACCTCTTCTTGGTGATGACTTTTTGGCCTCAGCTCGGATGGCATAGGTCTCCACCAGATCCTCAATTCTGTAAGAGAGACTCCTGACATCCCTCAGCCAGTTGCGAACGTTTTCGCTCTCGTGTTGCTTGGCATCTGCGTCTCTGAGGAAACACTGCATCTGCCTCAGCTCAGAGCACAGATCTTCAACTTCAGCAGAGACTCCGTACAGAAACGTTGCTTCTTCCACCAACAAACGAGACACTGTTTCCAGTACCACTGACACAACAGCCTCAGCCATTTTCAGATACAGAGTTTGGGGATTCAAGAACCAGTATGATCGAGTAGTATTTATTTTTCTTCAGATCTGTGTTGCTAGGAAGCTGTATATAAAGCGTCAGAATACAGCATATGCAAGTTGTAATATACTTTACAGGAAAAGGTAGAAGGTCTTTTTTTTAAATATTTTTTTTGGTTTTTGTTTGTTTGTCTGAAACCAAACCATTACAGTATTGGATAATTTTGGCTGTTTATATATTTCATGCGTCATGTGAAGGTTACGTTTTCAATAATTTAAAAGTTGTCTGAATTTCATGAAAGGCGATAAAACCTCTTGACAGATAACAAATTCAAACAAATGCAAGTTGTGGTATATTTTACATGAAAAGGTAGAAGGTCTTGGTCTTTCAATTTTAGAGAATAGTGTTATTGTATCTCCAATTTTTTTTTTGTAAGTGTTTCACTTAAGTTTTTTAAAGAGAAAAGTGTCTATCTACTTCTGAGTTCTTCGTTAAGTGTTCATATATCTCTGAATTTTTTGAAAAGATCTTTGATACTCCTAGACTGACGTTAACTTTGTAAATTTCACCTCTAAAAGTTCTAATCGGCAGATGAATGTTTATTTTTAATTAATTCACCTAATAGTCGAAAATACACATTTTAATTATCGGACAGAGTTTTAAGAGGTAAAATGTGCATGGAAGTTCTGACCGGTAAATATTTGTTTCCAATTTTTAGGGTGACTTGAAAAGACTTTGAAATTGAACATTCAAATGTTGGTTAAAACTTCTAGGGGTAAAATTTACAACAATAATGTCTGTTCACATGATTCATAGGCGGGGCCAGTTAAGAGCCTCAGGAACCTCAGTACCCCCATCAAATTTTTTTGTTGTTAAGTATATATATAGTGGTTACCCATGAATGATTTATCGGTTTTTAACTTACGAATGTCACTAATGACGCCATGAAAACATAGTTCAATGATGGGTTAGATCTAATTTAAAATTAAAAAAAATTCAGACTTGCAGTAATTTGATTCAGAAGCTTTGCCTATATTTGTGAAGAAGGCGACTTGAAGAAGACGATAGGCATCTGTTATCTTTTTTTGGTATTTGTTATATTATAACATATGCCTATTTTTGGTATTTGTTATAATATAACAGATGCAAAAAAAATAATGCCTATCGACTTCATCTATATATTATAACAGAGAATAAGTCTTGGAATAGACGGTCTATATTCTACTAGAATATAGACCAGGTTGTTTAATAAATATAGAAACAAGGAAGGGTTTAAGTTGCAAATTTTGAAGAATTACTATCCACTCGCCTATATATGTTGGACCCAAACCCCAAAATAAAACTGCAAAAAATAAATTCCAAATTTACAGTGACGACGGGAACGACACAGTTACAACGGAGACGACTAGAAGCAACGATCTAGCTGTTTTTCAGCAATGACGGTTATTCCAGTGACTGCAGATTCGCGGGCGGAGGTCGATTGTTGAAGCATCGGGGATTGAAAAGAGGCGGTTCGATTGCGGCGGCGACCGGCTCTGCGATTGCGTGGAGGTCTCTTCCCCTGCGACAGCTTGATTCCGGTCAGTCTTCATCCGTCGTGGTGGATTGGATCGCATCACGTGGCTGGTCCCGGTGATTGATTGTGACTTTCGGAAGGCAATGACATGGCGATGGTGGTGGAGGTATGAACAATGATGATTTGTTGTTGATGATTAAGATTTCGATGAATTGTTGATGGTGATCGTGTTGGATTCATGTTAATGATGATGATGATTGGGATGAATTAACGATGATTTAATTTGAGGTTGATGATTAGTGTTGAATTGATAAACATGTTTAGATGTTTTTTTTTTTTTTTTGAAGTACATGTTTAGATGTTTAATTGTTCATGTTAGATCTTAAAGTTGGCAGGTTATATCATAAAAGCTGCATGTTCTAGCTCCTTGCAGGTTGTATGATAAAATCCGCATGTTCTATATCCATGCATGTTATATCTTAGGCTGCTGATATTGCCAGAGCAATAATTAGCTTCCAGAGCAAATTATTACCAAATTTCCAAAAATATCCTTTTCTTCTTCACGGTCAGGCGCTCACTGAAAATTGACATCGTATCCCCATTCTCCTTTCTCCGATCCTTCTGTCGTTCCCCATCTTTCTAATAGTAGAGTCTGGCGATCGTGTCTGGCCTTCTCTGAGAATAATCTCATACGATCAATATGAGATCTAGTTCCTTTGACTTTAACCCTACTCAATTTTCAACTGAGTCCGGCAATATCGATGACACTCCGAAATCCAATATTATTTGACGACAAAAACCATAAGGAATTGCCAAAGAAGGGTGCTTATATCATATTCGTAGTTTTAATGAATATATCAGTTCTTGGTTCTTAATACTAATTCGAAGTTAATTTGATATCTCAAATTGACATATGTAATATGGATTTTAATGGTTTATGTGGATATCAGGATGTGAATTTGCCAATAAGTTTGATCTCTGTTTGAAAAATGACAGCAAATCTAGTTCTTAGCAGAGCATTGGTAAGCCGAAAAAGTGATGGTGGTTTCTGGAAGAAATTGCTCCGGACAGCAACCCATACATTGAACTGAAAAATTTGATTGCTAAACTGGAAGAAATTATGAGTAGGTGCCCAGTAATCCCAACTCAAATATATACATCCAGTAACCCGCACTTCACCCGCATTGATAAAAAGTTCGAGTGCGTAAAAGAGGGAGAGAGAGAGAGATGTTGGAACACGAGATCGTAAATGGCTAGAATATGAAAGAAAGATCAAAGAAAACAAGAGACAACTTTTGGTGCTGAAAGGTTCAGCTTTTCTGATTTATATTGCTCCTATTTATAGAGAACAATTGAAAGGAAATAACAACATCTAAACTTATTGCTAACTAATGAAGGCAAGACAAATGCCTTATGCAAAGCTTGTAACCTACAAAACTTCTAACTCACTAACTAGTCTTAAACACTAGTAACTCCCTATGCATAAACCTCAATAGTAAATGTTATTAACCACCAATGGTAAATGCATGCAACCATGATTACTCCACAAGAGACAGGGTAAAAGGATGGTAAGCGGTGACCTCATTACGAAGAGGGGTAGATTTGGAAAAGTAAATTATTTTTGCTCTGGCAGCTAATTATTGCTCTGGCAATATCATCTGCCTATATCTTAAAGCATGCAGGTTTTATCATAAAACATGCATGTTCTATCTCTTGCATGTTCTATCATAAAACATGCATGTTCTATCTCTTGATGAAACTGATCCACATTTCTACATTGTTTTACCTTTTCAGCAATCTAAGAAATTTGATCTTAAGAAAGGCTCATACAGATCCATACACAGACTTAAGAAAACCCGATCTCCGAAGATAAGATTGAAGTTGAGGAGGCCTATCAATGGAAATTGAAGCCACATGCTGCACTTTGTGATAATCACCACCATTTCCACATTTCTTCAACCTGTTGCAGAATTTCTCCGGCATGTCGTAAACTTCCATACGCCTGAGACTCGTAACGAATCTCAATCCATCAGGAACCATTTCCATCTTCGGACAGCTCATGATCACCAAAGAACATAGGTTAGGCATGGAACCATTTTCCACCCTCCAACATTGCAGATTAGGTAACCTGAAAAGCCGAAGTGTTCGCAGCTGAGGAAAGCCCCATTCATGGAATATCATGTCTTTTCCGACGTAAGACTCGGGTTCTAACAGGAGAAACCTTAATTTAGGGAGCATTTCAAGTGTTTCAATAGGGTCTTCTTCAATGTGGTTTCCTCGCAAACTTAACGCTTCGAGGTTTTGTAGCAAGTTAGGCTCATATCTTGGGAACTTATTCATCTTCACTAGTAGATTCAAGTGGTCTAGTTTATGACATAGAAGAATCCTGGTTAGAAGAACATGGCCTTCATCCAAGGTAGCGAAATCGCTTCCTTCTATGCGAAGAGCTATGGCCTTTAGTTTATGCGCCTTGCGATCAACGTAATCAATGATCACACAAAGGCTGTTATAATCGAATAGCCTTGCCATAAAAATCTGCAGATTAGGAAGATGAACAATGTCAGAAACTTCATCAATCCTGCTGTCATATATTTTGACAAATATTTGATCCTGCTGTAGATCTGGATCAAATATTTTGATTGATTTAAGGTTTGCAGCTGAGAAATTGATTGTGACAGTTGCAGGGCAATTGGCAACTAGAATTAAAAGTGTTAATTATTTAGAAATTGACTCTAGAGATAGTCTTCTCCTGCAGTGTATCTCCATAGCTACAGCTCGATGTGGTCCGCTCTCATATTCTGCTCCTCTGGCATTATGCCTTGCTTTTGCTTTACTGGTTGACGTTTTCCCTTTACGGCGCATCTATAAACAAATACTTACATCACCTACTCACGTTTATTAGGGGTTGTTGCTTTCTGAGGTTAAAGAACATCTGAACAGTATAATTTTCAAGGATATCGCTGCTGATGATGAGAGCAAAAGTGTTATAGAGAATCTAATCTGGGAATTTTGTCAGGACATCTACTTTCAGCATCGAGATGTTGCTTTGGTACTTCAAGACATTAAGATTGAAGGTCTACTTGAGGATTTGGAGAAAATTTGTGAATCTTCTTTTCTTATGGTTGTACTTTTTGCACTGGCGGTCACAAAGTACAGGTTAAGCCCAGGCCTTAACCAAGATTCTAATTTGGCACTTTCAGTGAAGATAATGGTCTCCTTTTCTTGTTTGGAATATTTCCGGAGGATGCGTTTGCCTGAGTACATGGAAACGATCAGAGCAACAGTTGTGAGTATTCAGGAGGATGAATCAACTTGCATATCATTCATAGAATCCATGCCATCTTATGATGACTTAACAAGTACAGTCTTTTTAGCTAACTTTTATTCCTATCACCTTTTAGCAATCAGTGCATGTTTATTTTCATAACTGCATAGATTTTATCTTGTAGGACATAAAAAGGATTACACATGGTCAACTGATGCTGTGCAGACAGCTCGGCTTTTGTTTTACATGCGGGTTATCCCAACTTGCATTGAGCATGTACCAACCTCAGTGTTCAGGAAGGTGGTGGCCCCGACCATGTTCTTGTATCCTACTATTGGTCAATTTCATAAATTGCAAACTAGGGATTGATCATTCAATAGTGAATGTTGTTTTTTCTAAATTCGCACAACTAGATATATGGGGCATACGAATGTAAAAGTGGCAAGAGCTGCTCATGCTATATTTGTGGCATTCATATCTTCTGGAAAGGATGATCCTAACCAGGGTGATAGGGCTTCATTGAAGGAACAACTTGTTTTCTACTACATCATGAAGAGGTCTCTCGAGGTACTCTTAGCAAAATTTTCCGTATTTTACTTGAGTTATAACTTTGCCATGGGATCATCAATTATTTGGAGAGTTTATCAGTAACTAATTTATCCATAGATACCAGAATATGAATATGGTGATTTTATCTTAATCTGCTGGGATTCTGATTTTTGAATTGATGATAACATAGGGGTATCCTGAGATTACCCCTTTTGAAGGAATGGCTTCTGCAGTGGTTAGAAATCTTCCTGCTGGTAGTCCATCGATATATTATTGTGTTGACAGTGTGGTTGGTAAAGCCAGCAGCATGTGAAGTCCAAAAACGTACACATTTTATTCTTTAAACTTAATGGCAACATGATTGGAAATGGAAGAAATGACATTTTTCACTTCGCATAACTATTTTGCAGAACATTTCTTCACATTTCTTCTCAAAGCCACATCTTTGAGTTCTCTTGTTGTATTGACTGGGGCTTCAGCCTCGGCTGGCAGTCTTGGATTAACTTGACACTTAGTGTGTCTGCTCGGAAGAGAACTATCCTTTTTTGTACTAGAAAGTGGTTCCTTTCTTGTCTTGCAGTTGCTTCCAATCAACTGATCATTATCTGAAGAACAAAATTACAGAAACTCTCAGCATAAAATGATCATCAAAACTTATTATATAAGTGAAGTTGAAGCAATTGTCAATAGTAAGATCCTTGACTGAACTGAAGTAAATTGAGCTGAAATGAACTGAATACTGCATGCACATTTAATTACCAATAACAACTACTCTGAACTAATCCGAACCAAAATGCAACTAAGTGAGAAAAGAACATGCCCTAATTATATTCAAACTTGTCTCATGTACAAAAATCATCCATTGATAAGTTAAAGACAATACAAATTGTTCATTCAATCATATTAATATGAATCATACAACGAAAACAAGACAATTCCATGCTTCTTCTATAACTCCCAAAAAACTCACAACAAATTTGAAACAAACATCAAAAGGACAAGCTTTTGAAGAGAAATCGAAAAGGCCAACAACAACCGAGAAATCGAAAATACCTGGAGAAGAGAAATCATTTGAAGGAAGCGTCAAAGACTGCAAACACCTCTTCTCGAATTCAAACTGGTCATCTTCTTCTTCCTGTCCCCTAACCTTAACTCTCGGATACACTGAAAACATTTGCAGACAATTACAGACAAACAAACATTTTTGAATCAATTCACATCAAAAACAGAAAGAACGCAACTTTGATTCTGAAAAACAAAAAGTGAGAAGAACCAACTTGTAATTTTGCTCCAAGATCGATGCTTTACGATCAATCACACGCAAAAGTTTGTGAGATTCTTGAGAATCGAAGAAATCAACAAACAAGGGAACTTGACAAAAGTTTAAAGAGCAATTGTTTTTTTGTTGGTGTCTATTTTGACAAAAGTAAACAAAAGCTAAAGTCAGCAGGGAAAGGCAATTGATGATGCGTTTCTCCACCGGCTACGGCTGCAGTCAACTCTCGTGTTTTGCACGTGTAAAAACTCTGCTTCTGAGACAAGAATAATGTTCATCATTTTTTTTTGGCTGGAAATTGAAAATATATTTGTAATTTTTCCAAAATCTTTAAATGCTTATTGCAAAGAAAGCTGCTACATTTCTGTGAATATAAGAAAATACAAAAGGATAGAATATGTTAGAGTAAAGTTGATAACTGTTAGACTTCATTAAAATTGCAAAGATGAAATATTTAATAGTTGATGTTTATACCACATATTAATTAGTATTTAATCATTTATACATATTCAATTTATTTCTTTACTTCTTCTATGGATGATTTTTATACGTGTTTATAATAGAGTTTTTTTTAAAAGGTTTATAATAGAGTATAGTTGAGATTCATCTTATTTTTATCCAATAGTTTTAATACAAAATATGTACTAGTTTATAAATTATTATACTTTTAAAGTCAACGCTAAACATCCAATAACAAAAAGTACATCAATCAAAAAAAGTTCATTGTTAGTTTCAAAAAAAATAAAAAAAATTCATTGTTGCACATACTAATTCCTCCCAAAAAATTCAGATTTGGTTTTTTTTTTTATAAATGATTTGTTAATTTTTTTTTAGTTTAAGTACAGTCTTTTTATTGGGTTTAAACGAATAATGACATTTTTAAACATCCGTTCGTTGACTAATTGAGAAATAAAAGTCCACGTTTCCGTTCTGCAGGGGTTTAAGGAGGGTTTTAGTTTTGCTCCCCACAATTTTCTTCTCAGATCCCTTTTTACCCACATGGCAAAAAATGCAAGAAGTTGTGGATTGGTATACAATCTTCGCCCCCGCTACTCTACCGAGCGGCTCCGCCGCATTTCAGATGAAGGCGACTGGCAGTTCCACTCTGAGTGGTGGGGTACCGGCGACAAATCAAATGCTCCCACAGTTTTCCGGGCAGTTTCCGATCAGGGAAACGGCATCGTTTCGGTCCGGGCTCACCCTTCCTCCAGACCAGTTCAGTCTTCTTTCCCTGCCCTTTTTTAGTATTGTAATTTAAGGTTCACATCAGAAACCAGCAAACTGGTTAATGTCTTTGATTATATTTGTGATCAAAAGTTACATAAAGTTCATATTTTGAAAATGATAACTTGGCATGTTTTTATAATTGACGTTGTTAATTGCTTCGATTTTTTGTCAAAATTCAACCGATTAAATAGTAGTAACTGTTAACAAATGTGCATTGTAGAAAATGCAGAAGTTGTGGAGTTACTGAGGTCTTTAGGATTTGGTGCAGGAGAAATTACTCTGGCGTGGGGCGGAGGAATGGCTTCAGCGCAGATATGCTGAGATAAGCCCTAATCTGCGAAAAGAATTCGGGATTCTTGGTTATCAATGGCGGACTCTTCATTTTAATGAGCATACTCAGCAAAGCACTGTCAAAGTAATGGTTGCTTACGATAAGTTTGATCCTACCTCTGTTTTCCTTATGCAGCAGCCTCGTTGTCTTGCTGTTCCATGTAAATCCCTCTTGTCGTTGCTTCCTGAAAGCTTTTATCTGAACTAAATATGGTGTTTTAAATAGGGTGGAATGTTACTGTTTTTTCTGCTAATGGCTGCTTATAACTGCTGTTTATTCAAGTTTGCCTCTTAAAAACAATCAACTTTTGCATTATTGATTATAGATATCTTGAGTCAATTGTTTTCCTTTCCTTTGTCTCCTGATTTCTGTTAGAAGACTCTTGTTGCCTATGAATGGGCAAGGTTCTTTGTTGCTCTTTGTTGCTCTTTGTTACTGTTTCATTTTTTCTGTTGGTTTAACCACGTCTGTTATTGGTTTCATGTTGAGAAATTGCTCTGAAGTTACTTAAACTTTCGTTGCAGATGTGAAGAGCATGATATCAGCAGGGTTGGTCACCATCTCGTCTTGCAACTATGAACTCAGTAGTGCTGTGAGTGGGAGGAAAACTATAAATATCTTATGCATCGGTCATGGCGGGGGAAGCATGCCATTGTTCTTGGCTAGTAATATTCTAGGTAGGATCCAATTCGTATACTTGTGTGTCCAATCTGAGGAAATATTTGCACGCTCAATCTTGTGTAGTCAAAAGATGTGTCATTCTTATGCAGGTGCAAGAGTTGATGTTGTAGAAATTGACCCAGTTGTGATTTCTGCCTCAACTGAAGCTATGGGGTTCCCACCATTTTCGGTCATGAAAACATCAGCAGAGCGAGCATGCTCTTCTCCCGACACCATATCACAATTACTATGGAAAGGGATTCACGAGAGACTACAACTACACGAATCTGATGCTGAGGAGTTCATTTCCGTCAGCAATACCATTTACGACATGGTATTCATTGATGCCTATGACGGTGAAGACATTTTTCCTAACAAGCTATGGAATCACGACTCCTCATTTCTTAGAGATTTAGGGAATCGACTACATCCAGACCATGGAACGGTAGTTGTGAACCTACACTCAGATGTTGATTTGAGGGATTGTTCATATGTTTCACCCGATCTTCATGTTCTGCCAATGGGTAAGTATGTCTCCAAAGTCTGTCAAGCTTATAGGGATGTTTTGCTGGGGGGTAAGAGCTTTAGTGATGGACTTGCTTACACGGTTTCCGCTCCTTGGGTGTGTAATACATCCTTAGTAGTCTCTAGAGGCTTTAGAAAGCCTCGAACCAGGGAGTTGGTTTTGAACACTCTGGTGTCCAAATCAGTTGAAGTTGAGAATATCTTGGACCTGCCATTCTCAAGTTTCGAATACCTAGTAAATGGTTTCACCTTTGTAGGATGATGATATCAGATGGTTAATTAAAGATATTGAAGTTACATAACTTGAACAACATGACTTAGCATTTTGAATGAGTTCAAGACATTGAAGTTAAGAAATTCATCATTCATTAAAAGACATGTACTAATCAAGAAGCAAGTCTTAACTGTTAACATTCCTCAGCATGATCCGAAAGGTTCTGCTAATCTTCTTTATTACAACATTCATGGTCCCATGTTAACTTATTGTAGAGTTGCACCTGTGCCTAAAGGGAGCAATATCTGTCTGAAAACCTTCCCAAGCCTCAGAACGCAATAATCTGTAGAAAAAATAGAAATTTAGCCGAGCTAATAAAAGATAAGAAACCATATGCATGCTAGAAGAATCATAATCTGGGAAATTAAAGAAAGATAGCTGAGCTACTAAAATATAAGACACCATGGATACTACAAATAATAATCAATGAAATTAAAATTAAGGAATATGCATTACCTTGTAAAACATGAAGGCATTCACGTTGAATTTCCACCTATGAATTCCATGTTTACTGAACGAACATGTTGAATCTTGTCATAATCGTCTCCTCCTTCTCTAAGTCGGTCACAAAATTCACTAGACATGTCATTAATATATAGAGTTTTGAGATTCTTAGCAAACCGCAGTCTATCTGGAAGCATGGCTAGGGATGGACAACTCCAAATTTGTAGCTCGGCAAGATTAAGCATAGATGCTTCATCTACCCTCCAATTTTTTAGATTGGATAATCTACGTAAACCCAGACAGGTAAGCTTAGGAAAACCAAGCTCATGGCAAGTCAAATTTTGCCCCATGTAAAAATCATTTCCCAACAACAGGGTTTCTAAATGAGGAAGCAGACCTAGTGTTTCCATTGGATCTTCCTTCATATGATTGGAGTCCAACCTTAACCAATTCAGGCATTGTAGAAAATGTGGTTCATAACATGGGAATTTGTCTAACTTCGCCTCTAAAGTCAACGTACGAAGGCGTTCACCCATGAAAGATTTTGATAAAAAGTTATAGCCTTCCGGTGAACAGTTCAAATCACAGTTATAAATTTCAAGCCTCATCTCCCGCAGATTTTGACCATTCCCATGATGGATGTATTTCATCAATAAACAAAACTTGTCAAACCCCGTCACCTTGCAATATAAATCTTTAATATTCACTAACTCTTTGAGATCTGCAATTTCATCCACCTCACTGTCCAGTCCCACTATTGTATCTAACTCCTGCAAACTATGCAGTCTTAGTTTGCCTCCATCATCTGTATAGTGTTCTCCAATACCAAACACTAACTTCCTTAATCGTTTCATTTTCCAGATTATGTTCGGGATTCTGATATCACCCTTGAGATATAGAACAAGGGTATGTAAGAAGGGTAAGTTAGCTACGGATGATGGCAATTCATCTAGTTGACAATTCCTAAGAATTAAACACCTAAGGTGGATCAAGTTCCGCAACTCCACCGGAAAACTTCTTCCAAACGCAAAACCTTCCAAATATAGCACCCTTAGACTCTTGAAATTCTGCATGACTTTATCTCGTGGCCAGACCATTAATATTGTATCCTCATCAAGATAGGCGTACGGTTTAGTACGGTTTAGTTGGATGTAGACAAAAGAGAGATCGAGTATGCTTCACATCACGTCGATCAATACTGTCAAGTATAGCAGCACTGTTCACCTCATTTTGAATGTGAACGACAAGTCTGTGAGCTCCACTATTATCAATAAGATAAGTGGAATCATCTACAACTCTGAGAAATTCTTCTTCTCGGCACTTTTTCAAACAAAAGTCCCTCATTACGTCGTGAATGGAACACGAATAAAACCTTGGAGTTAATGAGACATGGTTAACCTTTAACTGAACCATACACCTATGGCCTAATTCATTCAAGTATCTTTCTGCAACTTCGGTCAATGTTTCTCCCTTTCTTAGGCTTTCAGACAAAATCAGACCCTCTGTAATCCACAACAGATATAACCGTTCTGAATAGATAGTTTCATCTTCTTTGAAATTGGCCAAATAAAGGAAGCACATTTTCAAATGGTAGGGCAAATCATTATAACTCAGAGACAAAACCTGGTCTAGTGATCCCGTGCTCAACCTACCACTGTCTCTGCTAAGATATGAACTTACATCTCTGTTAATAATTTCCCAACTTGCTAAGGAATTCCTATCTTTAAGAATTCCTCCAAGCAAAGAAATGGCCAATGGTAGACCTCCACACTTGGATACTAATTTTATTCCAATATCCTTAAAACATGGGGCCGACTTGAAATCTGAAAGTTGAAGTAATAACATTATCATAATTGTGCATAAGTTATATGCACAAACATGGTATATGTATAATATTTTAAATTGAGTGAATGTAAAAATAATTATACATCGAAATTTTCTCAAATGGGTTTGACTACATTCACGTTTTATTTTATTGACGGAACCTTCAGTCATTAATCTAGAATCATTGATCTCATCATCTAAACTATTATTAATTATTTTTGTGTAAGAAAGTTTTACCCACTACATCATATAATTAAGCATGGATTTTGCATTAAAGAGATCGATTTCCACATGTTTGTTTTCTAGTGGATGATGAATGGCTGAAGGTTCAGTTCAAGTAGAGAAATATTGGAATTGGAGAGAATTCCTATTAATCATTAATGTTGCTGAAATTCATAGTGAACACATAAATTTCTGGTCTGGGGACACAAAATATAAAATTAACATTAATTTAGAAGTATTAAAACACTTATGAGCACATTTTTAAGTATTCAGGGTGCACATGCATTTTAGTCTATAAAAAATTATTAGAGATAAGACTAACCGAAATAATCATGCAAACAATAAGTTGGTAAGAAAAATATATATATTGTAACCGCGAAATAACTGATCATAGATAGATTAATTCCAGAGTATTATGTATTCTAACCTGTATTTCCACTTGATACTATTTGTTGGAGCAACTCCCAACCTTCACTTTCACTCAAGAACTCAAGATCGTGGACATATCCAACCTCGGCAACTTTTCTATTACGAGTAGTCATTAACAATTTATTATAATCTCCTCGCAAAGAAAATGCGGCCTTTATGCTTTCCCAGTGCTCCACTTCCCATATATCGTCCAGAACGATCAGACACTTTGTTTCCTTTTGCACTCGGTGAAGCTCCCGGACCAACTCCCTACCTGTAATGTAAACATAAAAATGCAAAATGTAAAACACACAATCATCAAATAATCAATTTATTCTGATATTTTTTAATAATACATGTGTGTACCATATTGTACCAACCTGTCATGGATTTGACAGCATCCTTCTCTTTCTCGTTAACGAGTTGCATCAACAAATCCCTTAAAATTTCGTCGACTTGGGGTTTTTGAGTAATGCATGTCCAAGCAAAGTGATCAAAACAACCTTGTACATCCTCATGATTATACACTTTTCTAGCAATCGTCGTCTTTCCAAGACCACCCATTCCCCATATGGAAATGATGTTGTTGTTGTGTTGCTGAGAAGTAACTAGTGAGACCAGGATTTCGATATCATTCTCCATTCCGACGAAGTAGGTTTCAACTTGATGCTCATATGTTTGTCGAGCCTGCTGTTCATACTGTTGGTTTGAGCGCTCTCCCTCCTCTTTATGAACTGCTATGATGCCATACTTTTGGAAATTGGATGTGATGCTACTTATGCTTCTTTTAACGCTTTCAATCTCATTCCCAAGTTTGTGAAGAGTTCCAACTCTGCCATATATGCGCAAAGGGTTTCTAACAAATCTTTTGATACCTGTTAGCATAGAATTGAACAAGGAAAAATGGGGATTAGTTTTTATGAAATAGTTTAATAAACTCAAATGAAAAACATATATTTGATTTAAAGCAAATTCTGATAAAAATCAATTGTAGACCATGTAATCTTGCATATTTAAGATGAACGGTTACGATTCTTCCTTTGATATGTGTTTCCTTTGATTTGCGGCTTTGGATTCCGCCGTCCAGAAAATCGGCAATTCTCCAATTTTTCATATATGGCTTTTGTAACTTAAATAAAAAATTAGTGTAACAGTTCAAAATATTGTAGTAATTGAAACCATCTTGAAATGCATTTTAGTGGTTTTTGTTGTAAATATGTATTGTCGTTTGTTATATCTTTAAAAAGTACAGTTTTCTAGCCTTAATATTTAAAATACGAGATTTTTTGGACTTTTAGACGAAACTGTTTATATTTAATTTTGTTTTTTTCCACAAGTGTGGTGATATTTTATTGTTATGAGAACACAATTTTTACCATTACCCGTAGTGTTGGCTAACGTATGACTAAATGGTTTCGTATAAAAGGAAAAAAACGGTTCTATTTTGAATGTTAGGGCTAGAAAATTATAGTTTTTAAAGTTGGGGCCAAAAATCCATAATTCGACCAAAATAGAAGCTAAATGAAACTATTCCGTATTAAAATTTCTTTCACCATCTGCATAAATAGAGTTTTTTTTTCTTCTCTCCTCAAATTTCTATTACAAAGATGTCAAAATATTGTCAAAAATCTCCAAACACCAAACTTGTATAGAATCTCTATTGAGTTGAGTGAGTTGGACACCTATTTTTTAATCAAATTTTGTGTTGGATAATTTGATGAAAAATTGACCCTGACCCATATTTTTGGCAAAAACACAGTAAATATAAAACCTCCAAATCTTATACAGAATCTCTATTATAGCAAAACTGCCGGATTCCTGTTTTTGGTTGAGTAATTTGTTGATGCATGGAAGCACTGTTGGACTTGTATACTCTACAGTCTATTTCAGCATTTCATGAGTTACGCGTTCGTTTTTTAAATCAAACTGCGTAGACTTAGTTTAACTATTGAGCAACACTTTGCATGATTGAGAATCTCATATGATGAAAACTGATCACTTTTTTACAATGGATTTGCAACAAGGTTTTTACATTTTCAGCAATCTAAGAAATTTGATCTAGAGAAAGGCTCATACAGATCCATAAACAGACTTAAGAAAACCAGATCTTCGAAGATAAGATTGAAGCTGAGGAGGCCTGTCAAAGGAAACTGAAGCCACATGCTGCACTTTGTGATAATCAACACCTCCTTCACCATTTCCACATTTCTTCAACCTGTTGCAGAATTTCTCCGGCATGTCGTAAACTTCCATACGCCTGAGACTCGTAACGAATCTCAATCCATCAGGAACCATTTCCATCTTCGGACAGCTCATGATCACCAAAGAACATAGGTTAGGCATGGAACCATTTTCCACCCTCCAACATTGCAGATTAGGTAACCTGAAAAGGCGAAGTGTTCGCAGCTGAGGAAAGCCCCATGCATGGAATATCATGTCTTTTCCGACGTAAGACTCAGGTTCTAACAGGAGAAACCTTAATTTAGGGAGCATTTCAAGTGTTTCAATAGGGTCTTCTTCAATGTGGTTTCCTCGCAAACTTAACGCTTCGAGTTTTTGTAGCAAGTTAGGCTCATATCTTGGGAACTTATTCATCTTCACTAGTAGATTCAAGTGGTCTAGTTTATGACATAGAAGAATCCTGGTTAGAAGAAAATGGCCTTCATCCAAGGTAGCGAAATCGCTTCCTTCTATGCGAAGAGCTATGGCCTTTAGTTTACGCGCCTTGCTGTCAACGTAATCAATGATCACACGAAGGCTATTATAATCGAATAGCCTTGCCATAACAATCTGCAGATTGGGAAGATGAATAATGTCAGGAACTTCATCAGTCCTGCTGTCAATTCCAGAAAGTAACTCAAGCTCATTCAAACCATGGAACCCTCAATCTCTTCCTATGATGTTTATCAGTGTATCTGTCATTGCAAAAGAGATGCAAGTTCTTAAGCCTTTTCATCTTCCATAAAACATTTGGCACTTTTATCCTGTTGTTTATATGCAAATGAAGGGAATGCAAAAACGGCAACAATCTTCAGATTGGGAAGATGAATAATGTCAGAAACTTCATCAGTCCTGCTGTCAATTCCAGAAAGAAACTCAAGCTCATTCAAACCATGGAAACCTCAAGGTACAACTTGTTTTCTACTACATGAAGAGGTCTCTCGAGGTACTCTTAGCTGCTCTTCTAAACGTGTTACAACTTTAGGCAAAACAATTTCCGTATTTTACTTGAGTTATAACTTTGCCATGGGATCATCGATTATTTGGAGAGTTTATCAGTAACTAATTTATCCATAGATGCCAGAATATGAAAGTTTAATCTTCAGATTATGTGCCTTTTGAAGGAATGGCTTCTGGAGTTGCTGCAGTGGTTAGAAATCTTCCTGCTGGTAGTCCATCGATATATTATTGTGTTGACAGTGTGGTTGGTAAAGCCAGCAGCATGTGCAGTAGACTGACATCTGATGGGAGTGGCTCAGTGAAAAGTAAGGAAGAAGTCTGGGAACCTTGCAATAAACTCTTTGAATTGCTTGTACGACTTCTTTCCCTAATTGAATTGCTTGTACGACTTCTTTCCCTAATTGCTTGTATGATCTTTGTACTATCTCTGTAGGAAGTTTCCGTACATTTCTTCTCAAAGCCACATCTTTGAGTTCTCTTGTTGTATCGATTAACTTTACACTTCGTGTGTCTGTTCGGAAGAGAACTATCCTTTTTGCACTAGAAAGTGGTTCCTTTCTTGTCTTGCATTTGCTTCCAATCAACTGATCATTATCTGAAGAACAATAGAGAGTATTTTCAGTTTCAGTGAGAATTAAACAGGCAATAAGATCAAACAGTTGATTCACAATGAATAAGGGACTCTTAGAGAGAGGCATTATAAGATCCCTACTTCATATTTAAATTCATGTTGGACAATGTGATTCAAAACAATCAAAAGATCATGAATTGATTCTGAAATGATAATTCCCACACAATTCTGATGTTGAGCCAAAATGTTCCATTTATCTTTCCCTTATCCACATTTTGCAGAAATCAGTTGTTTTTAGTTGTGAACTTGTAATCTAATAACTGTTACTCTTGAAACTTGATGAGTTGCGACTTCCAAAAAGTTTATTCCCAGGGTTTTTTCACATAAATTGAAACTTAATATAAAGAAACCGGTCACAGAAAGTCAGATCATCTATGCAAGCTATGATATAAGGCAATAATCACAATGCCATTAATGAGATTGAGCCCTAGAATGAGCACCTCGACTGGATAAGACAGCACGTGGTCGTAGAACTGGAAGGGCTTTGATACTTGTAGTGCTATCTTCCGGGGTTTGTAACTCCCTGCTGTGCACATCTCCTTTGGAACAACAGAAAGCAAATCCATATTGATATCAACATAGAAAACAACATATTTCAAAAAAAAACATAGAAAACAACAGTGTCTAAAGAACGAAAAGTATAAATGATAAAGAGTAAATGTATGTCTACCTTGATCAGAACTATTCACAAAAATTGGCACTCTTACAACTGATGTTGGGGAATCGTCTACATAAACGCAAAATTACAGAAACTCTCAGTATAAAATGATCATCAAAAACTTAATATACCTGAAGTTGTAGCACTTGTCAATAGTAGGATTCTTGATTGAACTGAAGTAAATTGAGCTGAAATGAACTGGATACTGCATGCACATTGATTACCAATAACAAATACTCTGAACTAATCCGAACCAAAATGCAACTAAGTGAGAAAAGAACATGACCTAATTATATTCAAACATGTCTCATGTACAAAAATCATCCATTGATAAGTTAAAGAAAATGCAAATTGTTCATTCAATCAGATCATACAACGAAAACAAGACAATTCCATGCTTCTTCTATAACTCCCAGAAAACTCACAACAAATTTGAAACAAACATCAAAAGGACAAGCCAACAACAACCGAGAAATCGAAAATACCTGGAGAAGAGAAATCAGTTGAAGGAAGCTTCAAAGACTGCAAACACCTCTTCTCGAATTCAAACTGGTCATCTTCTTCTTCCTGTTCCCTAACCTTAACTCTCGGATACACTGAAAACATTTGCAGACAATTACATACAAACAAACCTTTTTGAATCAATTCACATCAAAAACAAAAAGAAAGCAGAAAGAACGCAACTTCGATTCTGAAAAACAAAAAGTGAGAAGAACCAACTTGTTATTTTGCTCCAAGATCGATGCTTTACGATCAATCACACGCAAAAGTTTGTGAGAATCTGGAGAATTGAAGAAATCAACAACCAGGGAACTTCACAAAAATTTAAAGGGCAATTGTTTTTTTGTTGGTGTCTGTTACGAGTAAACAAAAGCTAGAGTCAGCAGGGAAAGCAATTGATGATGCGTTTCTCCACCGGCTACGGCTGCAGTCAACTCTCGTGTTTTGCACGTGTAAAAACTCTGCTTCTAAGACAAGTATCTACTATAAGATGAAACCACGCTAAATTTTATCGTGGGCCTGTTTTAGGCCGGTAGCAAGTGAATTTTAGCGCCCCAACAAAACTCTTCCTTCCTGCTTCCACTGATCACTTTTTCCAAACCAAAACTTCCTCAGCCGGTTCCCAATCGATAAAGTCAAGTTCAACGCTTGATTTTTAGACTTGCCTGGTACGTTTTTCGCAGGTTCCCGGTGCCTCTTCTCAAGCCATTTTGTTGTCTACTTAATCAGTTGCCTCCTTATTTTCCTTGCAACTTTGAACTTTGAACTGTTGTGTTCAAACCCCGTGATGGATATGGTTATGGATATCCCATTACCACCCCCAAAATTGTGTTAGATGGATATGGATTCTTCCGGAGATTATTTTCGCCATCCCGTGGGATATGGATTCTTCCGGAGATTATTTTCGCCATCCCATGATGATCTTAACTCCTAAGGTTTGGTTTTTCTCCAATGTCTTATTCCTTTTTGATTACCATAATCTATTGATGATCATGTGTTTAGCAGGTCGTTCATATCTGTTTCGATCATACTTGAATAATTTCAAAACTTATAACTATGTAAAGATGTCATTTTTTTTAGTTTGTTTTACTTAATAATATATCCTAAAGATGTTCGATGAAACTCCCAAATGAATATGTTATTTGAAAGATTATGCATATCTTGGTGTGCTGAACAAACTTGGATCATTTTACCTACTGTTTGGCATTTATATGTAGCAATGAAGATATTGAAACTATAGCAGGTTTGTAGAACTCCAAAATAAGTGCACAGATGATTTTTTTATCTGATGGAGGATAGAAATGTGGTTACTTATTTATCATCATGAGATATGGAGTTCATTGTTTCCGCAGTTTCATTCCCTCAAACATTTCTTAGGACCTTCTTGAAGCGGGGTTCTTGAATGCAAACTCTCTTTTCTAGCACAAAATGGTTTTCATCTATGTTACATTAAGTTACCAGTATTCATGAATGGACTAAAACCTAGAGTCATTAATGTAAACAACCAAACTTTTTCTCCCACAATTGCAGTTCATGTAGCTGATCCGGGTTTTCCATACTTTAAAATGTACATCTTTCCATACGCGTTCTTGACATGTTCGATTTAATGCCTGGCCTCATTCCGAGGGCTGTCTTTAGTGACTACTGCATGCCTTTGAACATTCATGGTGTTATATCTGCTTGGATAAACTCTTTTACAGCTTTACCTAAAGTCTTATGTCATTAGGAATCAGAAGAAAAAATCTCGCGTCGAACGTTAATTCTTTAATGACGCTTCATGAAATCAGTCCACATGTGCTTGGATTGTTGTTGTGAATTCTTACTGCTATTGTACTAACCAGTCACAAACACTACTTGTTTAGATTAGACCCATTTCAAGTTTGATGCTACCTAGAACGATACCCAATATCAGCTTTTGCTCATGTGGCATCTCAGGCACTATAGTAAATTATCCCAAGCTTTTTGAAGTTCATTTAATGTATCTTACAATTCATGTGAATTTCTTTTTCATAGGATTCAAAGGGTAAGGGTAAGGGGAACACCGGGGGCAACTCAAAAAATGGTGCATTTGCTGAAAATAAAGAGCTGCTCAAATGGTGGAAGAAATGATGGTAAAACTGCAAAGTTTTAGGCTTGGCCAGTGAAAATCAAGGTATCATTTGCCTCTCTCTCTCTCTCTCGTAATGACTACGTGATCAGGCCTCGCCCTTGTTTGTTTTTTGGTAACTTTTTTTGCATGGCTTATTAACACCTGTATGTATTAGTAATTATATTTTGCTTATATCCGTTCTTTTAAATATTCTGGTTGGTTGACTCAATTCCGATGGTCTAGAGAAGACTGAAACATTAATTTTTCCATTCACGAGTTTCAGCATTTAAGAATTTAAGGTTTGAAGCTTCTCCAAATGATTTTGTTGTGTACTTTAGTGTTTTTTTTAGATACACAAGCTATATATTCAGCTCAGTTGTGTACTTTAGTCTTAATATTTTTCTTCCATATTAGTATTGACTACATCTGAGTATGTCACTGATGTGGTAAAACCTATAGATGTAGTTGCAGTTAAGTTACTCTTTGTTTTCCTAGAACAACATGCCAATTAAGCCATTTGATTTCCTAGAACCCCAGCTCATTTCACAAGTGGTCTGTTAATTGCTAGAAGCTTGGGAGTTCTGCCAGTTACTTCTCTTGGCAGCAAGAGAAGAGGCCAATGACATGGTTGGGTTTCAGATCTGTATTGGAGTTTGGTTGGATGTTTCTTTGCTTACTGATGCTTTTGTCATAGAACTGTATTTATGTTTTGAGGAACTGTGGATCATTAGCTTATCCAGAGGTTGTTGGATCTGCATCAAAATGGCCTTCACGTGCCAGCAAAACACTAGAAACATGGAAATATCCCAGTTCTCTATTTATGTATGCTTTATTCATGCATTATGTTATATGCTTCTATATAAATGTCATAAAATTTCTCAAATAAATAATAAGGTTCTCCCTGTTCTAAAACCTTACATGCAATTACTTTTAAGCTTTGGAAAATCATCTACAGTTATGTTTCTGAACATATGCAGCATATGTGTTAGATTTTGATTTATTCAACGTTCTTGACTTTCAGGTGCTGAAAAGGCCATTTCTCCCTCAATTTATTCAAAGTGGCTTCCGATTTTAATGGACTCGTAAAGATTTCTTCACTTTGAATACCGTAAAAAACTTAAGCAGCAGCCAGATTAACTTTGAATATCTTTGTAGCTGTATTGTGGGTGTGATTTCGGGTGTTGAGAGATGCTATATTAACGATATTGTCAATGTGTTGGGCAATATCGGAGTTAGCAATCATATTATACTTCAATTTTTTTACGGAATACCTGATTTATGTGTGTTTTCCGGGTTCTTAAGTTATTTTAGTCCATATACTTATGCAAGGTGTGATTTATGGTGGCCGACTTAAATTCAGGAACATATATTGGCGCTGCTATACCCTGACTCACACGTGTACTCTCTTTAAGGCTCATTATTTTTGTCCGGTGTACAATCTTCATTGTATGATGTTATACTGCATGTGATCTGGTCGGTTTGATGTAGCTGGTCTCTTTTTCTGTAAAGCTTGTATTTGTTAGATTTCGTAGGTTCCAGTGATTGCATCATGATTTTATCAGTTTGGATAAGTTTGTGTATTGTATAATAAACTGTGCTGATTTTGATTTTGCCTCATACATGCAGCTTATGTTTCCATGATGTCAATGGATTTTGTGCAAAGGGGATGAGTGTAAAAAACTTCCGTTGCGATATGCTTTCAAGTTTCAACTATTATTAGTGCCTTAGTGGTAGTGTGGGATAAAGAGAAAAGGTACACAATTTGAGGGAAATGATGATTCTAACTTTATGATGATTCTAACTTTATGTTTGTCTCAGATTAGTAGAAGGAGTTTCAGCAAACGAATCGAGAAATGAGTAGTGAAACAACATGAATGAATTGCAAAGGAATCTGGAAAGTTTGATGCAGCTGTTGTCTTGTTTCCAGTTACTAATTGTTTGATGTTGTCCTCCTACCAGGTGGCTACTTGCATGAAGCAACATCATATGGTATCAACATTGAAAGAATAAGAACGGCTTTGGCATATTGCAAGTTTCTCAATGTTGTCCTCACAAGATATAGCATGCAGATGTTCTAACCCACCTCCTACGCTCAAATGATTGGCTCTGCTATTAATGCATTGGATGACGATGATGCAACAGGGACAATGAAGAGAATTGCAGTGGTCACTTGGCACTTATACGGTTGTGATTTTCCCAGACAAATTAGAAGTAACTAACTTATTGTCATGACATATGATTAAAAGTTAAATGAATACACATTTACATTTTTATTAGTGTTATATGAAAATTTTATAATTTTATTGATTATTTGTTTTCAGTTACGGGCTAAGCCGCACAGCGTGCAGCACCCCACCTAGTAATTATGTAAATGTTCATCATTTGTTTTTGGCTGGAAATTGAAAATATATTTGTAATATTTCCAAAATCTTTAAATGCTTATTGCAAAGAAAGCTGCTACATTTCTGTGAATATAAGAAAAGGGATGGGATCATTTAACATCCTTATTTCTACACAAATGTTTACACATGATCCTAGCCCTTAATCTACTCCTTCATTAATAAAACACGTGTCTTCCTTTATTGTTTTTTTTCTTTAATCGATTTTCTGTTTTTTTTATTCCATCCCCAAAAATACTTTTTAACCTCTTTAACCAAAAGTCAATTCGCTGAACCTCACGGCGATGGAACTTTCAGGCCGCGGCGGCAGAGGATCGAGATCATGGCAAAGTTCCGCCAGGTGCTTCCAGGTGGCGACATAAACACGATCTTAAACACGATCGAGATCAGAGTTATGATTGAGACTTCACGATGAGCGATTTTGAGAGAGCAGTGCCGAGAGCCGAGGGGTGTTATGAAGTAGCCGCCAAGAGCCGAGGGATGTTAGGAAGTAGCCTGGATTGATTTTTTTGGGCTCTAGTGTTTGAGAATAGACTGAGAATATTTTGCAGTTTTTGGAACTTAAGTTGATTGATTTCATTTTTCTAGTGCAACTCTTCCATTCTTTGGTTTTATTTTTTGTAAAACTATGTCATCACTTTTGTGTGTGGAACTGCAGTAGAATAATCTAAAGGCAGTGGAGATTTCAGACCTGTCAAAGACTCAAAGTAATTTCAAATTTCTGAGGAATTTGGTTGAGTCTCAAACTTGTTTGACTGTTAAAGTTGCTTGATTGATAGCCTTTTATAATATTAGCTGCTTGATTGCTTATAATTAATAGTTGTTGTTTTTGAAATTATTACTTTTCATGGTTATAAAAAAAAGTTCAGTTGAGTTAATTGAGTTAATTCCGTGTGTATTCATCCATCAAGTAAAAATATTTTTGAAACTGACTTTGCTGCTGATTTTTTACCTGTTTTGGCTGAGGTAGAGCTACCACAGGGCTGTTTTGATGCTGAATTAGGTTATATTTTGCTGCAGGAACTAGGCTAGTTTATGCTGAACTTAATTTTTTTTGTTGCTAATTAGAACCTGATATGGCTTGATAAGGTACTGAAATTGTTGATTTTAAGCGGAAGAGTATATGTTTGTTGTAACTCCAGTCTTTGAATGATTTTCTGTTTATGTATCATGGCATTCATGGAGTAAGTTTAATTTTGGACGTATTGATTCAATTCTACTTGCATGAAATAATGATAGGACTGCACAACAATCAAACTCAGAGGGATTCGAACCTATATATATGAAGGATAAAAATATATAACCAGCCTATGAGGGATTCGAACCCACATTTTTGCGCAAATGTACAAATTGCACAACGCTCTACCATTTAAGCTAATAGGTTTTTAACTTCAGATTATTGAGTTTCAAACATATCACAAAAGAGGATAAAAAAAAGCATATTGGCACATATTGAAAAGGCAGTGCAGATCATATAGACAAAAAAACTTGTTATTTAATAAGAAACACACACCTGTTCTTGTAAACCGACCTTCAAGTGCAGGGAACTTTGAAAGAAGGCCATAGAATGGTGAATCATCCACGAATAAACCATCAGTTTTTGATATCTATATCAGTATTCCGATTAGTCATTTTCACCTCAAGATCAATCCTATATCAGTCTGCGAATACGGCACAAAGAA
The DNA here is from genome assembly GCA_963678965.1 of Cruciata laevipes. NCBI lineage: Eukaryota > Viridiplantae > Streptophyta > Magnoliopsida > Gentianales > Rubiaceae > Cruciata > Cruciata laevipes. The sequence goes on from OY787635.1 coordinate 20,154,769, forward strand.
TTTCGCATTGTCAATAAAACACTAATTTCCACAAACATCAGACTCAAACTTCCTAGGTTGCCAACAGTGGATTCAGATATACTACTCTAATCCTTAACACACTCAATCATTTCTCAGGTACAACCTAAAATTTCAAAATATCCTCTTTAAAGAAGCATTTTAATCAATGTACTAAAGAAAAGTGAAAAGACAACATTTTAATCAATGTACTATAGAAAGTGAAATCTCTGCACAATTCTTGCTCAAGAAGCACCACGGTACTTCAATTTTTACAACCTTATTGCAGGAATAAACAGCTTAGCTCACCAATTATTCAAAAATCTGCTTAACACTAGCATTAGCATTTCAATTTCCAACAACAAAATCAAAATCTAACATATGAAAACATACTGGGTTCTTAGAGTTGAGCCATTATCGACAAGAGAAGCAAGAACTGTTGGATAATAACTTGATAAGATTAACTTACAGATGTCGCGGAGGATCGTCGCAGAGGATCGTCACAAAGCTGCGGAAAGGTTGGATCATCAGCGGCTCCTCACGGCGATCTCGATCCTCCGCCGCTGGCAATCTATGGGCAATCTCGAGGGCGATTTGCAGGCGGGTGCCATCTATGGGCAATCTCGAGGGCGATTTGCAGGCGGGTGCCATCGCCGGGCAATCTCGAGGGTGATTTGCAGGCGGGTACCATCGCCGGGCAATCTCGAGAGCGATTTGCAGGCGGGTGCCATCGCCGGTTACTTGCTCTTGTGGCTGTTGATGTGGGCCACCGGGATGAGGCTTCTGATCCAGCTCTTGTCGGCCACAGTCGGTGTCGCCACCTGGAAGCACCTGGCGGAGCTTTGCCATGATCTCGATCCTCCGCCGCCGCGGCCTGAAAGTTCCATCGCCGTGAGGTTCAGCGAATTGACTTTTGATTTTTGGGGATGGAATAAAAAAAACAAAAAATCGATTAAAGAAAAAAAACAAAAAAGGAAGACACGTGTTTTATTAATGAAGGAGTAGATTAAGGGCTAGGATCATGTGTAAACATTTGTGTAAAAATAAGGATGTTAAATGATCCCATCCCATAATAAAGGGAATACAAAAGGATAGAATATGTTAGAGTAAAGTTGATAACTGTTAGACTTTATTGAAATTGCAAAGATGAAATATTTAATAGTTGATGTTTATACCACATATTAATTAGTATTTAATCATTTATACATATTCAATTTATTTCTTTACTTCTTTTATGGATGATTTTTATACGTGTTTATAATAGAGTTTTTTTTTTTTGAAAAGGTTTATGATAGAGTATAGTTAAGATTCATCTCATTTTTTTTTCAAAAAAAAAAAAAAAAAAGATTCATCTCATTTTTATCCAATAGTTTTAATACAAAATATATACTAGTTTATAAATTATTATGCTTTTAAATTCAACGCTAAACATCCAACAAAAAAAAGTACATCAATCGAAAAAAGTTCATTGTTATTTTCAAAAAAAAAAAATGTTTGAAAAAATGATTTTTAAACATCCGTTCGTTGACTAAGACCCTGTTTACCAGAGCTTATCTGTAGATCAGTTCAGTTCAATTCAGTTCAGTTCAGTTCAGTTCAATTCAGTTCAGTTCAGTTCAGTGAAAATGTAATTTGATGAAATTCAGGTTAATTCAGTCATGCTGATTCCATTTTTCAATACATCAATTTTCACTTCACTTCAGTTCAGTTCAGTTCAAATCAGTTCAGTTCAGTTCAGTTCAGTACATCAAAAAATAAGGTCTAGTAAACAGGGCCTAACTTAGATATAAAAGTCCACGTTTCCGTTCTGCAGGGGTTTAAGGAGGGTTTTAGTTTTGCTCCCCAAAATTTTCTTCTCAGATCCCTTTTTACCCACATGGGAAAAAATGCAAGAATTTGTGGATTGGTATACAATCTTCGCCGCCGCTACTCTACCGAGCGGCTCCGCCGCATTTCAGATGAAGGCGACTGGCAGTTCCACTCTGAGTGGTGGGGTACCGGCAACAAATCAAATGCTCCCACAGTTTTCCGGGCAGTTTCCGATCAGGGAAACGGCATCGTTTCGGTCCGGACTCACCCTTCCTCCAGACCAGTTCAGTCTTCTTTCCCTGCCCTTTTTTAGTATTTTAATTTTAATTTAAGATTCACATTTGAAACCAGTTTCCTGGTTAAATGTCTTTGATTATCTGTGATCAAAAGTTACATAAAGTTCATATTTTGAAAATGTTAACTTGGCATGATTTTATAATTCATGCTGTTAATTACTTCGATTTGTCAAACTTCAACCGATAAAATAGTAACAGTTAACAAATGTGCATTGTAGAAAATGAAGAAGTTGTGGAGTTACTGAGGTCTTTAGGATTTGGTGCAGGAGAAATTACTCTGGCGTGGGGCAGAGGAATGGCTTCAGCGCAGATATGCTGAGATAAGCCCTAATCTGCGAAAAGAGTTCGGGATTCTTGGTTATCAATGGCGGACTCTTCATTTTAATGAGCATACTCAGCAAAGCACTGTCAAAGTAATGGTTGCTTACGATAAGTTTGATCCTACCTCTGTGTTCCTTATGCAGCAGCCTCGTTGTCTTGCTGTTCCATGTAAATCTCTCTTGTCGTTGCTTCCTGAAAGCTTTTATCTGAACTAAATATGGTGTTTTAAATAGGGTGAAATGTTACTACTTTTTCTGCTAATGACTGCTTATAACTGCTGTTTATTCAAGTTTGCCTCTTGAAAACAATCAACTTTTGCATTATTGATTATAGATATGTTGAGTCAAATGTTTTCCTTTGCTTTGTCTCCTAAATTTTTCTGTTAGAAGACTCTTGTTGCCTATGAATGGGCAAGGTTCTTTGTTGCTCTTTGTTACTGTTTCATTTTTTCTGTTGGTTTAACCACGTCTGTTATTGGTTTCACGTTGAGAAATTGCTCTGAAGTTACTTGAACTTTCGTTGCAGATGTGAAGAGCATGATATCAGCAGGGTTGGTCACCATCTCATCTTGCAACTATGAACTCAGTAGTGCTGTGAGTGGGAGGAAAACTATAAATATCTTATGCATCGGTCATGGCGGGGGAAGCATGCCATTGTTCTTGGCTAGTAATATTCTAGGTAGGATCCAATTCGTATACTTGTGTGTCCAATCTGAGGAAATATTTGCACGCTCAATCTTGTGTAGTCAAAAGATGTGTTATGTGATACATCGTGTCATTCTTATGCAGGTGCAAGAGTTGATGTTGTAGAAATTGACCCAGTTGTGATTTCTGCCTCAACTGAAGCTATGGGGTTCCCACCATTTTCGGTCATGAAAACATCAGCAGAGCGAGCATGCTCTTCTCCCGACACCATATCACAATTACTATGGAAAGGGATTCACGAGAGACTACAACTACACGAATCTGATGCTGAGAAGTTCATTTCCGTCAACAATACCATTTACGACATGGTATTCATTGATGCCTATGACGGCGAAGACATCTTTCCTAACAAGCTATGGAATCACGACTCCCCATTTCTTAGAGATTTAGGGAATCGACTACATCCAGACCATGGAACGGTAGTTGTGAACCTCCACTCAGATGTGGATTTGAGGGACTGTTCATCTGTTTCACCCGATCTTCATGTTCTGCCAATGGGTAAGTATGTCTCCAAAGTCTGTCAAGCTTATAGGGATGTTTTGCTGGGGGGTAAGAGTGATGGACTTGCTTACACGGTTTCCGTTCCTTGGGTGTGTAATACATCCTTAGTAGTCTCTAGAGGCTTTAGAAAGCCTCGAACCAGGGAGTTGGTTTTGAACACTCTGGTGTCCAAATCAGTTGAAGTTGAGAATATCTTGGACCTGCCATTCTCGAGCTTTGAATACCTAGTAAATGGTTTCACTTTTGTAGGATGATGATATTAGATGGTTAACTAAAGATATTGAAGTTACATCTACATTACATAACTTGAATGAGTTCAAGACATTGAAGTTAAAAAATTCATCATTCATAAAAAGGCATGAATGATGTAACTTCAAGTCTTAACTATTAACACACACAAACAAACATTCCTCAGCATGATCCGAAAGGTTATGCTAATCTTCTTTATTACAACATTCATGGTCCCATGTTACCTTATTGTAGAGTTGCACCTGTGTGCCTAAAGGGAGCAATATCTGTCTGAAAACCTTCCCAAGCCTCAGAACGCAATAATCTGGAGAAAAAATAGAAATTTAGCTAATAAAAGATAAGAAACCATATGCATGCTAGCTGAGCTGCATTTTGAATCATAATCTGGGAAATAAAAGAAAGCTAGCTGAGCTACTAAAATATAAGACACCATGGATACTACAAATAATAATCAATGAAATTAAAATTAAGGAATATGCATTACCTTGTAAAACATGAAGACATTCACGTTGAATTTCCACCTAGCTGGATTCCATGTTTACTGAACAAACATGTTGAATCTTGTCATAATCGTCTCCTCCTTCTCTAAGTCGGTCACAAAATTCACTAGACATGTCAATAATATAAAGAGTTTTGAGATTCTTAGCAAACCGCGGTCCATCTGGAAGCATGGCTAGGGATGGACAACTCCAAATTTGTAGCTCGGAAAGATTAAGCATAGATCTGGAATCAATACATGCTTCATCTACCCTCCAATTTTGTAGATTGGATAATCCATTTAAACACAGATCGGTAAGTTTAGGAAAACCAAGCTCATGGCAAGTCAAATTTTGTCCCACGTAAAAGTCATTTTCCAACCAAAGGTATTTTAAATGAGGAAGTTGACCTAGAGTTCCCATTGGATCTTCCTTCATATGGTTGGAGTCCAAAACTAAATACTCCAGGCATTGTAGAAAATGTGGTTCATAACATGGGAATTTGTCTAACTTCGCCTCTAAAGTCAACCTACGGAGGCGTCCACCCATGAAAGATTTTGCTAAAAGGTCATATTCTCTCTGTGAACAATTCAAATCACAGTTACAAATTTTAAGCATCATCTCCCGCAGATTTTGACCATTCCCATGGATGATGTATTCCATCAATAAATTAAAGTTGTCAAAACCCGTCACCTTGCAATCTAACTCTTTAATGTTCACTAACCCGTTCAGTCCCATAAGACCTGCAATTTCATCTACCTCACTGTCCAATCCTCGTATTATATCTAACTCCTGCAAACCATGCAGTTTTAGTTTGCCTCCATCATCTGTATAGTGTTGTCCACTACCAAACACTAACTTCCTTAATCGTTTCATTTTCCAGATTATGTTCGGGATTTTGATTTTACCATTGATATATAGAGCAATGGTATGTAAGAAGGGTAAGTTAGCTATAGATGATGGCAATTCATCTAGTTGACAATCCCAAAGAGTTAAACTCCTAAGGTGGATCAAGTTCTGCAACTCCACTTGAAAACTTCTTCTAAACGCAAAACCTTCCAAATATAGCACCCTTAGACTCTTGAAATTCTGCATGACTTTATCTCGTGGCCAGACCATTAATCTTTCATCAAGATAGGCATTAGTTGGATCTAGACAGAAGAGAGATCGAGTATGCTTCACATCACGTCGATCAATACTGTCAAGTATAGCAGCACCGTTCACCTCATTTTGAATGTGAATGACAAGTCTGGGAGCTCCACTATTATCAATAAGATAAGTGGAATCATCTACAACTTTGAGGAATTCTTGTTCTTGGCACTTTTTCAAACAAAAGTCCCTCATTAAGTCGTGCATGGAACACGAAACAAACCTTGGAGTTAATGTGACATGGTTAACCTTTAACTGAACCATACACCTATGGCCTAATTCATTCAAGTATCTTTCTGCAACTTCGGTCAATGTTTTTTCTCCCTTTCTTAGGCTTTCAGACAAAATCAAACCCTCTGTAATCCACAACGGATATAAGAATCCTGTATGGATAGTTTCATCTTCTCTGAAATTGGCCAAATAAAGGAAACACAATTTCAAATGGTAGGGCAAATCATTATAACTCAGAGACAAAACCTGGTCTAGTGATCCCGTGCTCAACCTACCACTGTCATTGCTAAGATATGAACTTACATCTCTGTTAATAATTTCCCAACTTGCTAAGGAATTCCTATCTTTAAGAATTCCTCCAAGCAAAGAAATGGCCAATGGTAGACCTCCACACTTGGATACTAATTTTATTCCAACATCCTTAAAACATGGGGACGACTTGAAATCTGAAAGTTGAAGTAATAACATTATCATAATTGTGCATACTATACGTTCTATGCACAAACATGGAATATGTATAATATTTTAAATTGAGTGAATGAAAAATAATTATACATCGAAGTTTTCTGAAATGGGTTAGAATGCATTCACGTTTAATCTACAATCATTGATCTCATCAAATAAACCATTCAATTATAGTCATACCATTATTATTTATTTTTGTGTAAGAAAGTTTTACCCACTACATCATATAATTAAGCATGGATTTTGCATTAAAGAGATTTCCACATGTTTGTTTTCTAGTGGATGATGAATGGCTGAAGGTTCAGTTCAAGTAGAGAAATATTGGAACTGGAGAGAATTCCTATTAATCATTAATGTTGCTGAAATTCATAGTGAACACATGGATTTCTGGTCTGGGGACACAAAATATTAAATTAACATTAATTTAGAAGTATTAAAACACTTACGGTAAATGAGCACATTTTTAAGTATTCAGGGTGCACATGCATTTTAGTCTATAAAAAATTATTAGTAATCACGCAAACAATAATCACGCAAACAATAAGTTGGTAAGTAAAATATATATATTTTGTAACCGCGAAATAACTGATCATAGATAGATTAATTCCAGAGTACTCTGTATTCTAACCTGTATTTCCAGGTGATGCTATTTGTTGGAGCAACTCCCAACCTTCACTTTCACTCAAGAACTTGAGATCGTGGACATATCCAACCTCGGCAACTTTTCTATTACGAGTAGTCATTAACAATTTATTATTATCTCCTCGCAAAGAAAATGTGTCCTTTATGCTTTCCCAGTGCTTCACTTCCCATATATCGTCCAGAACGATCAGACACTTTGTTTCTTTTTGCACTCGGTGAAGCTCCCGAACTAACTCCCTACCTGTAATGTAAACATAAAAATGCAAAATGTAAAACACACCATATTCTGATAATCAGTTTATTCTGATATTTTTAATAATATATGTGTGTACCATATTGTACCAACCTGTCATGGATTTGACAACATCCTTCTCTTTCTTGTTAACGAGTTGCATCAACAAATCCCTTAAAATTTCGTCGACTTGGGGTTTTTGAGTAATGCATGTCCAAGCAAAGTGATCAAAACAACCTTGTACATCCTCATGATTATACACTTTTCTAGCAATCGTAGTCTTTCCGAGACCGCCCATTCCCCAAATAGAGATGATGTTGTTGTGTTGCTTGTCATGATCAGGAGAAGTAACTAGTGAGACCAGGCTTTCGATATCTTTCTCCATTCCGACGAAGAAGGTTTCAACTTGATGCTCATATGTTTGTCGAGCCCGCTGTTCGTACTCTTGGTTTGAGCTCTCTCCCTCCTCTTTATGAACTGCTATGATGCCATACTTTTGGAAATTGGATGTGATGTTACTTATGCTTCTTTTAACACTTTCAATCTCATTCCCAAGTTTGTGAAGAGTTCCAACTCTGCCACATATGCGCAAAGGGTTTCTAACAAATCCTTTGATACCTGTTAGCATAGAAGAACACCAATTAGTTACCTATATTTCATTTCATGGAATGAAATAATATTTAAAGGAACAATAAGTTAACTTTGGAGCAAAATGAGTTAACTATACTAATTAAGTTGGGAATAAGATTGAATGTTACTACTAAATTATACGGATCTCATGCTTCAATCCTAAAACCAATTGAAAATAGGTGGCGTTACCTTTGATCCTTATATATTAGTTATTAGATTTGTACGGTACTGATGTGGAATATCTTAACCGTTACAAATGGTCACCATCATTTTCAATGCAAATGCATCAATCTGCTAAATCCATTCAAGTTTGCCCATGTGGCTTAAAGTCATCCTTTTAAGGTTAGAAGTGAATGGGGATTTTTGTAAAATCATCCTTTTAAGGTTCACACTATTTGACATTTTCGATGAATTTTGACCATTTTACATAGGATAATTGATCAATTAATAAAAATCAATGATTTCAATATTACCTCTTCTTGGCGATGACTTTTTCGCCTCAGCCCGGATGGCATAGGTCTCCACCAGATCTTCAATTCTGTAAGAGAGGCTCCTGATTTCCCTCAGCATGTTGCGAATGTGGAGTAATCATGGTTGCATGCATTTACCATTGGTGGTTAATAACATTTACTATTGAGGTTTATGCATAGGGAGTTACTAGTGTTTAAGACTAGTTAGTGAGTTAGAAGTTTTGTAGGTTACAAGCTTTGCATAAGGCATTTGTCTTGCCTTCATTAGTTAGCAATAAGTTTAGATGTTGTTATTTCCTTTCAATTGTTCTCTATAAATAGGAGCAATATAAATCAGAAAAGCTGAACCTTTCAGCACCAAAAGTTGTCTCTTGTTTTCTTTGATCTTTCTTTCATATTCTAGCCATTTACGATATCGTGTTCCAACAAGTGGTATCAGAGCCACGGTTCTAAATGGCTAGTGATAGATCAAAGTCACCTGAGAAGCCGGAGGGTTCACGCACGGGCCAACGGAGAGGGCGTAGTTCGAAAGCCCAAGAGGTGGTGGTGCAGACGGTGTTGAGAGAGAGTTCCATGGTGTACCCTATCCTAACTCGCACAAACTATGCAGATTGGGCCCTAGTCATGAGGGTGAATTTGCAAGCACAAGGTTTGTGGGATGCTGTCGAGGAGGGGGACGTTGAGTATCGCGTGGACAGGCAGGCCCTGGCCGCGATCCTGCGTGCTGTGCCACCTGAGATGCTAGCCACGCTAGCGGTCAAGGACACAGCCAAGGAGGCTTGGGACACGATAAAGATGCAACGCATGGGCGTCGAACGTGTTCGGGAAGCCAACGCGCAGAAGTTGCGCACAGAGTTCGAAACCATCACTTTCAAAGATGGTGAGAACGTGGATGATTTTTCCATGAGGATCACGAGTTTGGTCAATAACCTCCGCACGCTCGGCGACACGGTGGAGGAGGCGACGGTCGTGAAGAAGTTTCTCCGCGTTGTGCCAATAAGGTACTCGCAAGTGGCAATAGCAATTGAGACGTTGCTTGACCTAAGCACGTTGTCGATTGATGAACTAACCGGTCGATTACGGTCGGTGGAGGACCGTTTTGAATCTGCAGATCAAAGTGACATGGGTGGTGCCAAGTTGCTTCTCACGGAGGAGGAATGGCGCTCACGCCAAGGCTACAAGGAGAAGGGTGACACTTCCAAGACTGGTGGACGAGGCCAGGTCTGCGACACGGCAAAGGGCCAAGTCAGCGGAGACTCACAGGACCAGGACGAAGTCATCAAGGAGACTCGGGAAAGAGGTCGAAGGAATGGCAAATGTCATAATTGTGGCATCTATGGTCATTTTGCATTTGAGTGTCGCGAGGCAAAACAATGGAAGCGGGACGAGGCACACTTGACCATGCTCGAGGATGACCAACCGGCGTTGTTGAAGGGATCCGTGGTTGAGGTGCTCCAATGTGGGAGTCCCCAAGATATCACTTTACAAGCGCCAGGAAGCCAACGTGACGAGGTGCTCCATTGTGGGAGTCCGCCGACGTTGTCGACGACACAGTCGAATCTGGGGAGTGTTTATCCTGATGGAGGTGCGCTCAGTGTAGGAGGCGCAAGTGGTCCGGTCCGAGGTCTTGTCCAGAAGCCAGTCTGGGGACCTGTCGGCTGCGAACCTGTCCATGGTCTCTTCGAGGAGGCGCTCCATGTTGGGGGTGCCAGGCCACACCTGCGGGGTGGCAAACCTGTTGCAGATCCGCTCCATGTTGGAGGCGCGACACCAACCCTGCGGGGTGGCATGTCTGTTGCAAGGGCACTCCATGTTGGGGGTGCACGATCGACCCATGTTGGGGGTGTCGGTCATGTTGCTGAAACACTCCATGTTGGGGGTGCACAACCGACCCATGTTGGGGGTGGCGGTCTTGTTGTTCAGGCGCTCCATGTTCGGGGTGCAAGATGGACCCATGTTCGGGGTGGCGGTCATGTTGGTGAGGAGCTCAATGTTCGGGGTGAAAAATCGACCCATATTTGGGGTGACGATGAAGTTGTTGAGGCAATCCATGTTGGGGTTGCTAGACCGACCTTACGGGGTGGTGGTCATGTTTGTGGTCCTAATGGTGGACGTGTTCATGGTTCTGTTGGTGGACGTGTTCAGGGTCCTGTCAATGATCCTGGTAGTGGTTCTGTCGGAGTGGCACTTAGTGTTAAAAGTGATCCGATAGGAAAAGGTGATGTTCATGATGGTTCGAGTGACCAGGTGACTGATATGTTGACCAAGCAGATCGGGCGAGTCAAGCTCGGCTCGGGATAATCGAGGTGGTTCCATGCAACATGGTTAAGGGGGTGAATTGTGGAGTAATCATGGTTGCATGCATTTACCATTGGTGGTTAATAACATTTACTATTGAGGTTTATGCATAGGGAGTTACTAGTGTTTAAGACTAGTTAGTGAGTTAGAAGTTTTGTAGGTTACAAGCTTTGCATAAGGCATTTGTCTTGCCTTCATTAGTTAGCAATAAGTTTAGATGTTGTTATTTCCTTTCAATTGTTCTCTATAAATAGGAGCAATATAAATCAGAAAAGCTGAACCTTTCAGCACCAAAAGTTGTCTCTTGTTTTCTTTGATCTTTCTTTCATATTCTAGCCATTTACGATCTCGTGTTCCAACAGCGAACGCTTTCGTCCTCGTGTTGCTTGGCATCTGCATCTCTGAGGAAACAATGCATTTGCCTCAGCTCAGTGCACAGATCTTCAACTTCAGCAGAGACACCAGACAGAAATTTTCCTTCTTCCACCAGCAAACGAGCAACTGTTTCCAGTACCACCGACACAACAGCTTCCGCCATCTTAGATCGAGTAAATGCAAGAACCACTAAACCAGTATATGTTTTCCTTCAGATCTGAGCTGCTAGAAAACTGTGTATATATGTATTTTGTTTGTCTGGAATCAAAGCCACATGCTGCACTTTGTGATAATCAACACCTCCTTCACCATTTCCACATTTCTTCAACCTGTTGCAGAATTTCTCCGGCATGTCGTAAACTTCCATACGCCTGAGACTCGTAACGAATCTCAATCCATCAGGAACCATTTCCATCTTCGGACAGCTCATGATCACCAAAGAACATAGGTTAGACATGGAACCATTTTCCACCCTCCAACATTGCAGATTAGGTAACCTGAAAAGCCGAAGTGTTCGCAGTTGAGGAAAGCCCCATGCATGGAATATCATGTCTTTTCCGACGTAAGACTCGGGTTCTAACAGGAGAAACCTTAATTTGGGGAGCATTTCAAGTGTTTCAATAGGATCTTCTTCAATGTGGTTTCCTCGCAAACTTAACGCTTCGAGGTTTTGTAGCAAGTTAGGCTCATATCTTGGGAACTTATTCATCTTCACTAGTAGATTCAAGTGGTCTAGTTTATGACATAGAAGAATCCTGGTTAGAAGAAAATGGCCTTCATCCAAGGTAGCGAAATCGCTTCCTTCTATGCGAAGAGCTATGGCCTTTAGTTTATGCGCCTTGCGATCAACGTAATCAGTGATCACACAAAGGCTGTTATAATCGAATAGCCTTGCCATAATAATCTGCAGATTAGGAAGATGAACAATGTCAGAAACTTCATCAATCCTGCTGTCAATTCCAGAAAGTAACTCAAGCTGATGCCTCTGGCATTATGCCTTGCTTTTGCTTTACTGGTTGACGTTTTCCCTTTACGGCGCATCTATAAACAAATACTTACATCACCTACTCACGTTTATCAGGGGTTGTTGCTTTCTGAGGTTAAAGAACATCTGAACAGTATAATTTTCAAGGATATCGCTGCTGATGATGAGAGCAAAAGTGTTATAGAGAATCTAATCTGGGAATTTTGTCAGGACATCTACTTTCAGCATCGAGATGTTGCTTTGGTACTTCAAGACATTAAGATTGAACCATGTTTCGAACCATGTTTTGAAGCCAACTTTTATACTCCCTCTGGACTAGCTAGATCTGCACTCTTTAAAGTCAACTTTGTCGGAACATGTTTGACTGTTAATAACTTTTTTTTCATATATTAACCTGGTCTAAAAATTGAATAGTTTAGAAATAGAGCGCATTGTGAATCTAACAATATCTCATGTGACACTATTATAATACATATACCAATTGAAATTTACGGTCAAACATGCTCCGACAAAATTGACCATAAAGAGTGCAGATCTAGCTGGTACAGAGGGAGTATATTAAAATGAAATCATGTGTAAATTTTGATTAAAAATATTACATTTTTCGGTTTACATATTATTTGAAATATAATATATCCTACTGTACACGGGTGTATATATATATATATGTAAACCCTCATTGTACCATATAGTATTCTACGCATTCAATATTACTAGGCGGGGTGCCGCACGCTGTGCGGCTTAGCCCGTGAAAACAAATAATCTTTCATATACCGATAAAATTGTAAATGTGTATTCATCTAATTTTTAATCCTATTTAATGACAATAATTTAGTTAATCCTAATTTATCTGGGAAAATTAGGACCGCTAAAGCTAAAGTGTCAAGTGAACACTACAATTCTCTAAATAGTCCTTATTACATCATTGTCACCCGATGCATTAATAGTTGAGCCAATCATTTGAGCATAAGAGTTGGCTTAAAACATTTGCGCCATTGCATTTGATGAACTATATGCATCCTCTATCATGTGAGGATAGTATTGAGAACCATGCAAAATGCCAAAGCCATTCTTATTCTTTCAACGTTGTCACCATAGGACGTTGCTCCATGCACGTAGCCACCTGGTACGAGGAGAGCATCAGACAATTAGTTACTGGAACAATACTATCTATGAAACTGAAACTTGTTGAGGTCAGCATTCTGACAGAATACACTTCTTGTGAAAGTGGATTCATGAGCTTCTGCTGCTCTAGAGATGAGTTGTGAAATATTTTTATCAAATACTACAAGCTTGTTATCCTTGAGGACAGCAACATCAGAATATCCCAAGAAATGAAAATCAAGTAAATAAATTCTGTAGGACCTGGAAGCGGCTTAAAGTTGAGAATCAAAGAGGGATGTGTAGGTCGGATAGAGTCAACAAGCTTTCAACTATTAATACTTCTGCTATTAGTTTTAATGTTGCAAACCCCTACCTATTGTTTACCCTGGACATACCAATTCTTACTTTGCTAACCCAAATAAAGGTTTGGCACACCTAGTACAATGAACTGACTAACTTTCTTGAGAAAATGAAAGCATCATATTCCTGATGGTAACAAGACAAAAACTCATAAACATAAAGGCTGAATAATACGACCTAATCTTTAAAATTATCCCTCTGTAATTACAGACTAAAGAACACGAGGAGATAACATGAGTACATAAAAAATAGAAAAGGCATCCATTTTTCTTTGACGAGTTCAGTAAGTTTAAGACTTATTTGGATGCTTATGAAATTATTAACAACCTAGAATTAATAAACAGAACAAAAACATCTCAAGTGGGTTTAAAGAGAACATAAACACCGCAACTGAACTAAGACGTGAATTCTAGTGCTTAATATCTACCGAAGGTCGCTGAGATGGACAATCAAACAGCTTGATTGCATTTCACACTCATATGTAGTCTGCTATATATTAACTGAAAGAGCTCACACATCAGTTTCACACCTAACACTGCGTAATGAAGACCAGATTCTTCATCATTACTTGGTAAAATATAATCATAATATCCATATATTGACGAGCATGTAAGTATAACTAAAGCCGAAAAATAGCAGGTATAGGCGAGGAGGAAGGAGGTTTGAACACGAGTTTCATAGGCATAAGAACAAAGTTAAAAGTTGCAACCTAGCTTAAAGCTCATTCAGCCCAACTAACTAAAAATTATATGTGTACTGTCGTTATTATAACTCCCAACGTACATGACTACGAAACAAGAAAAAAAAACTATCACGATGTAATGACATTAAATCTCTTAAAAGCACAGGTAATAACAATTAATAGAGATAAGTATTGTACCAACAAAATGTTTGTCTGAATTGCACAGTTCTGCAAATCCTTATGCTTCTGCCCCTCTAGTGAAATTCCAACTAAACCGAGCTTCAAGCATAATCTCACCCAAAATAGCTCGCACTGAAAAAAGGAATGCAAGGAGAACAGCAAAAGGATAGATATGTTACCATGGTCCACATCCCTCCCTAAACCCTTTAAATGACAGCAACTATTTCATTCAAAAAAAGAAAAGAAAAAAGAAAAGAAAAAAGACAGATGTTATGTCACACCTAAGTCTGATCAAATCCTGAACACTGTAGATAACTCCTTGCCTGTAGAAAATAAATTACACGAAAAATGACACGATGCACTTTACCTAAGATCTTTTCCGATAACCTTGCAATACATTGTGTATTTGTGTTGCAATAGTAAGAATATGCAAACAGAAGTTAAACCAAGAGCAATAAATGAACTTAAAATGCACTAATAAGTGTAAGGAACTTAACTTCAATTATTTGATTAGCGTGAATGTTGCACATGGCAAAGAGTTGTGCCAACTTACCCTCCAATGAAAAAAATAAACGAACACAAACACATCAATAAACAAATTGATACACACACATTTCTTTGATGACCCAGTCCTAAAGAAGAGAGCTGCAATGCTTGAAATAAAGCTCTAGGCAAAAGGTAGTAAAACTTTAAACAACCACATTGTGATACATGAGGACAAATCCGCACAACAGGTTAGCCAACGACAGATTCACGATATTCACTGCAGTAAATTCAGATATAAACACAGCTAAGATACTTAACGAGAAACATCCATGATATTCACTGCAGTAATTTAAGAATTAAACACAGCTATAACAGTAAAATGAGAAACGGCCTAAGAAACAAAAGGGCTCCACTTACATGCGCCTGAACCACCACCAGCTGCGGCTGACACAATGCCTAGGCTCGCAATTGATTCAACTAATCCACCATAAACAATGCTTTTAATAATGTCCACACGATACGATTCTCTACCATCAGCTCTCCCTTGTTCATAAGTAGAAATAGTTGAAACCTCGGTTTCTCCTCAAACATTCAAGTTTTCTGATGGTTGTGGGCCTGTTTCATAAACTTCCCCTGATTCCACAACTATAATAGTATCCCTACCTGCAAAACAAAGGTGCATTTGTTCAAACAAGAGAAATCACTAACATTTCCAGAAAAGTTTGTTTGAAGAAATGCAATATCTTGATTTTATTTATTACCTTCAGTGAGATTTCCTGACATTTTCCCTAAATCTTTAATCGTGTTAACCTGTCCTCCTTGAACGAATTGGACATCTTTTGAAGACAAAAGTAATGGATCCTTGTTGGTTAAGAGCTGCCCGGCATATATACCAGCAGCGATGCTGGTCTGTTGAGAATTCTCACTGGAATCAGGTCCACCTATGAACATCACCAAGATAAATGTACCATTATCAAAGCGTCAGTAAGCTTCGATACAGATATGATAAAAAGGGTTCTTGATTATTCTGGTTAACTGAAGTAAAGTTTCATTTATATTTACAACGGAGGCCTAAATCAGCCTCAAAAAGAACAATTTGCATATAACTAAGAATCAAGAATGTGATATGATACCATATTATCGTGTGAGAACTTCAAGATAATGTACCTTTATCAGAGTTTTGTATCATCATGTCGGAATTTTGGCCTGTGCTTGGAGAACTGACATTGGAAGCAATCAGAAGGTGGTATTGACACAACATTTTCAGGCAATTTGCCATTCACTGGTATTCTGTTGGTAGAAGCCCCGAGAATAACACTTTGATGGCCATTGGGATCATCTCTGGGAACATTCAATGTGCCATTTTGACTTTCTTCGGGTAATCAACCATTGATAACTGGAACTAAGTCAGATACAGGAATGTTTGATGTGCTTGCCTGACTGTCATTGACTGCTTCTTTTGGAATATCACCTTTGTTTAGGACAAAAAAAAATCAAGAAACCAACTATGAGAATATAACAAAATAAATAAATCATCTTTGATACAAGATCATGAAACATATTATGGCATTAAAGGTTATTATGGTACTGAATCATGAGAAAACAAGTAATCATGCAATAGGGTTGCTGACCTGGCTCTAATGTTGGCTCTTAACGTGATCCGAACATCGATGATATCCAGTTTTTTCTCACTGGTCGCTGCTGATCTTTATTTCCGGAACCCCCGAATATTTTAAACCCGTTTCCTGAAAAATCATCAAGAACTACTCAGATAATGGATACAATATCGATAAAGTGTCACTTACCAAATCTACCATCAAGTAATAAATTATTTTTTAAAAAGGGTTTCAGTTATTTTCACCATAAAAAAAAATTACTATCATAACAGTGAACAAATAGGATTCATTGAAAAATATTTCAGGATGCTAATTCAAAACATTCTCAGGATTGAACACAAATCAGTAGAAGCATATAAGCATAAGAGTCATAAATATATTAAAACAAAAATCAATAAGTAGTTACAATTTAAGTATAACACTTGTACTTTGAAACATGGTTCAGGAATTTAAACAAACACTTTGTGTGCATGAACCTGAACCACAAAGAAAACAACACATTTAGAAGACTTAGTGAAAAGAGAACAGCAACAACAACAAAGTGTATTATTGCAGCAACAACAACAACATACTCCGAGGTTGGCGAGAAATAAGAGCAGTAGTGATTAGGAAAACATAATTGAAGAATCTAAGATGACATCAATTGGGAAAAAGCATGAAGCATAGAGGTGGATAAAGAGGAGAGCAGAGAAGAGGACACGTACCTGAGGAGGGGGTCGACACGTAATTTGGGATTTGCACAAGCCGACACCTCTGCTTTGTCAAAGCGTATATCCTGGTCATCAAAATCATGCGAGGGAAAGAGGCGCATTGACCGGAGACTGGCAGAAAAGGTTTCGCCTCTGAATAAGTGAATAGAAGAATCACGCAGGAGGTACTTTATTTAATACAGAAGGGTGACCGGTTAACTACCTAAAACAGGCCCATGAGAAAATTTAGCATGGTTTCATCTTAGACAAATTCTTGGGTGAGGCAGCCTCACCCAAGAGGCAGGACCAAATAAACCCTCTTTTTAGTGAGGTTTGATGAACTAGTAGCGAGGTTTTGATGATGTGACATGTTTGATGAACTGACATCGATGTTTGACGAGGTGGCGTTGAGTTTTGATGAGGTGGTAGTGAGGTACGATAAAGTGGCAGCAATGAAAATAAGGAAATTTGGCCTTGCCTCATGGGTGAGGCTGCCTCACAGGAGAATTACTCTTCATCTTATAGTAGATAAATCGAAAATATATACAGCTTCTTACACAATATTTTAGAATTTGTGTAGAATATTAATGTATAGAACAGCTGGAATTGTATTAGTATTCCCGTGAATACTACATATGATGAACTAAATCCCAGATACCATTGCATAGTATAAGAATTGTATATCTATAATAAACATATTAATAATTCTCTAAATCCACAATGACCTATATATATGCCAAATTAACAAGCCTAATCAGCTGGTGATACATGCATGTTGAAGAAAGAAAATTTAACAAATATTCCCCACAATATATATACATTGAATTGATGTTCAACTAAAATAAATCCAATTACACAAATATTCCCCACAAATCCATATTTTTGGCAAACACACAGTAAATATAAAACCTCCAAATCTTATACAGAATCTCTATTATAGCAAAACGACTGGATTCCTGTTTTTGGTTGAGTAATTCGTTGATGCATGGAAGCACTGTTGGACTTGTATACTCTACAGTCTATTTCAGCATTTCATGAGTTACGCACTCATTTTTTAAATCAAACTGTGTAGACTTAGTTTAACTTTTGAGCAACACTTTGCATGATTGAGAATCTCATATGATGAAAACTGATCACTTTTTTACAATGGATTTACAACAAGGTTTTTACATTTTCAGCAATCTAAGAAATTTGATCTAGAGAAAGGCTCATACAGCTCCATAAACAGACTTAAGAAAACCCGATCTTCGAAGATAAGATTGAAGCTGAGGAGGCCTGTCAAAGGAAACTGAAGCCACATGCTGCACTTTGTGATAATCAACACCTCCTTCACCATTTCCACATTTCTTCAACCTGTTGCAGAATTTCTCCGGCATGTCGTAAACTTCCATACGCCTGAGACTCGTAACGAATCTCAATCCATCAGGAACCATTTCCATCTTAGGACATAGGTTAGGCATGGAACCATTTTCCACCCTCCAACATTGCAGATTAGGTAACCTGAAAAGCCGAAGTGTTCGCAGCTGGGGAAAGCCCCATGCATGGAATATCATGTCTTTTCCGACGTAAGACTCAGGTTCTAACAGGAGAAACCTTAATTTGGGGAGCATTTCAAGCGTTTCAGTAGGATCTTCTTCAATGTGGTTTCCTCGCAAACTTAACGCTTCGAGGTTTTGTAGCAAGTTAGGCTCATATCTTGGGAACTTATTCATCTTCACTAGCAAATTCAAGTGGTCTAGTTTATGACAGAGAAGAATCCTGGTTAGAAGAACATGGCCTTCATCCAAGGTAGCGAAATCGCTTCCTTCTATGCGAAGAGCTATGGCCTTTAGTTTATGCGCCTTGCGATCAACGTAATCAATGATCACACAAAGGCTGTTATAATCGAATAGCCTTGCCATAATAATCTGCAGATTAGGAAGATTAACAATGTCAGAAACTTCATCAATCCTGCTGTCAATTCCAGAAAGTAACTCAAGCTCATTCAAACCATGGAACCTCAATCTCCTCCTATGATGTATATCAGTGTATCTGTCATTGCAAAAGAGATGCAAGGTCTTAAGCCTTTTGATCTTGCATAAAACATTTGGCACTTTTATCCTGTTGTTTATATGCAAATGAAGGGAATGCAAAAACAGCAACTCGGCTACCGATGATGGAAGTTCATCCAATTGACAGTTTTGTATGTACAAGTACCTCAGGTGGATTAATCTTCCCAGGTCCACAGGTAACTTCTTCCCTTCGAAAATGAAATCTTCAAATTGCGCAACTCGAAGTGATCTTGAGCTTCTGTCAAAGTTGACAAGCCCTTCAGGCCACTTCATTTCCATCCCACAAAATTTACTGCCCAAATTTACACAGCGAAGAGATCGAAGATGTTGGCAATGTTCTTCTCCACCACTACTCCTTTTAGCAGCAAGATTTGAAATGTTCTTCATTTCAATATATTATTATTATTTTCGAGAACTTTTCTCTTTTCCTGGTGAATTCTAGATTTCGGATGGATTTCCAACACTAACCCTTGGATTCGTGCTGGCAAATTCTTGATTGTTTCTTACAAATTCGTTCCAACGGCATCCTACATCATTTTGACATGTGGCATTCTGTTTGCAACCCAACCGCCAGTTCGTTTCCTGCACCAGCTTAATTAAACCCTTAATCGCGTCTTGTCGTTTATTGAACTCGATCACACTTTCCATTTCTTTGTAAACTAATTCTGCCTTCCCTGTGAACATATCAACTTATTGTATTTGACAACGAATCATCCCTGAGCACAATACCACTACGCACTTTGGGAATTCGGTGGAAATTTCAATTCGGTTGTGCTCATTTTTTTTTTCAACACATTCATTTTTTAGTTCAGTCCAGTTCAATTCAGTGCAGCAAGAAATATATAGAAAAACGGGGCCTAAATCATTTTAACAGGTTTTTTAATTTTATCCCTAAAACGTTCAAAATATATAGAATGTTAATTGGTTCAAAATTAATAATGATCTTTTTCCCGGGACCATCGATCTCCCATTACATATGATAGGGTACTTTGGTAATTTCAAATAATTATTATTTTAGATAAATAAAAAATGCCCGCTTTGTTCATCTTCCCCATAAATTGTCATCTTCCTCAAGTTACCCCTCTCTGAATCGTTACTTTCCGGTCGTGTAGAAACCTTAAGATGCGGGACTCCGGCAAAGGCGGTGGCGCTATCTTGGAAGCCGCTGGCGGCGATTACAGACGACGGCTCTCCATTTCAATTGGAATTTGATGGAATCAGTTCAGCGAGGAGACGAGCGATGGTTTAATGCATGATCAGATTTGTAGTATTTCCGTGGCAATCAATTTCCAAAGTACAGAAAAAGGGAACAAATAAAGCCTTAAGGAAAGTGATAACACGGCTTGGAGGTTTTCATGTTTTACAGGTTGAAGAGAATTTTTTAACACCAATTGTTCTCAAGTAATGCAACGAAATAGTACCAACATACAATATTCTTGATACGTAATTACAAATAGGATAAATACAATACACATTTATATACGGTACAAATAAGATATATACAAGCAACACCGATCTTGTTTTATTATATTGGACATTAGCTTAAGAAATCGAAAGCGACCACATCATGGACATTGAGCATTCCAACTGATCTTGGTTGGCATGTTAACTACCTTCCAAAGCTCTGGGACACAATAACCCGGAGGATAAAAGAAAACTAGCTCAGCTACTAATTAAAATTTAATACGCCACATGGATGTTTAGAATAATTAATGAAAATTAAGGGAATATGCAATTTACCTTGAATTTACGTTGAATTTCCAACTAGCTGAATTGCACGTACGGTTACTGAACGAACATGTTGAATCTTGTCATAATCGTCTCCTCCTTCTCTAAGTCGGTCACAAAATTCACTAGACATATCAGCAATATATAGAGTTTTGAGATTCTTAGCAAACCGCAGTCTATCTGGAAGCATGGCTAGGGATGGACAACTCCGAATGCGTAGCTCGGAAAGATTGAGCATGCATGCTTCATCAACCCTCCAATTTTTTAGATTGGATAATCCATTTAAACGCAGAAAGGTAAGTTTAGGAAAACCAAGCTCATGGCAAGTCAAATTTTGCCCCATGTAAAAATCATTTTCCAACAACAGGGTTTGTAAATGAGGAAGCCGACCTAGAGTTCCCATTGGATCTTCCTTCATATGATTGGAGTCCAACTTTAAAAACTCCAGGCATGGTAGGAAATGTTGTTCATAATATGGGAATCTGTCTAACTTTGCCTCTAAAGTCAACGAACGAAGGCGTTCACCCATGAAAGACTTTGATAAAAAGTTATAGGCTTCCGGTGAACAGTTCAAATCACAGTCATGGATTTTAAGGCTCATCTCCCGCAGATTTTGACCATTCCCATGGATGTATTCCATCAATAAATTAAAGTTGTCAAAACCCGTCACCTTGCAATCTAAATTTTTAATATTCACTAACTCCATAAGATCTACAATTTCATCTACCTCACTGTCCAGTCCCTCTATTGTATGTAACTCCCTCAAACCATGCAGTCTTAGTTTGCCTCCATCATCTGTATAGTGTTCTCCACTACCAAACACTAAATCCTTTAATCGTTTCATTTTCCAGATTATGTTCGGGATTCTGATTTTACTCTTGAGATTTAGAGAAATGATATTTAAGAAGGGTAAGTTAGCTACGGATGATGGCAATTCATCTAGTTGACAATTCCAAAGAGTTAAACTCCTAAGGTGGATCAAGTTCTGCAACTCCACCGGAAAACTTCTTCCAAACGCAAAACCTTCCAAATATAACACCCTTAGACTCTTGAAATTCTGCATGACTTTATCTCGTGGCCAGACCATTAATATTTTATCAATATCAAATAACCCATTAGTAGGATCTAGACAAAAGAGAGATCGAGTATGCTTCACATCACGTCGATCAATACTGTCAAGTATAGCAGCACTGTTCACCTCATTTTGAATGTGAACGACAAGTCTGTGAGCTCCACTATTATCAATAAGATAAGTGGAATCATCTACAACTCTGAGGAATTCTTGTTCTCGGCACTTTTTCAAACAAAAGTCCCTCATTACGTCGTTCATGGAACACGAAACAAACCTTGGAGTTAATGAGACATCGTTAACCTCTAACTGAACCATACACCTATGGCCTAATTCATTCAAGTATCTTTCTGCAACTTCGGTCAATGTTTCTCCCTTTCTTAGGCTTTCAGACAAAATCAAACCCTCTGTAATCCACAACGAATATAACCAATCTGTATATATAGTTTCATCTTCTTTGAAATTGGCCAAATAAAGGAAGCACAATTTCAAATGGTAGGGCAAATAATTATAACTCAGAGACAAAACCTGGTCTAGTGATCTGAACTTACCACTGTCATTGCTAAGATATGAACTTACATCTCTGTTAATAATTTCCCAACTTGCTAAGGAATTCCTATCTTTAAGAATTCCTCCAAGCAAAGAAATGGCCAATGGTAAACCTCCACACTTGGATACTAATTTTATTCCAACATCCTTAAAACATGGGGCCATCTTGAAATCTGAAAGTTGAAGTAATAACATTATCATAATTGTGCATAAGTTCTATGCACATACATGGTATATGTATAATATTTTAAATTGAGTGAATGTATAAATAATTATATATCGAAGTTTTCTCAAATGGGTTTGACTACATTCACGTTTTATTTTATTGACGGAACCTTCAATCATTAATCTAGAATCATTGATCTCATCATCTAAACCATTATTAATAATTTTTGTGTAAGAAAGTTTTACCCACTACACCATATAATTAAGCATGGATTTTGCATTAAATAGATTTCCACATGTTTGTTTTCTGTGGATGTTGAATAGCTGAAGGTTCCGTTCAAGTAGAGAAATATTGGAATTGGAGAGAATTCCTATTAATCATTAATGTTCCTGAAATTCATAGTGAACACAGGGATTTCTGGTCTGGGGACACAAAATATAAAATTAACATTAATTTAGAAGTATTAAAACACTTACGGTAAATGAGCACATTTTTAAGTATTCAGGGTGCACATGCATATTTTAGTCTATAAAAAATTATTAGAGATAAGATTAGCCGAAATAATCATGCAAACAATAAGTTGGTAAGTAAAATATATATATTTTGTAACCGCAAAATAAATGATCATAGATAGATTAATTCCAGAGTACTCTGTTTTCTAACCTGTATTTCCACTAGATGCTATTTGTTGGAGCAACTCCCATCCCTCACTTTCACTCAAGAGCTTGAGCTCGTGGACATATCCAACCTCGGCAACTTGTCTATTACGAGTAGTCATCAACACTTTACTGTTACCTCCATTAGAAGGAAATGTGGCGTGTATGCTTTTCCAGTGCTCCACTTCCCATATATCGTCCAGAACGATCAGACACTTTGTTTCTTTTTGCACTCGGTGAAGCTCCCGGACTAACTCCCTACCTGTGATGTAAACATAAAAATGCAAAATGTAAAACACACAATCATCAAATAATCAGTTTATTTGACTGATAATATATGTGTGTACCAACCTGTCATGGATTTGACAGCATCCTTCTCTTTCTCGTTAACGAGTTGCATCAACAAATCCATTAAAATTTCTTCGACTTGGGGTTTTTGATTAATGCATGTCCAAGCAAAGTGATCAAAACAACCTTGTACATCCTCATGATTATACACTTTTCTAGCAATCGTCGTCTTTCCAAGACCGCCCATTCCCCATATGGAGATGATGTTTTTGTTGTGTTGCTTGTAATGATCAGGAGAAGTAACTAGTGAGACCAGGCTTTCGATATCATTCTCCATTCCGACGAAGAAGGTTTCAACTTGATGCTCATATGTTTGTCGAGCCCGTTGTTCGTACTCTTGGTTTGAGCTCTCTCCCTCCTCTTTATGAACTGCTATGATGCCATACTTTAGGAAATTGGATGTGATGTTACTTATGCTTCTTTTAACACTTTCAATCTCATTCCCAAGTTTTTGAAGAGTTCCAACTCTACCACATATGCGCAAAGGGTTTCTAACAAATCTTTTGATACCTGTTAGCATAGAGAACAACGAAAAATGGGGATTACTTATTTATGAAATAACTTAATAAACTCAAATGAAAAACATATATTTGATTTAAAGCAAATTCGGATAAAAATCGACTATAGACCATGTAATCTTGCATATTCAAGATGAACCGCTATGATTCTTCCTTTGATATGTGTTTCCTTTGATATGCGGCTTTGGATTCCGCCGTCCATAAAAGCGGCAATTCTCCAATTTTTCATATATGGCTTTTGTAACTTAAATAAAAAATTAGTGTAACAGTTCAAAATATTGTAGTAATTGAAACCATCTTGAAATGCATTTTAGTGGTTTTTGTTGTAATTATGTATTGTCGTTTGTTATATCTCTACTAAATTTGGATCGATATGTTTCATTTAACTTAAACCCTGATATTTTTTTAAGTTGAAATATATATCTTTTCAGAATTGTTATACCACGCCATGTATTTTGCTTAAACACGTCCTCAAATAGTGTAAAAATGCCCTAAAATATTTATTTTTGTTAAGTTTTTCAAACTAAATTTATACTTCAGTTGCGGAAAATTAAACACGATCTAAATACATTTCTTGATTTTTCAACATCATATTATTTTAAAATATAATCAAATCATAGTTAAAATACAGGGCGTGTTTTAGTAAAATATAGGGCGTGAAATAGCAACACCCTATCTTTTTGAAGAGAGACGGGCTCATTCAGCTGAACATAGGGAAAATATTGATTTTTTCACTCTTAATCCCAATCTTTTACATACTAAACAAGATCATTCAGTGTGTTATTAATTGATGTTTTTTTCACTTTCAAAACTGATCTTTTATCTATTAAGCATGATTTTTCCGTCTTGATAGTTTTGCAAAGGATAATTATCAGATCATTTATAAGAATATTATTACCTCTTCTTGGTGAAGACTCTTTGGCCTCAGCTCGGATGGCATAGGTCTCCACCAGATCCTCAATTATGTAAGAGAGACTCCTGACTTGCCTCAGCCAGTTGCGAACGCTTTCGCTCTCGTGTTGCTTGGCATCTGCATCTCTGAGCAAAAACTGCATCTGCCTCAGCACAGAGCACAGATCTTCAACTTCAGCAGAGACTCCGGACAGAAACGTTGCTTCTTCCACCAACAAACGAGACACTGTTTCCAGTACCACCGACACAACAGCTTCGGCCATTTTCAGATACAGAGTTTGGATTCAAGAACCAATATGATCGAGTAGTATTTATTTTTTCTACAGAGTAATGCAAGTTGTAACACAGGGAGCATGCAAGTTGTAACATGCAAGTTGGAGTAATTTTGTAACATGAAAATGATCCCTACACATATATGTAGGGCGGAAAAAGTATTCCCTGGAGAAATTAGGGCAAGGAATCAAAGTCAGCCATGAATGAGAAGGAAAGAATAACTTCACTTTAGTAAAGTGAATAAGAACTATTTTAGCTTGCAAGTAAGAGTAGTTTATGTAAAAGATGCCTCACTTCCAATTTCCTCCATGCATTTGTGTTTTGGAGGGATCTTTGTTTGCCTTAAATTTATAAACTTCCAATGCATAATCTAATTGTTACTCCCCTCTAATAAAGAAGGTCTCAAATAAGGGTTTGGGGATCGGGAAAGTCTCAAATAAGATTTTGAGCTATAATTTGGTCACTTTTAGAGTTGGAGGAGCGTCTACTGTAAGGTCATTTTACGGTAAGAATATGCCAAAATGATACTTCCTTTGTGAATGAAACATAGAGTTTGTTTTCATAAATAGATTCATGTAAATGTTTGACTCCTATAAAATGGCTCAAGTAATTAAAATAATTGTGGACTATTCCACCAACTTGTAGAAAGTTGTCTACTTTTGGCATGCCCTTAGCGTAAGAGGTCCTTATAGAAGACGCTCCCCAACTCTAAAAGTGGCCAAATTATAGCTCAAACTCTAATTTACATGTATTTTTTAGGCCTTAGAGTTCCTTCCATCAACATTTAATTCCATTGACAGTTGCTCACTTGCACTACTAACCCAATTTTTGCATTTAGTTTTTGTCATTTTTCTCTTGATACAATTTCTTACCCCCTCTAAATTCTCCATTGAAGTAATAGTTCCAAAAATTTAAATATTTAATATTAAAACTCGAAAAATTTGCCAGGATAATTTCTTTCACATTCATTTTGGGATATGGTGCTTCCACATTTTGTTACATGTACATTTTTAATTCCACAATCATAAGAAATTTGCATCAACAAATCTCATAAGATTTCATCGACTTGGGGTTTTTGAGTCATGCATGTCCAAGCAAAGTGATCAAAACAACTTCTTAATTACATCCTCATGTTTATACACTTTTCTAGCAATCCTCTTTCCGAGACCGCCCATTCCCCAAATGGAGATGATGTTGTTTCCATGTTGCTTGCCATGATCATGGGAAGTAACTAGTGAGACCAGTTGATATCCTTCTCCATTCCGACGAAGTAGGTTTCAACTTGATGATCATAAGTTTGTCGAGCTAGTTGTTGGTGGTTTGAGCTCTCTCCCTCCTCGTGATAAATTATGATGCCATACTTTTCGAAGTTGTTCTTTGTGCTTCTTTTTAACATTTTCAATCTGATGTAGGGAGATTTTGTCCGAGAATTGAGAAAAATATGTCATCATACAGGCTAAGCAGTTTCGGGGCAAATTCAGAAATCGACGTATGAATGGTATCATTTTATATCTTTTCGGAAAGGAAAACGGGTCAATAACCATATTGGTTAAGCCGTTTGAGCTCGTTTAGAGATTTAAACTGGAGTTTTAATATTTTTATTATTTATATTCTATATTAGAATTAGTTAGGGTTTAAGAGTAGTATTTGTACTCCTTTTGTAGCAGCCACGAAATTATTCAATATATTATTATTATTTTCGAGAACTTTTCTCTTTTCCTGGTGAATTCTAGATTTCGGATGGATTTCCAACTCTAACCCTTGGATTCGTGCTGGCAAATTTTTGATTGTTTCTTACAAATTCGTTCCAACGGCATCCTACATCATTTTGACATGTGGCATTCCGTTTGCAACCCAACCGCCAGTTCGTTTCCTTAATCGCGTCTTGTCGTTTATTGAACTCGATCACACTTTCCATTTCTTTGTAAAATAATTCTGCCTTCCATATGAACATATCAACTTATTGTATTTGACAACGAATCATCCCAGAGCACAATACCACTACGCACTTCGGGAATTCGGTGGAAATTTCAATTCGGTTGTGCTCATTCTTTTTTTCAACACATCCATTTTTCAGTTTAGTCCAGTTCAATTCAGTGCAGCAAAAAATAAAAAACGGGGCCTAAATCATTTTAACAGGTTTTAAAGTTTTTAATTTTATCCCTAAAACGTTCAAAATATATAGAATGTTAATTGGTTCAAAATTAATAATGATCTTTTTCCCGGGACCATCGATCTCCCTGTAAGAAAATTATTTCTTTCCTATTATGTGGGCTTATATTAATCAGTTTTCTTATTGGAATATTGTTATTCCACGATATATTTGGTGACTTATTAAATTAAGTATAAAAGAATATTTCCTTAAAATCTCTACTTTGATGGACGGTTGAGATTAATTCTACGGAACCTGATGAGGATTTAGGTCCTCTCTCCACCTATAAATTCATGTCTTTGTTCCATTGAAAAGGCATGCTAATGACAGACTTATGGAATCCTTATGAGCATCATAATAGTATCATCTTGATGAATCTGATGATCCTGATGGCTGCTGATTCAACAACACATAAAGTTCATAGGCAAGGGGAGAGAAACCTGAATTCCTACACAAGGCTCGTAGCAGGACATCAAGCTCTCCGCTACAATGAGTAAAGGTAAATAATTCTGCAAACGTTCATGATTCTATTATGTGATTGAATATGATGTTTAAAGATCCTAGGGACAATTATGTCATGTAAAATTATGCTTACACTCCCATTACATATGATAGGGTACTTTGGTAATTTCAAATAATAATTATTTTAGATAAATAAAAAATGCCCGCTTTATTCATCTTCCCCATAAATTGTCATCTTCCTCAAGTTACCCCTCTCTGAATCGTTACTTTCCGGTCGTGTAGAAACCTAAAATTTAATACGCCACATGGATGTTTAGAATATATAATTAATGAAAATTAAGGGAATATGCAATTTACCTTGAATTTATGTTGAATTTCCACCTAGCTGAATTGCACGTACGGTTACTGAACGAACATGTTGAATCTTGTCATAATCGTCTCCTCCGTCTCTAAGTCGGTCACAAAATTCACTAGACATGTCAGCAATATTTAGAGTTTTGAGATTCTTAGCAAACCACAGTCTATCTGGAAGCATGGCTAGGGATGGACAACTCCGAATGCGTAGCTCGGAAAGATTGAGCATGCATGCTTCATCTACCCTCCAATTTTTTAGATTGGATAATCTAAGTAAAGCCAGAAAGGTAAGTTTAGGAAAACCAAGCTCATGGCAAGTCAAATTTTGCCCCATGTAAAAATCATTTTCCAACAACAGGGTTTGTAAATGAGGAAGCCGACCTAGAGTTCCCATTGGATCTTCCTTCATATGATTGGAGTCCAACTTTAAAAACTCCAGGCATGGTAGGAAATGTTGTTCATAATATGGGAATCTGTCTAACTTTGCCTCTAAAGTCAACGAACGAAGGCGTTCA
This sequence comes from Cruciata laevipes, assembly GCA_963678965.1. Taxonomy (NCBI): domain Eukaryota; kingdom Viridiplantae; phylum Streptophyta; class Magnoliopsida; order Gentianales; family Rubiaceae; genus Cruciata; species Cruciata laevipes. The sequence goes on from OY787635.1 coordinate 20,183,469, forward strand.
CCCATGAAAGACTTTGATAAAAAGTTATAGGCTTCCGGTGAACAGTTCAAATCACAGTCATGGATTTTAAGGCTCATCTCCCGCAGATTTTGACCATTCCCATGGATGTATTCCATCAATAAATTAAAGTTGTCAAAACCCGTCACCTTGCAATCTAAATTTTTAATATTCACTAACTCCATAAGATCTACAATTTCATCTACCTCACTGTCCAGTCCCTCTATTGTATGTAACTCCCTCAAACCATGCAGTCTTAGTTTGCCTCCATCATCTGTATAGTGTTCTCCACTACCAAACACTAAATCCTTTAATCGTTTCATTTTCCAGATTATGTTCGGGATTCTGATTTTACTCTTGAGATTTAGAGAAATGATATTTAAGAAGGGTAAGTTAGCTACGGATGATGGCAATTCATCTAGTTGACAATTCCAAAGAGTTAAACTCCTAAGGTGGATCAAGTTCTGCAACTCCACCGGAAAACTTCTTCCAAACGCAAAACCTTCCAAATATAACACCCTTAGACTCTTGAAATTCTGCATGACTTTATCTCGTGGCCAGACCATTAATATTTTATCAATATCAAATAACCCATTAGTAGGATCTAGACAAAAGAGAGATCGAGTATGCTTCACATCACGTCGATCAATACTGTCAAGTATAGCAGCACTGTTCACCTCATTTTGAATGTGAACGACAAGTCTGTGAGCTCCACTATTATCAATAAGATAAGTGGAATCATCTACAACTCTGAGGAATTCTTGTTCTCGGCACTTTTTCAAACAAAAGTCCCTCATTACGTCGTTCATGGAACACGAAACAAACCTTGGAGTTAATGAGACATCGTTAACCTCTAACTGAACCATACACCTATGGCCTAATTCATTCAAGTATCTTTCTGCAACTTCGGTCAATGTTTCTCCCTTTCTTAGGCTTTCAGACAAAATCAAACCCTCTGTAATCCACAACGAATATAACCAATCTGTATATATAGTTTCATCTTCTTTGAAATTGGCCAAATAAAGGAAGCACAATTTCAAATGGTAGGGCAAATAATTATAACTCAGAGACAAAACCTGGTCTAGTGATCTGAACTTACCACTGTCATTGCTAAGATATGAACTTACATCTCTGTTAATAATTTCCCAACTTGCTAAGGAATTCCTATCTTTAAGAATTCCTCCAAGCAAAGAAATGGCCAATGGTAAACCTCCACACTTGGATACTAATTTTATTCCAACATCCTTAAAACATGGGGCCATCTTGAAATCTGAAAGTTGAAGTAATAACATTATCATAATTGTGCATAAGTTCTATGCACATACATGGTATATGTATAATATTTTAAATTGAGTGAATGTATAAATAATTATATATCGAAGTTTTCTCAAATGGGTTTGACTACATTCACGTTTTATTTTATTGACGGAACCTTCAATCATTAATCTAGAATCATTGATCTCATCATCTAAACCATTATTAATAATTTTTGTGTAAGAAAGTTTTACCCACTACACCATATAATTAAGCATGGATTTTGCATTAAATAGATTTCCACATGTTTGTTTTCTGTGGATGTTGAATAGCTGAAGGTTCCGTTCAAGTAGAGAAATATTGGAATTGGAGAGAATTCCTATTAATCATTAATGTTCCTGAAATTCATAGTGAACACAGGGATTTCTGGTCTGGGGACACAAAATATAAAATTAACATTAATTTAGAAGTATTAAAACACTTACGGTAAATGAGCACATTTTTAAGTATTCAGGGTGCACATGCATATTTTAGTCTATAAAAAATTATTAGAGATAAGATTAGCCGAAATAATCATGCAAACAATAAGTTGGTAAGTAAAATATATATATTTTGTAACCGCAAAATAAATGATCATAGATAGATTAATTCCAGAGTACTCTGTTTTCTAACCTGTATTTCCACTAGATGCTATTTGTTGGAGCAACTCCCATCCCTCACTTTCACTCAAGAGCTTGAGCTCGTGGACATATCCAACCTCGGCAACTTGTCTATTACGAGTAGTCATCAACACTTTACTGTTACCTCCATTAGAAGGAAATGTGGCGTGTATGCTTTTCCAGTGCTCCACTTCCCATATATCGTCCAGAACGATCAGACACTTTGTTTCTTTTTGCACTCGGTGAAGCTCCCGGACTAACTCCCTACCTGTGATGTAAACATAAAAATGCAAAATGTAAAACACACAATCATCAAATAATCAGTTTATTTGACTGATAATATATGTGTGTACCAACCTGTCATGGATTTGACAGCATCCTTCTCTTTCTCGTTAACGAGTTGCATCAACAAATCCATTAAAATTTCTTCGACTTGGGGTTTTTGATTAATGCATGTCCAAGCAAAGTGATCAAAACAACCTTGTACATCCTCATGATTATACACTTTTCTAGCAATCGTCGTCTTTCCAAGACCGCCCATTCCCCATATGGAGATGATGTTTTTGTTGTGTTGCTTGTAATGATCAGGAGAAGTAACTAGTGAGACCAGGCTTTCGATATCATTCTCCATTCCGACGAAGAAGGTTTCAACTTGATGCTCATATGTTTGTCGAGCCCGTTGTTCGTACTCTTGGTTTGAGCTCTCTCCCTCCTCTTTATGAACTGCTATGATGCCATACTTTAGGAAATTGGATGTGATGTTACTTATGCTTCTTTTAACACTTTCAATCTCATTCCCAAGTTTTTGAAGAGTTCCAACTCTACCACATATGCGCAAAGGGTTTCTAACAAATCTTTTGATACCTGTTAGCATAGAGAACAACGAAAAATGGGGATTACTTATTTATGAAATAACTTAATAAACTCAAATGAAAAACATATATTTGATTTAAAGCAAATTCGGATAAAAATCGACTATAGACCATGTAATCTTGCATATTCAAGATGAACCGCTATGATTCTTCCTTTGATATGTGTTTCCTTTGATATGCGGCTTTGGATTCCGCCGTCCATAAAAGCGGCAATTCTCCAATTTTTCATATATGGCTTTTGTAACTTAAATAAAAAATTAGTGTAACAGTTCAAAATATTGTAGTAATTGAAACCATCTTGAAATGCATTTTAGTGGTTTTTGTTGTAATTATGTATTGTCGTTTGTTATATCTCTACTAAATTTGGATCGATATGTTTCATTTAACTTAAACCCTGATATTTTTTTAAGTTGAAATATATATCTTTTCAGAATTGTTATACCACGCCATGTATTTTGCTTAAACACGTCCTCAAATAGTGTAAAAATGCCCTAAAATATTTATTTTTGTTAAGTTTTTCAAACTAAATTTATACTTCAGTTGCGGAAAATTAAACACGATCTAAATACATTTCTTGATTTTTCAACATCATATTATTTTAAAATATAATCAAATCATAGTTAAAATACAGGGCGTGTTTTAGTAAAATATAGGGCGTGAAATAGCAACACCCTATCTTTTTGAAGAGAGACGGGCTCATTCAGCTGAACATAGGGAAAATATTGATTTTTTCACTCTTAATCCCAATCTTTTACATACTAAACAAGATCATTCAGTGTGTTATTAATTGATGTTTTTTTCACTTTCAAAACTGATCTTTTATCTATTAAGCATGATTTTTCCGTCTTGATAGTTTTGCAAAGGATAATTATCAGATCATTTATAAGAATATTATTACCTCTTCTTGGTGAAGACTCTTTGGCCTCAGCTCGGATGGCATAGGTCTCCACCAGATCCTCAATTATGTAAGAGAGACTCCTGACTTGCCTCAGCCAGTTGCGAACGCTTTCGCTCTCGTGTTGCTTGGCATCTGCATCTCTGAGCAAAAACTGCATCTGCCTCAGCACAGAGCACAGATCTTCAACTTCAGCAGAGACTCCGGACAGAAACGTTGCTTCTTCCACCAACAAACGAGACACTGTTTCCAGTACCACCGACACAACAGCTTCGGCCATTTTCAGATACAGAGTTTGGATTCAAGAACCAATATGATCGAGTAGTATTTATTTTTTCTACAGAGTAATGCAAGTTGTAACACAGGGAGCATGCAAGTTGTAACATGCAAGTTGGAGTAATTTTGTAACATGAAAATGATCCCTACACATATATGTAGGGCGGAAAAAGTATTCCCTGGAGAAATTAGGGCAAGGAATCAAAGTCAGCCATGAATGAGAAGGAAAGAATAACTTCACTTTAGTAAAGTGAATAAGAACTATTTTAGCTTGCAAGTAAGAGTAGTTTATGTAAAAGATGCCTCACTTCCAATTTCCTCCATGCATTTGTGTTTTGGAGGGATCTTTGTTTGCCTTAAATTTATAAACTTCCAATGCATAATCTAATTGTTACTCCCCTCTAATAAAGAAGGTCTCAAATAAGGGTTTGGGGATCGGGAAAGTCTCAAATAAGATTTTGAGCTATAATTTGGTCACTTTTAGAGTTGGAGGAGCGTCTACTGTAAGGTCATTTTACGGTAAGAATATGCCAAAATGATACTTCCTTTGTGAATGAAACATAGAGTTTGTTTTCATAAATAGATTCATGTAAATGTTTGACTCCTATAAAATGGCTCAAGTAATTAAAATAATTGTGGACTATTCCACCAACTTGTAGAAAGTTGTCTACTTTTGGCATGCCCTTAGCGTAAGAGGTCCTTATAGAAGACGCTCCCCAACTCTAAAAGTGGCCAAATTATAGCTCAAACTCTAATTTACATGTATTTTTTAGGCCTTAGAGTTCCTTCCATCAACATTTAATTCCATTGACAGTTGCTCACTTGCACTACTAACCCAATTTTTGCATTTAGTTTTTGTCATTTTTCTCTTGATACAATTTCTTACCCCCTCTAAATTCTCCATTGAAGTAATAGTTCCAAAAATTTAAATATTTAATATTAAAACTCGAAAAATTTGCCAGGATAATTTCTTTCACATTCATTTTGGGATATGGTGCTTCCACATTTTGTTACATGTACATTTTTAATTCCACAATCATAAGAAATTTGCATCAACAAATCTCATAAGATTTCATCGACTTGGGGTTTTTGAGTCATGCATGTCCAAGCAAAGTGATCAAAACAACTTCTTAATTACATCCTCATGTTTATACACTTTTCTAGCAATCCTCTTTCCGAGACCGCCCATTCCCCAAATGGAGATGATGTTGTTTCCATGTTGCTTGCCATGATCATGGGAAGTAACTAGTGAGACCAGTTGATATCCTTCTCCATTCCGACGAAGTAGGTTTCAACTTGATGATCATAAGTTTGTCGAGCTAGTTGTTGGTGGTTTGAGCTCTCTCCCTCCTCGTGATAAATTATGATGCCATACTTTTCGAAGTTGTTCTTTGTGCTTCTTTTTAACATTTTCAATCTGATGTAGGGAGATTTTGTCCGAGAATTGAGAAAAATATGTCATCATACAGGCTAAGCAGTTTCGGGGCAAATTCAGAAATCGACGTATGAATGGTATCATTTTATATCTTTTCGGAAAGGAAAACGGGTCAATAACCATATTGGTTAAGCCGTTTGAGCTCGTTTAGAGATTTAAACTGGAGTTTTAATATTTTTATTATTTATATTCTATATTAGAATTAGTTAGGGTTTAAGAGTAGTATTTGTACTCCTTTTGTAGCAGCCACGAAATTATTCAATATATTATTATTATTTTCGAGAACTTTTCTCTTTTCCTGGTGAATTCTAGATTTCGGATGGATTTCCAACTCTAACCCTTGGATTCGTGCTGGCAAATTTTTGATTGTTTCTTACAAATTCGTTCCAACGGCATCCTACATCATTTTGACATGTGGCATTCCGTTTGCAACCCAACCGCCAGTTCGTTTCCTTAATCGCGTCTTGTCGTTTATTGAACTCGATCACACTTTCCATTTCTTTGTAAAATAATTCTGCCTTCCATATGAACATATCAACTTATTGTATTTGACAACGAATCATCCCAGAGCACAATACCACTACGCACTTCGGGAATTCGGTGGAAATTTCAATTCGGTTGTGCTCATTCTTTTTTTCAACACATCCATTTTTCAGTTTAGTCCAGTTCAATTCAGTGCAGCAAAAAATAAAAAACGGGGCCTAAATCATTTTAACAGGTTTTAAAGTTTTTAATTTTATCCCTAAAACGTTCAAAATATATAGAATGTTAATTGGTTCAAAATTAATAATGATCTTTTTCCCGGGACCATCGATCTCCCTGTAAGAAAATTATTTCTTTCCTATTATGTGGGCTTATATTAATCAGTTTTCTTATTGGAATATTGTTATTCCACGATATATTTGGTGACTTATTAAATTAAGTATAAAAGAATATTTCCTTAAAATCTCTACTTTGATGGACGGTTGAGATTAATTCTACGGAACCTGATGAGGATTTAGGTCCTCTCTCCACCTATAAATTCATGTCTTTGTTCCATTGAAAAGGCATGCTAATGACAGACTTATGGAATCCTTATGAGCATCATAATAGTATCATCTTGATGAATCTGATGATCCTGATGGCTGCTGATTCAACAACACATAAAGTTCATAGGCAAGGGGAGAGAAACCTGAATTCCTACACAAGGCTCGTAGCAGGACATCAAGCTCTCCGCTACAATGAGTAAAGGTAAATAATTCTGCAAACGTTCATGATTCTATTATGTGATTGAATATGATGTTTAAAGATCCTAGGGACAATTATGTCATGTAAAATTATGCTTACACTCCCATTACATATGATAGGGTACTTTGGTAATTTCAAATAATAATTATTTTAGATAAATAAAAAATGCCCGCTTTATTCATCTTCCCCATAAATTGTCATCTTCCTCAAGTTACCCCTCTCTGAATCGTTACTTTCCGGTCGTGTAGAAACCTAAAATTTAATACGCCACATGGATGTTTAGAATATATAATTAATGAAAATTAAGGGAATATGCAATTTACCTTGAATTTATGTTGAATTTCCACCTAGCTGAATTGCACGTACGGTTACTGAACGAACATGTTGAATCTTGTCATAATCGTCTCCTCCGTCTCTAAGTCGGTCACAAAATTCACTAGACATGTCAGCAATATTTAGAGTTTTGAGATTCTTAGCAAACCACAGTCTATCTGGAAGCATGGCTAGGGATGGACAACTCCGAATGCGTAGCTCGGAAAGATTGAGCATGCATGCTTCATCTACCCTCCAATTTTTTAGATTGGATAATCTAAGTAAAGCCAGAAAGGTAAGTTTAGGAAAACCAAGCTCATGGCAAGTCAAATTTTGCCCCATGTAAAAATCATTTTCCAACAACAGGGTTTGTAAATGAGGAAGCCGACCTAGAGTTCCCATTGGATCTTCCTTCATATGATTGGAGTCCAACTTTAAAAACTCCAGGCATGGTAGGAAATGTTGTTCATAATATGGGAATCTGTCTAACTTTGCCTCTAAAGTCAACGAACGAAGGCGTTCACCCATGAAAGACTTTGATAAAAAGTTATAGGCTTCCGGTGAACAGTTCAAATCACAGTCATGGATTTTAAGGCTCATCTCCCGCAGATTTTGACCATTCCCATGGATGTATTCCATCAATAAATTAAAGTTGTCAAACCCTGTCACCTTGCAATCTAACTCTTTAACATTCACCAACTCCATAAGATCTGCCATTTTATCTACCTCACTGTCCAATCCTTGTATTCTATCTAACTCCCTCAAACCATGCAGTCTTAGTTTACCTCCATCATCTGTATAATGTTCTCCAATACCAAACACTAAGTTCCTTAATCGTTTCATTTTCCAGATTATTCGGGATTCTGATTTTACTCTTGAGATATAGAGAAATGGTATGTACGAAGGGTAAGTTAGCTACGGATGATGGCAATTCATCTAGTTGACAATTCCAAAGAGTTAAACTCCTAAGGTGGATCAAGTTCTGCAACTCCACCGAAAAACTTCTTCCAAACGCAAAACCTTCCAAATGAAGCACCCTTAGACTCTTGAAATTCTGCATTAGTTGGATCTAGACAAAAGAGAGATCGAGTACGCTTCACATCCATCACGTCGATCAATACTGTCAAGTATAGAAGCACTGTTCACCTCATTTTGAATGTGAACGACAAGTCTGTGAGCTCCACTATTATCAATAAGATAAGTGGAATCATCTACAACTCTGAGGAATTCTTGTTCTCGGCACTTTTTCAAACAAAAGTCCCTCATTACGTCGTGAATGGAACACGAATAAAACCTTGGAGTTAATGAGACATGGTTAACCTTTAATTGAACCATACACCTGTGGCCTAATTCATTCAAGTATCTTTCTGCAACTTCGGCCAATGTTTCTCCCTTTCATAGGCTTTCAGACAAAATCAGAACCTCTGTAATCCACAACGGATATAAGATATCTGTATAGATAGTTTCATCTTCTCTGAAATTGGCCTAATAAAGGGAACACATTTTCAAATGGTAGGGCAAATCATTATAACTCAGAGACAAAACCTGGTCTAGTGATCCCGTGCTCAACCTACCACTGTCTCCGCTAAGATATGAACTTAGATCTCTGTTAATAATTTCCCAACTTGCTAAGGAATTCCTATCTTTAAGAATTCCTCCAAGCAAAGAAATGGCCAATGGTAAACCTCCACACTTGGAAACTAATTTTATTCCAACATCCTTAAAACATGGGGCCGACTTGAAATCTGAAAGTTGAAGTAATAACAATATCATATGTATAATATTTTAAATTGAGTGAATGTAAAAATAATTATACATCAAAATTTTCTCAAATGGGTTTAACTACATTCACGTTTTATTTTATTGGCGGAACCTTCAGTCATTAATCTAGAATCATTGATCTCATCATCTAAACTATTATTAATTATTTTTGTGTAAGAAAGTTTTACCCACTACATCATATAATTAAATATGGATTTTACATTAAAGAGATTGATTTCCACATGTTTGTTTTCTAGTGGATGATGAATGGCTGAAGGTTCAGTTCAAGTAGAGAAATATTGGAATTGGTGAGAATTCCTATTAATCATTAATGTTGCTGAAATTCATAGTGAACACATAAATTTCTGGTCTGGGGACACAAAATATAAAATTAACATTAATTTAGAAGTATTAAAACACTTACGGTAAATGAGCACATTTTTAAGTATTCAGGGTGCCCATGCATTTTAGTCTATTAAAAATTACTAGAGATAAGACTAACCGAAATAATCATGCAAACAATAAGTTGGTAAGAAAAATATATATATTGTAACCGCGAAATAACTGATCATAGATAGATTAATTCCAGAGTATTATGTATTCTAACCTGTATTTCCACTTGATGCTATTTGTTGGAGCAACTCCCATTCCTCACTTTCACTCAAGAATTCGAGCTCGTGGACATATCCAACCTCGGCAACTTTTCTATTACGAGTAGTCAACAACACTTTACTGTTACCTGCATTAGAAAAAAATGCGGCGTGTATGCTTCCCAGTGCTCCACTTCCCATATATCGTCCAGAACGATCAGACACTTTGTTTCTTTTTGCACTCGGTGAACCTCCCGGACTAACTCCCTACCTGTAATGTAAACATAAAAATGCAAAATGTAAAACACACAATCATCAAATAATCAATTTATTCTGATATTTTTTAATAATACATGTGTGTACCATATTGTACCAACCTGTCATGGATTTGACAGCATCCTTCTCTTTCTCGTTAACGAGTTGCATCAACAAATCCCTTAAAATTTCGTCGACTTGGGGTTTTTGAGTAATGCATGTCCAAGCAAAGTGATCAAAACAACCTTGTACATCCTCATGATTATACACTTTTCTAGCAATCGTCGTCTTTCCAAGACCACCCATTCCCCATATGGAAATGATGTTGTTGTTGTGTTGCTGAGAAGTAACTAGTGAGACCAGGATTTCGATATCATACTCCATTCCGACGAAGTAGGTTTCAACTTGATGCTCATATGTTTGTCGAGCCTGCTGTTCATACTGTTGGTTTGAGCGCTCTCCCTCCTCTTTATGAACTGCTATGATGCCATACTTTTGGAAAGTGGATGTGATGCTACTTATGCTTCTTTTAACGCTTTCAATCTCATTCCCAAGTTTGTGAAGAGTTCCAACTCTGCCACATATGCGCAAAGGGTTTCTAACAAATCTTTTGATACCTGTTAGCATAGAAGAACAAGGAAAAATGGGGATTAGTTTTTATGAAATAGTTTAATAAACTCAAATGAAAAACATATATTTGATTTAAAGCAAATTCTCATAAAAATCGACTGTATGTAATCTTGCATATTTAAGATGAACCGTTACGATTCTTCCTTTGATATGTGTTTCCTTTGATATGCGGCTTTGGATTCCGCCGTCCAGAAAAGTGGCAATTCTCCAATTTTTCATAGAGTATATGGCTTTTGTAACTTAAATAAAAAATTAGTGTAACAGTTCAAAACATTGTAGTAATTGAAACCATCTTGAAATGCATTTTAGTGGTTTTTGTTGTAAATATGTATTGTCGTTTGTTATATCTCTACTAAATTTGGATATATATGTTTCATTTAACTTAAACCTTGATATTTTTTAAAGTTGAAATATATATCTTTTCAGAATTGTTATACCACGCCCTGTATTTTGCTTAAACACGCCCTGAAATAGTGTAAAAATGTCCTAAAATATTTATTTTTGTGAAATTTTTCAAACTAAATTTATACTTCAGTTGCGGAAAATTAAACACGATCTAAATACATTTCTTGATTTTTCAACATCATATTACTTTAAAATATAATCAAATAATAATTAAAATACAGGACGTGTTTTAGTAAAATACAGGGCGTGAAATAGCAACACCCTATCTTTTTGAAGAGAGACGAGCTGATTAATCTCAGCTGAACATAGGGAAAATGTTTATTTTTTCACTCTCAATTAGGGATGGCATTGGATTTCCGATCCAGTCCAAATGCATGGATTTAAATCCATTTTTGACGGATATGGATGTTAAAAAATGAAATCCAACGGATATGGATCGGATACGGATTTGTAGCTTACAAAGCGGATTTGGATATGGATTTTGTCGTAAATATCCATATCCAGTCCATATCCAATCCATGGATCCATTTAATATATAAATAAATAATACATTTATATATATAATAAGAGTAATTCTCCTATGAGGCAGCCTCATCCATGAGTCAATGCCACATTTAATAATACATATATTTAATAATTTAAATTAAATTAAAAATATGTAAATCCACCTATGGTTAAATACTTGACATATAATCTTCTAACCCTACCAATTCACTCGTTTGGAAGAATAGATCAAGGGAAAAAGAAAGGGACTTATACTTTATACTGAGTTATGTATTTTTGGAGAATTTGAACTAGTTTTTCCACGTATTTGTTTTTAGCACATTGTGTGCTTTGAATCACTTGATTGCAATTTTAATTTCATGAATTTTTATCGAACTTATTTTGGAATTTATTCATCATTGTATAAATTGTAATTCGTATGTGGATATGGATATCCATGGATTTAGCGGATATGGATTCAGATGTTAATATTTTAGATCCAACGGATTTGGATCGGATACGGATTTAGACATCAACAAGTGGATATGGATATGGATATTGTCAAATCCAATCCATATCCAATCCATACTCTCAAAGTCTTAATCCCAATCTTTTACATATTAAACATGATCATTCAGTGTGTTATTAATTGATGTTTTTTTCACTTTCAAAACTGATCTTTTATCTATTAAGCATGCATATTCCGTCTTGATAGTTTTGGAAAGGATAATAATTATCAGATCATTTATAAGAATATTACCTCTTCTTGGTGAAGACTTTTTGGCCTCAGCTCGGATGGCATAGGTCTCCACCAGATCCTCAATTCTGTAAGAGAGACTCCTGACTTCCCTCGGCCAGTTGCGAACGCTTTCGCTCTCGTGTTGCTTGGCATCTGCATCTCTGAGCAAACACTGCATCTGCCTCAGCTCAGAGCACAGATCTTCAACTTCAGTAGAGACTCCGGACAGAAACGTTGCTTCTTCCACCAGCAAACGAGACACTGTTTCCAGTACCACCGACACAACAGCTTCGGCCATTTTCAGATACAGAGTTTGGGGATTCAAGAACCAATATGATCGAGTAGTATTTATTTTTTCTACAGATGTTTCTGAGAGTAATATGCAAGTTGTAACACAGACAGCATGCAAGTCGTTACATTCGAGTTGGAGTAATTTTGTAACACGAAAATGATCCCTACACATATATGTAGGGCGGAAAAAGTATTCCCTGGAGAAATTAGAGCAAGGAATCAAAGTCAGCCATGAATGAGAAGGAAAGAATAACTTCACTTTAGTAAAGTGAATAAGAACTATTTTAGCTTGCAAGTAAGAGTTTATGTAAAAGATGCCTCACTGCTGGCCCAGCTACTTCCAATTTCCTCCATGCATTTGTGTTTTGGAGGGATCTTTGTTTGCTTAAATTTATAAACTTCCAATACATAATCTAATTGTTACTCCCCCTCTAAAGAAAGGTCTCAAATAAGGATTTGGGGATCGAGAAAGTCTCAAATAAGATTTTGAGCTATAATTTGGTCATTTTTAGAGTTGGGGGAGCGTCTACTGTAAGGTCATTCCGGTAAGGACATGCCAAAAGGATACTTCCTTTGTGAATGAAACATAGAGTTTGTTTTCATAAATAGATTCATGTAAATGTTTGACTCCTATAAAATGGCTCAAGTAATTAAAATAATTGTGGAGTAGTCCACCAACTTGTAGAAGGTTGTCTACTTTTGGCATGCCCTTAGCGTAAGAGGTCAGACGCTCCCCAACTCTAAAAGTGGCCAAATTATAGCTCAAACTCTAATTTACATGTATTTTTTAGGCCTTAGAGTTCCTTTCATCAACCTTTAATTCCATTGACACTTGCTCACTTGCACTACTAACCCAATTTTTGCATTTTGTTTTCGTCATTTTTCTCTAGATACAATTTCTTACCCCCTCTAAATTCTCCATTGAAGTAATAGTTCCAAAAATTTAAATATCTAATATTAAAACACCAAAAATTTTCCAGGATAATTTCTTTCACATTCATTTTGGGACATGGTGCTTCCACAATTTGTTACATGTACATTTTTAATTCCTTCGTTTATACTATTCAACTCTCCATTTTAAAAAAAATTCTCCTATACTTGTGGAGTACATGAAAAGAAAGAAAGGTCTTGGTCTTCCTGCTTTGTACAATATTCAATAATGTTCATATAAATTTTCATTACCTCCAACACCATATTATTTTGAGTTGGACTCTTATTTTTGACAAATTATTTGTTGAAGAATTTAATGAGAGTTTGACCCCTTATTTTTGGCAAATACATAGTAAATTTAGTCCTTTATTTTAGATTAAAAAGTTTCACTTGGCCCCTACTTTGGTTGGCCGAATTATGGATTCTGGCCCCAATTTTAAAAAGTACAGTACCATTTACGACAACAATACCATTTACGACATGGTATTCATTGATGCCTATGACAGTGAAGACATCTTTCCTGACAAGCTATGGAATCACGACTCCCCATTTCTTAGAGATTTAGGGAATCGACTACATCCAGACCATGGAACGGTAGTTGTGAACCTACACTCAAATGTTGATTTGAGGGACTGTTCATCTGTTTCACCCGATCTTCATGTTCTGCCAATGGGTAAGTATGTCTCCAAAGTCTGTCAAGCTTATAGGGATGTTTTGATGGGGGGTAAGAGCTTTAGTGATGGACTTGCTTACACGGTTTCCGCTCCTTGGGTTTGTAATACATCCTTAGTAGTCTCTAGAGGCTTTAGAAAGCCTCGAACCAGGGAGTTGGTTTTGAACACTCTGGTGTCCAAATCAGTTGAAGTTGAGAATATCTTGGACCTTCCATTCTCGAGCTTTGAATACCTAGTAAATGGCTTCACTTTTGTAGATTGATGATATCATATAGTTATTAAATGACATTGGAGTTACATCTACATTGCACAACTTGAATGAGTTTAAGACATTGAAGTTAAGAAATTCATCATTCCTAAAAAGGCATGTACTCATCAATAAGCAAGTCTTAACAGTTAACACACACACAAACAAACATTCCTCAACATGATCAGAAAGTTTCTGCTAATCTTCTTTATTACAACATTCGTGGTCCCATGTTAACTTATTGTAGAGTTGCACCTGTGCCTAAAGAGAACAATATCTGGCCGAACATTATAATCTGAAGAAAAAAATAGAAATCTAGCTTGAGCTAATAAAAGATAAGAAACCATATGCATGCTAGAAGAATCATAATCTGGGAAATAAAAGAAAGCTAGCTGAGCTACTAAAATATAAGACACCATGGATACTACACATAACAATCAAAGAAATTAAAATTAAGGAATATGCATTACCTTGTAAAACATGAAGGCATTCACGTTGAATTTCCACCTAGCTGGATTCAATGTTTACTGAACGAACATGTTGAATCTTGTCATAATCGTCTTCTCTAAGTCGGTCACAAAATTCACTAGACATATCAGCAATATCTAGAGTTTTGAGATTTTTAGCAAACCGCAGTCTATCTGGAAGCATGGCTAGGGATGGACAACTCCAAATGCGTAGCTCGGCAAGATTAAGCATAGATGCTTCATCTACCCTCCAATTTTGTAGATTGGATAATCCATTTAAACACAGATTGGTAAGTTTAGGAAAACCAAGCTCATGGCAAGTCAAATTTTGCCCCATGTAAAAATCATTTTTCAACCAAAGGTATTCTAAATGAGGAAGCCGACCTAGTGTTTCCATTGGATTTTCCTTCATATTATTTGAGTCCAAAGCTAACAACTTCAGGCATGGTAGAAAATGTTGTTCATAACATGGGAATCTGTCTAACTTCGCCTCTAAAGTCAACGAACGAAGGCGTTCACCCATGAAAGACTTTGATAAAAAGTTATAGCCTTCCGGTGAACAGTTCAAATCACAGTTATAAATTTCAAGCCTCATCTCCCGCAGATTTTGACCATTCCCATGGATGTATTTCATCAATGAACAAAATTTGTCAAACCCCGTCACCTTGCACCGTAAATATTTAATATTCACTAACTCCATAAGATCTGCGATTTCATCTACCTCACTGTCCAATCCTAGTACTGTTTCTAACTCCTTCAAACCATGAAGTCTTAATTTCTCTTCCTCATCTGTATAGTGTTGTGACTGTTGTCCATAACCAAACTCTAACCTCCTCAATCGTTTCATTTTACAGATTATGTTCGGGATTCTGATATCACCATTGATATATAGAATAATGGTATGTAAGAAGGGTAAGTTAGCTACGGATGATGGCAATTCATCTAGTTGACAATTCCTAAGAGTTAAACTCCTAAGGTGGATCAAGTTCTGCAACTCCACCGGAAAACTTCTTCCAAACCTTCCAAACGAAGCACCCTTAGACTCTTGAAACTCTGCATGACTTTATCTCGTGGCCAGACCATTAATATTTTATCCTCATAAAAAAACCCACTAGTTGGATCTAGACAAAAGAGTGATCGAGTATGCTTCACATCACGTCGATCAATACTGTCAAGTATAGCAGCACCGTTCGCCTCCTTTTGAATGTGAATGACAAGTCTGTGAGCTCCATTGATAGGTCCTAAATATACTCTTATTTTGTAGCATTTGAGAGCAGTTTTAGATAATGTTTTGTACTTTTATATTAGACTTTTAGACCGAATCATTCATAATGGTTTGAAATTGAAGACGTGCATTTCGACCTTGAATTGCACTTGCGATGGATTTGGATGATTTGAAGACCTTCTATGACCGTCCTGAAGGAGTTAGATACATTGAAGAACCGGTCGAAGAAGTGGCGTGAAGGCACGTGTGTGTTGCTGTTTTGGAGATACCATGTCGCGCGGGCCACGAAACCTCGGTCGAATGCCGCGGGAGCCAGAGACGCGCGGGCCGCGAAACCTCGTTCGCGTGCCGCGGGAGCCAGACACGCGCGGACCGCGAAACCTCGTTCGCGTGCCGCGGGAGCCAGACACGCGCGGACCGCGAATCCTCGGCCGCGAGAACCAGTCTCGCGAGCCGCGAAGGATTTCTCGAGGTCCGCGAAATAATCCTGCAACTTGCACTTTGTTTTGCTTTAATTTCAATTGTTTTAGACTATAAAAAGAACTTATCCTCATTTGTTAGAGGATCGAATTTTACAGAGTCTTGAACTCTTTTCTTCATTTCCTTTCCATTTTGATCTTTGAATTCATCATGATTTCTTGTATGGATTATGTTTGTGATTATACAATTATGGTTGTAGGCTAAAACCCACCTTGGGTATATGAGATTGGACTTCTTGTTATGGATTGAGAACATGATTTATGAAGCTTAGGAATATGTGATTTGCTATTGAATGATCATAATTTATATGTGTATTTGATGCTTGAAATGATTAGGAATGATTTCCTAGTGATAGATATGTGTTGGATATGTGTTAGATATTGCTTTTCCATGGTTGGAATGTTATCATTCTTTCTATGTAGGAGTAGTAAATTAGGAATCAAATGCATGTTGTTATCAATTGTATTTGTTCTTAAGATCATTCATTAGCATTGTATCTATGTCAAGTTTGTTATCAAATTGCATGGGTAAGTTTGAGAAACATCTAATTTGAAGTGATATTGATCAATTGAACTAGTTGTTATCATCTAGTAAATGATTGTCAATGGAAGTTGTGAAGATGCTTTCATCTTTCATAGCTGTGGTTATAGATAGTTTCTCAGTACAAACAATCACCATTCTCAAAGCGACATGATAAAGTTTGAGGAAAGTTTCATAATAAGAAGTCACCAATCTCATATGTCCAAGTTTAGTATTTTCATTAGTTAATCCTTTAGTTGAATCCTTAAATGCTAAACTAGTTGTAACTCTAGAGTTCTAGTTAATTTACATAGTAGTGTTTCTTACACAAACTCAACTCAAACCCCCCCCAGTTTACATTGCTTTTATATATGTATATGTATATGTATGCTACCAAATATACGTAGAAATACCCTTTTCTCTGTGGAACGAACCTTACTTGCCATTATATGCTTAGTTGTGTGTAGCGGTAGTAAGTGGATATAAATTGTATATTTGAGAGGTACGGCGACGACCTCCCAAATTTTGGCGCCGCTGCCAGGGAATTGGTGTATTTCTGTGTGTTTATTGTAGTTGTATTAACACCTGTATTAACACCCTATCTTTCTTTTTCATCTTATTTTTTGGTTTGGAACCCTATTGCTCTAGCTCTTGGTGCATGGTTCATACAAGAACCTCGAACCAAGACCCTTTGCAATACGATTCCGAATTAGTTAGGAGTCTTCGTCAACTCAAGCGACAAGTGCAAGAGACACTAGCCGCCAATCCATTTTCCCTTGATAGTGAAGTACCACCTTCCACCATGGCGGAGGAGGACCGAGAAGAGGAGACCGGCCAAAACATCCCCCGAAACCAATTCTACAACCCTTTCCAAAACCCTAACACTTCTCCTACCAACATTTCTATGAGAGAGTACATGTCCCCCAACTATGAGCAACAACAATCGAGCATTGTTTACCCAAACTCTCAATATGAAATCAAGACGGGAGTGATAAATTTGCTTCCAACTTTCCACGGTAGTGATAAATCAAGACGGGAGTGATAAATCATCCACGGTATAGAAGTGGATGATCCCAGTGACTTCCTTGAGGCTTTTCACCGAGTTTGTAGTAGATTGAAACCTTCCGAGATGAGTGTGGATAAGTTTAAGTTGAAAACATTCACCTTTACCGTGAAGGACAAGGCCGCCAAATGGTTAAGCCGTTTGCCTTTATCATCAATCACTACATGGCCACAATTGAAGAAAAAGTTCCTTGACAAGTACTTTTTCCTCCCTCTAAATCCTCGGTCTTGATACAAGCCATTAGCAACATCACTCAAGACGATGATGAGACTTTGTATGAGTATTGGGAAAGATTCCAAACTCTCCTCTCAAGTTGCCCGTACCATAGCTTCACCGAACCTCAATTGGTGTGTTTCTATTACAATGGTTTGAATGATAGGGAAACCGAGTTGATAAATCGGTCTTGTTATGGCTCCATTGCTAACCTTGGTTCTTCCGATGCCATGATGCTATTTGAGCAATTAGCCGAGGGATGCAAACCAAATAGGGACCGGAGACTACGAGTGGGTAACTCCGGTGGGAACAATGATGGAACTCGTCAAGATATCAAGGAGCTTATGGCATTGATGAAAGGTTTCATGATGGGAAATAGCTCCGGAGGGAACTCGGGGAATCAACCAAGGCAACAAGTTATGACGTGTGGGATTTGTGCTTCAAACCATCTCACCGAATCTTGTCCTCAAGCAAACGAGGACTATAGCGAAGAGGTTAATGCCATGGGAGTCTATGGTGGAAACCAAGGTTTTAGAGGTGGCCAAGGATTTCAAGGAGGACGAGGCTACCAAGGTGGTAGGGGTTTTCAAAGTGGACAAGGCCAAGGTGGTGATAGAGGTAACCAAAGGAAGTATGATCCTTTTGCCCAACACTACAACCCCGGGACTAGAGATCACCCCAACTTTCTGTGGAGAGATGAACCAATGGGGCAACAAGGCCAACAAGGAGGATACCAAAGTCAAAATGGTCAATCTTTTGATAGGTCGAGGGGGCAAAATGACCAAGGCTACGGAGGAGACCAAAGCAACCAAAATCAAGGGTACCAAGGTTACCAAAACCAAGGGTACCAAGATTTTGGCTATCAAGGGTACCAAGATCATCAAAACCCTCAATATCATCCTCAACCCCAACAATACCCAAGAAACTAAGGTCAAGGCCGTTTCAATAATCGTGCCCCTCAAAATGCATACCCGAGGTTGGAAGACAAATCTCGTGATCAAGGTGAAAGCTCGGGCCAATTCCCACAAGACGCTCGATTCAAAAGCATTGAGGTGCAAATGAGTCAAACGGCCACGGTTTTGGGGAAATTGAAAGCACAAAACTCCGGGAAACTACCCGCACAACCGGAGTTAAATCCAAGGCCTCATGCGAGTGCCATGACCTTGAGGAGTGGTAAACAAGCTATTGAACCCGAAGTGGTTGTGAAAAAGGCACCCAAGAGAGGCCTTGTGAAGAAGAGCTTGACCAATGACGAAGTTGAGGTGACCTTGGCCGACGAAGAAGTAATTCTTGAGGAGCTAACCAAAGAAAAAGGTGATGCCGAGGTTGAGAAGGAGAAAGAACTAATTGATGAGGAACATGTAGACACAACCACTCATGTGAACCAATGTCACCTCCATTCTCACCTCTTCACAAGAAAACTAGGGTAGACACTACCTTTGATGTGGAAGCACCATTTCCCGAGGCTTTGAAGAATACGCGCAAAAAGGAGATGGACAAGGAAGCTTTCGAGGTCCTTCGAAAGTGTGAGGTAAACATTCCTTTGCTCGATGCTATTGATCAAGTTCCTAGATATTCTAAGTTCTTGAAAGAATTATGTGTGAACCATCGTCATCAAAGGTCTAAGCATGTTAAAAATGAAAGAGTCAATGAACATGTGTCGGCTTTGTTTCAAGATAAAATGCCTACTAAATGTGGTGATCCGGGCATGTTTACAATTCCTTGCATCTTAGGGAACACTTACTTTCCTAGAGCCATGCTAGATCTAGGTGCATCCATAAATGTTATCCCATATACATTGTGTGAATCATTAAATCTTGGCACTTTGCATAAAACCGGTGTGGTAATCCAACTTGCCGACCGCTCTAATGCATATCCTAAAGGTATTGTTGAAGATGTCTTGGTGAAAGTCGACAAGTTGGTGTTCCCGGCCGATTTTTACGTTCTTGACATGGAACATGATAAATTTGCTACCCCTGTCTTGTTAGGGCGTCCATTTTTGAAAACGTCAAGAACTATAATCGATGTGCGTAGTGGTAGGCTTACCATGGAATTTGATGGGGATAAAATAGAGTTCAACATTTATGGTGCAATGAAATACAATGATGATGAAACTTCTTGCAATGCTATTGATGTGATTGAATCTTTTGTGCAAAAAGTTTATGAAAATGATGGTGATGATCCTTTGTTAAAAGCTTTAGCCAATACACACAAGTAATGTTCATACATATGCTTTGAGTGCTAACTTGAAGGAAAGCATTTTTGAGCTAGATACTTTTGAGGAACTTTCTCTTGATGCACCACTTTTAGACCTCGAGGTATTGAAAGGCTCGGGCAACCGACCATCTCTCAATAAACCTCCGGTAGTGGAATTGAAACCACTACCCGAGAATCTAAAATATGCATTCCTTGGTGATGGTGAAAAATTACCGGTGATCATTTCAAACAAACTCACCAAGGAACAAGAGGAAAGGTTAATGAAAGTGCTACAAGATCATAAGGAGACCATTGGGTGGACTATTGCCGACATCAAAGGTATGACTCCAAGTACTTGCATGCACCGTATTCTATTGGAGGATGATGCTAAAACCATCCGACAACCTCAAAGGCGATTGAACCCTCCTATGATGGAGGTAGTAAAAGCCGAGGTACTTAAATTGTTGGATGCGGGAATGATCTATCCAATTTCCGATAGTAAATGGGTAAGCCCAACGCAAGTGGTACCAAAGAAGACCGGAGTGACCGTGGTGGAGAATAGCCATGGCGAGTTGATCCCCACTCGTGTTCAAAATGGATGGCGTGTTTGCATTGATTACCGAAGGCTAAATGCGGTAACGAGGAAAGACCATTTCCCTTTACCATTTATTGATCAAATGCTTAACCGGCTCGCAGGCCACTCTTTCTATTGTTTTCTTGATGGCTATTCAGGATACTTTCAGGTTGTCATTGCACCGGAGGATCAAGAGAAGACCACTTTCACATGTCCCTTTGGCACATCTGCATATCAACGCATGCCTTTTGGCCTTTGCAATGCACCGGCCACATTCCAAAGGTGTATGGTTAGCATTTTTTCAGAATATCTTGAAAAGTTTGTAGAGGTTTTTATGGATGACTTTACTGTTCATGGAAACTCTTTTGACAATTGCTTACTTCGTTTGTCATTGGTCCTAAAAACATGCATTGATAAGAATCTTGTGCTTAATTCTGAAAAATGTCATTTTATGGTTGAAAAAGGTATTGTGTTAGGTCATGAAGTGTCATCTAAGGGTATTGAGTTAGATAAGGCAAAAATTGATACCATACAATCTCTTCCTTACCCTACTTGTGTGCGTGATGTGAGATCTTTTCTTGGCCACGCGGGTTTCTACCGCCGTTTTATAAAAGATTTCTCGAAAATTTCTTCCCCTTTATGTAGATTGTTACAAAAGGATGTGGAATTTGTGGTAGATGAAGGTTGTAAGAGGGCATTTGATTGTTTGAAGTCTATGCTAGTGTCGGCCCCTATTATACAACCTCCAAATTGGTCCCTTCCATTTGAGATCATGTGTGATGCAAGTGACTACGCCGTTGGTGCGGTGTTAGGTCAAAGGGTGGGGAAAATTCCCCATGCCATCTATTATGCATCCATGACTCTCAATGATGCTCAAAGGAACTATACCACTACCGAGAAAGAATTGCTAGCGGTAGTCTTTTCATTAGAAAATTTTAGGCCATATTTGCTTGGTACAAAGATTATTGTTTTCACTGACCATGCAGCTCTTCGTTACTTGATGACGAAGAAAGAAGCAAAACCTAGATTGCTCCGATGGATCTTACTTTTGAGTGAGTTCAACTTGGAGGTCAAGGACAAGAAAGGAGCTGAGAATCTAGTGGCCGAACATTTGAGCCATTTGGTGCCCAATGAAGAGTTTGGGACCAAAGCATTGAAGGACCATCTTCACGAAGAGTTTCCCGACGAGCAATTGTTTGCTCTTAGTGTCTCTTCCATGGTATGCCAACATTGTGAATTTCCTTGTCACAAGTAAGTGCCCTTCTCATTTCACAAAAGCACAAAAGGATAAGTTAAAGCATGATGCTAGGTTTTATGTGTGGGATGATCCCTATGTGTGGAAACATTGTTCCGACCAAGTGATTAGGAGATGCATTCCCAATAATGAAACCAACTCAATCCTTGCTTTTTGCCATTCATATGCATGTGGTGGTCATTTTGGTGCTAGGCGAACTCCTAGGAAAGTGCTAGACTGTGGTTTTTATTGGCCTAGTTTGAATAAGGATGCATACACCTTTTGCAAATGTTGTGATAAATGCCAAAGAGTAGGGAATATCTCTTCTAGGAATGAAATGCTCCAACATTGCCCTCTATATTGTGAACTCTTTGATGTTTGGGGAATCGATTTTATGGGACCTTTCCCTAATTCCTCTGGTTTTAAATATATCTTGCTTGCGGTTGACTATGTTTCTAAGTGGGTAGAAGCAATCCCCACCCGTACTGATGATTCTAAAGTGGTTGCAGAGTTCATCAAATCTCACATCTTCTCTAGGTTCGGGGTACCCCGAGCTCTAATCAGTGATCGAGGCACTCACTTTTGCAATAGAACCATTGCCGCATTGTTGAAGAAATATGGGGTAAATCACAAAACTTCTACCGCCTATCACCCACAAACAAATGGACAAGCCGAAGTTTCAAATAGGGAAATCAAGTCCATCCTTGAGAAAACGGTTAGGCCGACTCGCAAGGATTGGAGTACTCGGTTGGATGATGGATTGCCGGCATATAGGACGGCTTATAAGACTCCAATTGGTATGTCTCCATACCGATTAGTCTTTGGAAAGCCGTGTCATTTACCGGTGGAGTTGGCACACAAAGCATATTGGGCAATCACAAGGTTCAACTTGAACTTGGACGAAGCCGGGAATGAAAGGAAGCTTCAATTGCAAGAGCTTGAGGAAATCCGGAATGAGTACTATGAGAACGCCGCCATTTACAAGGAGAAAACGAAGGCATGGCATGACAAGATGATAATTAGGAAAACCTTTGAGGTAGGTCAAAAGGTTCTCCTATTTCAATCACGCCTCCGTTTGTTTCCAGGTAAATTACGTTCTCGGTGGACTGGACCATTTGTAGTTGTGAGAGTTTTCCCTCATGGTGCGGTAGAGATCCAAAGCGACGAGGATGCCAAAGTAATCAAGGTCAACGGCCAAAGGTTGAAACCGTAATACGAGGGTTTCAAATCGGAGATCCTAGAGGACATGTCTCTAGGCAACCCGACCTACAATTGATCTTTACCATGGAGGTACATCGTGCCGACGATGTTAAATAAACGAGTTTTGATCTTTAAAATCATTTCGTCGAACAATTTCAACATTTGGAACATTACTCTATTTCTATATATTGTCTATGTACATTTTATTAAACTTGTAATTCAGATATGACGCGAGTTTTTGATGTGTTGTTTTAGAAAAGGTGAAGTGGAGCAACACTAAATGGAGCCATTTCTTCGAGGCACGCGAATTCATCGCGTGGACCGCGACTGAAGATTTCGCGAGCCGCGACATAAATCGCGCGAACCGCGACCGAGGAATTCGCGAACCGTGAATGGGAGCTCGCGGTCCGCGAAAGGGGTCTCACAACCCGCGAGCAAACTGAGAATTCTCGGAAATCCATGCCACCAAATTGACACTTTTCGCGGTCCGCGACTTGATCGCGCGGGCCGCGGCACTGTGCTCGCGGACCGTGATTTCATCGCGCGGACCGCGAAGGTTTACCGTGCGGGGTGCGCGAATTCATCACGCGCGCCACGAGGGTTTTGCGCGCGCGGACCGCGGATTCATCGTGCGCGCCGCGAGGGTTTTGCGCACGCAGACCGCGGATTCATCGCGCGCGCCGCGAACATTTTGCGCGCGCAGACCGCGGATTCATCGCGCGCCGCGAACATTTTGCGCGCGCGGCCCGCGAATGCAACCTCGCAACCCGCGAAAACCAGGGATTTTTATGCAATCCCTGGGACGAAATGGCCAAGTTTCGCGGCCCGCGAAGACGGCCCGTGGCCCGCGAAGAATGCTCGCGACCCGCGACGGGGTGCTCGCGATCCGCGAGGGAACGGGTTCCTATTTCTCCCACTTTTCTTCTATCTTTTTCTTCTTCCTCCCAAAAATCCTTCCACCCGAAATAGTTGTCTTTTCCGGCCACAATCTCGAATTCGTCATTCCGGCGAGTTTTGAACAAATTCCTTCCACCCAAATCAATCCCCCATTCATTCCCAACAAAACCCACCAAAAATCCAAATCAAAAACTGATGTAGCCAATATATACTCTACTTTTAGCACATTTGAGAGTTCATTTGGGGTAGCATTTAGTGCAAAGGGTTAAGAATTAAGGCTAAATTTCTCTTACCTTGCATTTTGAAGAAAGACTTGTGCACTAACGTTTTGAAGCTGAAATTTGGAAATGTTACAAGAGGAATTGGAGTGCATAATTTGTACCATTGGTTTCGTCTTCTCGAGTACTACAAAATGGACTACTAGAACGTCAAAAACGGATCAACAGTTCATCCGTGGCGAAGCAAAGAAGATTGCTGCCAACTAGCCACAAGCATCTCGCGGGCCGCAAAATGGGGCTCGCGGGCCGCGAAAATGGGCAGATTTTTGGCTGAATGAAGGCCAGAAAAGTAAATTTTGAAGGGCTATAAATACCCCTCTTATCCCTTATGAGAAAAACGAGCTTCCCCCAAATCCAAAGTAGATTTTCCCATTTTTTCCCCCTTTCTTCTCTTTTTCTTCCATTGGATTTGATGAACAAACATGTATTAATTAGTATGATTGTATTAGCTTAGTTTCTTCCTTGGGAGCAATTGATGTAGACTTCTTTGCTTGAAATCTTCATTAACTTCATTATGCTTCTATTTTGGGTTAGATTATCATTTGAATTCTTGATGTTGAATTGTGTATGAATGTTGTTAATCTTGCTAAATTTGCCATGGGCTTTGTATTTTAAATCAATTGCATGCCTCATAGTTTGGATAATTGTAGTTTAAACCCTAGTTCTAGTTTAATTTAGAGATTAGGTTAATTAGAAGTGATTGGGGGGTGACAACCTCTTTTGCTTGCTAGTTGTAGAGTAATATAGCCTAGTTGGTAGAGTAATTGATAATTAGAGAGGTTGTGTGATTGTTGTTATGAAACATGGTAAAGTATAGTCATGGGAATTGAATTGCTTATGAATTTGAATATTGTTACATGTCTTCTTAGGAATCTAATGTGATCATTGATCTTTCGTTGTATGTAATTGTAGAGTTGAGATATTCATTTCCAATGTGTGATTATATGCATCGAATTGCTAGATTCGTGGGTAAATGCTATTGTTTACCCCAATATCATAAAGTAGCAAATATGAATTAAGATTTGTATGTTATCATCATCTTAGTTCTTTATAATTTTCAAATGTCTTGTCCAATGCTCACGTTAACGGCGAGTATGGGTGAGTTTGTCGATTCTCCATTTTTAATTCCATTGTCGATATATCTAGATGTTATCATCTAGGTGGATTGATAATGAGGGCTCTTGAGTGATGTGTTCATGCTCACTAGCTATTATCGAGAGAATAGGATGTTTTTCATCCACGACTTATGATCGTAAACCCTATATATGAAGCGTTCACTCAATGATTAATCGATAGTTGAAGTCAATTGCCTCCCAAGGCCTTGTATTTGCATTGTAGTGTAGTTTATCTTAGTTGCTTTCTTTCGTAGTGTAACAAAACCAACTCAAACCCCTCCCCCCTTTGTTTACCTTGCTTTCTATATAATATATATGTATGTGTTAATAATCTTCGATAAAACATTAAACAAAACTCCTTCTCCTTGTGGTTCGATCCCTACTTCCCACTATCTACTCTATAGTAGTTAGAAGTTGTAGGTGAAATATAAATGTGTTTTGATTGAGTGGGATTCCCATTTACGACGTGGGGAAATCGCTTGTCAAAAACACCATCTTTCACCTCCATTGGCCAAAAATCCGCCGGAAACTCTCCACCAAGATTCGCCGGCCTCCGGCGACTTTCTTCCCAATCCCACTACACAAAAACCTTCCCACTACCACCCTTATCCTTTGCCCCATCATCAATTTCAAATTCAACAATCAAATCCAATACCCCCAAATCTCATGAACCCTAATTTTTGGATTCTTTGATTTGGTGGTATTTTGATCACATTGTTGAGTGTTTTGCAATAATAGTTGATTGTTGAGTTATTGAATTGAAATATTTGAGTAGTTAAGGCTTGCCGCCTTTAGGAATAAATTTCATTTTGAAAGGATTGCCGCCTTAAGTTGTGATTGTGATTAGGGCTTGCCGCCGTGTAGTTGATCTGTTTGTGCTGGACTGTTGTTGAGTAAATTTTGATAATGGCACCGAGGAAACGATCTCGCCGAGGGGAAGCCTCTAGTTCACATGAGCCCGTGATCCCCGAATCCCCCCTCGCCAACCTAGCCCTCCTCCTGCAGAAAATCTGCCTCCTATTGACCTCATGGGACTGCAAGGTTTGGATGACGAAGCCCAACAACGGTGGAGAAAAGTGATTGGGAATGGGAGGCGAACGATCATGGAGACGAAGTTCCTCTCCTCTGAGCTACTTCAGGAGCTAGGTTTGCAGCAGCCTGTGCCATTTTTATTGGATCGCGTTGGCATGAGAGGATTCATTGATCGGTCAGCACCGACCTACATCCGTTATACACTTGAGTTCCTATCCACTCTAGCCAAGCACTATGATGAGGAGCGTGACGTGCAGTACATCACATTCAGATTAAATGATGTGGACCGCCGGATGACCTATGATGAAATCCAAAATGCTTTTGGGTTCGAATATGCGGAGGGCTACAAGAATCCGAAAGATAATGCCCCGGACGGATTTGATCTAGCTTTCTTTTGGAATTGCTTATCTGGATCTCCCAACATCACAGGCGCTACGAAGAACAACCACATCATACATCCAGCTGTTCGTATGGTGCACAAGCTCCTAGTGATGACGATCTTTTGCCAAGGGGAGTTGACACATATCAACAGGGAGCAGGTCCAATGCCTTTGGACAATGTTTTGGAGGCCGAAGCACCCGTGTTGGGTAGACCTCTTTGTGCAGAAGTGTCTGGAGACCTCCCAGAAGAGCTCAGGGAAGATACCGCAGGGGGGTATGATTTCTCTTCTGGCAGCTTATCTGAACATCCATCTACCTCCAGACATTCAGGCAATAGGCAAGACGGCCGAGAGAGCTCACCAATTCTACTCCATCGCTTCTTTGGAGTCCACTAATGTCTTGGCCATGCACAGATTCCCTCCTCCTAGATTCATCTGGCTAGTAGCCAAGAATCAGCACATGTATCTGCCAAATCTGGAGGCAGTTCAGCTGACTGGGCGCACCCGCATGGAGGAGCTCACCTTGCCCACCCAGATCACAGTCCCTGCACCTACCATTGCCCTTGCCAGGCTAGAGGCACCTCCGGAGCATGGAGATCAGTATGCTCCTCCACATCATGAGGCTCAGTATGTCAATCAGCAGCAATTTCAGACATTTACTGAGAGGTACGAGGATGATATGGCAGTGATGTTCGCCATGATGGCATCCATGCACCCACAGGGACCAGAAGTATTTTACTATGAGGGCCATCGCAGATCGCGAGCTCAGCGCCGTCGCGACGGTTCCTGCCCCTCACAGTGAGTATGTCCTATACCCTTGCATTTCACCATGATTTTCATTGATATTTTTAAACATTGGGGGCAATGTTTAGACTAAGTGTGGGGGTGGAGAGGTGTAGACTGTGATTATGTTTTTGTTGCTGTTTTTACTGCTGTATTTTACTACTGTATTTTAAAAAAAAAAAACACCCGGATGGTTCCAAAAATACTAGAGAATCAGGCAAAAATGAGAGGTAAAAAAAAATAAAAATTCTTTTCTCTTGTAAATAGATATCTTGTGTTAAGCTCTCAAATGTTATGTGCTTAATTATTCAGAGTATGCACTTGGATCTTAATCGTTATTTCTCGAGGACGAGAAAGGTTCAAGTGTGGAGGATTTTGATAGGTCCTAAATATACTCTTATTTTGTAGCATTTGAGAGCAGTTTTAGATAACATTTTCGACCTTGAATTGCACCTGCGATGGATTTGGATGATTTGAAGACCTTCTGTGACCGTCCTGAAGGAGTTAGATACATTGAAGAACCGGTCGTAGAAGTGGCGTGAAGGCACGTGTGTGTTGCTGTTTTGGAGATACCATGTCGCGCGGGCCGCGAAATCTCGGTCGCGAGCTGCGAGGACAATCTCGCGCGGGAGTCAGAGACGCGCGGGCCGCGAAACCTCGGTCGAGTGCCGCGGGAGCCAGAGACACGCGGGCCGCGAAACCTCGTTCGCGTGCCGCGGGAGCCAGAGACGCGCGGGCCGCGAAACCTCGTTCGCGTGCCGCTGGAGCCAGAGACGCGCGGACTGCGAATCCTCGGCCGCGAGAACCAGTCTCGCGAGCCGCGAAGGATTTCTCGCTGTCCGCGAAATAATCCTGCAACTTGCACTTTGTTTTGCTTTAATTTTAATTGTTTTAGACTATAAAAGGATCTTATCCTCATTTGTTAGAGGATCGAATTTTACAGAGTCTTGAACTCTTTTCTTCATTTCCTTTCCATTTTGATCTTTGAATTCATCATGATTTCTTGTATGGATTATGTTTGTGATTATACAATTATGGTTGTAGGCTAAAACCCACCTTGGGTATATGAGATTGGACTTCTTGTAATGGATTGAGAACATGATTTATGAAGCTTAGGAATATGTGATTTGCTATTGAATGATCATAATTTATATGTGTATTTGATGCTTGAAATGATTAGGAATGATTTCCTAGTGATAGATATGTGTTGGATATGTGTTAGATATTGCTTTTCCATGGTTGGAATGTTATCATTCTTTCTATGTAGGAGTAGTAAATTAGGAATCAAATGCATGTTGTTATCAATTGTATTTGTTCTTAAGATCATTCATTAGCATTGTATCTATGTCAAGTTTGTTATCAAATTGCATGGGTAAGTTTGAGAAACATCTAATTTGAAGTGATATTGATCAATTGAACTAGTTGTTATCATCTAGTAAATGATTGTCAATGGAAGTTGTGAAGATGCTTTCATCTTTCATAGCTGTGGTTATAGATAGTTTCTCAGTACAAACAATCACCATTCTCAAAGCGATATGATAAAGTTTGAGGAAAGTTTCATAATAAGAAGTCACCAATCTCATATGTCCAAGTTTAGTATTTTCATTAGTTAATCCTTTAGTTGAATCCTTAAATGCTAAACTAGTTGTAACTCTAGAGTTCTAGTTAATTTACATAGTTCTTGACATTTTCAAAAATGGACGCCCTAACAAGACAGGGGTAGCAAATTTATCATGTTCCATGTCAAGAACGTAAAAATCGGCCGGGAACACCAACTTGTCGACTTTCACCAAAACATCTTCAACAATACCTTTAGGGTATGCATTAGAGCGGTCAGCAAGTTGGATTACCACACCGGTTTTATGCAAAGTGCCAAGATTTAATGATTCATACAATGTATATGGGATAACATTTATGGATGCACCTAGATCTAGCATGGCTCTAGGAAAGTAAGTGTTCCCTAAGATGCAAGGAATTGTAAACATGCCCGGGTCACCACATTTAGTAGGCATTTTATCTTGAAACAAAGCCGACACATGTTCATTGACTCTTTCATTTTTAACATGCTTAGACCTTTGTTGACGATGGTTCACACATAATTCTTTCAAGAACTTAGAATATCTAGGAACTTGATCAATAGCATCGAGCAAAGGAATGTTTACCTCACACTTTCGAAGGACCTCGAAAGCTTCCTTGTCCATCTCCTTTTTGCGCGTATTCTTCAAAGCCTCGGGAAATAGTGCTTCCACATCAAAGGTAGTGTCTACCCTAGTTTTCTTGTGAAGAGGTGAGAATGGAGGTGACAATGGTTCAACATGAGTGGTTGTGTCTACATGTTCCTCATCAATTAGTTCTTTCTCCTTCTCAACCTCGGCATCACCTTTTTCTTTGGTTAGCTCCTCAAGAATTACTTCTTCATCGGCCAAGGTCACCTCAACTTCGTCATTGGTCAAGCTCTTCTTCACAAGGCCTCTCTTGGGTGCCTTTTTCACAACCACTTCGGGTTCAATAGCTTGTTTACCACTCCTCAAGGTCATGGCACTCGCTTGAGGCCTTGGATTTAACTCCGGTTGTGCGGGTAGTTTCCCGGAGTTTTGTGCTTCCAATTTCCCCAAAACCGTGGCCGTTTGACTCATTTGCACCTCAATGCTTTTGAATCGAGCGTCTTGTGGGAATTGGCCCGAGGTTTCACCTTGATCACGAGATTTATCTTCCAACCTCAGGTAAGCATTTTGAGGGGCACGATTATTGAAACGGCCTTGACCTTGGTTTCTTGGGTATTGTTGGGGTTGAGGATGATATTGAGGGTTTTGATGATCTTGGTACCCTGGATAGCCAAAATCTTGGTACCCTTGGTTTTGGTAACCTTGGTACCCTTGATTTTGGTTGCTTTGGTCTCCTCCGTAGCCTTGGTCATTTTGCCCCCTCGACCTATCAAAAGATTGACCATTTTGACTTTGGTATCCTCCTTGTTGGCCTTGTTGCCCTATTGGTTCATCTCTTCACCGAAAGTTGGGTTGATCTCTAGTCCCGGGGTTGTAGTGTTGGGCAAAAGGATCATACTTCCTTTGGTTACCTCTATCACCACCTTGGCCTTGTCCACTTTGAAAACCCCTACCACCTTGGTAGCCTCGTCCTCCTTGAAATCCTTGGCCACCTCTAAAACCTTGGTTTCCACCATAGACTCCCATGGCATTAACCTCTTCGCTATAGTCCTCGTTTGCTTGAGGACAAGATTCGGTGAGATGGTTTGAAGCACAAATCCCACACGTCATAACTTGTTGCCTTGGTTGATTCCCCGAGTTCCCTCCGGAGCTATTTCCCATCATGAAACCTTTCATCAATGCCGTAAGCTCCTTGATATCTTGACGAGTTCCATCATTGTTCCCACCGGAGTTACCCACTCGTAGTCTCCGGTCCCTCTTTGGTTTGCATCCCTCGGCTAATTGCTCAAATAGCATCATGGCATCGGAAGAACCAAGGTTAGCAATGGAGCCATAACAAGACCGATTTATCAACTCGGTTTCCCTATCATTCAAACCAATGTAATAGAAACACACCAATTGAGGTTCGGTGAAGCTATGGTACGGGCAACTTGAGAGGAGAGTTTGGAATCTTTCCCAATACACATACAAAGTCTCATCATCGTCTTGAGTGATGTTGCTAATGGCTTGTATCAAGACCGAGGATTTAGAGGGAGGAAAGTACTTGTCAAGGAACTTTTTCTTCAATTGTGGCCATGTAGTGATTGATGATAAAGGCAAACGGCTTAACCATTTGGCGGCCTTGTCCTTCACGGTAAAGGTGAATGTTTTCAACTTAAACTCATCCACACTCATCCCGGAAGGTTTCAAACTACTACAAACTCGGTGAAAAGCCTCAAGGAAGTCATTGGGATCATCCACTTCTCTACCGTGGAAAGTTGGAAGCAAATTTATCACTCCCGTCTTGATTTCATATTGATAGTTTGGGTAAACAATGCTCGATTGTTGTTGCTCATAGTTGGGGGACATGTACTCTCTCATAGAAATGTTGGTAGGAGAAGTGTTAGGGTTTTGGAAAGGGTTGTAGAATTGGTTTCGGGGGATGTTTTGGCCGGTCTCCTCTTCTCGGTCCTCCTCCGCCATGGTGGAAGGTGGTACTTCACTATCAAGGGAAAATGGATTGGCGGCTAGTGTCTCTTGCACTTGTCGCTTGAGTTGACGAAGACTCCTAACTAATTCGGAATCGTATTGCAAAGGGTCTTGGTTCGAGGTTCTTGTATGAACCATGCACCAAGAGCTAGAGCAATAGGGTTCCAAACCAAAAATAAGATGAAAAAGAAAGATAGGGTGTTAATACATGTGTTAATACAGGTGTTAATACAACTACAATAAACACACAGAAATACGCCAATTCCCTGGCAGCGGCGCCAAAATTTGGGAGGTCGTCGCCGTACCTCTCAAATATACAATTTATATCCACTTACTACCGCTACACACAACTAAGCATATAATGGCAAGTAAGGTTCGTTCCACAGAGAAAAGGGTATTTCTACGTATATTTGGTAGCATACATATACATATACATATATAAAAGCAATGTAAACAGGGGGGGGGGTTGAGTTGAGTTTGTGTAAGAAACACTACTATGTAAATTAACTAGAACTCTAGAGTTACAACTAGTTTAGCATTTAAGGATTCAACTAAAGGATTAACTAATGAAAATACTAAACTTGGACATATGAGATTGGTGACTTCTTATTATGAAACTTTCCTCAAACTTTATCATGTCGCTTTGAGAATGGTGATTGTTTGTACTGAGAAACTATCTATAACCACAGCTATGAAAGATGAAAGCATCTTCACAACTTCCATTGACAATCATTTACTAGATGATAACAACTAGTTCAATTGATCAATATCACTTCAAATTAGATGTTTCTCAAACTTACCCATGCAATTTGATAACAAACTTGACATAGATACAATGCTAATGAATGATCTTAAGAACAAATACAATTGATAACAACATGCATTTGATTCCTAATTTACTACTCCTACATAGAAAGAATGATAACATTCCAACCATGGAAAAGCAATATCTAACACATATCCAACACATATCTATCACTAGGAAATCATTCCTAATCATTTCAAGCATCAAATACACATATAAATTATGATCATTCAATAGCAAATCACATATTCCTAAGCTTCATAAATCATGTTCTCAATCCATAACAAGAAGTCCAATCTCATATACCCAAGGTGGGTTTTAGCCTACAACCATAATTGTATAATCACAAACATAATCCATACAAGAAATCATGATGAATTCAAAGATCAAAATGGAAAGGAAATGAAGAAAAGAGTTCAAGACTCTGTAAAATTCGATCCTCTAACAAATGAGGATAAGTTCCTTTTATAGTCTAAAACAATTGAAATTAAAGCAAAACAAAGTGTAAGTTGCAGGATTATTTCGCGGGCCGCGAGAAATCCTTCGCGGCTCGCGAGACTGGTTCTCGCGGCCGAGGATTCGCGGTCCGCGCGTGTCTGGCTCCCGCGGCACGCGAACGAGGTTTCGCGGCCCGCGCGTCTCTGGCTCCCGCGGCACGCGAACGAGGTTTCGCGGCCCGCGCGTCTCTGGCTCCCGCGGCACGCGACCGAGGTTTCGTGGCCCGCGCGACATGGTATCTCCAAAACAGCAACACACACGTGCCTTCACGCCACTTCTTCGACCGGTTCTTCAATGTATCTAACTCCTTCAGGACGGTCATAGAAGGTCTTCAAATCATCCAAATCCATCGCAAGTGCAATTCAAGGTCGAAATGCACGTCTACAATTTCAAACCATTATGAATGATTCGGTCTAAAAGTCTAATATAAAAGTACAAAATATTATCTAAAACTGCTCTCAAATACTACAAAATAAGAGTATATTTAGGACCTATCAGTACTAGAAGTCATCTGTGAGTGCTTACATAGAGAGTTTTGAAGAGCTCAAAACTCAGATTGAGTGTCTTGATTCAACATTATCTGAGTCCTATTTGATCTCTAGTTTTATCAGTGGTCTCAAGGAGGATTTGAGACCTATGGTAGGCCAGTTCAAGCTAACAGAGTTAGCTAGAGTAATGGAGATGGCAGAAATTCAAGATGAGGTGCTTGAGAATCAAAACAGAAAGGGGAAGTATGGGAATGCCTCATCTTCCTTGAATAAGCCATTTAGGGATAGAGCTAATTGGAAACTACCACAACCAGATGCAAAAAGGGAAAATCAGAAGGTTTCAAAAGACTGACACCTGAGGAACTGAAATACAGAAAAGATCGTCAACTTTGCTTTAAATGTGGTGAGAAGTTTACGATAGGGCACAACTGTAGATACAAGCAAGTGAACTTTATATCAGCTTGCAGTGAGGAAGATGGTGACATTATGATAGTGGAAAAAGATGCGGAAGAACTTCTACAGTTGGGAGATGAAGAAGCGGATCAGTTTGTAGTCTCAGCCCTGGGAGGCAATATAGCAGCTGATACAATATCTATTGATGGTACTATCCATGGCAACACTGTTGGTTTTCTGCTGGACACTGGGAGCTCAGCAAGCTTCATAAATCCTAGGGTGGTGAAACAACTAGGACTCATAGAACAGCCAACCAAGATTTTCATTGTCAGAGTAGCCAATGGAGTAGAACTGGTGGACGTCGTTTTACCACACAAAATATTCTGCAAACTCAACACAAAGATTAGTATAGTCGTAAGCAGATTCGATCCCACGAGGAACAGTGCAATTTCTATCAATTCAACCTACCAAACAATTTTGATTTAGCAATCACGCCTTAAACTTTGATTTTGTTTTGTTTTATAGCTATGAAAAACTTGTAAATTATAATCCTAAAAATTCAGAATAATGAATGCAAGAAAGAGAATGAAATCACGAAAGTTTATATATTAAGAAAGCAATCGGCTTAAATTAATCAGTTGGTTCAATCCTTGATCAACTACCTATATTCCACTAAATCCTATGAATCATCCAGTTATAAGAGAGCAAGTATTCGCTAAACCCTCTAAATTCCCCCTTAATTTATCGCTAGCGAACTAGTATTTGCTTTATTCGCTAGACCCTAATTAAAGTACCCCTAGGCAGTATTCGCACACCCAGATACACACTTTAATCGTATTAAAGCTAGGGAAACCTGAAACAGATAATCAAGCACGTATTCGCATGCAAATATCATCTACCCAATTGTTCATTATCTTGTTATTACAGTCTTAAGCGTTATCTGTTTTTCACAAGATTTTCGCTACTTATTTAGCACTAGCCTAACAGAATTTAGGGTGATCAATCCTAAACTAACAAGCATAGATGAAGAACATGAACAATCAAAAACTCACAAGATCAAGTTTCATGCAACAGTATCTCAATTCATGAACCACTTAATTAACCTAAGCCGATTAAATTAAATTTAGCTACTCATGACTGAATTAAACACAAAATCAAATAAGAATAAATTAAACATAATAACAATGAGAAGAATCAAAGAAGAAAATACCAATGATGAATTACTGAATAAATCGAGCTGCTGTCATAAGTTTCTGAGTTCTGGCCAGAAGAAAAGCTACGGGGGACTAATTCTGCGATGCAAAAAGTCTCCTTTAACTCCTACGGAATTATCCTATATATATTCTATTCCCCAAAAGAATTCCCCTTTATTCTAGGAAAATCAATCAAATCCTCACTAATTTTGGAAGAGGTAGAATTCTTGTCAAGCAAATATTCTGGCGGCAGCTTTCTTTGAGACTGAATCCTGTGCAGAAACGGATTTATTTCATTCTTGCCTTGGCCGCCAACTTTTTCTTCTTGGGCTGAAATTCTTCTTTTTGGCCCAATTATTTTGGCTGAAATTAGCCTTCTTTAATGGACAGCAGCTTCATCAACTCCCTAGATGAGGGATCAGACCATTACCTCATTAAAAACCCTCTCGGGAAAAAAGAGTATAATGACCCCCTTTCATCAGCTTCACCTCAGCCGGGTCATTTCCATGGAGCAACTTAGGAATCGTAAACGAAACACAACTCTGCCACATGGAGGATTATTCCGGGATAAGGCTCAACTGGAATAGTGTCCTTCGGCTCCAAATAGCTTAAAATCAGCTCCAAAACAGGACTTCTTGCTCCAAGTGTTCATCTCCAGGTATATGTGTAATCTGAGCATCAAATACAATCCATAAGTACTAAAATCCATAGAAATCAGCCATAATATTACTCAGAAAAACACAACAAATATCAACACATCAAATATCCTCACACTTGATTCATGCTTGCCCTCAAGTATGATATGAACTTATTTCACAAGAGCATTCATGCACATTTACTCCTCTAACTCAAACCAGAAAAATAAAAAGAAAGGAATAAAAGGAACAAGCAAACCAAACAAAAACCTGACAACTAAAAACTTAAACACACTACACACAAACTTTGGTCAAACAATCCAGCATTTCAAGTGTTCATTTCATCGGTTCATCAACAAATGTCTCCTTGCCAAGTTCAAGTTTCAATTCACAAACAAATGTTGGTATCATCCCCCTTTAGTGCTCAAATCAATCCCCCCTACATTGCTCTTTATCTGGTTATCAACTGATCAAAAGGAAACAAGCACAAATTTCTCACGGTTTTCACTCAGCACACATGATGAAGGGACATTCACTCAATAATATTCATGCGGTAGCCTCAGTCAATACATAACAAGCCAAGAAGGTCTTTAAGGGTTGTAACGGGGCTGGGGGTTGTAATGTTGGTTAGACCCTAGGGGCTCTAAGTTTACACAAATCATGCACATATGCTCAAGAACAATTAGGAGAAACATTCCAGCAAAGACATATTATTTACAAGACAAAATCTGGACTGATCAAACACTATTCAGGATCTGGACTTCTTTTTTTTTTTTTTCAGAATATATTTTTTTTCCTTTTTTTTTTTTTTCAAACCTTTTTTTTTCTTGGGCAAACAACACCCTTTTCTTTTCTTTTCTGTTTTTTTTCTTTTTTTTTTCTTTGTCCAGACCCGAAATTACAGAATACATGCTCAAATTACAACTACAATGCCATAGAACAAATAAGTCATAAAGACTATTTTTTTTTTTTAATGGAAACAGGGCACTCGAAATCAAATTCACGACCATCAAGAGCTGAATTTTAAGTTCAAAAGCATACATGCATGGGGTGAAGAACAGGATAAACAACAAGGCTAAAGGGTTTCATATCAGTGGGTAATCAAAGAAAAGGTCAGGCTCAGCGGGGCTAACTAGGGGATATAAAAGGGTAGGCTATATACGATGTGTGGCTTATCCTAATTTTGCCTTCCTTTAACCTATCATGCATCGACCTTAGCTACCACACCACTCAGAAAGAAAGATTGATGTAGAGAGTGCTCTACTCTAGGCTCTGATCCTCACATTTTACTTGGCTTTTTCATGCAAGTCTTGTTCGTCATCCCAGTATCATTTAACCAAGTTCAGATTAATTTCAAGGTTTTATCATTAAGCATTTCAAAGGGGATATCAAGCAACAAAAGTTTGCTAATATGATTCTTTTACCGGCAAGGGTAATCCATATCAACACCCAATTCCCTTACTAACTATCATGCTGAAAATTTGACCGACTCTACACACAAAAACACACATATTTTTTTGATTTTTCAGAATTTTTAAGACTCATTAAACACACAAAACAGCACTCAAAACACACAAATATATACATCTAAATCTCCTCACACTTAAACCTTGCTTGCCCTCAAGCAAGCTTAGTTTAAAAGCAAGAAGAACCTAATAAAATTGTACAGAAAATAAAAGAATGGAAAATAAAAATAAAAATAAAACAGGAGAAGGGATTAGGGAAACTCAGGGAGGGAGGGCTGCTCCAGCTTATTGCATGTTGTATTCTGGTTGCCTCGAAGTGGCATAGAGCGGCGACGGTGCCTCGCCATTCCTAATCCCTGCACAATAAAAACAAATTAAATACTCTATAATATTTTTTTTATTTTTTTTTAAATGAAATCAAGAACAAATCAAGAAAAACGAAAAGAAAAATCTGGGTTGCCTCCCAGTAGTGCCTTTGTTTATAGTCTTCGGCTAGACTTTCCGATGCGATCAATGGCGATGTTGAGGAAACATCCCTCCTCTATCCTTGTACCACATGGCTTGATCAAATGTATTCCAATGGATCTCATTGTATTCTTCAAGCTGGTACATTTTCTCTTCCTCACACTTGGATATTTGCATATCCCAAGGAGGATTGTAATCCACGGAAAGTGTCTCATCACAGTCGTACTCTGGATTGAGGGACAGTGAACTCCATTCCGAATTCTGAGGCTTCACCTCTTCTGGCGACCTTTGTTTGGCCAAACAGAGGTTGATATCAGTACTGTACACTTTTTCTTGCAGGTTCATAAAGTATCTCGGTTCTTGTATCTCTACTTCGTTCACTCCCTGAACATGCATCTCTGATGGACCTGTAGGACTTATAATTTCCATATTGTCCTGAACAATTTGGGTCTCAAGATAATCTTGGACTTTGGGGTTAGTAGCAATGGCACTAACATCTTTTGAATTCATGGACTGTTCAACAGTTTCATCCATTTTAATTGTTAATTCTTCTCCAAAATAATCTAAAGAGATTGTGCCTTTTCCAACACTAATTGTCGCATTAGACGTTCTTAAGAAAGGACGACCTAACAATACCCCTGTAGTGTTATTACCCTTTGTATGCATATTCACTACATAAAAATCAGCTGGGTAAACAAAATCATGAATTTTAACTAGCACATTCTCCAAAATACCTTCAGGATGCACACAGGATTTATCAGCCAATTGGAGTTCAGTATTAGTTCCTACCATTTTAACTCCCTTTAAAGATTTATACACAGACAATGGCATCACATTCACAGAAGCTCCTAAATCACACATTGCAGAATCAATCTTCATATCACCTATAGAACAAGGCAATGCAAACATACCAGGATCCTTGCACTTGGGTGGTAACTTCTTTTGTATCACCGCAGAGACGGACTCACCCATGATGATTTTGCTTGAATCCTTCGGTTTTCCTGCAATAAAATCCTTCAAGAATTTGCTAATAGGAGGAATCCTTATAGCCTGCAAGAAGGGGAGGTTAATTTCCATGTTTCCAAAGATAGAGAGAAAATCAAGTGAATCAATTTTCCTTTTAGCCAACCTACGAGGAAAAGGTGGAAGGATTTTGATAGTAGGGTCGTTCAAACTTGGTTTTTCACTTACCTCCCTGGTCTGATTGAAATCACCTTTGTTCTCCTCTTCGGCTTCTGTCTCCGGGCTCTGTTTGGCCAAATAGGGGTCTGTGGCAGGTTGGTTCTGCTGCGTCTTTGCACCTTTAGCTGCGGGTTTAGGGGGCAGTGGCTCGAGCTCCTTTCCACTTCTCAGAGTCACCATGTTGATTGTCTCCCTTGGATTCAATTGAACTTGAGAGGGAAGCCCTGGTTGCTTCATTCGGAGCTCGTTCATCGAGTTCGCCAACTGGGCTATTTGTCGGGTATGCTCCTCTAAGGTTGCCTCCGCCTTCTTAGAGCTATTCTTCTGCTCCTGAAGCATACTCATGATCACATCTAGTTTATCGTCACTAGATTTTGCTTGAGGTGGTGGCTGATTTTGGGGGTACCGAGGTTGAGTTCCTTGATTCTGCGGAACGTAAGGTTGTTGAGGTTGTTGAGCTGGATCTCTCCATCGGAGATTGGGATGATCTCTCCACCCTGGATTGTAAGTGGCTGAATAAGGATCCCTCATTGGTTGCCTCTCGTTCCAATTCCCCATGGCATTCACTTGTTCATCCATAACATTGTTTGCAACTGCAACTTTATCCACCACCTTTGACAGTAACCTTTCCATCCTATTCATCATATCTTTGAATTCGTCTTGATTGGAGGGTTCTGCTTGTGCTACCTTCTTCAAGATCCTTACTTCCTCGGTATCATATTCCTTCTTAGAGTTGATCAACTTCTTCACAATCTCCTTAGCATCATTAACTCTGATATCGGAAAATCCTCCATTGCTCGCTGTATTGAGCAAATCCTTGTTTACTGCCGTTAATCCTCCATAAAAGTACTGAAGTAGCTGCCCCTCTGGAAATCGGTGATTCGGGCAACTATCCACCAAACGCTTAAATCTCAGCCAAAAGGCACTAAGAGGCTCGTCATATTCTTGCTTCACACTCGAGATATCCTTTTTCAACGCCTCTGTTTTGGTGGATGGGAAGTAGTACTCCAAAAACAGCTTCTTCAGGGCATTCCATGTGGTGATGGAATTTGGCGGCAAGCTCGAAAACCACTGATTTGCTGCTCCAGTCATGCTGAATGGGAATGCCACCAGCTTGAATTGCTCCTCCGTCACGTTTGTTGGCCTCTTCTGCACCTTACAAATCTTGATAAATTCGTTCAAGAAATTGTAAGGATCTTCAGTGCTTCTCCCCTGAAACTTAGGAAGCACATTAAGCAACGCCAGCTTGATTTCAATTGGACCAGCTGTCGCAGGCAGTTGAATGGGAGTTGGGGGATCCTCATCACTGTGACCTGTGAGCTCCCACATGTACGGGTTGTTGGCATTTGGATCAATGCGTTGGTCACCCATTTCGGATTCAGAAGATGCAGATTCGGACTCAGCTTCAAATTCAGCTCCAGAAACAACCTCCGTTTGGCCAAACAGAGCGTCTGCGGCAGATTGTAACTCCTGTTCCTTGGCTAACTTCCGATTCAACCTAGCTTGCCTTTCAATCTCAGGAACAAATAACAGTTCTGTGCTCTCAGATCTGGTCATAAACCAGCACTAACACACAATCAGTAGGAAAAATAAATATAACAGAAATTAACAAACCGCTCCCCGGCAGCGGCGCCAATTTGGTGGACGTCGTTTTACCACACAAAATATTCTGCAAACTCAACACAAAGATTAGTATAGTCGTAAGCAGATTCGATCCCACGAGGAACAGTGCAATTTCTATCAATTCAACCTACCAAACAATTTTGATTTAGCAATCACGCCTTAAACTTTGATTTTGTTTTGTTTTATAGCTATGAAAAACTTGTAAATTATAATCCTAAAAATTCAGAATAATGAATGCAAGAAAGAGAATGAAATCACGAAAGTTTATATATTAAGAAAGCAATCGGCTTAAATTAATCAGTTGGTTCAATCCTTGATCAACTACCTATATTCCACTAAATCCTATGAATCATCCAGTTATAAGAGAGCAAGTATTCGCTAAACCCTCTAAATTCCCCCTTAATTTATCGCTAGCGAACTAGTATTTGCTTTATTCGCTAGACCCTAATTAAAGTACCCCTAGGCAGTATTCGCACACCCAGATACACACTTTAATCGTATTAAAGCTAGGGAAACCTGAAACAGATAATCAAGCACGTATTCGCATGCAAATATCATCTACCCAATTGTTCATTATCTTGTTATTACAGTCTTAAGCGTTATCTGTTTTTCACAAGATTTTCGCTACTTATTTAGCACTAGCCTAACAGAATTTAGGGTGATCAATCCTAAACTAGCAAGCATAGATGAAGAACATGAACAATCAAAAACTCACAAGATCAAGTTTCATGCAACAGTATCTCAATTCATGAACCACTTAATTAACCTAAGCCGATTAAATTAAATTTAGCTACTCATGACTGAATTAAACACAAAATCAAATAAGAATAAATTAAACATAATAACAATGAGAAGAATCAAAGAAGAAAATACCAATGATGAATTACTGAATAAATCGAGCTGCTGTCATAAGTTTCTGAGTTCTGGCCAGAAGAAAAGCTACGGGGAACTAATTCTGCGATGCAAAAAGTCTCCTTTAACTCCTACGGAATTATCCTATATATATTCTATTCCCCAAAAGAATTCCCCTTTATTCTAGGAAAATCAATCAAATCCTCACTAATTTTGGAAGAGGTAGAATTCTTGTCAAGCAAATATTCTGGCGGCAGCTTTCTTTGAGACTGAATCCTGTGCAGAAACGGATTTATTTCATTCTTGCCTTGGCCGCCAACTTTTTCTTCTTGGGCTGAAATTCTTCTTTTTGGCCCAA
Organism: Cruciata laevipes; assembly: GCA_963678965.1. Lineage (NCBI taxonomy): Eukaryota > Viridiplantae > Streptophyta > Magnoliopsida > Gentianales > Rubiaceae > Cruciata > Cruciata laevipes. The sequence goes on from OY787635.1 coordinate 20,225,147, forward strand.
TTATTTTGGCTGAAATTAGCCTTCTTTAATGGACAGCAGCTTCATCAACTCCCTAGATGAGGGATCAGACCATTACCTCATTAAAAACCCTCTCGGGAAAAAAGAGTATAATGACCCCCTTTCATCAGCTTCACCTCAGCCGGGTCATTTCCATGGAGCAACTTAGGAATCGTAAACGAAACACAACTCTGCCACATGGAGGATTATTCCGGGATAAGGCTCAACTGGAATAGTGTCCTTCGGCTCCAAATAGCTTAAAATCAGCTCCAAAACAGGACTTCTTGCTCCAAGTGTTCATCTCCAGGTATATGTGTAATCTGAGCATCAAATACAATCCATAAGTACTAAAATCCATAGAAATCAGCCATAATATTACTCAGAAAAACACAACAAATATCAACACATCAAGAACTGAGAGGCTCATCTCATATTCCCAGAGTTTCTTGGGTGGTACAGGGACACAGCTTCATATTTGATTTGAGAATCATGAATATTGGCAAAATGGATGTAATCCTTGGTACTGATTGGATGAAGGTGGTCAGTCCAATCAGTTTTGACTTCAACACACAAGATGTAGCCTTTTGCAACAATGGAGCTCAATGGTTTCTAAAGGGAAATTGTGCCACTGATAGCTTAAACAGATTGGAGGGATTCCAAGCTAAGGAACTCTTCACTTACAGAAAGAAGAGAGCAAGGGAAATTGAGTGGAACACTGTGGAGCAGGAACAATGCTCACCCTTGGATACTGAAGACAGTGAAGAACAAGAGGTAGAGGAGATGAAGCTGTACATTGGAAAAAAACTGAAGCTAGTACCAGTAACCAAGAAGAAAAGAGAGGAGATCCCACATGAGATTGAACAGGTGCTATCCAAATTCTCTGATATTTTTATTGAACCTAGTTCCTTACCCTCTCATAGGGATATTGATCATCAAATTCCTCTTAAACCAGATGCCCAGCCCTTCAGGAACAAGCCTTACAGATATGCACATGCTCAGAAAGATGAAATAGAGAGACAAGTGGAGGGGATGCTAGAAAACAAAATTATCAGGAGCAGCACTAGCCCTTACTCTTCCCCAGTATTATTAGTTAAGAAAAAAGATGGGTCATGGAGAATGTGTATAGACTACAGGAAGATCAATTCCCAAACTGTAAAAGACAGCTTCCCTATACCAATTATTGATGAATTATTAGATGAGCTTTATGGTGCAGTGTGGTTTACCAAATTGGATTTAAGATCAGGGTACCATCAAATCAGAGTAAAAGAGGATGATATTTTTAAAACAGCTTTTCAGACCCATAATGGACACTTTGAATTTATGGTCATGCCTTTTGGATTAACAAACGCTCCTGCCACATTTCAGAGTCTTATGAACCAAATATTCCAGAAACTTCTCCGAAAGTGTGTCCTTGTCTTCTTTGATGACATTTTAATATATAGCAGTACTCTGACAGAACATGTGGCTCATTTGACTGAGGTACTGACCATCATGAGAACACATAAATTGGCAGCCAAGCAATCTAAGTGTGAATTTGCAAAGGATAGAATGGAATATCTAGGCCATGTCATCTCAGGAGAAGGGGTTGAGATGGACAAAAATAAGATAGACAGCATACTTAACTGGCCAACACCTGGTACTGTGAAACAGCTGAGGGGATTCTTAGGACTCACAGGGTATTATAGAAGGTTCATAGCCAACTATGGTTCCATTTGTAGGCCCTTGCATGATCTGCTCAAAAAGGACTCATTCAAGTGGAATGAGAGTGCTACCTCAACCTTTGAAAAATTGAAGCAGGTCATTACAACTGCCCCTGTGCTCAAGATGCCTGATTTTACTAAACCATTTGTCATTGAGACAAATGCAAGTGAGAAAGGAATGGGTGCCGTCTTGATGCAAGACAAGAGACCAATTGCTTTTCTGAGCAAATCCTTCTGCCCTAGGAACATGAGACTGTCTACTTATGAGAAAGAGCTTCTAGCCCTTGTGATGGCCGTGGATAGATGGAAACATTACTTAGTAGGCAGCCACTTCATTATTAGGATTGATCATCAGAGCCTAAAATACCTTATTGAGCAGAAGTTAACCAATGCATTTCAACATAAGTGGATAACCAAACTGCTAGGCCTTAGTTTTGAAATCCAATACAAGAAGAGAGCTGATAACAAAGCTGCAGATGCTCTTTCCAGAATTCCACTAGGAACTGAAGTGGAGGGATTAGAGGAAACAATTAATACATTGCAAGCAGCCACAGAAAAGAACTCTGAGAAGAGCAAGGTGGATGGAGAAGAATTGAGGGATTCTGAAATTACTTGGGATGGGGAGTGTACAGTAGAGCATTCTGAGTGGAATGACATCAAATGGGACCATGAGAAGTGGAGGAAAGGATCTGAGAAAATTGGCAATCAGCAAAGAGATAAAAACTTGGCAGAATACAATGGAGGTGGAGTTATGAAAGGGAAAGTGGAGGAGTTCATTGTCAACAAGATACAGACTGTCTCCTCTGTGATCCCGGAGTGGATACAACAGATAGAGTCGAGTTATGAATCAGATGTAGTAGCTCAGGAGCTCATCGCCAAGGCAGTTCTAGACTCCCCAAATCAGAACTTACAGATGGTCAAGGGGCTTCTCAGAAAGGATGGAAAAATTTATGTGGGAGCAGCCAATGAAACTAAGATGAATATTATGCAAGCTATGCATGCTTCCCCTTTGGGAGGGCACTCAGGACAGAATGCAACCATCAGAAGGATACTCAACGTGTTTGTCTGGCCAGGGATGAGAAAAGATGTCATTGAATATGTATCACATTGTATAGTTTGTCAAAGGCACAAATCTGAACATTGCAGCAGTCCAGGGCTATTGCAACCTCTGCCAATTCCTGAACGAAGCTGGACTCAGGTATCAATGGATTTTATTGAAAGGTTACCCCTATCAAATGGCTTTGACTCAATTATGGTGGTGGTCGATAGATTAACAAAGTACTGCCATTTCATTGCATTGAAGCATCCCCATTCTGCTGTTCACATAGCTGATATTTATTTCAGTGAAGTGTGCAAACTTCATGGTTTTCCTGAGAGCATTGTGAGTGACAGAGATAGGATTTTCACCAGCCACCTATGGAGAGAGTTGTTACAAAAAATGGGGGTCAAACTTAACTATAGTACTGCTTATCACCCACAAACAGATGGGCAGACTGAAAGAGTAAATCAAGTGCTGGAAAATTACTTAAGGTGTTTTTGCAGTGACAAGCCAAGCAGTTGGAGTAAATGGCTCAGTGCAGCGGAGTGGTGGTATAATACTACTTTCCACACCAGTGCCCAAATGACTCCATATGAAGCTTTATATGGATTAAAACCTCTTTAGATGCCTATGGGAGATTTGACTGACATGATCATCCCAGTTGCTCAAGACATGCTGCAGCAAAGGCATGAAACATCACAGCTGCTTAAGAAACATTTACAACAAGCTCAAAGCAGGATGAAATTTTTTGCTGATGCAAAGAGGTCAGAAAGAGAGTTACAAGTAGGAGACTGGAGCTATCTCAAAATCCAGAAGTATAGGCAACTTTCTTTGCAAGGTCAGGATAGTTCCAAATTCAGTGCCAAGTATTTTGGTCCTTATTTGGTTGAGCAGAAGATTGGAAAGGTTGCATACAGGTTGAAGATGCCTTCTACCAGTAGACTTCACCCAGTTTTTCATATTTCATTGCTCAAAAAGCATCAAGGCCCTCTTCCTGTCACTGTAACTGATATTCCTATAGACTTGGTGGAAGATGTCCCTTATCTAATACCTATCAAGGTCTTACAAAGAAGGTTAGCTATTGTTGATGGTAGCCAACAGGTACAGTGGCTAATACAGTGGCAAGGACTACCTAAAGAAGATGCCTCCTGGGGACTTGCTTCTTTCATTTCTATGCAATTTCCTGAATTTAAAGCTTGAGGACAAGCTGGTTTTTACAGGGAGGGATTGTCATGAATGATCCAGGAGGAGAAGGGCATGTTAGTAATTCTGCACAGTGGTCAACTATCTAGAAGGTCAAGGACAGCTGGCCAACTGATTTTGTCTTTTCTGCTGCTGGAGGTGTGCGCTGCATTTCCATTCACTTAGATATATTCACAGTCCTTTGTAGAAGAGAGCATCGGTGGCGATAGGTGTAAATCCGGTCAACAGAATATTCTTCCTCACCTCACACTCTGTACTGCTTTTCTCATCTAAATCTGGGCTACGCCCCAAAACCTTGTACTGTGATTACTATTTTCCCATTTGAATTAAATCAATTCCTGACAGGCATCTGGTAAGGGCCCAAAATTCATGGGCTCTTTTATTATTTATACGTATGGTAATTTTGAACAGCATAATTGTGTGTATGTTTTAATGGGCCAATCAATTCTCTTTTTAGCAAGTTAATTCTTTCTTAAAAATCATTTGTACTTAGCATTTATTAAAAGGTCCTTTAATTTTGGAATTCTCATGTTTGGTTAAATTTTTTGTTTTGAACTATGGAAAACAGATAAAAAAGAAATTCGGTAAAATGGAATAGAACGGATTAAGTAATTTATAGTCTTTTCGTAAAAATATATATACAATAGTGCCTAGGATTTCATAAAATTTATAATAATTAACTACATTTATTTTTATGTATAAAATTGTATTAAAAGTGAGGGCCTAAAATTTTATATCGCACGGACCTGAAAATAGTTTGGACCGGCCTTGCCGGCCGCAGACCACCTCCAGCACGAACGCACCGAATGCGAATACGTCCGTCTTCGTCGTCGCCTTCCCTGTCATGGATTTTCACATTCTTAGGTTAGGAGAGCTTACAAATACATGTACAGAAGAGACGAGGTAAAAACAAATTACTGTTCTAATTAAGCAGTTCAGACCTCCAGCCATTGATCTAGAGTCATTGACTTAATCTTCATTCATTTAATGGTTTTGAACACTCTGGTGTCCAAATCAGTTGAAGTTGAGAATATGTTGGACCTGCCATTCTCGAGCTTTGAATACCTAGTAAATGGCTTCACTTTTGTAGATTGATGATATCATATAGTTAATAAATGACATTGGAGTTACATCTACATTGCACAACTTGAATGAGTTTAAGACATTGAAGTTAAGAAATTCATCATTCCTAAAAAGGCATGTACTCATCAATAAGCAAGTCTTAACTGTTAACACACACACAAACAAACATTCCTCAACATGATCAGAAAGTTTATGCTAATCTTCTTTATTACAACATTCATGGGTTTAAGAAACCATATATATGCATGCTAGAAGAATCATAATCTGGGAAATAAAAGAAAGCTAGCTGAGCTACTAAAATATAAGACACCATGGATACTACAAATAATAATCAATGAAATTAAAATTAAGGAATATGCATTACCATGTTTACTGAACGAACATGTTGAATCTTGTCATAATCGTCTCCTCCTTCTCTAAGTCGGTCACAAAATTCACTAGACATATCAGCAATATGTAAGGTTTTGAGATTCTTAGCAAACCGTAGTCTATCTGGAAACATGGCTAGGGATGGACAACTCCGAATGCGTAGCTCGGAAAGATTGAGCATACATGCTTCATCTACCCTCCAATTTTTTAGATTGGATAATCTAAGTAAAGCCAGAAAGGTAAGTTTAGGAAAACCAAGCTCATGGCAAGTCAAATTTTGCCCCATGTAAAAATCAATTTTCATGTAAAGGGTTTCTAAATGAGGAAGCCGACCTAGTGTTTCCATTGGATCTTCCTTCATATGTAGAAAATGTGGTTCATAACATGGGAATTTGTCTAACTTCGCCTCTAAAGTCAACCAGCAGAGGCGTTCACCCATGAAAGATTTTGCTAAAAGGTCATATCACAGTCATGGATTTCAAGAAACATCTCCCGTATATTTTGACCATTCCCATGGATGTATTCCATCAATAAATTAAAGTTGTCAAAACCCGTCACCTTGCAATCTAACTCTTTAACATTCACCAACTCCATAAGATCTGCGATTTCATCCAGCTCACTGTCCAATCCATGTATTCTATCTAACTCCCTCAAACCATGCAGTCTTAGTTTGCCTTCATCATCTGTATAGTGTTTGCCTCCAAACTCTAACTTCCTTAATCGTTTCATTTTCCAGATTATGTTGGGGATTCTGATTTTATCCTTGAGATATAGAGAAATGGTATGTAAGAAGGGTAAGTTAGCTACGGATGATGGCAATTCATCTAGTTGACAATCCTTAAGAGTTAAACTCCTAAGGTGGATCAAGTTCTGCAACTCCACCGGAAAACTTCTTCCAAACGCAAAACCTTCCAAATATAGCACCCTTAGACTCTTGAAATTCTGCATGACTTTATCTCGTGGCCAGACCATTAATATTTTATCAATATCAAAAAAGTCATAAGTTGGATCTAGACAAAAGAGAGATCGAGTATGCTCCACATCACGTCGATCAATACTGTCAAGTATAGCAGTACCGTTCGCCTCATTTTGAATGTGAATGACAAGTCGGTGAGCTCCACTATTATCAATAAGATAAGTGGAATCATCTACAACTTTGAGGAATTCTTGTTCTCGACACTTTTTCAAACAAAAGTCCCTCATTACGTCGTGCATGGAACACGAACCAAACCTTGGAGTTAACGAGTCATGGTTAACTTGTAATTGAACCATACACCTGTGGCCTAATTCATTCAAGTATCTTTCTGCAACTTCCGTCAATGTTTCTCTCTTTCTTAGGCTTTCAGACAAAATCAAACCCTCTGTAATCCACAACGGATATAAGAAATATGTATAGATAGTTTCATCTTCTTTGAAATTGGCCAAATAAAGGAAGCACAATTTCAAATGGTAGGGCAAATCATTATAACTCAGAGACAAAACCTGGTCTAGTGATCCCGTGCTCAACCTACCACTGTCTTTGCTAAGATATGAACTTACATCTCCGTTAATAATTTCCCAACTTGCTAAGGAATTCCTATCTTTAAGAATTCCTCCAAGCAAAGAAATGGCCAATGGTAAACCTCCACACTTAGCTACTAATTTTATTCCAACATCCTTAAAACATGGGGACGACTTGAAATCTGAAAATTGAAGTAATAACATTATCATAATTGTGCATACTATACGTTCTATGCACAAACGTGGTATATGTATAATATTTTAAATTGAGTGAATGGAAAAATAATTAGACATCGAAGTTTTCTCAAATGGCCGGTTAGACTACATTCACGTTTTATTTTATTGACGGAACCTTCAGTCATTAATCTAGAATCATTGATCTCATCATCTAAACCATTATTAATTATTTTTGTGTAAGAAAGTTTTACCCACTACATCATATAATTAAGCATGGATTTTGCATTAAATAGATTTCCACATGTTTGTTTTCTGTGGATGTTGAATAGCTGAAGGTTCCGTTCAAGTAGAGAAATATTGGAATTGGAGAGAATTCCTATTAATCATTAATGTTCCTGAAATTCATAGTGAACACATGGATTTCTGGTCTGGGGACACAAAATATAAAATTAACATTAATTTAGAAGTATTAAAACACTTACGGTAAATGAGCACATTTTTAAGTATTCAGGGTGCACATGCATATTTTAGTCTATAAAAAATTATTAGAGAAAAGATTAGCCGAAATAATCATGCAAACAATAAGTTGGTAAGTAAAATATATATATATTTTGTAACCGCAAAATAAATGATCATAGATAGATTAATTCCAGAGTACTCTGTATTCTAACCTGTATTTCCACTAGATGCTATTTGTTGGAGCAACTCCCATCCCTCACTTTCACTCAAGAACTCGAGCTCGTGGACATATCCAACCTCGGCAACTTGTCTATTACGAGTAGTCATCAACACTTTACTATTACCTCCATTAGAAGGAAATGCGGCGTGTATGCTTTCCCGGTGCTCCACTTCCCATATATCGTCCAGAACGATCAGACACTTTGTTTCTTTTTGCACTCGGTGAAGCTCCCGGACTAACTCCCTACCTGTGATGTAAACATAAAAATGCAAAATGTAAAACACACAATCATCAAATAATCAGTTTATTTGACTGATAATATATGTGTGTACCAACCTGTCATGGATTTGACAGCATCCTTCTCTTTCTCGTTAACGAGTTGCATCAACAAATCCCTTAAAATTTCGTCGACTTGGGGTTTTTGAGTAATGCATGTCCAAGCAAAGTGATCAAAACAACCTTGTACATCCTCATGATTATACACTTTTCTAGCAATCGTAGTCTTTCCAAGACCGCCCATTCCCCATATGGAAATGATGTTGTTGTTGTGTTGATTGTCATGATCAGGAGAAGTAACTAGTGAGACCAGGATTTCGATATCATTCTCCATTCCGACGAAGTAGGTTTCAACTTGATGCTCATATGTTTGTCGAGCCCGCTGTTCGTACTGTTGGTTTGAGCTCTCTCCTTCCTCTTTATGAACTGCTATGATGCCATACTTTTGGAAATTGGATGTGATGTTACTTATGCTTCTTTTAACAGTTTCAATATCATTCCCAAGTTTGCGAAGAGTTCCAACTCTGCCACATATGCGCAAAGGGTTTCTAACAAATCTTTTGATACCTGTTAGCATAGAAGAACAAGGAAAAATGGGGATTAGTTTTTATGAAATAGCTTAATAAACTCAAATGAAGAACATTATTTGATTTAAAGCAAACTCAGATAAAAATCAACTGTACACCATGTAATCTTGCATATTTAAGATGAACGGTTACGATTCTTCCTTTGATTTGTGTTTCCTTTGATATGCGGCTTTGGATTCCGCCGTCCATAAAAGCGGCAATTCTCCAATTTTTCATATATGGCTTTTGTAACTTAAATAAAAAATTAGTGTAACAGTTCAAAATATTGTAGTAATTGAAACCATCTTGAAATGCATTTTAGTGGTTTTTGTTGTAAATATGTATTGTCGTTTGTTATATCTCTACTAAATTTGGATCTATATGTTTCAGAATATATATCTTAAACCCTGATATTATGTAAAGTTGAAATATATATCTTTTCAGAATTGCTATACCACGCTCTGTATTTTGCTTAAACATGCTCTGAAATAGTGTAAGAACGCCCTAAAATATTTATTTTTGTTAAGTTTTTCAAACTAAATTTATACTTCAGTTGCGGAAAATTAAACACGATCTAAATACATTTCTTGATTTTTAATATCATATTATTTTAAAATATAATCAAATAATAATAGTTAAAATACAGGGCGTGTTTTAGTAAAATACAGGGCGTGAAATAGCAGCACCCTATCTTTTTGAAGAGAGACGAGCTGATTAATCTCAGCTGAACATAGGGAAAATATTGGTTTTTTCACTCTCAATCCCAATCTTTTACATATTAAACATGATCATTCAGTGTGATATTAATTGATGTTTTTTTCACTTTCAAAACAGATCTTTTATCTATTAAGCATGATTATTCCGTCTTGATAGTTTTGGAAAGGATAATAATTATCAGATCATTTATAAGAATATTACCTCTTCTTGGTGAATACTTTTTGGCCTCAGCTCGGATGGCATAGGTCTCCACCAGATCCTCAATTCTGTAAGAGAGACTCCTGACATCCCTCAGCCAGTTGCGAACGCTTTCGCTCTCGTGTTGCTTGGCATCTGCATCTCTGAGCAAACACTGCATCTGCCTCAGCTCAGAGCACAGATCTTCAACTTCAGCAGAGACTCCGAACAGAAACGTTGCTTCTTCCACCAACAAACGAGACACTGTTTCCAGTACCACCGACACAACAACTTCGGCCATTTTCAGATACAGAGTTTGGATTCAAGAACCAATATGATCGAGTAGTATTTATTTTTTCTACAGATGTTTCTGAGAGTAATATGCAAGTTGTAACACAGACAGCATGCAAGTCGTTACATGCAAGTTGGAGTAATTTTGTAACATGAAAATGATCCCTACACATATATATGTAGGGCGGAAAAAGTATTCCCTGGAGAAATTAGGGCAAGGAATCAAAGTCAGCCATGAATGAGAAGGAAAGAATAACTTCCCTTTAGTAAAGTGAATAAGGCCCTGTTTACCAGAGCTTATCCGTAGATCAGTTCAGTTCAGTTCAGTTCAGATCAGTTCAATTCTGTTCAGTTCAGTTCAGTTCAGTTCAGTGAAAATGCAATTTGATGAAATTCAGGTTAATTCAGTCATGCTGATTCCATTTTTCAATACTCAATTTTCACTTCAGTTCAGTTCAATTCAGTTCAGTTCAGTTCAATTCAATTCAGTTCAGTTCAGTTCAGTATATCAAGAAATAAGCTCTAGTAAACAGGGCCTAAGAACTATTTTTAGCTTGCAAGTATGAGTTTATGTAAAAGATGCCTCACTGCTGGCCCAGCTACTTCCAATTTCCTCCATGCATTTGTGTTTTGGAGGGATCTTTGTTTGCCTTAATTTTAATTGTTACTCCCCCTCTAAAAGAAGGTCTCAAATAAGGGTTTGGGATCAAGAAAGTCTCAAATAAGATTTTGAGCTATAATTTGGTCACTTTTAGAGTTGGGGAGCGTCTACTGTAATGTCATTTTACGGTAAGGACATGCCAAAATGATACTTCCTTTGTGAATGAAACATAGAGTTTGTTTTCATAAATAGATTCATGTTAATGTTTGACTCCTATAAAATGGCTCAAGTAATTAAAATAATTGTGGAGTAGTCCACCAACTTGTAGAATGTTGTCTATTTTGGCATGCTCTTAGCGTAAGAGAACCTTGTAGAAGACGCTCCCCAACTCTAAAAGTGGCCAAATTATAGCTCAAACTCTAATTTACATGTATTTTTTAGGCCTCTGAGTTCCTTCCATCAACCTTTAATTCCATTGACAGTTGCTCACTTCCACTACTAACCCAATTTTTGCATTTTGTTTTTGTCATTTTTCTCTAGATACAATTTCTTACCCCTCTAAATTCTCCATCGAAGTAATAGTTCCAAAAATTTAAATATCTAATATTAAAACACGAAATTTGCCAGGATAATTTCTTTCACATTCATTTTGGGATATGGTGCTTCCACAATTTGTTACATGTACATTTTTAATTCCTTCGTCTATACTATTCAACTCTCCATTTTAAATTTTATTACAATTATTTTTCCCATTACATATATTAATAAAATTATTTTTAATTTCATATTATTTCAGTTCCTTCTTCTACATCACTCGCTTTCTCTCACTAGAAATTATCCTCTCCCTTCTCTCTAGTTTCTACTCGCCTGAACAGTTAATTTTCCTTTTTTAATAATTTTCTTCTCAGTTTTCAACGCCAACAACGGATAGATAACACTAGTGCAGGAGGAGGGCTACAGCGGCGGTTCCGTCCCCATTGCTCGGCGGTTATGAACCGCCGGCGGCAGGGGCGCCGTGCAACGGAACTGGAATTGCTCGGCGGTTTTGAACCGCCGCGCAAGGTTGCGAGTTCGCAACCTTGTCAGGTTCATCCGGTTGCGAGTTCGCAATGAGCTAGAACGTGCAGGTTGTTTTCGAGTGTTGCGACATCGGATGCTCCTCCGGTTCAAAGGTTGCGAACTCACAACCACCATTTCAGGTTAAGGTATTTGTTTGTTCCTGAATCTGGTTACGAATTCGCAACCTAATTAGGTTCCACTAAAAAAAATACCGGCCAAAACTGGCCGGTAAAATAAAAATGCTAGAAACGAAGAAAAGAAACAAAGCTATACTTAAATATAAACAAAGAATACTCGACATATTACAGTGTTCAGTACATGAATAAGTTTCTTCCAAGATCAAAATTGAAGAAACCAGAAGTTAATTTAGGAATTCACTATAGCCACCTCTTGCATCTACTGTGGTATAGCTCTTAAGCACAAATTCTGACTTGAAATAGCACCTGCGCAAATGTTGAACTGAACTAATTAAAACATAACTTAAAACTATTCATGATTATTTAGTACTAGCAACTCAACCGAAATGAAGCTAAATCCAGGGGATATCTAAACATTCAACATAAGATAAATAAAACCTAGCAGTATATCAGCCTTGTATAGTTATTTCAGAAAATGTATCTTCATAATCCATTAATATCTCATGGCAAGAATGAGAAAAACATAGCAAGATCACATACATGACCTTAATATCAAAATAGCACTACTAGTAACACGTATCATGCAATTTTCGACAGCAAGATGCAAAGAAAGAAGCCCTCTAAATCAAGAATGCATTTTCCAGATTTTCAGCAGAAGACCATTGCAATAAACAAGCATACAATTACTGATTATCATAAACACATTTCCAACATCAGTTATAAACCGCAGCGATTTTATAACCCTTTGTGAATGCTATATTTCGAATCAACATGGATCTTTCTTAATCAGAGAGTGTATTCCAGATTACAAGGATCTTATTGACAAAAGAATTAACAAAATTTGAGCTACGGTTCATCAGTTACGAAATTTCAAAGTGAATTATAAAACTGATGCGAGCAGAAAAGTACTTAACAATTGCAGAACTTCAAGAGCATTTTTCTCACTCGTTTCTAAACCAAATTGTCTCATTCTTGATTCTAAATCATAGTTTGTAATCTCATTTTTCCAAAACTTAAAAATTTATTCCATATAGACCAGCTGTGATATTTTTAAAGTGAGTTCCAAAATGATGCCAGCAGAAAACTGAAATTAGAAATTGCAGAACTTAAAAACCCTCTATCTCTCTTGTCACTTAGCCGAATTGGCCCATTCTTGTTATTAAATCAAAGATCAGAGTTCAGTGAATACACCAGTATAAATATCAGCCACAGTGGAGTTATGGTTATGAAGATATGAATTTTTAAAGTAACAGTCAGCTGGCTGCCCAGAACAGCACCAGTCCAGTCACAGCAGACTTGAAACTCGACTATCTCTATCATTTATTATGCAAATTCAGAATAGCCCACTGTGGCCCCAAACCGAAGAAGACAACAAAATGTACATGAACAATCAGCAAATGGAAGAAATACAAAACCTTCTAATCACCATTACTTAATTTAAGACCACAGACAAACAATAAAGATAAGTGTTCAGCTGTTTGTCAATAACATATGAGACCCTTTATGCAAAAGCAAGAAAATTTTCAGCGTTTCTTCTACGCCTTCCATTCCTCTAGAATAGTTCTATGCAACACACGCGTAACAACACTTTTTCGGATTACATGGTACAACATGTTCGTGTAAGGTTGATGTTATGCAAAGACTTTTTAGGACACACATCCATGTAGAAACAAACCAAACAACACTTTTGTAATGGAAGGAAGAAGTATAAACTATCCAAGAGACTCCATAAAACTGTTCAAGTAAGAAGAATTTCACCTTTGCAACCGCTTGAATTTCCCTAGCAGTCATATCCAAAGCCAGCGCATAGCCTGAATAATCACACAATGTTAACATTCCCTTCGAAAAAAGATCATACATTTATATCACCTAGCACGAAATCAAGATTGCTCTGCCTAGCTAACACTGTCTCACAATTTTCTTTTTGCAGTTTTTAAATGCACGATCAATCGACAATCATGCATGAATATCTTTAGCTATGCGTAACCATAAATCATGAAAATTTGATATATTAAAACTGCAGATTTGCAGAAGTAAGATAACAATGTTATTATTTGTGTATCAACAGAATTCGAAGAATGAATAAGTGTGACTAATTTAGCTTCACCTCCAACATAATCCATGGCGGAAGCCTCAGAAACGTCGAGGGCCTTCTGGCCGATGACGACGGCGAGCTCCACCTCGTGATCCAGCGATTCCAGCGTGTGGGGGACCTCGATCTTACCGCCGTTGGGCAAGTACGACGTCGTTGGCTTCATGAAAAGCACGGGCTCCTTGGGGACGGCGTTGCCGAGTTCATTGGCGTGGGCGGCGTAGTTCCGGCCGACGGCGATGATCTTGGTCCGACGGCGAGGAGCTTCTGATAGGCTGACGCGGTTGTGGCCATAGTTGCTACGGCGGAGGCGGCGGTGGTTCTTCTTCTGGTCGAGGTGGTCGCTGTTAGTCTAATTGCTCCTTTCACTCCCTTCTGGTCGAGGGCGGCGGGCGGGCGGGCGGGCGGGCGGGAGGGCGAGGGCGACGGGGCAGGGTTTTGAGGGGAGATGGGAACGATTCTGATCTATTGAAGGGATAAGGGAAGGATTTGGTTTATATACCATTAAAATATATTTTTTATTTTTTATTTTTAAAGGAATTTAATTACTAATAAAATTGTGATGAGTCTCACACAAGAATTTGTCTTGTGATAATAAAATAATGAAATTTCTTTAAATTCTTTGACAATTAAAAAACTAATTTGTTATTAAAAAAACTAACTTCTAGTGTTTAAGGACAGTCAAGTAAAAATTTGACTTTTCACTAGTTAAACTCAATTAAATATGGGTTTTCACTAATTAAATATGCAAGACACCCTAAACCGTAAGATGGTTGTATGAGATGAAGTTTTAATGGCTGAGATAATTGATGAAAACTATTGACGGTTGAGATCAAACTTAAATAAATACATTATAATTTGATATATTTATTGAATTTTAGAATAAATATCATTCTCTACCTGGATTCGGATAAATTTACTTATTTTTCTTAATTTATTTGAACTTTATGACTCCAATCAGAATTAATTTCATTTTATATTTAAATCAATTTTATTTTACTTGTAGGCGTAGCCGATATTTAAATAAGTTCAGTTTCAATAATATTCATCAAATCCATTTAAATGTGACTAATATTAGTTCAATTAAATTAATTTAAAATTCTTCATATCCAACTAAAGTAGAGTAAAACATGTAATTATATGTAGGGGTGTTCAAAACAGGGTACCCGGACTTTCGGGTACCCGCACATCCGGGTACCCGCATATGCGGGTAGCTTAAAATGCGGCCCGTGACCCGACCCGGAAGAACAGGGTACCCGGAAGTGCGGGTACCCGAAATACCGGGCCGGGTTTCAGGGTACCCGTCGACCCGGTTGTTATAATATATTAATATTTTTAGGAATTTCATCCTAACAAATCGGTTTAATTAACCCACGTACTATGTTTTAAATTTAGAAAACTTGAGATTTTTTTTTCAAACATGAAAAATGAGTGTTAGAAAAAATGTGTAAAAGAAAATTACTAAAAGTATGAAACTAAGCATAACATTTTCACAAATATTTTAATTCACTTCAAGAATTCAATATAAATATCTATTTGTACGAAAAAAAATCAAACAAATTATAATTTGAGTTGAAGGTTTACTTGAAGAGTAAATATTATATATTTTATATGAACTAGACTATCCATGAAAAATCAATCGTAAGACGTTTAAATTTAATTACTCTCGATATTGCCTAAAAGTTATGTATAATCTTAAGTATCTATTAAAATTGAGGAAATAAACAAAACACTTGTATTGAGTTGATAAGTTCAAGAGGGTAAATTCATTTCCTATGCCCAAAATTACAAGTATAAATGATATTTGACATTAATATTTAATAAATAAACATATATAATACCGGGTTTCCGGGTACCCGGAAAAAGCATTTGTGTGACCCGGACCCGGACCCGGAAAATAGTATAATACTCGGGCCGGGTACCCGTCCCGGAAAAATAAGAAATTACCCGGTTAATTTATGCCGGGTCGGCGGGTCAACGGGCCGGGTAGTGCGGGTCGGGTATTTTTGAACACCCCTAATTATATGTATGGTGATGTGTTTGAGTCAATAATTATATGAATCAAAATTTTTGGTTAAATAATAAGTTTTAATATTTTCACTTATACCCCTTAATTTTTATGAAATATTAAGAACTTTTGAAAGTAATGATATGTAAATATAAATAAGAAAGAGACGAGTTATAAACATTATATGATTGTAACAAACATTAATAATTATCTATACCTTTACAATTTAAGATTTTCAATAATATTTCATGTTAATTTTCACTATGAACTACTATTGATGAATTTGATCATCAATTATATAATATTTTGAAAAGTGTCACAACGTGGGGTGTAGTTATATCAAATTAAGTATATATAAATTAGTCAAAAATTGAGAAGAAATCATGACAACATAGTATATATGTTTAAATAATCAGTTAATGTACAAGTAGTGAATACTCATTGAAACATCAGCGTTCTTACTATAGATCCCCTCAAATGTGTGTTGTTTTTTTAGAACTAAATGAAAAGTTCTAAATATACAATAAAATGGATATTAAGACCCAACACTTTGATTATTTCGCTTAATTAGTGAAATTATTGCTAATTTTGCTAATTAGTTAATTCAGATTTAGCTAGGTTGCGACTTCGCCACTACTTCAGGTTCAATTCAAAAGAACTGTAACCCCAGTTACGATGTCGTAACTGGATCTGACGGCGGCGGTTTTTCAAAACCGCCGCGTAACGTATCGTTGCTCGGCGGTTTACTGTGCATTATATGATCCGGACCGGGTTACGAACTCAAAACTGTTCAAGCACCGGTTTTTGTGAAACCTGATCAAGGTTGCGAACTCGCAACGGAATTGCACGGCGGTTCTTGTAAGTTTGGCAGGAACCGCCGCGAAAAAGAGCCGCGGTCCACCCTTTTTCCACTAGTGTAATGGTTACAAGTACTGTTCCCCATGGCGGAGCCACCGCTCCCCACTGGCGGTATCCCCTCACCTCGCACATTTGTCCAAGCTCTCAGCGCTAAATCGCCCCCCCTTTACTCAACTCTACCCAATACGCCAGATTTGCATCCTATCACGGAGTACAAAGGAAAGATTGCTTATATACTCCCACCGGAGGAAGGGGCTGTTCTTGCCTCCTACTACCACAACGCACTTGTTGGAAAGTTCATCCGATCAAAGCCTTCGATGGAAGCTTTAGCCACTGCTTTCAAATCAATCGGTTTCACAGGAAGATATCAACTTGGCTCGCTGGACTTTAAGCACATCCTCATCAGATTTCAGGAAAAAGAAGATTACCAAAGATGCTGGATGAAAGGTGCCTGGAGCTTTGGAAGCTCAGTTATGAAAGTGCAAAAGTGGTCGCCGGATTTCACACCGGAACAGGAATCGTCCATCGTTCCGATTTGGGTAACTCTGCATAAACTTCCAATTCATTTCTATAATACTTCTGCTATAATTGGGGTCAGCAGTCAAATAGGAAGATTCTTGAAAATGGATGCAGCAACTTTGGGTATTACTAGACCTTCAGCCATAAAATTCTGTGTGGAAATAGATTTGCTTGCAAGTCTGCCTACTTCTATTGTTGTAGGAATTGGTAAAAATATTGCAGAATACCCAATTGAGTATGAGGACTTGCCTCATTACTGTAACCATTGTAAGGCTGTTGGACATGCCCAGAGTGAGTGTGGTTTTCTCCACCCAGAACTCAAAAGGAAACCTAGGTTGATAGAGGGGTCCAAGGATGTAGCTGATGGGAAAATAGTAGTTGACAACCCTGTGATGCCTGTCAAGGCCAACAATGGAAATCCAAGCTACTCTGGACTCACCCCTGCTGAAAAAGAAACCACTCCTCAGTTCACACAACTAGTACAAGACAAGGGTAAAGCTACACTCAAAGGAAATAATAGAAGGAAGTATAGATACAAAGCATCGAAGGCTGCCAGATTCACTACAAAGTATATTCCTAAGACCTCCCCTTTGATATCTAAAATTGTTACTGATGGTACTTCAACTCAGGCTGCTCCTTCTGATATAAATGGCCCTCATCATGTCCAAGCTGTTGCATCTTCTGGTGCTCTCCATGCTGATGTTGTGCCTTCTGGTACTTCCAATGGCGCTTCCTCTGTGGTGAATGCCCCCTCTGTGGTGAATGCTACAACCTATGATGCTCTCTCTGTTGTAAATGTTACCTCTGATGTCCCACAAGGTGTAGCCCCCTCGGGTGTCCTCCAAGTTTATAACCTCCCCGAATCTCTCAAAGCTCAAACTGGAACACTCTATGGAGCTCCCCATGCTGCAAATCCAACTCCCATAATTTCAACTGGAAACCCAGAGCTTGACTTAGCTGGATTTCCTTTACAGTTTCAGAACCTTTCAGTAACCACATGTCCTATTCAGTCAGACCTTGTTAATCCAAAAAATTTGGTTTTAGCAGTTCAGAAAAATAGGTTTGACATGCCCATTGCTGAAACCATTAACCCAAAAACGAATGCTCCATACTCACAAGATGATATGGCTATAGCAGGTTTGTCTCACTATCCTAGTACTCCTCCTTTTCATGCTAATAGGCTTTTTTTCCATTCCCAGGAAACAAATAGAAACAGGTTCTCCCCACTCATCCAAGATGTAGATGGACTTACAGCAAGCTCAGAAGAGGTTGAAGAAACCTGTGAGGAGATAGACACTTCCCAAGTGGAAAACAATGATCAGAAACTTTTAAACTCCCCCTCATCCTCTCCACAGGTAAGCACAGCTAAGGTACTTATCCCTACAATTCTTAAGAGAACCTCTAAGAAAAGTAGGAAGAATGCTTTCAACAGTCAATTGCATCAAGTGGCCTATGCACTTAGGACAACCACTAAAAGCTCTAAAAGTAGCTGTTAATGATTTATACAACACTAAGATTTAATATGATTGTATGGAACATTAGAGGCATGGATACTTCTTTACTTAGACTAAAAAAACTTGTATGTTCTCACAGACCTGATTTGATTTGTTTAATTGAACCTAAACATCCCAACTCTAAATGTGAACAATACAGAAAACTCCTACATTTTGATAACTGCTTGTATGCTGCTTCTGGACAGATCTGGCTTTTTTGGAAAAACAATCTTTCTGTTTCACTAAAATGTGACAATAGACAATTTCTAGCAGTTGATATCTTTAATCAGAAATTTAAATTTCCAATGGAAGGAGTTTTAATCTATGGTTTAAGGACAAAAATTGGAAGAAAAGATCTGTGGAAATATTTAATTGCTTTAGGTTATCTTAATGCTGTTTATATTGGAGATTTTAATGCTTTCAGATCTGTGAGTGAATATAAAGGTCCTTCTTCTCCTAAGCTAGGAAGTATGAAGGATTTCAATGATTTCATTCACAGTCAATTACTCTCTGAGATCCAAACTGTGGGTAATCTATTTACATGGACCAATGCAAGGCTGCATCCCACTATAGAGAGATTAGATAGAGGATTGTGCTCCCAACAATGGAGTTCCAATTTTCCATCTTCTTCTATTTTAGTTTTAAATAAAGATACCTCAGACCACTGCCCCCTTCTTCTAACAGTAGGAAGTGCAATCCCTTCCTCCCCTAGGCCATTCAGATTTCTAAACACTTGGTTCAAGAGACATGAATTCATTGAGGTGATAAGAAATAGTTGGACCTCTCCTCTAGCTCAGTCTGGTATGGTTAGATTATTTCTGAAATTGAACAGATTAAAACAAGTCCTTAAGACTTGGAATAAGGAGGTCTTCGGCAACATTACAGATAATGTAGTCAAGGCTGAAGAAAACCTCAGACTTCAAGAAATAAATTATGACCTAAACCAGACTGATGGAGAATTTATTAAGCTCCAGGAGGCAAAAATCATTTTAAAAAAAGCCCTAGTGGAAGAGAACCATTTTTGGAAACAAAAGGCAAAGATCAAATGGCTCAAAGAAGGGGATGAAAACACTGAATTTTTCCATAAATCTGTTAAGGAAAAAAATAATAGGCTTGGGATTTCAAAAATTCAGAACTCTCAAGGCATTTGGCTGGATGAGATATCTGATATTGAGAATGAAGCTATCTCTTTCTATGAAAAACTCCTCACTTCTGAAATGACTGAAAGAGCCCCTTTTCACTCTCATTTCCTTAGTCAGATTCCTTCCCTTGTCAGCTCTCAACAAAATGACCTGCTGATTAAACCTGTCACAATGGAGGAGCTGAAAACAGTTGTTTTTAGTCTAAACAAATCCAGCTGTCCTGGACCTGATGGTTTCACAGCAAAATTTTATATTAAAGCCTGGGACATTATATGTGAAGATGTGCTAATTGCTGCAAATGATTTTCTTCACAATCCAAATATCCCCCAGGGAATAGCCAGCACTTGGATCACAATTATACCCAAAAAAGAAGTGCCAGTCTCTTTTAATGATTTTAGACCGATAAGTCTTTCCAATGTCAGCAATAAAATTTTCTCAAAAATCTTGATGGAAAGACTTAAACCCTTGATGCCTACCCTGATATCCAAACACCAATCTGCTTTTCTAGCAAATAGAGAAATTTCAGACAATGTTCTCTATTTAAAGGAGATGATGAGATTCATCAACAAAAAAAGTAGAGGTGCCAACTGTATTCTAAAGCTTGACTTACAGAAAGCTTTTGATAGAATAGAGTGGCATTTTCTAAGCTCTGTGCTACTGAAGTTTGGCTTTCATGGATCCTTTGTTCACACCATCATAAAAAACCTATCTCAAGCTCGTTTCTCAGTCCTGGTCAATGGGAAAGCAGTGGGTTTCTTCACAGCTTCGAGGGGAATAAAACAGGGAGACCCTATTTCTCCTTTCCTTTTCAATCTATTTTCAGAAGCTTTCACTAGATCTCTTGCGCATGTTTATCATATAGGAAAAATACTGTATTTTAATTTGCCTGATAATGCTATTCCTATCTCTCACCTGAGCTATGCAGATGACACCATTATCTTTCTAAATGCTAACAAGTCTAGTCTCACAAACCTCAAAGCTTTCTTAGGAGTTTTTAAAGAAACAACTGGTCAAAAAATCAATTTTCAAAAAAGTGAGGTTTATTTTAGCAAAAATGCATCTGTGCACACTACTAGGCTAATTCAATCCATCCTAGGAATGAAAACAGGTAAATACCCTTTTAGATACCTAGGATGCCCAATTTTCACTGGGAAAATGACTTGTTCACATTTCCAGCCTGTTCTTGAAAGGATTATTTCTAGGCTGGATAGCTGGAAGAACAAGTGGTTGTCCACTGGTGGTAAATTAACCCTCATTAAATCATGCATATACTCCATTCCACAGCACATCTGGGCAGTTTATGAACCCCCAAAGCTAATTTTAAAAAACCTTGAGAAAGTTATCTCTTCTTTTTTCTGGGGTCAAAATGAGGATGGGGGAAAAAAGAAGTGGAGGAAATGGAAAGACCTGTGCTATCCATGTGTGGAAAATGGTATTGGTATAAGATCACTTCACACCATTATTGATGCTTATTCAGCTAAATTATGGTGGAAGTACCAAAAAGCACAAGTGCCATGGACACTTTTTATTTCTTCTTTGCCTACATCTGCTAGAACTTCACAAACATGGAGAAGGATATGCAAAATGGACCCTTTTGCTGCCAGTAACTCCAAGATTATTATTGGTAATGGAAACTGCAGTTTTTGGAACTCCATTTGGATTGACTCTGGTGTATTAAGTGATTTTATCTCTCCAGAGGACACAAATATCCCACCACAATGCACTGTGGCTGATTTCATTTCACAGAGAGACCAATACATGCTTTCTTTAACTGCTTTGTTAAACTCTGATGCTTTGGAATTTCTACAGGAAATAAAACTCTCACCACATAGGGAAGACAAGCTCATCTGGAAACCGGATCAGAAGGGAAATTTTACCTTCTCATCAGCCTACAATGCTCTTAGACAGAAAAGAGGTAACATCTCTTCCATGAAGAAATTATGGTCTGCTAGAACCCCTAAAAAGGTCTCTGTGTTTATGTGGAAGCTTTTCAACTGTCTGCTCCCCTTTGATGACATATTAATTTTCTTTGGTTTTAATATTGCATCCAAGTGTGTTTTCTGTGATAGTTGTGACAGCATAGACCATTTTTTCAACAGCTGTGTCATAGCCACACAAGTTTGGAATGCAATACACCCAATTTTATGTATTGGCAATCCAGATTTTGTATCTCTATGGAGTAGACTTGCTAGTTACTGGTCCTTCAAAGGCCTCACTTCTCTTCATACTAATTTGGTTAATATGGTCCCATCTTTTGTATGTTGGTGCTTATGGAAGGCAAAAAATAAAAAGGTTTTTGATGAAGTGATTCCAAATGTACAAAGCATAGTCAAGGAAATAAAGGACATGATTTTTGACTCTTTTCTAGCCAAGCCTTTGTACATAAATAAACAACATGATATTGATATTGCAAATTCAGGAGTACTGCCAAAGTGGCTAAAACCTCCAAAACCTAACATTCTTCCCATTAAATGGCTCAAACCATCTAGTGGTACAAAACTGAATGTAGATGCTGCATGGAATCACTCATGTCATAAAGCAGGTATTGGGATAATATTTAGGGACACTACAGGTTCTCTTATACTTGCAAGATCCTTTTATGTTAACTCCCCTTCCCCTCTGGATGCAGAATTACAGGCTATTAGTTTAGGCATCCAAATTGCACATCTTCTTAACCTGTTTGTGTTCTCTGTTGAATCAGACTGCTTAAATGCTGTCTCTATGATCCATGATCAGAACAAGGCCCCCTGGAATATGTTTTCTCTTGTAGAATCCATATCCAGTAACCTCTACCCTGCTGTCCTCAGTCATACTCTTAGGCAGGGAAACTGTGTAGCTGATCTCCTAGCCAAGCATGCTTTGAAAAATCATCAAGATGCAGAATATAGTTTTCATACTCTTCCAGTCAAAGTGAGAGGAGCTTTAATTTTAGATAAAATTGAGCTCCCTTCACTGCGCATCCAGAACTAGATACTGCTGATCCTTTTGCTGTTGTTTGCAGAAATAGCACTCAAGGTTCCAAGCTGCACTCCAAACTGCACTCCATTTTTGGCAGGAATTGCGGGAACTTCTCCTACACCAATCCAAGCTGCACAACAAAGATGCACCCCAAGGACATTTTATCTCTGGTGCTGCACTTTTCCACCTGGTCAAATAAAATGGGAAGGTTTTCATCCATAGGCTGATTTGTGATTTTGTGTTTGCTCATGAAATCACTGACAAGCAAGTGGACTGAAGCTCTCCTAGCTTTTATTTGACTCCATTCTTTTATTCTGCTATTCAGAATGAGAAGCAATGCTTACTCTATTCTTTTTGAAGGCAACCACTGTTGCCTTGTGTAGTGCTTGACTACACCATAGTCTCCTAGTTTTAGGTTTCTATGTTTTCTTCTATTGCTGCACTGTGCTCTAGGCCTTATCTGATTGCAGCCAAATGTATTTTTCTTTTTTGGTTATTTAAAAGGCAAGGGGAAACCAATATAACTCCCCCCACCAACGGTGGTTATTTCAAAAAAAATAAAAATTTATAATTAATAAAAAATTATATTTGATGTTTTCGCTCTCAATCTCGACCTTTTACATATTAAACATGATCATCCAGTGTGTTATTAATTACTGTTTTTTCCACTTTCAAAACTGATCTTTTACCTATTAAGCATAATTATTAAGTCATTGATTTTTTTCAAACCATCTTGATAGTTTTGCAAAGGATAATTATCAGATCATTTATAAGAACCAATGATCAGATAATTATCAGATCATTCGAAATCGCTTCCTTCTATGCGAAGAGATATTTACGCGCCTTGCTGTCAACGTAATCAATGATCACACGAAGGCTATTATAATCGAATAGCCTTGCCATAACAATCTGCAGATTGGGAAGATGAATAATGTCAAAAACTTCATCAGTCCTGCTGTCAATTCCAGAAAGTAACTCAAGCTCATTCAAACCATGGAAACCTCAATCTCCTCCTATGATGTTTATCAGTGTATCTGTCATTGCAAAAGAGATGCAAGTTCTTAAGCCTTTTCATCTTGCATATAACATTTGGCACTTTTATCCTGTTGTTTATATGCAAATGAAGGCTATGCAAAAATGGTGTCAAAATAATCATGCTTAATCTTGTGTAGTCAAAAGATGTGTCATTCTTATGCAGGTGCAAGAGTTGATGTTGTAGAAATTGACCCAGTTGTGATTTCTGCCTCAACTGAAGCTATGGGGTTCCCACCATTTTCGGTCATGAAAACATCAGCAGAGCGAGCATGCTCTTCTCCCGACACCATATCACAATTACTGTGGAAAGGGATTCACGAGAGACTACAACTACACGAATCTGATGCTGAGGAGTTCATTTCCGTCAGCAATACCATTTACGACATGGTATTCATTGATGCCTATGACGGTGAAGACATATTTCCTAACAAGCTATGGAATCACGACTCCTCATTTCTTAGAGATTTAGGGAATCGACTACATCCAGACCATGGAACGGTAGTTGTGAACCTCCACTCAGATGTTGATTTGAGGGATTGTTCATATGTTTCACCCGATCTTCATGTTCTGCCAATGGGTAAGTATGTCTCCAAAGTCTGTCAAGCTTATAGGGATGTTTTGCTGGGGGGTAAGAGCTTTAGTGATGGACTTGCTTACACGGTTTCCGCTCCTTGGGTGTGTAATACATCCTTAGTAGTCTCTAGAGGCTTTAGAAAGCCTCGAACCAGGGAGTTGGTTTTGAACACTCTGGTGTCCAAATCAGTTGAAGTTGAGGATATGTTGGACCTGCCATTCTCAAGTTTCGAATACCTAGTAAATGGTTTCACCTTTGTAGGATGATGATATCAGATGGTTAATTAAAGATATTGAAGTTACATCTACATTACATAACTTGAACAACATGACTTAGCATTTTGAATGAGTTCAAGACATTGAAGTTAAGAAATTCATCATTCATTAAAAGACATGTACTAATCAAGAAGCAAGTCTTTACTGTTAACACACAAACAAACAAACATTCCTCAACATGATCCGAAAGGTTCTGCTAATCTTCTTTATTACAACATTCATGGTCTAAAGGGAACAAAGCCATCGCGACACCGAATATGAAGCACCTAGGAACATCGTAAATGTAACTCGTTCGAGACTCGATAAGAAGCACCTAGGAACATGAGCAGGATCCCTCCAACACATTCCCTTCCCATCGCGACACCGAATATGAAGGACTTCTAAGTTAACACAGCAGCCAATGAAATCAAACAGACAGCTCAATTCGGTGGTGTCAAACCTTTGAGAAAATCGCCGAGTTGCTTTTCTTAGAGCCATCATTGTTATCTCCCCTAACTTCATAAGCTTGACACCATCAAAACTTTCAACAATTCCAACAATCATGGTGTGATACTCACTGTCATTTTCATGATTGCCTGCAGAGAGTATGCTCAGATGCACACCATTAACCGAGGTTAGCCATTGCACGGAAAATTCGCAATCCCAGGTATTCAAGAGTAGGGGCATTGATTTCCAGCTTCGAATATATGTACGGATGGTACCGATCATCAAAGGATACAACAAGATGTTTCAGAGTTGGAGAAGAAATGGTACAAATCACAGGATTATCTCTCAATTTAGTCCTGATAACCTTGAGTGTTTGGAGCATCAAACATCCAGAAACAATAGAAAAAATATCTGTCCGAAAACCTTCCCAAGCCTCATAACGCAGTAATCTGGAGAAAAAATAGAAATTTAGCCGAGCTAATAAAAGATAAGAAACCATATATATGCATGCTAGAAGAATCATAATCTGGGAAATAAAAGAAATCTAGCTGAGCTACTAAAATATAAGACACCATGGATACTACAAATAATAATCAATGAAATTAAAATTAAGGAATATGCATTACCTTGTAAAACATGAAGGCATTCACGTTGAATTTCCACCTAGCTGGATTCCACGGTTACTGAACGAACATGTTGAATCTTTTCATAATCGTCCCCTCCTTCTCTAAGTCGGTCACAAAATTCACTAGACATATTAAAAATATCTAGAGTTTTGAGATTCTTAGCAAACCGCAGTCTATCTGGAAGCATGGCTAGGGATGGACAACTCCGAATGCGTAGCTTGGCAAGATTAAGCATACATGCTTCATCTACCCTCCAATTTTTTAGATTGGATAATCCATTTAAACCCAGACAGGTAAGCTTAGGAAAACCAAGCTCATGGCAAGTCAAATTTTCCAACCAAAGGGTTTCTAAATGAGGAAGCCGACCTAGTGTTTCCATTGGATCTTCCTTCATATGATTGGAGTCCAACCTTAACCACTCCAGGCAGTGTAGAAAATGTGGTTCATAACATGGGAATTTGTCTAACTTCGCCTCTAAAGTCAACGAACGAAGGCGTTCACCCATGAAAGACTTTGACAAAAAGTTATAGCCTTCCGGTGAACAATTCAAATCACAGTTATAAATTTCAAGCATCATCTCCTGCAGATTTTGACCATTCCCATGGATGTATTTCATCAATAAACAAAAGTTGTCAAACCCCGTCACCTTGCAATCTAAATCTTTAATATTCACTAACTCCATAAGATCTGCAATTTCATCTACCTCACTGTCCAGTCCCACTATAGTATCTAACTCCTGCAAACCATGCAGTCTTAGTTTGCCTCCATCATCTGTATAGTGTTGTCCAAAACCAAACACTAACTTTCTTAATCGTTTCATTTTCCAGATTATGTTCGGGATTCTGATATCACCCTTGAGATATAGAACAAAGGTATGTAAGAAGGGTAAGTTAGCTACGGATGATGGCAATTCATCTAGTTGACAATTCATAAGATTTAAACTCCTAAGGTGGATCAAGTTCTGCAACTCCACCGGAAAATCTCTTCCAAACGCAAAACCTTCCAAATATAGCACCCTTAGACTCTTGAAATTCTGCATGACTTTATCTCGTGGCCAGACCATTAATATTGTATCCTCATCAAATAACCCTTTAGTTGGATGTAGACAAAAGAGAGATCGAGTATGCTTCACATCACGCCGATCAATACTGTCAAGTATAGCAGCACTGTTCACCTCATTTTGAATGTGAACGACAAGTCTGTGAGCTCCACTATTATCAATAAGATAAGTGGAATCATCTACAACTCTGAGGAATTCTTCATCTCGGCACTTTTTCAAACAAAAGCCCCTCATTACGTCGTGAATGGAACACGAATAAAACCTTGGAGTTAATGAGACATGGTTAACCTTTAACTGAACCATACACCTATGGCCTAATTCATTCAAGTATCTTTCTGCAACTTCGGTCAATGTTTCTCCCTTTCTTAGGCTTTCAGACAAAATCAGACCCTCTGTAATCCACAACAGATATAACCGTTCTGAATAGATAGCTTCATCTTCTTTGAAATTGGCCAAATAAAGGAAGCACAATTTCAAATGGTAGGGCAAATCCTTATAACTCAGAGATAAAACCTGGTCTAGTGATCCCGTGCTCAACCTACCACTGTCTCCGCTAAGATATGAACTTAGATCTCTGTTAATAATTTCCCAACTTGCTAAGGAATTCCTATCTTTAAGAATTCCTCCAAGCAAAGAAATGGCCAATGGTAGACCTCCACACTTGGAAACTAATTTTATTCCAACATCCTTAAAACATGGGGACGACTTGAAATCTGAAAATTGAAGTAATAACATTATCATAATTGTACATACTATACGTTCTATGCACAAACATGGTATATGTATAATATTTTAAATTGAGTGAATGGAAAAATAATTTTACATCGAAGTTTTCTCAAATGGGTTAGACTACATTCACGTTTTATTTTATTGACGAAACCTTCAGTCATTAATCTAGAATCATTGATCTCATCATCTAAACCATTATTAATTATTTTTGTGTAAGAAAGTTTTACCCACTACATCACATAATTAAGCATGGATTTTGCATTAAATAGATTTCCACGTGTTTGTTTTCTAGTGGATGATGAATGGCTGAAGGTTCAGTTCAAGTAGAGAAATATTGGAACTGTAGAGAATTCCTATTAATCATTAATGTTGCTGAAATTCATAGTGAACACATGGATTTCTGGTCTGGGGACACAAAATATAAAATTAACATTAATTTAGAAGTATTAAAACACTTACGGTAAATGAGTACATTTTTAAGTATTCAGGGTGCACATGCATATTTTAGTCTATAAAAAATTGGGAAAATTCCTACTAAGGGCGTAATAAGAATCTAAATTCCTACTTAGGGCGTAAAACTTTTATAATTCCTAGTAAGGGCGTGGAATAAATTTTATGGTTAAATTAATGTTAAATTGACTATTCTACCCTTTAATAGAAAATCGCATCACAAAAATTGAACTTATTTTGTAGCAAACAAAATTTAAAAATAATTTCAGTTCAATTTAAATAAATTTAGTTCAGCCTCATTCCAAATTAATTTTAAAAAGTTCAGTTTCATTAATTTCTTATGATTTCAATTAATTTAGTTCGTCTAAATTTAAGTCAATTAAAATTTGATTACTTAAACTATATTTTCCTACGTCTAATTTTGTTTAATTCAGTTCAATTCAATTTAGTTTAGCTCAGTTTAGTTCAGTACAGTTTAGTTCAGTTTAATTCATTTCAAATCAATCCAATCAAAAATTGACTCGTTCACACTGAAATTTATGAACGACAATTATTATTCATTTCACTTCTTTCTAGCCAACTTATTTCAATTCAGTTTAGATATATTGAGTTTAGTTTAGTTCAACTAAAATTACCTTAAGTGAATGATGTAATAGAATTATTAATTATAGAACTAAAATACTAAATAATGGTTGCAAGAACAATTAAAGGTTAAAGTAGTCATTCAACTATTTTTAAAACAATAAATATAATTCCACGCCCTTAATAGGAATTATGAAAGTTTTACGCCCTAAGTAGGAATTTTGATTCTTATTACGCCCTTATTGGGAATTTCCCTAAAAAATTATTAGAGATAAGATTAGCCGAAATAATCATTCAAACAATAAGTTGGTAAGTAAAAAATATATATATATATATTTTGTAACCGCAAAATAAATGATCATAGATAGATTAATTCCAGAGTACTCTGTATTCTAACCTGTATTTCCACTTGATGCTATTTGTTGGAGCAACTCCCATCCCTCACTTTCACTCAAGAATTCGAGCTCGTGGACATATCCAACCTCGGCCATATTCTTATTACGAGTAGTCAACAACACTTTACTGTTACCTCCATTAGAAGGAAATGCGGCGTGTATGCTTTCCCAGTGCTCCACTTCCCATATATCGTCCAGAACGATCAAACATTTTGTTTCTTTTTGCACTCGGTGAAGCTCTCGGACTAACTCCCTACCTGTGATGTAAACATAAAAATGCAAAATGTAAAACACACAATCATCAAATAATCAGTTTATTTGACTGATAATATATGTGTGTACCAACCTGTCATGGATTTGACAGCATCCTTCTCTTTCTCGTTAACGAGTTGCATCAACAAATCCCTTACAATTTCGTCGACTTGGGGTTTTTGAGTAATGCATGTCCAAGCAAAGTGATCAAAACAACCTTGTACATCCTCATGATTATACACTTTTCTAGCAATTGTCGTCTTTCCGAGACCGCCCATTCCCCAAATGGAGATGATGTTTTTGTTGTGTTGCTTGCTATGATCATGAGAAGTAACTAGTGATACCAGGCTTTCGATATCTTTCTCCATTCCAACGAAGAAGGTTTCAACTTGATGCTCATATGTTTGTCGAGCCCGCTGTTCGTACTGTTGGTTTGAGTTCTCTCCTTCCTCTTTATGAACTGCTATGATGCCATACTTTTGGAAATTGGATGTGATGTTACTTATGCTTCTTTTAACACTTTCAATCTCATTCCCAAGTTTGCGAAGAGTTCCAACTCTGCCACATATGCGCAAAGGGTTTCTAACAAATCTTTTGATACCTGTTAGCATAGAAGAACAAGGAAAAATGGGGATTAGTTATTTATGAAATATCTTAATAAACTCAAATGAAAAACATATATTTGATTTAAAGTAAATTCGGATAAAAATCGACTGTAGACCATGTAATCTTGCATATTTAAGATGAACGGTTACGATTCTTCCTTTGATATGTGTTTCCTTTGATATGCGGCTTTGGATTCCCCTATCCATAAAAGCGGCAATTCTCCAATTTTTCATATATGGCTTTTGTAACTTAAATAAAAATTTGGTGTAACAGTTCAAAATATTGTAGTAATTAAAACCATCTTGAAATGCATTTTAGTGGTTTTTGCTGTAAATATGTATTGTCGTTTGTTATATCTCTACTAGATTTGGATCTATATGTTTCATTTAACTTAAACCCTGATACTTCTTATACTAATTCTCAATTGAGACCTGTCTCCATTGAGACCAGGGACTATAGGAGCTTTCCAGAAATTATAGGTACAAATTAAAAAACGCGCCTAAATATAGGGACTTAGTTGCAAATTTCGTTTTCTTCTTCTCCTCTACATTCTCTTAAGCATCTGATTTTTTATGTTTTTTGCTTGATTTTTTTCATCCCCTACCTCTGATCTTCTTTGTTTTTTACTTGATCTTATATGTTTTTTGCTTGAATTTTGCTTGAATTTTTTTTACTTGATCTTATATACTTTTTACTTGATTTTTTTCTGCCTCTACCTTCTATCAATGCGTCTGATATTCTATGTTTTTTGCTTGATCTTTTTCTGACGCCCCTACCTCTGATCTTCTATCATTTTTACTTGATCTTATATGCTTTTTGCTTGATCTTATCTTTGATTTTTTTTTTTGCAATTATTACTTGAACTTGATCTTATTCTCTTTGATATTATCTTGATATTTTTTAGTTCTCATCTGATGTTGATCTTATTTTTTTTTATCTTTTTCGATATCACTTGTATTTGATTTTATTCTGTTTGATGATTTTGATTTTTTTTATCCTTTTCAGTTATAATTTAAGTTTGATTTATTTATTTTTTTCTTTATCTTTTATATGATTTTTTCAGTTATCACTTGAGTTTGATAGTTTTTAAGTAATGACTTGATCTTATATACGTTTTTATCTTTTTTGCTTGATCATTTTAACCGTTTCTTTGATCTTTTTCAATTATCACTTGAGTTTTATATTTTGTTAAGTTTTTCAAACTAAATTTATACTTCAGTTGCGGAAAATTAAACACGATCTAAATATATTTCTTGATTTTTCAACATCATATTATTTTAAAATATAATCAAATAATAGTTAAAATACAGAGCGTGAAATAACAGCACCCTATCTTTTTGAAGAGAGACGAGCTGATTAATCCCAGCTGAACATAGGGAAAATGTTGATTTTTTCACTCTCAATCCCAATCTTTTACATATTAAACATGATCATTCAGTGTGATATTAATTGATGTTTTTTTCACTTTCAAAACTGTTCTTTTATCTATTAAGCATGATTTTTCCGTCTTGATAGTTTTGCAAAGGATAATTATCAGATCATTTATAAGAATATTATTACCTCTTCTTGGTGAAGACTTTTTGGCCTCAGCTCGGATGGCATAGGTCTCCACCATATCCTCAATTCTGTAAGAGAGACTCCTGACATCCCTCAGCCAGTTGCGAACGCTTTCGCTCTCGTGTTGCTTGGCATCTGCATCTCTGATCAAACACTACATCTGCCTCAGCTCAGAGCACAGATCTTCAACTTCAGCAGAGACTCCGGACAGGAACGTTGCTTCTTCCACCAACAAACGAGACACTGTTTCCAGTACCACCGACACAACAGCTTCGGCCATTTTCAGATACAGAGTTTGGATTCAAGAACCAATATGATCGAGTAGTATTTATTTTTTCTACAGATGTTTCTGAGAGTCGTTACATGCAAGTTGGAGTAATTTTGTAACATGAAAATGATACCTACACATATATGTAGGGCGGAAAAAGTATTCCCTGGAGAAATTAGGGCAAGGAATCAAAGTCAGCCATGAATGAGAAGGAAAGAATAACTTCACTTTAGTAAAGTGAATAAGAACTATTTTAGCTTGCAAGTAAGAGTTTATGTAAAAGATGCCTCACTGCTGGCCTAATTCCAATTTCCTCCATGCATTTGTGTTTTGGAGGGATCTTTGTTTGCCTTAAATTTATAAACTTCCAATACATAATCTAATTGTTACTCCCCCGATCTAAAGAAGGCCCAAATAAGGATTTGGGGATCGAGAAAGTCTCAAATAAGATTTTGAGCTATAATTTGGTCACTTTTAGAGTTGGGGGAGCGTCTACTGTAAGGTCATTTTACGGTAAAGACATGCCAAAATGATACTTCCTTTGTGAATGAAACATAGAGTTTGTTTTCATAAATAGATTCATGTAAATGTTTGACTCTTATAAAATGACTCAAGTAATTAAAATAATTGTGGAGTAGTCCACCAACTTGTAGAAGCCTAGAAGGTTGTTTACGTTTGGCATGCCCTTAGCGTAAGAGGACCTTATAGAAGACGCTCCCCAACTCTAAAAGTGACCAAATTATAGCTCAAACTCTAATTTACATATATTTTTTAGTTACTTCCTTCCATTGACAGTTGCTCACTTGCACTACTAACCCAATTTTTGCATTTTGTTTTTGTCATTTTTCTCTAGATACAATTTCTTACCCCTCTAAATTCTCCATTGAAGTAATAGTTCCAAAAATTTAAATATTTAATATTAAAACACGAAAATTTTGCCAGGATAATTTCTTTCACATTCATTTTGGGATATGGTGCTTCACAATTTGTTACATGTACATTTTTAATTCCTTCGTCTATACTATTCGGCCGATATGGCTTTTGTAACTTAAATAAAAAAAATTGGTGTAACAGTCATCTTGAAATGCATTTTAGTGGTTTTTTTAGTAAATATGTATTGTCGTTTGTTATATCTCTACTAAATTTGGATCTTTGAAGAGAAACGAACTCATTAATATTTGTGTATTAAAAATAAACAATTTCTCTATGCAGGTCCATTTTTCTCTTGCAGGTCCATATTTTACCATAGTGCTCCTAATGGAACCCTATGATTTCAACCACATTTTTTGTTTTAACAATATTAGAGATATTATGGTAAAATATGGACCTGCAAAAGAAAAATGGAGCTGGATAGCAACCCCAAAAAATATCATTCGGAATTGATGAATTGGCCCTACATAAAATGGATGGAAATCAATTTCCAACAAAAATAAAAGTATAATAATGTTACGAGAAAGTCTCCTGTTGAGCCCAATCTCAGCTGAATATAGGATAATATTAATTTTTTCGCTCTCAATTACAACATTTTTATATTAAATATTGCTATTTTTTTCACTTTCAAAACTGATCTTTTACCTATTAAGCATGATTATTCCGTCGTCTTGATAGTTTTGCAAAGGATAATTATCAGATCATTTATAAGAATATTACCTCTTCTTGGTGATGACTTTTTGTCCTCAGCCTGGATGGCATAGGTCTCCACCAGATCCTCAATTCTGTAAGAGAGACTCCTGACTTCCCTCAGGCAGTTGCGAACGTTTTTGCTCTCGTGTTGCTTGGTATCTGCATCTCTGAGCAAACACTGCATCTGCCTCAGTTCAGAGCACAGATCTTCAACTTCAGCAGAGACTCCGGCCAGAAACGTTGCTTCTTCCAACAACAAACGAGACACTGTTTCCAGTACCACCGACACAACAGCTTCGGCCATTTTCAGATACAGAGTTTGGATTCAAGAACTAATATGATCGAGTAGTATTTATTTTTTCTACAGATCTTTTTGATCACATGAGTAATTTTGTTTGTTTCTGTATTTCATGCCCCATGTGAACGACAAAGCTTTGACAGATCATAAACTCAATTGCAAGTTGTGGGGCAAATTACTTAAATAATCAATGTAGGAGGTCAAAGTCCTATAATATTCAAAAACTGGTTTAAATTCCCAAACTAGTAGTATCGACATTTCAAAAGCCTATATCTAAAGTTATGGATATTATCCATTCCACACACAAAGTTTATAATAATTAAAAAATTAACCCATAAACTTTGTAATGAGCAATGTTACCAACTCTAATTCGATTTATATAAAAGAAAAATTGAAATTTTCTGGATATAAACAAATTGAGTTACATTGCTATGTAGACACCGGTGCAAGCATGTGTGTTGCTAGCAAAAATGTAATACCCAAAGAACACTGGGTAAATGTAGAAGACCAATAAGAGTAAAAATTGCAGGATCACCCATCATACTGTCTAAGGTTTGTAAAAATCTTAACATAATTATAGCAGGTGAAATATTTCATATTCCAACTGTATATCAACAAGAATCAGGAATAGATTTTATTATTGGAAATAACTTCTGTTTGTTGTAGCATCCATTTGTCCAATACACAGATAGAATAATTTTCACATTGAATAATAATCCTATACACATAGGAAAAATAAGAAGAGCTCTTAGAGTAGGAGTTCCGGGATATTTAGATTATATGAAAAAGAAATCTAAATTACCAAAACCAGAGGCGCTAAATATTAGCCCTAATAAAATTACTTCTCTTTTAAGGGGGGGTATATATACTAAAGAACAACAACTTTTTGTGATTCAAAATACAAAACTTTGTAAAATAGAAAGACTTTTAGATTCCGTGTGTTCAGAAAATCCAATAGACCCTAACAAGTCAAAATATTGGATGACAGCAACCATAAAACTAATCAATCCCAAGACGATTGTAAAAGTTAAACCAATGCAGTATAGTCCCAAGGATAGAGAAGAATTTGGAAAACAAATTAAGGAATTGCTAGAATTAAAAGTAATTAAACCTAGCAAATCACCTCACATGTCTCCAGCTTTTTTGGTAGAAAATGAAGCTGAGAACGTAGAGGAAAAAAGAGAATGGTTGTCAACTATAAAGCTATAAACACAGCTACAGTAGGAGACAGTCATAACCTTCCTAATAAAGATGAGTTATTAACTCTAATAAGAGGAAAGAAAATATTCAGTAGTTTTGGTATACTTTTCTCCTATGAAAAGTCTAAGTCTTGGTTTTGGTTTTGGTCTTCCTGCTTTGTACAATATTCAATAATGTTCATTTAAATTTTCATTACCTCCAACACCATATTATTTTGAGTTGGACTCTTATTTTTGACAAATTATTTGTTGAAGAATTTAACGAGAGTTTGACCCTTTATTTTTGGCAAATACATTGTAAATTTAGTCCTTTATTTTAGATTAAAATTTTTCATTTGGCCCTACTTTGGTTGGCCGAATTATGGATTCTGGTCCCGACTTTAAAAAGTACAGTTTTCTAGCCTTAATTCTTAAAATTCAAGATTTTTTGGTCTTTTAGACGAAACTGCTTATATTTAATTTTGTTTTTTTCCGCAAGTGTGGTGATTTTTTATTGTTATGATAACATATTTTTATCCTTACCACGTAGTGTTGGCTGACGTATGACTAATTGGTTTCGTATAAAAGGAAAAAACGGTCCTATTTTGAATGTTAGGGTTAGTAAATTATAATTTTCAAAGTTGGGGCCAAAAATTCATAATTCGACCAAAATAGAAGCTAAATGAAACTATTCCGTATTAATAGATGTGAAAATGTTGTCAAAAATCTCCAAACACCAAACCAAACTTGTATAGAATCTCTATTGAGTTGAGTGAGTTGGACACCTTATCAAATTATGTGTTGGATAATTTGATGAAAATTTGACCCTGACCCATATTTGATCTAGAGAAAGGCTCATACAGATCCATAAACAGACTTAAGAAAACCAGATCTTCGAAGATAAGATTGAAGCTGAGGAGGCCTGTCAAAGAAAACTGAAGCCACATGCTGCACTTTGTGATAATCAACACCTTCCTCACCATTTCCACATTTCTTCAACCTGTTGCAGAATTTCTCCGGCATGTCGTAAACTTCCATACGCCTGAGACTCGTAACGAATCTCAATCCATCAGGAACCATTTCCATCTTCGGACAGCTCATGATCACCAAAGAATATAGGTTAGGCATGGAACCATTTTCCACCCTCCAACATTGCAGATTAGGTAACCTGAAAAGCCGAAGTGTTCGCAGCTGAGGAAAGCCCCATGCATGGAATATCATGTCTTTTCCGACGTAAGACTCGGGTTCTAACAGGAGAAACCTTAATTTGGGGAGCATTTCAAGTGTTTCAATAGGATCTTCTTCAATGTGGTTTCCTCGCAAACTTAACGCTTCGAGGTTTTGTAGCAAGTTAAGCTCATACCTTGGGAACTTATTCATCTTCACTAGCAAATTCAAGTGGTCTAGTTTATGACAGAGAAGAATCCTGGTTAGAAGAACATGGCCTTCATCCAAGGTAGTGAAATCGCTTCCTTCTATGCGAAGAGCTATGGCCTTTAGTTTATGCGCCTTGCGATCAACGTAATCAATGATCACACAAAGGCTGTTATAATCGAATAGCCTTGCCATAATAATCTGCAGATTAGGAAGATGAACAATGTCAGAAACTTCATCAATCCTGCTGTCAATTCCAGAAAGTAACTCAAGCTGATGCCTCTGGCATTATGCCTTGCTTTTGCTTTACTGGTTGACGTTTTCCCTTTACGGCGCATCTATAAGCAAATACTTACATCACCTACTCACGTTTATCAGGGGTTGTTGCTTTCTGAGGTTAAAGAACATCTGAACAGTATAATTTTCAGGGAAGCCGGAGCAATCAGTGGAATTCTTTGCAATCAGTATATCGCTGCTGATGATGAGAGCAAAAGTGTTATAGAGAATCTAATCTGGGAATTTTGTCAGGACATCTACTTTCAGCATCGAGATGTTGCTTTGGTACTTCAAGACATTAAGATTGAACCATGTTTCGAACCATGTTTTGAAGCCAACTTTTATATATTAAAATGAAATCATGTGTAAATTTTGATTAAAAATATTACATTTTTCGGTTTACATATTATTTGAAATATAATATATCCTACTGTACACGGGTGTATATATATATATATATATATATGTAAACCCTCATTGTACCATATAGTATTCTACGCATTCAATATTATAAATCGAAAATATATACAGCTTGTTACACAATATTTTAGAATTTGTGTAGAATATTAATGTATAGTACAGCTGGAATTGTATTAGTATTCCCGTGAATACTACATATGATGAACTAAATCCCAGATACCATTGCATAGTATAAGAATTGTATATCTATAATAAACATATTAATAATTCTCTAAATCCACAATGACCTATATATATGCCAAATTAACAAGCCTAATCAGCTGGTGATACATGCATGTTAAAGAAAGAAAATTTAACAAATATTCCCCACAATATATATACATTGAATTGATGTTCAACTAAAATAAATCCAATTACACAAATATTCAGACTTTCCCTCAAGATGAACAATGGCTAAACCAAACATAAAACTTGTTTGGTTTCGAACCATGTTTTGAAGTTGAGAATATGTTGGACCTGCCTAGTAAATGGTTTCACCTTTGTAGGAAATCCATTGAAGACATTGAATGAGTTGAATGAGTTCAAGACATTGAAGTTAAGAAATCCATCATAACTATTAACACACACACAAACAAACAATCCTCAACATGATCAGAAAGTTTCTGCTAATCTTCTTTATTACAACATTCATGGTCCCATGTTAACTTATTGTAGAGTTGCACCTGTGCCTAAAGGGAACAATATCTGTCCGAAAACCTTCCCAAGCCTCAGAACGCAATAATCTGTAGAAAAAATAGAAATTTAGCCGAGCTAATAAAAGAAAGCTAGCTGAGCTACTAAAATATAAGACACCATGGATACTACAAATAATAATCAATGAAATTAAAATTAAGGAATTATGCATTACCTTGTAAAACATGAAGGCATTCACGTTGAACGAACATGTTGAATCTTGTCATAATCGTCTCCTCCTTCTCTAAGTCGGTCACAAAATTCACTAGACATATCAGCAATATATAGAGTTTTGAGATTCTTAGCAAACCGCAGTCTATCTGGAAGCATGGCTAGGGATGGACAACTCCAAATGTGTAGCTTGGCAAGATTAAGCATACATGCTTCATCTACCCTCCAATTTTTTAGATTGGATAATCTATTTAAACACAAATTGGTAAGTTTAGGAAAACCAAGCTCATGGCAAGTCAAATTTTGTCCCACGTAAAAGTCATTTTCCAACCAAAGGTATTCTAAATGAGGAAGCCGACCTAGTGTTTCCATTGGATCTTCCTTCATATGATTTGAGTCCAAAATTAAAGAATCCAGGCATTGTAGAAAATGTGGTTCATAACATGGGAATCTGTCTAACTTCGCCTCTAAAGTCAACGTACGAAGGCGTTCACCAATGAAAGATTTTGCTAAAAGGTCATATCCTCTCTGTGAACAATTCAAATCACAACCATGGATTTCAAGAAACATATCCCGTAAATTTTGACCATTCCCATGGATGTATTCCATCAATAAATTAAAGTTGTCAAAACCCGTCACCTTGCAATGTAAATATTTAATAGTCACTAACTCTTTGAGATCTGCAATTTCATCTACCTCACTGTCCAGTCCCACTATAGTATCTAACTCCCTCAAACCATGCAGTCTTAGTTTGCCTCCATCATATGTATAGTGTTTTCCCGTACCAAACTCTAACCTCCTTAATCGTTTCATTTTCCAGATTATGTTCGGGATTCTGATTTCACCATTGAGAAATAGAATAATGGTATGTAAGAAGGGTAAGTTAGCTATGGATGATGGCAATTCATCTAGTTGACAATTCCTAAGAGTTAAACTCCTAAGGTGGATCAAGTTTCGCAACTCCACCGGAAAACTTCTTCCAAATGCAAAAGCTTCCAAACGAAGCACCCTTAGACTCTTGAAATTCTGCATGACTTTATCTCGTGGCCAGACCATTAATATTTTATCAATATCAAGATAGGTGTACGGTTTAGTTGGATCTAGACAAAAGAGAGATCGAGTATGCTCCACATCACGTCGATCAATACTGTCAAGTATAGCAGCACCGTCCGCCTCATTTTGAATGTGAATGACAAGTCTGTGAGCTCCACTATTATCAATAAGATAAGTGGAATCATCTACAACTTTGAGGAATTCTTGTTCTTGGCACTTTTTCAAACAAAAGTCCCTCATTACGTCGTGCATGAAACACGAATGAAACCTTGGAGTTAATGAGACATGGTTAACCTGTAATTGAACCATACACCTGTGGCCTAATTCATTCAAGTATCTTTCTGCAACTTCCGTCAATGTTTCTCCCTTTCTTAGGCTTTCAGACAAAATCAGACCCTCTGTAATCCACAACAGATATAACCGTTCTGAAGAGATAGGTTCATCTTCTTTGAAATTGCCCAAATAAAGGAAGCACAACATCAAACCCTCTGTAATCCATAACGGATATAAGATTTCTGTATAGATAGTTTCACCTTCTTTGAAATTGGCCAAATAAAGGAAACACAATTTCAGATGGTAGGGCAAATCATTATAACTCAGAGATAAAACCTAGTCTAGTGATCCCGTGCTCAACCTACCACTGTCTCTGCTAAGATATGAACTTACATCTCTGTTGATAATTTCCCAACTTGCTAAGGAATTCCTATCTTTAAGAATTCCTCCAAGCAAAGAAATGGCCAATGGTAGACCTCCACACTTGGAAACTAATTTTATTCCAACATCCTTAAAACATGGGGCCGACTTGAAATCTGAAAGTTGAAGTAATAACATTATCATAATTGTGCATACGTTCTTTGCACATACATGGTATGTATATAATATTTTAAATTGAGTGAATGTAAAATTATACATCGAAATTTTCTCAAATGGGTTTGACTACATTCACGTTTTATTTTATTGACGGAACCTTCAGTCATTAATCTAGAATCATTGATCTCATCATCTAAACCATTATTAATTATTTTTGTGTAAGAAAGTTTTACCCACTACATCATATAATTAAGCATGGATTTTGCATTAAATAGATTTCCACATGTTTGTTTTCTAGTGGATGTTGAATGGCTGAAGGTTCAGTTCAAGTAGAGAAATATTGGAACTGTAGAAAATTCCTATTAATCATTAATGTTGTTGAAATTCATAGTGAACACATGGATTTCTGGTCTGGGGACACAAAATATAAAATTAACATTCATTTAGAAGTATTAAAACACTTACGGTATATGAGCACATTTTAAGTATTCAGGGTGCACATGCATTTTAGTATATAAAAAATCATGCAAACAATAAGTTGGTAAGTAAAATATCTTGTAACCGCGAAATAACTGATCATATAGAGATTAATTCCAGAGTACTTTGTATTCTAACCTGTATTTCCACTTGATGCTATTTGTTGGAGCAACTCCCATCCCTCACTTTCACTCAAGAACTCGAGCTCGTGGACATATCCAACCTCGGCAACTTTTCTATTACGAGTAGTCAGTAACACTTTACTGTTACCTCCATTAGAAGGAAATGAGGCGTGTATGCTTTCCCAGTGCTCCACTTCCCATATATCGTCCAGACCGATCAGACACTTTGTTTCTTTTTGCACTCGGTGAAGCTCCCGAACTAACTCCCTACCTGTAATGTAAACATAAAAATGCAAAATGTAAAACACACAATCATCAAACAATCAGTTTATTCTGACATTTTTTAATAATACATGTGTGTACCAACCTGTCATGGATTTGACTGCATCCTTCTCTTTCTCGTTAACGAGTTGCATCAACAAATCTCTTAAAATTTCGTCGACTTGGGGTTTTTCAGTAATGCATGTCCAAGCAAAGTGATCAAAACAACCCTGTATATCCTCATGTTTATACACTTTTCTGGCAATCGTCGTCTTTCCGAGACCGCCCATTCCCCAAATGGAGATGATGTTGTTGTTGTGTTGCTTGCTATGATCATGAGAAGTAACTAGTGATACCAGGCTTTCGATATCTTTCTCCATTCCAACGAAGAAGGTTTCAACTTGATGCTCATATGTTTGTCGAGCCCGCTGTTCGTACTGTTGGTTTGAGCTCTCTCCTTCCTCTTTATGAACTGCTATGATGCCATACTTTTGGAAATTGGATGTGATGTTACTTATGCTTCTTTTAACACTTTCAATCTCATTCCCAAGTTTGTGAAGAGTTCCAACTCTGCCACATATGCGCAAAGGGTTTCTAACAAATCTTTTGATACCTGTTAGCATAGAAGAACAAGGAAAAATGGGGATTAGTTTTTATGAAATAGTTTAATAAACTCAAATGAAAAACATATATTTGATTTAAAGCAAATTCTGATAAAAATCGACTGTAGACCATGTAATCTTGCATATTTAAGATGAACGGTTACGATTCTTCCTTTGATATGTGTTTCCTTTGATATGCGGCTTTGGATTCCGCCGTCCATAAAAGCGGCAATTCTCCAAATTTTCATTATATGGCTTTTGTAACTTAAATAAAGAATTAGTGTAACAGTTCAAAATGTTGTAGTAATTAAAACCATCTTGAAATGCATTTTAGTGGTTTTTGTTGTAAATATGTATTGTCATTTGTTATATCTCTACTAAATTTGGATCTATGTTTCATTTAACTTAAACCCTGATAGGTTGAAATATATTTTAGAATTGCTATACCACGTTCTGTATTTTGCTTAAACACGTCCTGAAATAGTGTAAAAATGAACTAAAATATTTATTTTTGTTAAGTTTTTCAAACTAAATTTATACTTCAGTTACGGAAAATTGAACACGAACTAAATACATTTCTTGATTTTTCAACATCATATTATTTTAAAATATAATCAAATAATAGTTAAAGTACAGGGCATGTTTTAGTAAAATACATGGCGTGAAACAGCAACTGACCCCTATCTTTTTTAAGAGAGACGAGCTCATTAATATTTGTGTATTAAAAATATCATTCGGAATTGATGAATTGGCCTACATAAACTGGATGGAAACCAATTTCCAACAAAAATAAAAGTATAATAATGTTACGAGAAAGTCTGCTATTGAGCACAATCTCAGCTGAACATAGGGAAAATATTGATTTTTTTCACTCTCAATCCCAATTTTTTACGTATTAAACATGATCATTTAGTGTGTTATTAATTGATTTTTTTTCACTTTCAAAACTGATCTTTTATCTATCAAACATGATTATTCCGTCTTGATAGTTTTGGAAAGGATAATTATCAGATCATTTATAAGAATATTACCTCTTCTTGGTGAAGACTTTTTGGCCTCAGTTCGGATGGCATAGGTCTCCACCAGATCCTCAATTCTGTAAGAGAGACTCCTGACATCCCTCAGCCAGTTGCGAACGCTTTCGCTCTCGTGTTGCTTGGCATCTGCGTCTCTGAGGAAACACTGCATCTGCCTCAGCTCAGAGCACAGATCTTCAACTTCAGCAGAGACTCCGTACAGAAACGTTGCTTCTTCCACCAACAAACGAGACACTGTTTCCAGTACCACCGACACAACAGCCTCAGCCATTTTCAGATACAGAGTTTGGGGATTCAAGAACCAGTATGATCGAGTAGTATTTATTTTTCTTCAGATCTGTGTTCTTAGGAAGCTGTATATAAAGCGTCAGAACACAGCATATGCAAGTTGTAATATACTTTACAGGAAAAGGTAGAAGGTCTTTTTTTTTAATATTTTTTTTGGTTTTTGTTTGTTTGTCTGAAACCAAACCATTACAGTATTGGATAATTTTGGCTGTTTATGTATTTCATGCGTCATGTGAAGGTTACGTTTTCAATAATTTAAAAGTTGTCTGAATTTCATGAAAGGCGATAAAACCTCTTGCATTCAAACAACTTTTACAAATGCATTCAAACAAATGCAAGTTGTGGTATATTTTACATGAAAAGGTAGAAGGTCTTGGTCTTTCAATTTTAGAGAATAGTGTTATTGTATCTCCAATTTTTTTTTGTAAGTGTTTCACTTAAGTTTTTTAAAGAGAAAAGTGTCTATCTACTTCTGAGTTCTTTGTTAAGTCCTCATATATCTCTAAATTTTTTGAAAAGTTCTTTGATACTCCTAGACTGACGTTAACTTTGTAAATTTCACCTCTAAAAGTTCTAATCGGCAGATGAATGTTTATTTTTAATTAATTCACCTAATAGTCGAAAATACACATTATAATTATCGGACAGAGTTTTAAGAGGTAAAATGTGCATGGAAGTTCTGACCGGTAAATATTTGTTTCCAATTTTTAGGGTGACTTGAAAAGATTTTGAAATTGAACATTCAAATGTTGGTTAAAACTTCTAGGGGTAAAATT
The DNA here is from genome assembly GCA_963678965.1 of Cruciata laevipes. Lineage (NCBI taxonomy): Eukaryota > Viridiplantae > Streptophyta > Magnoliopsida > Gentianales > Rubiaceae > Cruciata > Cruciata laevipes. The sequence goes on from OY787635.1 coordinate 20,268,121, forward strand.
TACAACATTAATGTCTGTTCACAAGATTCATAGGCGGGGCCAGTTAGGAGCCTGAGCCTGAGTTTTGTTAAGTATATATATAGTGGTTACCCATGAATGATTTATCGGTTTTTAACTTACGAATGTCACTAATGACGCCACGAAAACATAGTTCAATGATGGGTTAGATCTAATTTAAAATTAAAAAAAAAAATCAGACTTGCAGTAATTTGATTCAGAAGCTTTGCCTATATTTGTGAAGAAGGCGACTTGAAGAAGATATAGGCATCTGTTATCTTTTTTTGGTATTTGTTATTTGTTATATTATAACATATGCCTATTTTTGGTATTTGTTATAATATAACAGATGCAAAAATAATAATGCCTATCGACTTCATCTATATATTATAACAGATGCCTATTTTTCACCTGTTATTTATCGTATATTATATATTCCTCAATAGGCTGATATATTTCAGCCCACTTTTATCTGTTTTTTTTTATATTAATTTCGATTTTTTTCTAGTCCCGTTTCTTAATTAACAGTAAACAATTTAAATTTTACACATTAGAATTACATATTAACATTTTTCATCACCTTACAATATTAGAATTAGATTGCATATTATTTACTGATTTGATATAAAACAAAGATTATCATATATTATTTTAGATATATTTTATATGAAAATTCGAAATTTTGTTTATATTCCACACAAGCCCCCAAGAAAAGGTATCCCACGTTTCAAAAACTCCAGTTATATGTGCATATTATAAAAAGAAGACAGCTCATGAGTTATTCATAAAAACAAGACAGGCCATGGTAACATAAAGAGAAGACAGTTTGGTTAATTTACCATAAAGTCTACCCTTAATTGAAGCACTTTGCACTCTGTTCACACTCTGTTTCAGCACTCTGTTATACATTCAATTTTTAAATCAAACTGTGTAGACTTAGTTTAACTTTTGAGCAACACTTTGCATGATTGAGAATTTCATATGATGAAAACTGATCACTTTTTTACAATGGATTTACAACAAGGTTTTTACATTTTCAGCAATCTAAGAAATTTGATCTAGAGAAAGGCTCATACAGATCCATAAACAGACTTAAGAAAACCCGATCTTCGAAGATAAGATTGAAGCTGAGGAGGCCTGTCAAAGGAAACTGAAGCCACATGCTGCACTTTGTGATAATCAACACTTCCTTCACCATTTCCACATTTCTTCAACCTGTTGCAGAATTTCTCCGGCATGTCGTAAACTTCCATACGCCTGAGACTCGTAACGAATCTCAATCCATCAGGAACCATTTCCATCTTAGGACAACTCATGATCACCAAAGAACATAGGTTAGGCATGGAACCATTTTCCACCCTCCAACATTGCAGATTAGGTAACCTGAAAAGCCGAAGTGTTCGCAGCTGAGGAAAGCCCCATGCATGGAATATCATGTCTTTTCCGACGTAAGACTCGGGTTCTAACAGGAGAAACCTTAATTTGGGGAGCATTTCAAGTGTTTCAATAGGATCTTCTTCAATGTGGTTTCCTCGCAAACTTAACGCTTCGAGGTTTTGTAGCAAGTTAGGCTCATACCTTGGGAACTTATTCATCTTCACTAGCAAATTCAAGTGGTCTAGTTTATGACAGAGAAGAATCCTGGTTAGAAGAACATGGCCTTCATCCAAGGTAGCGAAATCGCTTCCTTCTATGCGAAGAGCTATGGCCTTTAGTTTATGCGCCTTGCGATCAACGTAATCAATGATCACACAAAGGCTGTTATAATCGAATAGCCTTGCCATAACAATCTGCAGATTAGGAAGATGAACAACGTCAGAAACTTCATCAATCCTGCTGTCAATTCCAGAAAGTAACTCAAGCTCATTCAAACCATGGAACCTCAATCTCCTCCTATGATGTATATCAGTGTATCTGTCATTGCAAAAGAGATGCAAGGTCTTAAGCCTTTTGATCTTGCATAAAACATTTGGCGCTTTTATCCTGTTGTTTATATGCAAATGAAGGGAATGCAAAAACAGCAACTCGGCTACCGATGATGGAAGTTCATCCAATTGACAGTTTTGTATGTACAAGTACCTCAGGTGGATTAATCTTCCCAGTTCCACAGGTAACTTCTTCCCTTCGAAAATGAAACCTTCAAATTGCGCAACTCGAAGGGATCTTGAGCTTCTGTCAAAGTTGACAAGCCCTTCAGGCCACTTCATTTCCATCCCACAAAATTTACTGCCCAAATTTACACAGCGAAGAGATCGAAGATGTTGGCAATGTTCTTCTCCACCACTACTCCTTTTAGCAGGAAGATTTGGTATCTCAGAATCCATGTTGATGACTAATCTGCATGAAAAGCTGTTTGTTGATGACGATCCTTCACCGCGAATATCAACCACTTTACAGAATTCCTCCTCCCTTCCTTTCTCCAAACATAAATCCCTCATCATGTCATGAAGGATACATGCTTGGTACTTTTTGTCTGCCAGAAACTCATGAGGTCTGAACTGAACCATCGATCTCCGTGCCAATTCCACAAAATACCTCTCTGCCACTTCATCCAAACTCTCGTCGCTTCTTTGATGTTGTGACAAAATCATACCTTCTGCCTGCCATTGCGTGTAAAGCTCTGCAAGTACTATCTCCTCATCTTCGCGAAAGCTGCCTAGGTAAAGGAAACACGGTTTCAAGTAGTAAGGTAAATCATCATAACTCAAGCATAAAACTTGTGCTACTGCTCCTCCTTCCTCTTCATCATCTTTCACCTCAGTAAGATAGGAGCTAAGATACATATTCACCATTTGCCAATCTGCTAGAGAATTCTTGTCTTTCAGAATTCCACCAAGCACAGAGATAGCTAATGGTAGACCTCCACACTTTCGCACCATTTCCAACCCAACATATTCAAGTTTTTGCTCAATCTTGAAGTCTACAAAGGGAAGAAAAAAAAAAGCTCTAAATCATACTAGAAGTTTTGGAATCAACCTAATTTATAATGGCATACATGATTTTTAAGTCTTTAAACCTTTCATTTTAACAACTAGCTATTCCTTTGTCCCTATTGAAGAAGCCTGACTGTTTATATATCTCTATATATTTTGGGGAAAAAATATAAGTTACGATGAATCTAACAAGACCACGGATAATCTAACAATATCCTTACTTATATTCTTTATCAATTGAAATTTATAATCAATACTTAACAACGTTGATTCAGATTAGCTATATACAATTTAAGGAGTACTAAAGGAAAAGTAAAGAAGAAACACTTACTTGAAACATCTTTTCCAGATGAAGATATCCTTTTGAGTAGTTCCCAGCTTTCCTTTTCAGTCAAGCACCTCAGAGAGTAAGGAAATCCAATGTCAGCAATCTTCTTCATCCGAGTGGTGATCAAGACCTTGCTCTCCCCTTCGAGCACCGGAAACGCAGCAACAAGACTCTTCCAATCCTCTAATCTCCATATATCATCAAGAACAACCAAACACTTACTACTTTTCAGTACTTCATAAATTTGCTGAATCAGTTCCCTGCTTCCCATACAATTCACCTCCTTCATCCTTTCTGGTGCAAGCTGTGTCAATATATCCTGCAGAATAACTTTGATCTGCGCATTTTGTGTGATACAAACCCACGCAAAACGCGCAAAACTTTGCTGAATCTCCCTATCCTTGTAAACCTTTCTAGCTAGAGTTGTCTTCCCAAGCCCACCCATTCCCCAAATCGAAATCACCCGAAATCGGGTGTCATCATCATCAAGAACAAGAGATAGCAGATTCAGCCTATCCTCCTCCATCCCAACAAAATGCTCCTCAATCTGATGAGCATAAGTCTGCCTGATCCACCATTGCTGCTCATTTCCCAAGCTTTCCTCATCTGCTCCAATAGCCCTAACATCATACCTTTGCATGGTGCTAGTGATTCTACTCACATCAGCTTTAGCTCTCTCAATCTCCAGCCCCAGATTCCGTAACGATTTCGCTTCGCAAGCTATGCACGCGAATCGAGCCAGGATTCGGTTGAGCTTGAACCCATTTCTTCTCCGGTTCTTCGAATCGGATTCGACTGCAAATGTCTCCACGATATCTTCGATTCTGTAAGCGAGCACCCTGATTTCGCGTAGCCAGTGGCGAACGGTCTGATGCCGGTGATTTTCCGACCGCGACGATGCGGCGTCGTTCAGGAAGAGCTGAACTCGCTTCAACTCTGCGCCGATTTCTTCAACCTGGTGAGCAACTCCGGCCAGAATCCGTGCATTTTGCTCGACTACGTCTGTGAGTTTCTGGAGAGCGACGGTGACAACGGCGTCAACCATGGCTTGCAGAATTGCTGGTTTTGAATAAATCAATCGCCGCGTGTAATTTTTGTATTAGTTTTTTGAATTTTCCGCGTGTAATTGGATTTGGTTGAAAACTTTTTGACCCAATTGCGCGGGTGAAAATTGTCTAAATGGAACTTTGACAAGTTGTATTCTAGGAAAATGATTTTTCAATGCATCTGCAAAAAGATCAAAGGAAAATTGATAATTTCTCGGTTTGGATTTTTTTTGAAACAATTTCTCGGTTTGGATTGAAATCCATAAGCATAAACTTTCCAATGTCTTGAAAAAACAAGCTGCTCGGTCAATATTCAGTTCGAATTCATAAGCATAAACTTTGAATCTCCTTCCAACGACAAAATCAATGTGGAATTTGAATGCTCAAGTTCATTGCATTAGTGATGACTTGTTTTTCCAATTTGACATTGGAAAAGGAAATGCAAGAAAAAAATTAATATCACGAAGGAAAAGAAACTTGACCAATTCTTGAGTGAGCCAGCCTCACCCAAAAGGCAGGGCCAAGTAAACACTCTTTTTGGTGAGGTTTGATGAATTGACAAAAATGTTTTGATGAGGTAACATGTTTGATGAACTGGCACCGAAGTTTGATGAGGTGGCGTCGAGGTTTGATGAGGTGGTAGCAATGAAATTTTCCTTATTTGGCATTGCCTCATGGGTGAGGCTGCCTCACAGTAGAATTACTCAAGAAACTTAGAGAAGTTTGATAATTATCAATTTACCATATCAATCTGATGCAAATCATACCGCCTTTGCATTAACTCATGATGGCAAGGACCATGTGGGGAACAATTTGAAGGAACTAAGGGACTCTTGTTTGATGATGTTTTGAAGGCTTAGTTTGATGATGTTTTGAAGGCTTAGTTCCAACTGCAACGTGCTGATGTTATCTCTATTGATCCTAGTACAGTGATTATGATATATCCTATATATAGGACATACCAACCGTACCAAAAACATACACAATGTACACGAATTGATGAGATAATTGATATGAATCATGCTACAAGGACAACTGTTGATCTTTATGGGGTCGAATTGATCATTCAGGTTTGACCCATAAAGATCTTGTGCTCGAACCACGGCTTCAAGATTACATGATTTCATCAGGAGAATGAGAGTGATCGTATGCATTTGTCTAATCGCATCGATTTCCACGGATCCCAGGTCAAACACATCCTCATCTCCAGGTTCTTTTATAATAAAAATATATAGTTACTTTTTGTGTTTTCGTGTAATTTAGATGTTATTATTTTATTTTATTTTGAATCTTACCCTTTTTTTTATTTAATCTCAACTCTTTCATGATTTGCAATTAGTTGATTTTTTTTATTAAAAAAACACATGATTTGCAATATTTAATCCAATAGACCATTGTTGGACACAAAATAGTATGTTACGAAAGAGCTGGGCCAGGGAATGATCGTATGCATCGGCTACACACCTTGTCATTCCTGGCCCAGCTCTTTCCCTGCATGGCGGCAAGCCTCTTCTTCGCTGATTTCTTCTCTTGGTACACCTTGCTGTCTGGATTTTTGGGCAACATCTTTCTCAACTGTTTTTCTTGTATGAAATTATTATCTCAACCTTTCCTCGTATGTTTTCCTTGTATGAATCGGATTTTCCTCGTATTATTTTTATCTTTTTTAGGAAAGAATCGGGAACGTTTACTTGTAATTGTAATGGTAAAGCCTGTTGCTCAATCATGCTCAAACCATTATTCCAAAAACTGCTTCTGTAGCTGACTTCATTAATAACAAGACTCTTTTTCTACCCTTCATATCACCATGGCTTCCATCTAATGTCCTGAATTTTTTGCAGGAAACTACCATACTGTAACACAGAGAAGACTTACTCATATGGAAACCTGAGCTCAGGGGAAAGTTTTCTTTCAAATCATCATATAGGATGCTCAGACAACACAGAGGTACATCCCAATCAATCTCAAAATTATGGAATAAAAGAATCTCAAAGAAGATATCTATCTTTATGTGGAGGGTCTTTAACTCATTACTGCCTTTTGATAATGTATTCATACACTATGGTTTCCAAATTGCATCTAAGTGTTGTTTCTGTAATATTGTTGATTCCATTGATCATTATTTCAATGAGTGTCATATATCTGTTCAAACTTGGAAACATGCTCTGTGCCTAGTTGGTATTGTAGATCAAACTTTCCCTGACATATGGGCCAGGCTAGGTTATTATTTGTCATACACTGGTTTTACAGCACTGCAATCCACTCTAACTCAGAATAAAACCTCATATATTTGCTGGAGTTTATGAAAGGCAAGGAATAAGATGCTCTTTGAAAATGTTAAACCAAATGCCAACTTTTTTATTGAATGAAATCAAAGAGTTGATATTTTATTCCTTTATTACTAAACCAGTTTACATTGACAAACAATTTGACATTGATACGTACTCCAACAATCTGATACCTTTATGCACCAGACCCCCAAAGGCAAGAATCATCCTTGTTAAGTGGAAAAAACCAACACATGGTTTTAAAATAAATGTAGATGCCTCCTGGTCAAATGATAAAGCTGGTATTGCCTGCATAATTAGGAACATATTTGGAGTGTTTGTGACTGCTTCTTGTGTGTTTCACTGATACTTCCTCTCCACTGGAAGCTGAGCTCAAAGCAATAAAGCATGGAATCCTGTATGGTAAATCTATAAGATTACATAGTTTTATTATTAAATCAGATTGCCTGGTTGGTATTTCCATGATTTTAAATCCAATTACTGCTCACTGGAAAATTTTCAACGTATCAGATGAAATAAATAGGCTCTTAGTTGATATACATTTACATCATGTTCTTAGAGAGGCCAATACAGTTGTTGATGCTCTAGCAAAACACTCTTTCCAAAACTCCATCTCTTCTGTTTTGTCCACTCTCCCTCCATATATCAAAGCCCTTACAGATATGGATCTTAAAGAGGTCCCAAACCTGAGAATAATGGATCAGAATAGATACTGCTGATTTGTTGCTCTTATGACAGGTACACCACAGGAGGCCAGCAATGCAAAGGTGCTCCACTGATCAGATTCATAAGAGAATGCATATGGAGATCCAAACTGCAGAGGATAAGGTGCTCCATACCAAACTGCACTACAATGGAGTCCAATTACAGATGAAGTTCTTTGGAGTTTTTAAGATGGGGAATAAAATAATCCATAGGTTGACTTGTGTCTCACTGTGTCTCACTTTGATTCACTAACAAGCAAGTGGATTAATTTTCTCCCTAGCTTAACTCCCTCCCTGTTTCTACTACATAATGAGTTATCCTCCTAACTCATTCTTTTTTTTGGCATTTTTTGGCCTTGTGTAGTTACTTTCTACACATATACAGCTCTTTGCAAGTTGTTATCTAAGCCTCTATGGCTAGTATAGGTTTTTTAGTTGTTGCTTTTTTTTCCTTTGTAACTATACTCTTGTAACCTTTTATTTTTCTTTTAAAAGGTTTGGGGAAATCAATATACACCCCCACCTACGGTGGTTCACCTTAAAAAAAATGGTAAAACCTGTTGCTACAGTTTTTTTCGAAAATAGAAAATTTTCCTTAACTTATAAATTTCCAAAATCTCGCTTTTCTTTCTAATCTATATAGAGAAAAAAAAAGTCTCTCATTAAATCTCTATAATACAGAAAATATAGAGAATTTATTAGATTTGAAAGAAGTTCAAAATCACTAAAAGTTGTAAAAATCTCTATTAATTCTATACAAAATGCTAGTTCTTTACCGTTTCTATTGTGACAAGAGTTTGAAAATACATTCCGTGAACAGTTATGTTTCTGAATATTTCTCTGTTTTCATGACGAAATGTCCAATTTCTTTTTTGTTTCTAGGATCATCTAAGCCATTAAGAAAATTATTCAGTACTTTCCATTCATCTACGACTTGATGAATCAACTGGGCTAGGTCAGTTGTTCGAAACTCCCACAATTCACGCAATTCTCCCTGACTCCTGGGTTAAATCTCCAGTACTCAATTCCAGAGGCGGAGCTGCATCGACGATGTCAAAAGCAGTGAAACATCAACGGTGTAAGTGAGATCTTCACTGGTGAAGACCTCGTCCATTCGAAATACGAGTTCAGTAATTTAGAATAGGTTAGATTAGAATAGAATAAGATTCTTGTATCACATTCGATCGTCGTAGTGTTACCTTAAAAATAAAAAAAACTACAACTTGATGATATTTTACAGCAAGTTCTAGGAGGAAGATGTAAGTTCATTTGCTGGGAGGTCATAATATAGTGAGACTCTAAAGATTCGGTTAATCTCAGTTGAACCTCTTAGAATGATACTCCATATTGACCAAGAAATAGTGAAACCGAATATGACAAAACCAAATATTGAAATGTTCATTTCAACAGTTGTTCCTTTATTATTATAGCTATAATTGTTTGTAATAGTCATTCATGTTAGCCGTTTTATGTAGTACTAGTGGTGAAATATGGGCTGCCCACCCCATAATTTTTAAAAATTACGAAATCTACTCCTAAATTTTTTTAAATTATATTTTGTGCCTATAATATTTTATATATTTTATTATGGCCCCTTTGAATTTTATTTTCTGGATCCGTCAGACCGTCACTGTGCAGTGCAAATCCAGTAAACGGATGTAATGCCCAAAAATTACTAATGAATGTGGAACCACTCGTTTACAAAAAAGAAAAAAATAGAGGGAGAGAGAGACATTAAACAGTACGAATATTTATGTTACACTAAAGTAAAAGATTGAACATTAATACTTTAGTTTTCCTCCACTGTTTGCATAATGGCTCCAACCAAAATCCAAAGTTTTTAGGCTTATCATTTTCAAGAGATTATAAGGGATTTTGATATTATTCTGGAGCCCCAAAACAAGTGTATGTAAAAACGGCAAATCAACTATGGATGATGGTAGTTCTTCCAAGTGGCAATTAGTCAGAACAAAAGCCCTGAGGTTGTGGCCAAACCATTTTCATTTTGACATCTTCACCATGACGGATAAACAGCGTCCGTGCTTGATAATTACCATCTTGTTGATTAGCAGTGTTAATCATATCAGCAACATTTACTGCATCATGAACATGAACGATCAGTCTGTGAGCTGAAAAGTCTAAAAATGGATGATTCGCATAGATGACTTTGTGGAACTCTTCTTCTTTGCACTTCTCCAAGCAAAAGTCCCTCATTACATCGTGAAGGGTACAAGAAACATATATTCGAAATGGAGTGGCATGCCATTTCAATTGGACCATACACTTACAACCTAATTCAATCATGTATCTTTCTGCAACTTCCTCCATGGTTTCTCCATTTCTTTGATGCTTTGCGGAAACCATTCCTTCCATAATCCACCACATATATAAGTAGTCAGTTCTTATACATTCATCCTCATTAAAACTTCCAAGGCTCATAAAGCATAGTTTCAAAACATATGGCAATTCATTGTAACTCAAGGACAAAACGTGTTTTAGTGATCCTGCTCTCGACTCTCCACCATTTACTATCTTGTTAAGATATGGAATTACATCTCTGTTAAACATTTCCCAACTTGCTGAAGAACTCTTATCCTTAAGAATTCCACCCACTAAAGATATGGCTAAAGGTAGACCTCCACACTTGGATACTAATCTTAACCCAACCTCTTTAAAACATGGGTCAGTCTCCAAATCTGAAAGTAGATGTCATAATACCATCATTAGGAGCATGTGGAGATATTATTCTATAATTTAATGTATTATTTAATAAGTTTATGCATGGGGATTGAAAAAATATTAATATGTATTTTAGGCTTAGGATCTCGCATGAGATGATTTTTAGGGTCGTCAATGTTTTGGGTCACCGGAGTTGAGATTGAGGGGTTGCCGGATGTGGGTTAAGGGTTTCCGGAGTTTGGGTCGTCAAAGGTGAGGTTCGGGTCACCGACGTTCAGGTTAGGGTCACCATATGTGAGGTTTGGGTCATCAAAGCTGGATGGCATAGGTCTCCACCAGATCCTCAATTCTGTAAGAGAGACTCCTGACTTCCCTCATGCAGTTGCGAACGCTTTTGCTCTCGTGTTGCTTGGTATCTGCATCTCTGAGCAAACACTGTGATGTGTTGATATTTGTTGTGTTTTTCTGAGTAATATTATGGCTGATTTCTATGGATTTTAGTACTTATGGATTGTATTTGATGCTCAGATTACACATATACCTGGAGATGAACACTTGGAGCAAGAAGTCCTGTTTTGGAGCTGGTTTTAAGCTATTTGGAGCCGAAGGACACTATTCCAGTTGAGCCTTATCCCGGAATAATCCTCCATGTGGCAGAGTTGTGTTTCGTTTACGATTCCTAAGTTGCTCCATGGAAATGACCCGGCTGAGGTGAAGCTGATGAAAGGGGGTCATTATACTCTTTTTTCCCGAGAGGGTTTTTAATGAGGTAATGGTCTGATCCCTCATCTAGGGAGTTGATGAAGCTGCTGTCCATTAAAGAAGGCTAATTTCAGCCAAAATAATTGGGCCAAAAAGAAGAATTTCAGCCCAAGAAGAAAAAGTTGGCGGCCAAGGCAAGAATGAAATAAATCCGTTTCTGCACAGGATTCAGTCTCAAAGAAAGCTGCCGCCAGAATATTTGCTTGACAAGAATTCTACCTCTTCCAAAATTAGTGAGGATTTGATTGATTTTCCTAGAATAAAGGGGAATTCTTTTGGGGAATAGAATATATATAGGATAATTCCGTAGGAGTTAAAGGAGACTTTTTTGCATCGCAGAATAGTTCCCCGTAGCTTTTCTTCTGGCCAGAACTCAGAAACTTATGACAGCAGCTCGATTTATTCAGTAATTCATCATTGGTATTTTCTTCTTTGATTCTTCTCATTGTTATTATGTTTAATTTATTCTTATTTGATTTTGTGTTTAATTCAGTCATGAGTAGCTAAATTTAATTTAATCGGCTTAGGTTAATTAAGTGGTTCATGAATTGAGATACTGTTGCATGAAACTTGATCTTGTGAGTTTTTGATTGTTCATGTTCTTCATCTATGCTTGCTAGTTTAGGGTTGATCACCCTAAATTCTGTTAGGCTAGTGCTAAATAAGTAGCGAAAATCTTGTGAAAAACAGATAACGCTTAAGACTGTAATAACAAGATAATGAACAATTGGGTAGATGATATTTGCATGCGAATACGTGCTTGATTATCTGTTTCAGGTTTCCCTAGCTTTAATACGATTAAAGTGTGTATCTGGGTGTGCGAATACTGCCTAGGGGTACTTTAATTAGGGTCTAGCGAATAAAGCAAATACTAGTTCGCTAGCGATAAATTAAGGGGGAATTTAGAGGGTTTAGCGAATACTTGCTCTCTTATAACTGGATGATTCATAGGATTTAGTGGAATATAGGTAGTTGATCAAGGATTGAACCAACTGATTAATTTAAGCCGATTGCTTTCTTAATATATAAACTTTCGTGATTTCATTCTCTTTCTTGCATTCATTATTCTGAATTTTTAGGATTATAATTTACAAGTTTTTCATAGCTATAAAACAAAACAAAATCAAAGTTTAAGGCGTGATTGCTAAATCAAAATTGTTTGGTAGGTTGAATTGATAGAAATTGCACTGTTCCTCGTGGGATCGAATCTGCTTACGACTATACTAATCTTTGTGTTGAGTTTGCAGAATATTTTGTGTGGTAAAACGACGTCCACCAAATTGGCGCCGCTGCCGGGGAGCGGTTTGTTAATTTCTGTTATATTTATTTTTCCTACTGATTGTGTGTTAGTGCTGGTTTATGACCAGATCTGAGAGCACAGAACTGTTATTTGTTCCTGAGATTGAAAGGCAAGCTAGGTTGAATCGGAAGTTAGCCAAGGAACAGGAGTTACAATCTGCCGCAGACGCTCTGTTTGGCCAAACGGAGGTTGTTTCTGGAGCTGAATTTGAAGCTGAGTCCGAATCTGCATCTTCTGAATCCGAAATGGGTGACCAACGCATTGATCCGAATGCCAACAATCCGTACATGTGGGAGCTCACAGGTCACAGTGATGAGGATCCCCCAACTCCCATTCAACTGCCTGCGACAGCTGGTCCAATTGAAATCAAGCTGGCGTTGCTTAATGTGCTTCCTAAGTTTCAGGGGAGAAGCACTGAAGATCCTTACAATTTCTTGAACGAATTTATCAAGATTTGTAAGGTGCAGAAGAGGCCAACAAACGTGACGGAGGAGCAATTCAAGCTGGTGGCATTCCCATTCAGCATGACTGGAGCAGCAAATCAGTGGTTTTCGAGCTTGCCGCCAAATTCCATCACCACATGGAATGCCCTGAAGAAGCTGTTTTTGGAGTACTACTTCCCATCCACCAAAACAGAGGCGTTGAAAAAGGATATCTCGAGTGTGAAGCAAGAATATGACGAGCCTCTTAGTGCCTTTTGGCTGAGATTTAAGCGTTTGGTGGATAGTTGCCCGAATCACCGATTTCCAGAGGGGCAGCTACTTCAGTACTTTTATGGAGGATTAACGGCAGTAAACAAGGATTTGCTCAATACAGCGAGCAATGGAGGATTTTCCGATATCAGAGTTAATGATGCTAAGGAGATTGTGAAGAAGTTGATCAACTCCAAGAAGGAATATGATACCGAGGAAGTAAGGATCTTGAAGAAGGTAGCACAAGCAGAACCCTCCAATCAAGACGAATTCAAAGATATGATGAATAGGATGGAAAGGTTACTGTCAAAGGTGGTGGATAAAGTTGCAGTTGCAAACAATGTTATGGATGAACAAGTGAATGCCATGGGGAATTGGAACGAGAGGCAACCAATGAGGGATCCTTATTCATCCACTTACAATCCAGGGTGGAGAGATCATCCCAACCTTCGATGGAGAGATCCACCTCAACAACCTCAACAACCTTACGTTCCGCAAAATCAAGGAACTCAACCTCGGTACCCCCAAAATCAGCCACCACCTCAAGCAAAATCTAGTGACGATAAACTAGATGTGATCATGAGTATGCTTCAGGAACAGAAGAATAGCAATAAGAAGGCGGAGGCAACCGTAGAGGAGCATACCCGACAAATAGCCCAGTTAGCGAACTCGATGAACGAGCTCCGAATGAAGCAACCAGGGCTTCCCTCTCAAGTTCAATTGAATCCAAGGGAGACAATCAACATGGTGACTCTGAGAAGTGGAAAGGAGCTCGAGCCACTGCCCCCTAAACCCGCAGCTAAAGGTGCAAAGACGCAGCAGAACCAACCTGCCACAGACCCCTATTTGGCCAAACAGAGCCCGGCGACAGAAGCCGAAGATGAGAACAAAGGTAATTTCAATCAGACCAGGGAGGTAAGTGAAAAACCAAGTTTGAACGATCCCACTATCAAAATCCTTCCACCTTTTCCTTGTAGGTTGGCTAAAAGAAAAATTGATTCACTTGATTTTCTCTCTATCTTTGGAAACATGGAAATTAATCTCCCCTTCTTGCAGGCTATAAGGATTCCTCCTATTAGCAAATTCTTGAAGGATTTTATTGCAGGAAAACCGAAGGATTCAAGCAAAATCATCATGGGTGAGTCCGTCTCTGCGGTGATACAAAAGAAGTTACCACCCAAGTGCAAGGATCCTGGTATGTTTGCATTGCCTTGTTCTATAGGTGATATGAAAATTGATTCTGCAATGTGTGATTTAGGAGCTTCTGTGAATGTGATGCCATTGTCTGTGTATAAATCTTTAAAGGGAGTTAAAATGGTAGGAACTAATACTGTACTCCATTTGGCTGATAAATCCTGTGTGCATCCTGAAGGTATTTTGGAGAATGTGCTAGTTAAAATTCATGATTTCGTTTACCCAGCTGATTTTTATGTAGTGAATATGCATACAAAAGGTAATAAAACTACAGGGGTATTGTTAGGCCGTCCTTTCTTAAGAACGTCTAATGCGACAATTAGTGTTGGAAAAGGCACAATCTCTTTAGATTATTTTGGAGAAGAATTAACAATTAAAATGGATGAAACTGTTGAACAGTCCATGAATTCTAAAGATGTGAGTGCCATTGCTACTAACCCTTTAGTCCAAGATTATCTTGAGACCCAAATTGTGCAGGACAATATGGAAATTATAAGTCCTACAAGTCCATCAGAGATGCATGTTCAGGGAGTGAACAAAGTAGAGATACAAGAACCGAGATACTCTATGAACCTGCAAGAAGAAGTGTACAGTACTGATATCAACCTCTGTTTGGCCAAACAAAGGTCGCCAGAAGAGGTGAAGCCTCAGAATTCGGAGTGGAGTTCACTGTCCCTCAATCCAGAGTACGGCTGTAATGAGACACTTTCCGTGGATTACAATCCTCCTTGGGATATGCAAATATCCAAGTGTGAGGAAGAGAAGATGTACCAGCTTGAAGAATACAATGAGATCCATTGGAATACATTTGATCAAGCCATGTGGTACAAGGATAGAGGAGGGATGTTTCCTCAACATCGCCATTGATCGCATCGGAAAGTCTAGCCGAAGACTATAAACAAAGGCGCTACTGGGAGGCAACCCAGATTTTTCTTTTCGTTTTTCTTGATTTGTTCTTGATTTCATAAAAAAAAAAAAAAAAAAAAAAAAAATTATAGAGTATTTAATTTGTTTTTATTGTGCAGGGATTAGGAATGGCGAGATCAATCCTGGGGCCATTTTGTAAAGCTTAAAAGACTTGGTGTTTTCTGTGGAAAGTTTGGGGATTTATATACGGGGAAGATGGAGAGTGAAGGACTGAACTGCAATTAAAGGAAGTAAATCCTTTAATCCCTTCGATTTCCCACGATTTCCCCCAAATCATCAGAATCCAGAACCTCCCCCTCTCCACAGTACACCACCGCCGTCCAAGACCACTACGCCGCCTCATCCCATTGCCGGAATCATCCTCACCACTGGTCACCGGCGCGACAACCACGGGGAACTCACCTTCATCGTCCTCCTTCAATTCTGAGGAGATGGAGACCGCGGGCAGCAAGCGAAGAAGCACCTTCTGAATAATCGGCGCCGGCGTTGCTGATTGCCGACTTTCTATGCCGATTCCAGGCCACCATTCACCGTTCCAGCTACCGCACCGTCGCCGCTCTATGCCACTTCGAGGCAACCAGAATACAACATGCAATAAGCTGGAGCAGCCCTCCCTCCCTGAGTTTCCCTAATCCCTTCTCCTGTTTTTTTTTTTTTTTTTTTCCATTCTTTTATTTTCTGTACAATTTTATTAGGTTCTTCTTGCTTTTAAACTAAGCTTGCTTGAGGGCAAGCAAGGTTTAAGTGTGAGGAGATTTAGATGTATATATTTGTGTGTTTTGAGTGCTGTTTTGTGTGTTTAATGAGTCTTAAAATTTCTGAAAAATCAAAAAAATATGTGTGTTTTTGTGTGTAGAGTCGGTCAAATTTTCAGCATGATAGTTAGTAAGGGAATTGGGTGTTGATATGGATTACCCTTGCCGGTAAAAGAATCATATTAGCAAACTTTTGTTGCTTGATATCCCCTTTGAAATGCTTAATGATAAAACCTTGAAATTAATCTGAACTTGGTTAAATGATACTGGGATGACGAACAAGACTTGCATGAAAAAGCCAAGTAAAATGTGAGGATCAGAGCCTAGAGTAGAGCACTCTCTACATCAATCTTTCTTTCTGAGTGGTGTGGTAGCTAAGGTCGATGCATGATAGGTTAAAGGAAGGCAAAATTAGGATAAGCCACACATCGTATATAGCCTACCCTTTTATATCCCCTAGTTAGCCCCGCTGAGCCTGACCTTTTCTTTGATTACCCACTGATATGAAACCCTTTAGCCTTGTTGTTTATCCTGTTCTTCACCCCATGCATGTATGCTTTTGAACTTAAAATTCAGCTCTTGATGGTCGTGAATTTGATTTCGAGTGCCCTGTTTCCATTAGAAAAAAAAAAAAAAAATAGTCTTTATGACTTATTTGTTCTATGGCATTGTAGTTGTAATTTGAGCATGTATTCTGTAATTTCGGGTCTGGACAAAGAAAAAAAAAAAAGAAAAAAAAACAGAAAAGAAAAGAAAAGGGTGTTGTTTGCCCAAGAAAAAAAAAAGTTTGAAAAAAAAAAAAAAAAAAAAAGAAGTCCAGATCCTGAATAGTGTTTGATCAGTCCAGATTTTGTCTTGTAAATAATAATATGTCTTTGCTGGAATTTTTCTCCTAATTGTTCTTGAGCATATGTGCATGATTTGTGTAAACTTAGAGCCCCTAAGGTCTAACCAACATTACAACCCCCAGCCCCGTTACAACCCTTAAAGACCTTCTTGGCTTGTTATGTATTGACTGAGGCTACCGCATGAATATTATTGAGTGAATGTCCCTTCATCATGTGTGCTGAGTGAAAACCGTGAGAAATTTGTGCTTGTTTCCTTTTGATCAGTTGATAACCAGATAAAGAGCAATGTAGGGGGGATTGATTTGAGTACTAAAGGGGGATGATACCAACATTTGTTTGTGAATTGAAACTTGAACTTGGCAAGGAGACATTTGTTGATGAACCGATGAAATGAACACTTGAAATGCTGGATTGTTTGACCAAAGTTTGTGTGTAGTGTGTTTAAGTTTTTAGTTGTCAGGTTTTTGTTTGGTTTGCTTGTTCCTTTTATTCCTTTCTTTTTATTTTTCTGGTTTGAGTTAGAGGAGTAAATGTGCATGAATGCTCTTGTGAAATAAGTTCATATCATACTTGAGGGCAAGCATGAATCAAGTGTGAGGATATTTGATGTGTTGATATTTGTTGTGTTTTTCTGAGTAATATTATGGCTGATTTCTATGGATTTTAGTACTTATGGATTGTATTTGATGCTCAGATTACACATATACCTGGAGATGAACACTTGGAGCAAGAAGTCCTGTTTTGGAGCTGGTTTTAAGCTATTTGGAGCCGAAGGACACTATTCCAGTTGAGCCTTATCCCGGAATAATCCTCCATGTGGCAGAGTTGTGTTTCGTTTACGATTCCTAAGTTGCTCCATGGAAATGACCCGGCTGAGGTGAAGCTGATGAAAGGGGGTCATTATACTCTTTTTTCCCGAGAGGGTTTTTAATGAGGTAATGGTCTGATCCCTCATCTAGGGAGTTGATGAAGCTGCTGTCCATTAAAGAAGGCTAATTTCAGCCAAAATAATTGGGCCAAAAAGAAGAATTTCAGCCCAAGAAGAAAAAGTTGGCGGCCAAGGCAAGAATGAAATAAATCCGTTTCTACACAGGATTCAGTCTCAAAGAAAGCTGCCGCCAGAATATTTGCTTGACAAGAATTCTACCTCTTCCAAAATTAGTGAGGATTTGATTGATTTTCCTAGAATAAAGGGGAATTCTTTTGGGGAATAGAATATATATAGGATAATTCCGTAGGAGTTAAAGGAGACTTTTTTGCATCGCAGAATTAGTTCCCCGTAGCTTTTCTTCTGGCCAGAACTCAGAAACTTATGACAGCAGCTCGATTTATTCAGTAATTCATCATTGGTATTTTCTTCTTTGATTCTTCTCATTGTTATTATGTTTAATTTATTCTTATTTGATTTTGTGTTTAATTCAGTCATGAGTAGCTAAATTTAATTTAATCGGCTTAGGTTAATTAAGTGGTTCATGAATTGAGATACTGTTGCATGAAACTTGATCTTGTGAGTTTTTGATTGTTCATGTTCTTCATCTATGCTTGCTAGTTTAGGATTGATCACCCTAAATTCTGTTAGGCTAGTGCTAAATAAGTAGCGAAAATCTTGTGAAAAACAGATAACGCTTAAGACTGTAATAACAAGATAATGAACAATTGGGTAGATGATATTTGCATGCGAATACGTGCTTGATTATCTGTTTCAGGTTTCCCTAGCTTTAATACGATTAAAGTGTGTATCTGGGTGTGCGAATACTGCCTAGGGGTACTTTAATTAGGGTCTAGCGAATAAAGCAAATACTAGTTCGCTAGCGATAAATTAAGGGGGAATTTAGAGGGTTTAGCGAATACTTGCTCTCTTATAACTGGATGATTCATAGGATTTAGTGGAATATAGGTAGTTGATCAAGGATTGAACCAACTGATTAATTTAAGCCGATTGCTTTCTTAATATATAAACTTTCGTGATTTCATTCTCTTTCTTGCATTCATTATTCTGAATTTTTAGGATTATAATTTACAAGTTTTTCATAGCTATAAAACAAAACAAAATCAAAGTTTAAGGCGTGATTGCTAAATCAAAATTGTTTGGTAGGTTGAATTGATAGAAATTGCACTGTTCCTCGTGGGATCGAATCTGCTTACGACTATACTAATCTTTGTGTTGAGTTTGCAGAATATTTTGTGTGGTAAAACGACGTCCACCACACTGCATCTGCCTCAGCTCAGAGCACAGATCTTCAACTTCAGCAGAGACTCCGGCCAGCAACGTTGCTTCTTTATTGAGGTTAGAGAAGAAAATAGAATAGTCATATTGTTATATTAAGAATATAGAATAGAATATAGAATATATATATTTTCCTATTATACTTTGTATTGTATTGCATCTATCCCACATCGGAAGATGGAAGGATAGAGGCTCCCATGTATCCCTATAAATATTGTAATTATTCTCTTGGATGAATTGTCTTTTGATGATAATACGAAGTGCCAATGTAAATACTATTATCAACCTTATTTTATATTTTATCATTCTTCCACCAACAAACGAGACACAGTTTCCAGTACCACCGACACAACTGCTTCGGCCATTTTCAGATACAGAGTTTGGATTCAAGAACTAATATGATCGAGTAGTATTTATTTTTTCTACAGATCTTTCTGATCACATGAGTAATTTTGTTTGTTTCTGTATTTCATGCCCCATGTGAACGACAAAGCTTTGACAGATCTAAACTCAATTGCAAGTTGTGGTATACTTTTCTCCTATGAAAAGTCTAACTCTTGGTCTTGGTTTTGGTCTTCCTGCTTTGTACAATATTCAATAATGTTCATATAAATTTTCATTACCTCCGACACCATTTCTATATTATTTTGAGTTGGACTCTTATTTTTGACAAATTATGGGTTGAAGAATTTAACGAGAGTTTGACCCCTTATTTTTGGCAAATACATTGTAAATTTAGTCCTTTATTTTAGATTAAAAAGTTTCATTTGGCCCTACTTTGGTTGGCCGAATTATGAATTCTGGTCCCAACTTTAAAAAGTACAGTTTTCTAGCCTTAATTCTTAAAATTCAAGATTTTTTGTCCTTTTAGACGAAACTGCTTATATTTAATTTTGTTTTTTTCCGCAAGTGTGGTGA
Organism: Cruciata laevipes; assembly: GCA_963678965.1. Lineage (NCBI taxonomy): Eukaryota > Viridiplantae > Streptophyta > Magnoliopsida > Gentianales > Rubiaceae > Cruciata > Cruciata laevipes. The sequence goes on from OY787635.1 coordinate 20,287,719, forward strand.
GTTTTTATTGTTATGATAACATCTTTTTATCCTTACCACGTAGTGTTGGCTGTATAAAAGGAAAAAACGGTCCGATTTTGAATGTTAGGGTTAGTAAATTACAGTTTTCAAAGTTGGGGCCAAAAATTCATAATTCGACCAAAATAGAAGATAAATGAAACTATTCCGTATTAATAGAGTTTTTTTTCTTCTCTCCTCAAATTTCTATTACAGAGATGTGAAAATGTTGTCAAAAATCTCCAAACACCAAACCAAACTTGTATAGAATCTCTATTGAGTTGAGTGAGTTGGACACCTTATCAAATTATGTGTTGGATAATTTGATGAAAATTTGACCCTGACCCATATTTGATCTAGAGAAAGGCTCATACAGATCCATAAACAGACTTAAGAAAACCAGATCTTCGAAGATAAGATTGAAGCTGAGGAGGCCTGTCAAAGGAAACTGAAGCCACATGCTGCACTTTGTGATAATCAACACCTCCTTCACCATTTCCACATCTGTTGCAGAATTTCTCCGGCATGTCGTAAACTTCCATACGCCTGAGACTCGTAACGAATCTCAATCCATCAGGAACCATTTCCATCTTCGGACAGCTCATGATCACCAAAGAACATAGGTTAGGCATGGAACCATTTTCCACCCTCCAACATTGCAGATTAGGTAACCTGAAAAGCCGAAGTGTTCGCAGTTGAGGAAAACCCCATGCATGGAATATCATGTCTTTTCCGACGTAAGACTCAGGTTCTAACAGGAGAAACCTTAATTTGGGGAGCATTTCAAGTGTTTCAATAGGATCTTCTTCAATGTGGTTTCCTCGCAAACTTAACGCTTCGAGGTTTTGTAGCAAGTTAGGCTCATACCTTGGGAACTTATTCATCTTCACTAGTGGTCTAGTTTATGACATAGAAGAATCCTGGTTAGGAGAACATGGCCTTCATCCAAGGCAGCGAAAATCATGCGAAGAGCTATGGCCTTTAGTTTATGCGCCTTGCGAGTTGCTGTCAACGTAATCAATGATCACACGAAGGCTATTATAATCGAATAGCCTTGCCACAACAATCTGCAGATTGGGAAGATGAATAATGTCAGAAACTTCATCAGTCCTGCTGTCAATTCCAGAAAGTAACTCAAGCTCATTCAAACCATGGAACCTCAATCTTCTCCTATGATGTTTATCAGTGTATCTGTCATTGCAAAAGAGATACAAGTTCTTAAGCCTTTTCATATTGCATAAAAAATTTGGCACTTTTATCTTGTTGTTTATATGCAAATGAAGGCTATGCAAAAATGAAGGAGGGTTTTAGTTTTGCTCCCCAAAATTTTCTTCCCAAATCCCTTTTTAACCATATGGCAAAAAATGCAAGAATTTGTGGATTGGTATACAATCTTCGCCGGTACTCTACCGAGTGGCTCCGCCGCATCTAAGATGAAGGTGACTGGCAGTTCCACTCCGACTGGTGGGGATCGGCGACGGATCAAATGCTCCCACAGTTTTCCGGGCAGTTTCCGATCAGGGAAACGGCATCGTTTCTGTCCGAGCTCACCCTTCCTCCAGACCAGTTCAGTCTTCTTTCCCTGCCCTTTTTTAGTATTTTAATTTAAGGTTTACATCAGAAACCAGTTTGATGGTTAATTTCTTTGATTACCTGTGATCAAAAGTTACATAAAGTTCATATTTTGAAGACGATAACTTGGCATGATTTTGTAATTCATGTTGTTAATTACTTCGATTTGTCAAATTTCAACCGATTAAATAGTAAAACTTAACAAATGTGCGTTGTAGAAAATGAAGAAGTTGTGGAGTTACTGAGGTCTTTAGGATTTGGTGCAGGAGAAATTACTCTGGCATGGGGCGGAGGAATGGCTTCAGCGCAGATATGCTGAGATAAGCCCTAATCTGCGAAAACAATTCGGGATTCTTGGTTATCAATGGCGGACTCTTCATTTTAATGAGCATACCCAGCAGCAGCCTCGTTGTCTTGCTGTTCCATGTAAATCCCTCTTGTCGTTGCTTCCTGAAAGCTTTTATCTGAACTAAATATGGTGTTTTAAATAGGGTGGAATGTTACTGTTTTTTCTGCTAATGGCTGCTTATAACTGCTGTTTATTCAAGTTTGCCTCTTGAAAACAATCAACATTTGCATTATCGATTATAGATATCTTGAGTCAATTGTTTTCCTTTCCTTTGTCTCCTGATTTCTGTTAGAAGACTCTTGTTGCCTATGAATGGGCAAGGTTCTTTGTTGCTCTTTGTTACTGTTTCATTTTTTCTGCTGGTTTAACCACGTCTGTTATTGGTTTCATGTTGAGAAATTGCTCTGAAGTTACTTAAACTTTCGTTGCAGATGTGAAGAGCATGATATCAGCAGGGTTGGTGGTGGACGTCATTTTACCACACAAAATATTCTGCAAACTCAACACAAAGATTAGTATAGTCGTAAGCAGATTCGATCCCACGAGGAACAGTGCAATTTCTATCAATTCAACCTACCAAACAATTTTGATTTAGCAATCACGCCTTAAACTTTGATTTGGTTTTGTTTTATAGCTATGAAAAACTTGTAAATTATAATCCTAAAAATTCAGAATAATGAATGCAAGAAAGAGAATGAAATCACGAAAGTTTATATATTAAGAAAGCAATCGGCTTAAATTAATCAGTTGGTTCAATCCTTGATCAACTACCTATATTCCACTAAATCCTATGAATCATCCAGTTATAAGAGAGCAAGTATTCGCTAAACCCTCTAAATTCCCCCTTAATTTATCGCTAGCGAACTAGTATTTGCTTTATTCGCTAGACCCTAATTAAAGTACCCCTAGGCAGTATTCGCACACCCAGATACACACTTTAATCGTATTAAAGCTAGGGAAACCTGAAACAGATAATCAAGCACGTATTCGCATGCAAATATCATCTACCCAATTGTTCATTATCTTGTTATTACAGTCTTAAGCGTTATCTGTTTTTCACAAGATTTTCGCTACTTATTTAGCACTAGCCTAACAGAATTTAGGGTGATCAATCCTAAACTAGCAAGCATAGATGAAGAACATGAACAATCAAAAACTCACAAGATCAAGTTTCATGCAACAGTATCTCAATTCATGAACCACTTAATTAACCTAAGCCGATTAAATTAAATTTAGCTACTCATGACTGAATTAAACACAAAATCAAATAAGAATAAATTAAACATAATAACAATGAGAAGAATCAAAGAAGAAAATACCAATGATGAATTACTGAATAAATCGAGCTGCTGTCATAAGTTTCTGAGTTCTGGCCAGAAGAAAAGCTACGGGGGACTAATTCTGCGATGCAAAAAGTCTCCTTTAACTCCTACGGAATTATCCTATATATATTCTATTCCCCAAAAGAATTCCCCTTTATTCTAGGAAAATCAATCAAATCCTCACTAATTTTGGAAGAGGTAGAATTCTTGTCAAGCAAATATTCTGGCGGCAGCTTTCTTTGAGACTGAATCCTGTGCAGAAACGGATTTATTTCATTCTTGCCTTGGCCGCCAACTTTTTCTTCTTGGGCTGAAATTCTTCTTTTTGGCCCAATTATTTTGGCTGAAATTAGCCTTCTTTAATGGACAGCAGCTTCATCAACTCCCTAGATGAGGGATCAGACCATTACCTCATTAAAAACCCTCTCGGGAAAAAAGAGTATAATGACCCCCTTTCATCAGCTTCACCTCAGCCGGGTCATTTCCATGGAGCAACTTAGGAATCGTAAACGAAACACAACTCTGCCACATGGAGGATTATTCCGGGATAAGGCTCAACTGGAATAGTGTCCTTCGGCTCCAAATAGCTTAAAATCAGCTCCAAAACAGGACTTCTTGCTCCAAGTGTTCATCTCCAGGTATATGTGTAATCTGAGCATCAAATACAATCCATAAGTACTAAAATCCATAGAAATCAGCCATAATATTACTCAGAAAAACACAACAAATATCAACACATCAAATATCCTCACACTTGATTCATGCTTGCCCTCAAGTATGATATGAACTTATTTCACAAGAGCATTCATGCACATTTACTCCTCTAACTCAAACCAGAAAAATAAAAAGAAAGGAATAAAAGGAACAAGCAAACCAAACAAAAACCTGACAACTAAAAACTTAAACACACTACACACAAACTTTGGTCAAACAATCCAGCATTTCAAGTGTTCATTTCATCGGTTCATCAACAAATGTCTCCTTGCCAAGTTCAAGTTTCAATTCACAAACAAATGTTGGTATCATCCCCCTTTAGTACTCAAATCAATCCCCCCTACATTGCTCTTTATCTGGTTATCAACTGATCAAAAGGAAACAAGCACAAATTTCTCACGGTTTTCACTCAGCACACATGATGAAGGGACATTCACTCAATAATTTTCATGCGGTAGCCTCAGTCAATACATAACAAGCCAAGAAGGTCTTTAAGGGTTGTAACGGGGCTGGGGGTTGTAATGTTGGTTAGACCCTAGGGGCTCTAAGTTTACACAAATCATGCACATATGCTCAAGAACAATTAGGAGAAAAATTCCAGCAAAGACATATTATTTACAAGACAAAATCTGGACTGATCAAACACTATTCAGGATCTGGACTTCTTTTTTTTTTTTTTTTTTTTTTTTTTTCAGAATATATTTTTTTCCTTTTTTTTTTTCAAACTTTTTTTTCTTGGGCAAACAACACCCTTTTCTTTTCTTTTCTGTTTTTTTTCTTTTTTTTTTTTTCTTTGTCCAGACCCGAAATTACAGAATACATGCTCAAATTACAACTACAATGCCATAGAACAAATAAGTCATAAAGACTATATTTTTTTTATTTTTTTTTAATGGAAACAGGGCACTCGAAATCAAATTCACGACCATCAAGAGCTGAATTTTAAGTTCAAAAGCATACATGCATGGGGTGAAGAACAGGATAAACAACAAGGCTAAAGGGTTTCATATCAGTGGTAATCAAAGAAAAGGTCAGGCTCAGCGGGGCTAACTAGGGGATATAAAAGGGTAGGCTATATACGATGTGTGGCTTATCCTAATTTTGCCTTCCTTTAACCTATCATGCATCGACCTTAGCTACCACACCACTCAGAAAGAAAGATTGATGTAGAGAGTGCTCTACTCTAGGCTCTGATCCTCACATTTTACTTGGCTTTTTCATGCAAGTCTTGTTCGTCATCCCAGTATCATTTAACCAAGTTCAGATTAATTTCAAGGTTTTATCATTAAGCATTTCAAAGGGGATATCAAGCAACAAAAGTTTGCTAATATGATTCTTTTACCGGCAAGGGTAATCCATATCAACACCCAATTCCCTTACTAACTATCATGCTGAAAATTTGACCGACTCTACACACAAAAACACACATATTTTTTTGATTTTTCAGAATTTTTAAGACTCATTAAACACACAAAACAGCACTCAAAACACACAAATATATACATCTAAATCTCCTCACACTTAAACCTTGCTTGCCCTCAAGCAAGCTTAGTTTAAAAGCAAGAAGAACCTAATAAAATTGTACAGAAAATAAAAGAATGGAAAATAAAAATAAAAATAAAACAGGAGAAGGGATTAGGGAAACTCAGGGAGGGAGGGCTGCTCCAGCTTATTGCATGTTGTATTCTGGTTGCCTCGAAGTGGCATAGAGCGGCGACGGTGCGGTAGCTGGAACGGTGAATGGTGGCCTGGAATCGGCATAGAAAGTCGGCAATCAGCAACGCCGGCGCCGATTATTCAGAAGGTGGCTGCTTCTTCGCTTGCTGCCCGCGGTATGGCCCCAGGATTGATCTCGCCATTCCTAATCCCGGCACAATAAAAACAAATTAAATACTCTATAATTTTTTTTTTATTTTTTTTTTAATGAAATCAAGAACAAATCAAGAAAAACGAAAAGAAAAATCTGGGTTGCCTCCCAGTAGCGCCTTTGTTTATAGTCTTTGGCTAGACTTTCCGATGCGATCAATGGCGATGTTGAGGAAACATCCCTCCTCTATCCTTGTACCACATGGCTTGATCAAATGTATTCCAATGGATCTCATTGTATTCTTCAAGCTGGTACATCTTCTCTTCCTCACACTTGGATATTTGCATATCCCAAGGAGGATTGTAATCCACGGAAAGTGTCTCATTACAGCCGTACTCTGGATTGAGGGACAGTGAACTCCACTCCGAATTCTGAGGCTTCACCTCTTCTGGCGACCTTTGTTTGGCCAAACAGAGGTTGATATCAGTACTGTACACTTCTTCTTGCAGGTTCATAGAGTATCTCGGTTCTTGTATCTCTACTTTGTTCACTCCCTGAACATGCATCTCTGATGGACCTGTAGGACTTATAATTTCCATATTGTCCTGCACAATTTGGGTCTCAAGATAATCTTGGACTAAGGGGTTAGTAGCAATGGCACTCACATCTTTTGAATTCATGGACTGTTCAACAGTTTCATCCATTTTAATTGTTAATTCTTCTCCAAAATAATCTAAAGAGATTGTGCCTTTTCCAACACTAATTGTCGCATTAGACGTTCTTAAGAAAGGACGACCTAACAATACCCCTGTAGTGTTATTACCCTTTGTATGCATATTCACTACATAAAAATCAGCTGGGTAAACAAAATCATGAATTTTAACTAGCACATTCTCCAAAATACCTTCAGGATGCACACAGGATTTATCAGCCAATTGGAGTACAGTATTAGTTCCTACCATTTTAACTCCCTTTAAAGATTTATACACAGACAATGGCATCACATTCACAGAAGCTCCTAAATCACACATTGCAGAATCAATTTTCATATCACCTATAGAACAAGGCAATGCAAACATACCAGGATCCTTGCACTTGGGTGGTAACTTCTTTTGTATCACCGCAGAGACGGACTCACCCATGATGATTTTGCTTGAATCCTTCGGTTTTCCTGCAATAAAATCCTTCAAGAATTTGCTAATAGGAGGAATCCTTATAGCCTGCAAGAAGGGGAGATTAATTTCCATGTTTCCAAAGATAGAGAGAAAATCAAGTGAATCAATTTTTCTTTTAGCCAACCTACAAGGAAAAGGTGGAAGGATTTTGATAGTGGGATCGTTCAAACTTGGTTTTTCACTTACCTCCCTGGTCTGATTGAAATCACCTTTGTTCTCCTCTTCGGCTTCTGTCTCCGGGCTCTGTTTGGCCAAATAGGGGTCTGTGGCAGGTTGGTTCTGCTGCGTCTTTGCACCTTTAGCTGCGGGTTTAGGGGGCAGTGGCTCGAGCTCCTTTCCACTTCTCAGAGTCACCATGTTGATTGTCTCCCTTGGATTCAATTGAACTTGAGAGGGAAGCCCTGGTTGCTTCATTCGGAGCTCGTTCATCGAGTTCGCCAACTGGGCTATTTGTCGGGTATGCTCCTCTAAGGTTGCCTCCGCCTTCTTAGAGCTATTCTTCTGCTCCTGAAGCATACTCATGATCACATCTAGTTTATCGTCACTAGATTTTGCTTGAGGTGGTGGCTGATTTTGGGGGTACCGAGGTTGAGTTCCTTGATTCTGCGGAACGTAAGGTTGTTGAGGTTGTTGAGCTGGATCTCTCCATCGGAGGTTGGGATGATCTCTCCACCCTGGATTGTAAGTGGCCGAATAAGGATCCCTCATTGGTTGCCTCTCGTTCCAATTCCCCATGGCATTCACTTGTTCATCCATAACATTGTTTGCAACTGCAACTTTATCCACCACCTTTGACAGTAACCTTTCCATCCTATTCATCATATCTTTGAATTCGTCTTGATTGGAGGGTTCTGCTTGTGCTACCTTCTTCAAGATCCTTACTTCCTCGGTATCATATTCCTTCTTGGAGTTGATCAACTTCTTCACAATCTCCTTAGCATCATTAACTCTGATATCGGAAAATCCTCCATTGCTCGCTGTATTGAGCAAATCCTTGTTTACTGCCGTTAATCCTCCATAAAAGTACTGAAGTAGCTGCCCCTCTGGAAATCGGTGATTCGGGCAACTATCCACCAAACGCTTAAATCTCAGCCAAAAGGCACTAAGAGGCTCGTCATATTCTTGCTTCACACTCGAGATATCCTTTTTCAACGCCTCTGTTTTGGTGGATGGGAAGTAGTACTCCAAAAACAGCTTCTTCAGGGCATTCCATGTGGTGATGGAATTTGGCGGCAAGCTCGAAAACCACTGATTTGCTGCTCCAGTCATGCTGAATGGGAATGCCACCAGCTTGAATTGCTCCTCCGTCACGTTTGTTGGCCTCTTCTGTACCTTACAAATCTTGATAAATTCGTTCAAGAAATTGTAAGGATCTTCAGTGCTTCTCCCCTGAAACTTAGGAAGCACATTAAGCAACGCCAGCTTGATTTCAATTGGACCAGCTGTCGCAGGCAGTTGAATGGGAGTTGGGGGATCCTCATCACTGTGACCTGTGAGCTCCCACATGTACGGGTTGTTGGCATTCGGATCAATGCGTTGGTCACCCATTTCGGATTCAGAAGATGCAGATTCGGACTCAGCTTCAAATTCAGCTCCAGAAACAACCTCCGTTTGGCCAAACAGAGCGTCTGCGGCAGATTGTAACTCCTGTTCCTTGGCTAACTTCCGATTCAACCTAGCTTGCCTTTCAATCTCAGGAACAAATAACAGTTCTGCGCTCTCAGATCTGGTCATAAACCAGCACTAACACACAATCAGTAGGAAAAAAAAAATATAACAGAAATTAACAAACCGCTCCCCGGCAGCGGCGCCAATTTGGTGGACGTCGTTTTACCACACAAAATATTCTGCAAACTCAACACAAAGATTAGTATAGTCGTAAGCAGATTCGATCCCACGAGGAACAGTGCAATTTCTATCAATTCAACCTACCAAACAATTTTGATTTAGCAATCACGCCTTAAACTTTGATTTGGTTTTGTTTTATAGCTATGAAAAACTTGTAAATTATAATCCTAAAAATTCAGAATAATGAATGCAAGAAAGAGAATGAAATCACGAAAGTTTATATATTAAGAAAGCAATCGGCTTAAATTAATCAGTTGGTTCAATCCTTGATCAACTACCTATATTCCACTAAATCCTATGAATCATCCAGTTATAAGAGAGCAAGTATTCGCTAAACCCTCTAAATTCCCCCTTAATTTATCGCTAGCGAACTAGTATTTGCTTTATTCGCTAGACCCTAATTAAAGTACCCCTAGGCAGTATTCGCACACCCAGATACACACTTTAATCGTATTAAAGCTAGGGAAACCTGAAACAGATAATCAAGCACGTATTCGCATGCAAATATCATCTACCCAATTGTTCATTATCTTGTTATTACAGTCTTAAGCGTGATCTGTTTTTCACAAGATTTTCGCTACTTATTTAGCACTAGCCTAACAGAATTTAGGGTGATCAATCCTAAACTAGCAAGCATAGATGAAGAACATGAACAATCAAAAACTCACAAGATCAAGTTTCATGCAACAGTATCTCAATTCATGAACCACTTAATTAACCTAAGCCGATTAAATTAAATTTAGCTACTCATGACTGAATTAAACACAAAATCAAATAAGAATAAATTAAACATAATAACAATGAGAAGAATCAAAGAAGAAAATACCAATGATGAATTACTGAATAAATCGAGCTGCTGTCATAAGTTTCTGAGTTCTGGCCAGAAGAAAAGCTACGGGGGACTAATTCTGCGATGCAAAAAGTCTCCTTTAACTCCTACGGAATTATCCTATATATATTCTATTCCCCAAAAGAATTCCCCTTTATTCTAGGAAAATCAATCAAATCCTCACTAATTTTGGAAGAGGTAGAATTCTTGTCAAGCAAATATTCTGGCGGCAGCTTTCTTTGAGACTGAATCCTGTGCAGAAACGGATTTATTTCATTCTTGCCTTGGCCGCCAACTTTTTCTTCTTGGGCTGAAATTCTTCTTTTTGGCCCAATTATTTTGGCTGAAATTAGCCTTCTTTAATGGACAGCAGCTTCATCAACTCCCTAGATGAGGGATCAGACCATTACCTCATTAAAAACCCTCTCGGGAAAAAAGAGTATAATGACCCCCTTTCATCAGCTTCACCTCAGCCGGGTCATTTCCATGGAGCAACTTAGGAATCGTAAACGAAACACAACTCTGCCACATGGAGGATTATTCCGGGATAAGGCTCAACTGGAATAGTGTCCTTCGGCTCCAAATAGCTTAAAATCAGCTCCAAAACAGGACTTCTTGCTCCAAGTGTTCATCTCCAGGTATATGTGTAATCTGAGCATCAAATACAATCCATAAGTACTAAAATCCATAGAAATCAGCCATAATATTACTCAGAAAAACACAACAAATATCAACACATCAGTTGGTCACCATCTCGTCTTGCAACTATGAACTCAGTAGTGCTGTGAGTGGGAGGAAAACTATAAATATCTTATGCATCGGTCATGGCGGGGGAAGCATGCCATTGTTCTTGGCTAGTAATATTCTAGGTAGGATCCAATTCGTATACTTGTGTGTCCAATCTGAGGAAATATTTGCACGCTCAATCTTGTGTAGTCAAAAGATGTGTCATTCTTATGCAGGTGCAAGAGTTGATGTTGTAGAAATTGACCCAGTTGTGATTTCTGCCTCAACTGAAGCTATGGGGTTCCTGTTAGAATCTGTATACAACAACGTTTGGAAAACAGTTTTTCCAATTTTATATTTATTTTCATAAAAACACGTTCACACAACATTGATATCGTCAAAATAAATCAGACCAAACACCGTCACTAATTAAGGCTTCTTGATATATATCAGTTTCCTCAAAACTTTTCAAGCAAATCAAACCAATCAGTTTATTCTTAGAATATAATGGCAATCTCAATATATATGTCATGTACATAGATAAATATATATATTTAGCCACATTCGGATACATATATGCATGCATTAATATTTATAATATTTTAAGTCAAGCATGCATTAATATTTATAACATTTCAAGTCAAGCATGCATCAATCCTATATTGCATTCACGTCCAACTTTCATGCCAATAAACAATTCAGCCAGTCTAAATCGAATAGACATCTAACTCAGTTTATTAGATTTGAAGTTCTAACCTTTTGTTTATACGTCGAGACCATAGTATCTCTATAATCCTTCGATCAACACATCCTCCTCCATGATACTTGTTGATACTCCGTACTCGAATAAAATTCAATCGTTCATGTCAAAAAAAACTCGGCAAATCATTAGTAAACTTTAGATGAGTTTTCCAGATTTAAGTTCACGAAGAACCATTTCCGAAAAACCATAAAGAACAAATACACATAAAGCATATGTAATAATTTCAAGGAAACACAATTATGCATTCTCACATTTAGCATGTAATTTTTCGTGTAAAGCAAGCATGCATTATTCAAAAAATTAAGTAAGGCATGCATAAATAAATTCGACAAAATACGAGGAGCATGCAATACTATCTAATTAACTAATTAGATCATGCACACAATTTCTAATATATTTGCAATTTAATATTTTACGAAAATATACAGATCAAAAGGTAATTTGTTTCAAGACTGTTAGAATCTGTATACAACTTTGGGCATAAATAAAATATTACATAATTTGCAGGGACTAATATGCAAAAATGAAAATAACAATATGCATAAATAAATTCGAATGGAATCACGACGAACGTTTTCCTTGAAACAAATTAGGCCCCGTATGGGTCTTTGTTCCCTAGGATAAGACCATCAAGGATGAAAGTCAACTCGTGACGATCATCCCGGAAGGCGCATAGCCCGAAGGCACTCTATCACATTAGTACACTGACCTGAATAGAACGACAGGAGAGTACAGAACCAAGAACAGACAGAGCTAGACAGAAAATAACGGAGAGAGAGAATTTGATTGCATAAGGCTATTTTGTTTCTGAAACCGTTTCTAGGTTGGCTCTAAGACTGTACTTATAGGGAGGTGAGGGGGTCAGGTCTAAATGCAGACATGAATGCAATCAATCAAATTTGAGACGTTTTTCCCTTGATTGTTGCCCTGAAACTGACACTTTGATTGTTGCCCATAAATCAGACTACTTTATTGTCTGTTTTAATTCAGCCATTAATTGCGTAATTAGAGCTGATTCACATTAATGGAAAATAAAACTGATCATCAAGTTTTGAACAGTTACAAAACGTTTGAGCCCAAGCCTGAGCCCAAGCCCAAAATCTTTATTTTCCAACAATCCCCCACATGAATCAGATATCAGTGCGGGAATCAGAACAATCAAGACAGACACGGAATGTTTGACTATGTGATAGATTCGTATCGATGGCATAGAATGCTGCATAGGATAAGTATGGGGTTTGCCCTTTGAACTTTCCCTTGAGAGAGCACACCTGTTCCACTGGTTAGGAAGCATGCGGTCCCGCTTTGAACTTCCCTGAACCTCCTGTGTGGACTTTCAGTGTACTTCCCACAGCTTTCTTTCCTAGCTCATGCGCTTTCCTCGGTTGTGTCCATTCTATGAGGCCCTGGATCACTGCCTAGTTCTGTAAGTTTTCTAGAGAATTGAGTCCCAACAATTCCCTTTTGAAGCGGCCCACACTTCTCCTTACATAGGTGATTCTTTGCTTAGGAGCAGTTTATTGAACTTTATCGTCTCCACTCAAGTAATCAATACTTTGAGGCCGTGAATCATTAAAATCATTGAAATGCTTATCCTACAACCCTAATCACTGTTTCTACATCTTAGGAATGAGACAAGAGGAGTAGAACCCCTCCAGTGAGCGTCGGTGGGTCTTTGCAGTTCAGTTGTCCCTTTGAACCTAGACCATGGGGTCTCCAATCGCATAGGAAGGGTTTTCCACATACGTAACCTCACCATTTAGTGGACTTGAGTCTCATCCCTCTCGATGATGTTTCAACTATCTCTCTATTTAGCCCTTTAGTCAGGGGATCGGCTATGTTGTCCTTAGATCTTACATAATCGATTGTGATCACGTCCGTTGAGAGAAGTTGTCTAATGGAGCTATGTCCATGTAGAGACATATCATTATCGATATGGTTTCATAGTAATTCAATAAGCATATATTTGTTTTGATTACCAAGGGATTCCTTTTTCGTAAAAGGTATGGACATTAATTTCCTTTCCCTTAATCCAACCCAATGGATTTAGATTCCCCGTATGAATCTTAAAAGAGAATCATTTCTCTACACATTTCAAAGACTGTCTGATCGAGTACAACTCATTAGGTACTATAGACTTTCAATGACTCTTCATTTCTCTTATCAAGAGAAACCTCACCTTTGCGAAGGCATTCCACCCACGTTAGAGTCATTCCATTGAATACAAAACATCTTTCCAACAGATTTAGTCATTGTATCAATGTTGCTATCAATGAGCAAATAAATATCCAAGAACACAAATGACATAGTCATTTCTCGTGTCCTTTAGCCCAAGCTCATTGATTCAAATCATTGGCTCAACAACAATCAATGCCATCAACCTATGGACTATTTTGGAGCATCGAGCTATTCATATTGCTCTATTTAGATTTTAATATCTAAATCCCCACATAACCATTTGAGTCCATTTGATTTACTTTCAGCTTTACAATGTTTCAATACTAAGTACCATCATTTCAGGCTTCATTCTAATTTCTAGAGAATACCCATCAAGTATACAAATATACTGACTAATTGTTGAAATATACTAGATGTTTAGTGATTTGCCGCCTCACATGGTAGATCAATTTCACCATTAATTACCGATTTTTCCATAAACATCATTTCATGGAATTCTAACCTTTTAAAGCTTTCAGATATACCTATAAAGCAAAGTACACAACTTTGTCTTGTCACATTTGTTTCATTCAGGTCTATCATCAAAGATCCTCAAAGATTTTATCCATTGACTCATAAGTCCAATTTTAGGATAAATCGAGATCTCCGGGAATTTCCAAATACTCTTTCTATCTAAAGATGTATTTCTCTATTCCATTGCACATTTCTTATGAATTTCAAAGATATTTGATATTCTTTCACAAGAACTCAATAAGCACTAATGTATTGTGCAGTCTGATAAATATGCCATTTCAGGCTATATCTTTACCATACATGGTTAGACGTCAGCCACACATTCGAATGAATTTATTGGATGACTCTACAACATTAGGTCAACCCCCACATTCACAGGAATTCGTAGGATTAATTTGCACCATTAAGAGTTTCAATTACTCTTTTATCCTTTGGGATATCTTAATTAAAAGATCACAACCTATATGTAGGTTTCCCCTCACATTGTTTTCACAATCACGTTATACCACAAATGATACGAAAATGGACTTAGCACCATTTATGTAAGTATCACTTCAGTGATTTTCCGTTAACTACCATTTAAGACAAAATGTCTATCTCACTGACTTATTACAAGTCTCGTTTGGTCAATTTCAGGGATTTCGTTTTACTATCCTAATGGTGCAGATACACCCAACTTTTTGGGTACTACTATGTGAGTTACAAACTATACATAGTTTCTGCCCATTTCCAAATCAAAATTCGACTATCATACTCGATTTGACTTTCTCATTTAACGTTCATGTCTGAACTGACCTCTCAACTTAAGTTTGAGCAACACTCTCTCGTTATGAGTTCACGTGTTATGCTCTTGACACAAGGTCCTATTCGAGTCTCATCTTGCTCGAAGATTAACTCCCCATGCTCAACTCACTTGAGTTCAAGTCTTGGCTCGGGATTCCGCCTCATCGGCAGTTTCTCACTTTATTGACAAGTAGTCTTTAGTGATAACTCCGTACCTTATTAAAATTCACATCGTTGAATTTCCAAGGTTTCTGGGGCCCCCACATTGGACGGATTATCTCCACACATTTAGTTCCTTGGAATTTAGTGTCTTGGAGTTCCTAGACCTTAAGTCTTTGGACTTCATAGTCTGAGAATTTTCCCGTTAATCTGGCCAAAAGTCTAGACTTTACCACATCTTAGGATCCCAATCTCAGAATTCAGAATTTCTGGATTTCACCATATGTCCTGGGATTCCTGAACCTCAGATTTCTCTGGTTTTATCGACCAATCTGACGATTTTCCAAATTTTCAATTACAAGTAATTAGAATTTTAACCTCAGAATTCTTAGGTCTCACAACCATAATTCTGACGATTATACAATTCTTCTATTACAAGTAATCAGAATTTCAGCAGAGTTACAAAAACTCAAGCTTTCTGGGTTTCTCGTTTTAGTTCTTAAAACCAATACCCTCGACATAGTTAAAAACTCATGTCCTTTTGTTCATATTTTATAGATTATAAAATAATCAAAACATCAAATTTTGATCCATATGCTCAATTCGTGCAATTTAAATTGCCAAGGGCTTACGTAGCCACGCTACTGCCAATTGCAATTTAATTGCTAAAACTAGTATGTACATCGCTTTTCTCACTTTCACAACAACAAAGCCACAATTTCTTATGCAAGTACATATATACATTTGTCACACTTTGCATGCATCAATCAAAACAAGACATGAGTTTAAGCATATACCAGAGTTTCATGAAAACAAGCTCATCACTTTAAATATTTATGCACCTAAATTAATCAACCATGCAGCATATTTCATACAACTCATGATTTACTAATCAAACTCATGCACAATCTGCTAGCATTTCTTACATGCGTGTACGCAGGCATTCGAAGCATGAATTCACATACTTCAAATAAACACGTGCGCTACATTATATGATCATTTGCATAATATAATTTTTTTTTCCATACACGGAGATTTTGTAGCATCTTAAATTGCATGCATATCAATAAAGACCACGTTGATGCAATTTAAAAACTCGTGATTTTATCTTAATTATTTGCATGCAAACTAAAGCAATTAATTATGTCCATTGGTTTTAATAGCACACCACGTATCATGCAAGCAAGCACATTACCTTAATTTATCATAACAACGTTTGGAAAACAGTTTTTCCAATTTTATATTTATTTTCATAAAAACACGTTCACACAACATTGATATCGTCAAAATAAATCAGACCAAACACCGTCACTAATTAAGGCTTCTTGATATATATCAGTTTCCTCAAAACTTTTCAAGCAAATCAAACCAATCAGTTTATTCTTAGAATATAATGGCAATCTCAATATATATGTCATGTACATAGATAAATATATATATATTTAGCCACATTCGGATACATATATGCATGCATTAATATTTATAATATTTCAAGTCAAGCATGCATCAATCCTATAATGCATTCACGTCCAACTTTCATGCCAATAAACAATTCAGCCAGTCTAAATCGAATAGACATCTAACTCAGTTTATTAGATTTGAAGTTCTAACCTTTTGTTTATACGTCGAGACCATAGTATCTCTATAATCCTTCGATCAACACATCCTCCTCCATGATACTTGTTGATACTCCGTACTCGAATAAAATTCAATCGTTCATGTCAAAAAAAACTCGGAAAATCATTAGTAAACTTTAGATGAGTTTTCCGGATTTAAGTTCACGAAGAACCATTTCCGAAAAACCATAAAGAACAAATACACATAAAGCATATGTAATAATTTCAAGGAAACACAATTATGCATTCTCACATTTAGCATGTAATTTTTCGTGTAAAGCAAGCATGCATTATTCAAAAAATTAAGTAAGGCATGCATAAATAAATTCGACAAAATACGAGGAGCATGCAATACTATCTAATTAACTAATTAGATCATGCACACAATTTCTAATATATTTGCAATTTAATATTTTACGAAAATATACAGATCAAAAGGTAATTTGTTTCAAGACTGTTAGAATCTGTATACAACTTTGGGCATAAATAAAATATTACATAATTTGCAGGGACTAATATGCAAAAATGAAAATAACAATATGCATAAATAAATTCGAATGGAATCACGACGAACGTTTTCCTTGAAACAAATTAGGCCCCGTATGGGTCTTTGTTCCCTAGGATAAGACCATCAAGGATGAAAGTCAACTCGTGACGATCATCCCGGAAGGCGCATAGCCCGAAGGCACTCTATCACATTAGTACACTGACCTGAATAGAACGACGGGAGAGTACAGAACCAAGAACAGACAGAGCCAGACAGAAAAATGACGGAGAGAGAGAATTTGATTGCATAAGGCTATTTTGTTTCTGAAACCGTTTCTAGGTTGGCTCTAAGACTGTACTTATAGGGAGGTGAGGAGGTCAGGTCTAAATGCAGACATGAATGCAATCAATCAAATTTGGGACGTTTTTCCCTTGATTGTTGCCCTGAAACTGACACTTTGATTGTTGCCCATAAATCAGATTACTTTAATGTGTAATCCATATGCATGCTAGAAGAATCATAATCTGGGAAATAAAAGAAAGCTAGCTGAGCTACTAAAATATAAGACACCATGGATACTACAAATAATAATCAATGAAATTAAAATTAAAATTAAGGAATATGCATTACCTTGTAAAACATGAAGGCATTCACGTTGAATTTCCACCTATGAATTCCATGTTTACTGAACGAACATGTTGAATCTTGTCATAATCGTCTCCTCCTTCTCTAAGTCGGTCACAAAATTCACTAGACATATCAGCAATATCTAGAGTTTTGAGATTCTTAGCAAACCGCAGTCTATCTGGAAGCATGGCTAGGGATGGACAACTCCAAATGCGTAGCTCGGCAAGATTAAGCATACATGCTTCATCAACCCTCCAATTTTTTAGATTATATAATCTATTTAAACACAGATTGGTAAGTTTAGGAAAACCAAGCTCATGGCAAGTCAAATTTTGTCCCACGTAAAAGTCATTTTCCAACCAAAGGGATTTTAAATGAGGAAGCCGACCTAGTGTTTCCATTGGATCTTCCTTCATATGATTGGAGTCCAAAACTAAATACCACAGGCATTGTAGAAAATGTGGTTCATAACTTCAACGTACGAAGACGTTCACCCATGAAAGACTTTGATAAAAAGTTATAGCCTTTCGGTGAACAGTTCAAATCACAGTTATAAATTTCAAGCCTCATCTCCCGCAGATTTTGACCATTCCCATGGATGTGTTCCATCAATAAATTAAAGTTGTCAAAACCCGTAACCTTGCAATCTAAATCTTTAACATTCACTACCTCCATAAGATCTGCAATTTCATCTACATCACTGTTCAGTCCTCGTATTGTATCTAACTCCTGCAAACCATGCAGTCTTAGTTTGCCTCCATCATCTGTATAGTGTTTTTCAGTACCAAACTCAAACACTAAGTTCCTTAATCGTTTCATTTTCCAGATTATGTTCTGATTTTACCCTTGAGATATAGAGAAATGGTATGTAAGAAGGGTAAGTTAGCTACGGATGATGGTAATTCATCTAGTTGACAATTCCAAAGAGTTAAACTCCTAACGTGGATCAAGTTCTGCAACTCCACCGGAAAACTTCTTCCAAATGCAAAACCTTCCAAATGAAGCACCCTTAGACTCTTGAAATTCTGCATGACTTTATCTCGTGGCCAGACCATTAATATTTTATCCTTATCAAAAAAGGCATTAGTTGGATCTAGATAAAAGAGAGATCGAGTATGCTTCACATCACGTCGATCAATACTGTCAAGTATAGCAGCACTGTTCACCTCATTTTGAATGTGAACGACAAGTCTGTGAGCTCCACTATTATCAATAAGATAAGTGGAATCATCTACAACTCTGAGGAATTCTTGTTCTCGGCACTTTTTCAAACAAAAGTCCCTCATTACGTCGTGAATGGAACACCAATAAAACCTTTGAGTTAATGAGACATGGTTAACCTTTAACTGAACCATACACCTATGGCCTAATTCATTCAAGTATCTTTCTGCAACTTCGGTCAATGTTTCTCCCTGTCTTAGGCTTTCAGACAAAATCAGACCCTCTGTAATCCACAACAGCTATAACCGTTCTGAATAGATAGCTTCATCTTCTTTGAAATTGACCAAATAAAGGAAACACAATTTCAAATGGTAGGGCAAATCATTACAACTCAGAGACAAAACCTGGTCTAGTGATCCCGTGCTCAACCTACCACTGTCTCTGCTAAGATATGAACTTACATCTCTGTTAATAATTTCCCAACTTGCTAAGGAATTCCTATCTTTAAGAATTCCTCCAAGCAAAGAAATGGCCAATGGTAGACCTCTACACTTGGATACTAATTTTATTCCAACATCCTTAAAACATGGGGCCGACTTGAAATCTGAAAGTTGAAGTAATAACATTATTATAATTGTGCATAAGTTCTATGCACAAACATGGTATATGTATAACATTTTAAATTGAGTGAATGTAAAAATAATTATACATCGGAATTTTCTCAAATGGGTTTGACTACATTCACGTTTTATTTTATTGACGGAACCTTCAGTCATTAATCTAGAATCATTGATCTCATCATCTAAACTATCATTAATTATTTTTGTGTAAGAAAGTTTTACCCACTACATCATATAATTAAGCATGGATTTTGCATTAAAGAGATCGATTTCCACATGTTTGTTTTCTAGTGGATGATGAATGGCTGAAGGTTCAGTTCAAGTAGAGAAATATTGGAATTGGAGAGAATTCCTATTAATCATTAATGTTGCTGAAATTCATAGTGAACACATGGATTTCTGGTCTGGGGACACAAAATACAAAATTAACATTAATTTAGAAGTATTAAAACACTTACGGTAAATGAGCACATTTTTAAGTATTCAGGGTGCACATGTATTTTAGTCTATAAAAAATTATTAGAGATAAGATTAGCCGAAATAATCATGCAAACAATAAGTTGGTAAGTAAAATATTTATATTTTGTAACCGCAAAATAAATGATCATAGATAGATTAATTCCAGAGTACTCTGCATTCTAACCTGTATTTCCACTTGATGCTATTTGTTGGAGCAACTCCCATCCCTCACTTTCACTCATGAACTCGAGCTTGTGGACATATCCAACCTCAGCAACTTTTCTAACACGAGTAGTCAGCAACACTTTACTGTTACCTCCATTAGAAGGAAATGCGGCGTGTATGCTTTCCCAGTGCTCCACTTCCTATATATCGTCCAGAACGATCAGACACTTTGCTTCTTTTTGCACTCGGTGAAGCTCCCGGACTAACTCCCTACCTGTAATGTAAACATAAAAATGCAAAATGTAAAACACACAATCATCAAATAATCAATTTATTCTGATAATTTTTAATAATACATGTGTGGACCATATTGTACCAACCTGTCATGGATTTGACAGCATCCTTCTCTTTCTCGTTAACGAGTTGCATCAACAAATCTCTTAAAATTTCGCCGACTTGGGGTTTTTGAGTAATGCATGTCCAAGCAAAGTGATCAAAACAACCTTGTACATCCTCATGATTATACACTTTTCTGGCAATTGTCGTCTTTCCGAGACCGCCCATTCCCCATATGGAGATGATGTTTTTGTTGTGTTGCTGAGAAGTAACTAGTGAGACCAGGATTTCGATATCATTCTCCATTCCGACGAAGTAGGTTTCAACTTGATGCTCATATGTTTGTCGAGCCTGCTGTTCGTACTGTTGGTTTGAGCGCTCTCCCTCCTCTTTATGAACTGCTATGATGCCATACTTTTGGAAATTGGATGTGATGCTACTTATGCTTCTTTTAACGCTTTCAATCTCATTCCCAAGTTTGTGAAGAGTTCCAACTCTGCCACATATGCGCAAAGGGTTTCTAACAAATCTTTTGATACCTGTTAGCATAGAAGAACAAGGAAAAATGGGGATTAGTTTTTATGAAATAGTTTAATAAACTCAAATGAAAAACATATATTTGATTTAAAGCAAATTCTCATAAAAATCGACTGTAGACCATGTAATCTTGCATATTTAAGATGAACCGTTACGATTCTTCCTTTGATATGTGTTTCCTTTGATATGCGGCTTTGGATTCCGCCGTCCAGAAAAGTGGCAATTCTCCAATTTTTCATATATGGCTTTTGTAACTTAAATAAAAAATTAGTGTAACAGTTCAAAATATTGTAGTAATTGAAACCATCTTGAAATGCATTTTAGTGGTTTTTGTTGTAAATATGTATTGTCGACGTTTGTTATATCTCTACTAAATTTGGATCTATATGTTTCATTTAACTTAAACCCTTTGTATATGCATTTTCAGAATTGCTATACCACGCTCTGTATTTTGCTTAAACACGCCCTAAAATAGTGTAAAAACGCCCTATAATATTTATTTTTGTTAAGTTTTTCAAACTAAATTTATACTTCAGTTCTTAACCCTAAAATATTTACTTCAGTTTTTCAATACCCTATCTTTTTGAAGAGAGACGATCTCATTAATCTCAGCTGAACATAGGGAAAATATTGATTTTTTCACTCTCAATCCCAATCTTTTACATATTAAACATGATCATTCAGTGTGTTATTAATTGATTTTATTTCACTTTCAAAACTGATCATTTATCTATTAAGCATGATTATTCCGTCTTGATAGTTTTGCAAAGGAACGGTAGTTGTGAACCTACACTCAGATGTTGATTTGAGTGATTGTTCATCTGTTTCACCCGATCTTCATGTTCTGCCAATGGGGAAGTATGTCTCCATATGCATGCTAGAAGAATCATAATCTGGGAAATAAAAGAAAGCTAGCTAAGCTACTAAAATATAAGACACCATGGATACTACAAATAATAATCAATGAAATTAAAATTAAGGAATATGCATTACCTTGTAAAACATGAAGGCATTCACGTTGAATTTCCACCTATGAATTCCATGTTTACTGAACGAACATGTTGAATCTTGTCATAATCGTCTCCACCTTCTCTAAGTCGGTTACAAAATTCACTAGACATATCAGCAATATGTAGAGTTTTGAGATGTTTAGCAAACCGCAATCCATCTGGGAGCATGGCTAGGGATGGACAACTCCAAATGCGTAGCTTGGCAAGATTAAGCATAGATGCTTCATCTACCCTCCAATTTTTTAGATTGGATAATCTACGTAAAGCCAAAAAGGTAAGTTTAGGAAAACCAAGCTCATGGCAAGTCAAATTTTGCCCCATGTAAAAATCATTTACCAACCAAAGGGTTTCTAAATGAGGAAGCCAACCTAGTGTTCTCATTGGATCTTCCTTCATATGATTGGAGTCCAACGCTAAATACTCCAGGCATTGTAGAAAATATGGTTCATAACATGGGAATTTGTCTAACTTCGCCTCTAAAGTCAACCAGCGGAGTTCATAACATGAGGTTGGTTTGAGCGCTCATGTTATGAACCATATTAACATGTTAGACAAATTCCCATGTTATGAACCATATTTGACCCTCAACAGTCTAAATATGATTCATAACATGAGGTTGGTTTGAGCGCTCTCCCGCAGATTGGATTTTAAGGATCATCTCCCGCAGATTTTGACCATTCCCATGGATGTATTCCATCAATAAATTAAAGTTGTCAAAACCCGTCACCGCGCAACCTAATTCTTTAACATTCACTAACTCACTACCAGAAAAAAATCACATAGCAGCGCTATTGTTCCAGCGGTTATAGCGATTAACCGCTGCAATCCGAAAATAAAAACCGCTGAAACAGGTATTTCAGCGGTTTAAACTGTTGAGGGTCAAATAGTCAAACCATTTGCTTGAGCCACGTCAGCTTTTGTGGAAAATTCAACGGGACGAATACAATATTAATATCCATTGTAGCGGTTTGCAAAGCTACCGCTAAAATGATATGGGTCAAATGTTGAAAATTCAACTCCGCCATTAAAATAATATAGTTGGATGAAAAATGTTTCAGCGGTACAAACAAAAACCGCTGAAACGGAGGACCCAATAACTATTCATGTGTGGAATATGTTGCTCAGAAATCTTTACGGGTATGAAATTGGGCTGAAATAGAATAAACACTGTACAAACAAACCAAACGGCCCAATCATGCGTTTCAACGGTTTGACCGTAGTTTGACTTGAGATGTCGTTAAGGCAACGGGTTTCTGTTGCTGGGATAAGGGTTTTGTCAACCGCTGTTATGAATAATGATTATTAATTCAACTATGGTGGGGCCGTAATAAATGTTCCACCTACCGCCAGCTAAGCGAAATTCCATTACAACGTTTAATGAGTAAAAGCAACATAAACCAATTGCTATCTTGTAATTTCATAAGCGCTGCAACATTTTTAATTAATTTTTTTTTTATTGATGGATCCACATTTAACACGCGTCTTCTCCCCACATACAAAAAATGACTGGAAATGACGTGGCATAATCTCACGGGTGAGATGTGTCGCCAAGACATGCGAACACGTAATACATATATTGTTTCAGCGGTTATTGAATAACCGCTGAAACATATGAACTTTACAAAATTAGCAATAATTTCATTTTTTTAAACAAAATAATTGAAATTTTAGATCATAATGTTCATTTTACATATATGAGAGACTATTTATACAATTTTAGAAACAAAAAACAAACATTTGAGGATACTTGCAGTAAGAACGTTGATGCCTAAATGAATGTTCACTACTAATACATGACCTCATTACTTAAACATACAAACTATGTTGTAATGAATACTTATGAATTATGATTAATTTGTACAAACTTCAAATAAAATAACTTTTATCCTACATTATTTTACATTTCAAACCATCTAAATCGTATATAAGCAATGATCGAATCATTGATAATAGTTCATAATGAAATATTAACACATAATGTTATTTGAATAATTTGATTGTAAACTAAATATTCTTAGCATTGTTTGTTACAATGATATAGTGTGTATAACTCATCCCATGCTCATTACATATTCATAAAATTAATTTAAAAGTTTTCAAAATTTTATTGGGGTCAATTTAGAATTTATCAAAAGTTAGATTGATTGTTTTAAATGTAAATTCTTTTCATTTCCATTTGCATGAATCATATAAATCAAACAATAAAGTGTGAATGAAGATTAGAAAACATAGAATTTGGGTGAAATTGATTGTTTCAAAAAATATTTAGTCTCTTAATTAATATTATAAAAAATTACAGGGCATATGTACAAATGTCAAACATTAAAACCCTAGACCCACTAATACCCTAAACCCACTATGATTCACTGGATTGATCTGAACCGCCAATAATTTTCATCATCTGAATCTCAACCATTAATAACTTTACCTATATAATATTATATAACCTTATTATTATTATTCTAGTTAATAATATTAAAATGATATATATAGGGAATATATATATTTACTTATATAATGTATTACCAAAAATAGGCATAATGACATGCATTAATCACGTTTTTGTAATTTCATAAATATTTAAGAAAACTAGTTTATGTAATAAAAGGAAATTTTATTTCCATTTTTTCCAAAAAAAATAAAATATTTTCATGGTGTATAAATAATTTTTCCTTATCCCTTTAGCTTTCCATACGTTTTCCCCAATCTCCACATCTGATTTCCTTATCCCCGTCTCCAACACCGCAGTCCGATTGCGCCTGCACAGTCGCCGACTCCGCCTGATTGCTCCTCACTCTGCCCGCACCGTCGCCGTCTCCGCCTGATTGCTCCCCACTCTGCCCGCACCGTCTCCGCCTGATTGCTCGTGACTCTGCTTGATTGCTCGCCACTGTGCCGTCGCCGTCGCCGCCCGATTGCTCGCCACTCTGTTCGAGCACCATCGTGCCTGATTGCTCGCCATTCTCCTAGAGCGTTATCGCTACTGATTGCTCGCCACTCACTGATTGAGATCTCGGTACCGTGTTTTCTATTTTTTTATGTTTTAATCAGTGGTATGTAGGAGTAAGATGATCAAAATTAAGCCTGTTGTGTTTTCCCAATTGCACATAATGGATTTCGATCATATCTTACTTGGTTTTGCACATTTGGTTGCTGATGTATTCAAAGAAAAGTTGGGTTTTCCAGGAATGATTTGTACATGAATAAGCATAATTAAGGTCAGATGATTTTACATCCAATGGCCAATAGATGTTTTGTATTGCCTTATACTCATGGAAGATAATGCTTTTTATGATTCATGTATAAAAATGAAACCAGATACCGAATGGATAGGTCAGATTTCTTTTGATGTCTTTTTATTAAATTCCTCATCTGGTGTGTTTTGATTGCTCGTCTGTGGAGTGTGCATGTGATTCTTAAGGTTTTGTTTGAATTTATATTGGAATACGCTCGAGTTATTAACACTAGTGCAAAACAGGAGATTTACGGCAGGTAATTACGGCGGTTCCTCATTTTTTTGAAGAACCGCCGTAAAATACATGTCTTACGAACTCGTAAGACCCTTTTGATTGGTGTGTAATGGCGGGTGACATTTTACGGCGGTTTGTGTGTTTTTTACGGCGGTTATGCAAAAAGTGTCGTAAAATTTATCGTCTTACGAACTCTTAAGAGGTGTCTTGTACACTTACGAGTTCTTAACATGTGTCTTGTATACTTACGAAGTCTTAAGATGATTATTCCCCTCTTTTTATTTTTTCTATTTTTTCCAATTTTAAGCCAAAAAATGATAAACCTACTAAAACCTTAGAATTTAAACCCTAAATCCATTAATTAGGGTTTATATAATCAAATGTCATACATTACTTATGTTTCTAATGATGACTAGATTACATTTAATTTAACAAACATTAAACCTTATTTGAGATTAAAAAATTGATTATTACTCAGTTCTTATATGATTTTTCGTATACACTAATTAAATTAAGTTTAACATGTCAAGCGTCTCGCGTTAATTAACCTTTTCAAACACTAGCTATATTGAAATTTATTAATCAAAGGTCAACACTTATCTAACATCCTATAAACACTAATTAAGTTTGATAAACTACAGCGAGAAGTAAACCATCACTAATTTTTTTATAGTAAGTATGTATACATATTACTAGTGATAATTTTTTACTAACAATTGAACAATTGACTTTCTTCCACCTAAAATGAATTTAAACACTGAAAGATCAAAAGTCTAAATTCAGAGTAAACCCTAAATTCCAAACCCGCTAAACTATCAACCCTAAACCCACTAAAACTCTTCAACTTTAAACCTACTATAAACACTAGAAACTAGAACTTAAATTGAGTTTTAATATTAGATATTCAAATCTTAATTGACTTCTTATATGTACTAACTAAATGAAGTTAAATTAATAAAATAAATATAAAATATAAAAAAATATTCACTAGAAAGTAGAAAGAAACGTAGAAATACTAGCAACTAAATCGACTTAGTTAATACTCACTCGACTTCTTACAAACACTAACTAAATTGAGTTATACTGATCAAAGGTTAGCCTTAACTAACATTATATAAACACCAACTATATTGAATCGAAGTCGGCTATGACACGTCTTTTTATAAACACTAACTAAATTTATTGATCTAATGTCTAGTCAAACTTTACTTACCAAATTGAGTTGAGTTAATAATATGTCTAACTTTATTTCACTACTAGAGAAATGACTTTTTACTTCACCTTTTAATTTTGCTTTCGAAAAATACAAAAATTAGACGCAATAAAAACAAATTTGACTTCGGTTTTTGGAAAAAATGCAGTAAAAAATATTTATAATTAATTGAGTTAGCTTAACCAATACTTGACTTTATATAATATAATAATGATTTATGTTTAAACAATCAAAAGTTTAATCCTATTCTTTCTTTAGACACTAACAAAATTAGTCGAACTACCCTTAATTGACATTTTATAAACACCAACTATAATGAATAGAAGTTTACACAACTTTTTATTAATACTAACTTATTAAGTTAAATTTTGATTGACTTTTAAAAAAAAAGGTAAATAAATCTATTTAGTTAATTGTTACTTAGCTTTTTACTAATACTATTATAATTGATCAATGACCAAGTTTTACTTAATATTCATCAGTAGTTTATTCTTTTTTTGACTTTATATATTTATTATTATATTATTAATCACTATCATAATAGATAATATGTAATTTTCCACATTTATATACTGTATCCAATATTTTCCGGGGGATATATTTACTAAAATTTATAGTAAACTGTTTAGCACTCTAATTCTGTAATTTAAAATTTAAAATTAATTATACATATATTTCTTTCATTTCATCCGGGCCGTCTATACCATTTAACAAATCAATCTCAGCCATTAAAAAATCAACTATATATTAAACCCACCCTTATCTCCTTTGCATCTCCTTCGGTTCTTCCTTCTCTGTGCTACATCTCTGCCGCTTCACCACGACTGCAGATTTGCACCGCCGCGGCGATTAACCTTCGTCGTGCCTCTAGCCCTTCCCGCGCGCCCCTGATTCACCCTATAATGCCCTACTCCCTGCCGCCAAGTCGAGCCATCATCGTTTCTCTTTGCTGCCAATCCGAACTCGTCCCCTCCGCTTATCCAAACTCATCGCCGATCTGTTAAGGTGAGCTTCTAAATCATGGGCTTTGATTTAGTATCTAACTTCAATGTTGAGGTTTTCTTACTCGCTGCAGTGGGGATCACCGATTGGGTAATTTGTAGTTGGGGTTTTTTCAATGTTAATATTGATCCGGTAGAGTTAGTTACTCAGTTGATTTGCTTAGTTTTTTTCAATTTTTAATGCGCGAGTATGTTTGATTGTAAAATTGCTTGTAATATTATGTTTCGTACAGTCAGGTGATATTGGTGGTATTGTTTGTAAAATTGCTTCTACATAAACATATAAACTTGTAATGACATACTTGCAGCTTGCTACTTCATTCCAAATTGACTTTCGTTTGTATTATGGTTATTTTGGCATTTTCTGCTCTAGGGGATTTTTATCCTCAACTGGCATGTGCAAGATTTTGTTCTTAGGCAGAGATCACTTTGATCATAGGATCAATTCTAGTTTTGTATGCTAAATTGATGGATTTTGTTACCAGGTTGTCTGTGCAAATTCTATGTTTTTGTGATGGCATGTGTTTTTATCAGCAACCTTGCCTGAGTTCTTGCTTTTCTTTGAGTTCTTTTCGGTAAAATTAAGGATGTAGACAGCTGTGGAAGGGTTTTTTTAACAAACATTGTCGGTTGCAAATTGAGAGTTTGGAGTTCCATTTTAGTATTTCAGATATATATACTTCTGTTGCAAATTGAGATATGAATGTAATGATTCCAAACACGTTGCACTATACAGGATAATGGATAAGGGATGCCCCATGATGATATCCCAAATATGTTTGTGCGAGGTATGTAATGCCGGCTTTTACTTCTCCTCTCCTCTCGTCTTACGCTTGTGTCTGTATGCTTTTCATGCCACAAAGTTGATATTTGCAGATGCAATATTTGAGACTTTTTGTGTCGGTTCTGATAAAGATTAACTGATGCAGTGTTGTCTGGGACAAAATATGGTCTAAAACAGAAGTGGGAAATTTGGTCTTGGCGCAAAGATGGTAAGTCACATGATTTAACCATTGAATCAATTCATTTTTAGTGGTTTCTCTTCAAATAATTATTGATCCAACAAATTAAGCAACATCAGTTCTGTTGCTTTGGATTTAAGGGATATTGCTTGTTGTAGTTTGAACTCGTACTGCTCTTTGGGTATTTAGTTCCAAAAAACAGTTTGCTCTACAATTGATGTCTACTGACCGAGTTATTATCTCATTTATCATCTCGGTGCAGGCCCAAGTTTTCAATGAAGGGGCAAACTTATTCATCATTCTGCAAGCTGGACATAGATATTCATAGGTGCATAAATATCTCCAACTATTTTCTGGCAACTGCTATTGATATTGATGTATTTCAGTACGATACAACCATAATGTATAAAGTTAATGTGATTGGTTTTGATTAATTCCAAGCTCTCTGATATATTTTTTCACCCACTCGCGATAGTGCTTACGAGCACTATCGTGAGTGGGATATTTTTTTGGACGATCCGAAACCTCTTACGAATGAGAAAGACCTTTCTGCTGGGTTACAAGGTCTTACGAATGAGAAAGACCATTACAAGGTCTTACGAGTGAGAAAGACCTTTCCGCTGGGTTTAAATTTTTTACGAATTCGTAAAAACTTTACGTTTACGGCGGTTATAGTAGATGAAACTTACGATAATACGTAACATGACTTGTATAGCTTACGAATTCGTAAGATGTCAAAATTTCACGGCGGTTCATGTAAAATTTTTACGGCGGTTCACCGATTTTCATTTTACGGCACAGCCAGTTACGGCGGTTCTAATGTGCCTTCTCTGGTACGTTAGAACCGCCGTAAAACCACCCTTTCTCCACTAGTGTAAAGATGTAACTTTCCGGCGAATTGTTTTGGTTGTTTATAAGATCTAACTCCTTTAAGATTTGGGGTTATAAGTGAAGTTAGTTGTGTTGTCTTATGAGTAGGTTAATATATACATTCATTAATTTATAGTTCTAATCTCTAAACATTATTGAGTCAGAAGAGTTTACCATGGAAAGAGAATGGGTTAAGAACATGAGAAATCAAGATAATTTTGATGTTAGGTGTAGCAGTAAACTTTAAAAGACTTTATCCTACAAACTCTAGATCTATATATGATGAAATTAGTATTATTGAAAGCTCAAGATTCATAAATTTAATTTAAACCAAGAATCATTCAATTTGGTTTAGAAACGAGGGAGAAAATGAGTTTTGAAGTTCTTCCCTCTTTTATACATGTTTGTAGCAGAACCATGACTTTGAAAATACATAAATAATTAACCATAACTCCTATTTTGTTTATTCTTGTACTTGTGAAATCCTTGTAGGATGATCTAGAGTATAGGAACTGGAATTTTGGAATTATCATAATTAATGATCGAGATAATTGGGTTTTAAGACTGCTGTGCTGGACTGGTATTGTTCTCAGCTGAATGTTACTTTAAAAATCCATATCTTCATAACCATAACTCCATTTTAGCTGATTTTTTTACCATTGTAATCTTGAAACTCTAAATATCGATTTGATATAAAGAATGATCTAATTTGGTTAATAAACGATCAAGATAATTGGCCGTGATGTTGCTGTTATGAAGATAGTGCTTGTTGTGATTCATGTATAATAATGAAACCAGATACCTGAATGGAGAAGTCGTATTTTTTTACTTCTTATTAAAATCCTCATCATTTTGTGTTTTGATTGTCGTTCAGTGGAGTGTGTATGTGATTAATATCTTAAAAATTTATGTCGGAATATACTCGAGTTATTAAAGTTGTAATTGATGAATTGTTTTGGTTGTTTATAAAAGAATGAATTAGCTGAAATGACTCTTGTGCTGTATGGAAAAGGGTTTTGGCAATGCTTTTATTTAGAGGTTTTCTCAGGATTTTTGTCTTTTTTAAGTAACAATGAAAGTTTTGCAGAGGTGGAATTGGTACACCTCGGACGGCAGAAATTGTATTCGTCAAGGAGCTAGAGGCCGACTTTTGACTTGAATTTTTCATTATGTATGTTGTCTTGTTTTGCCTAAAGGTTACTTCACATTTTGGAGTGACTAATTAATTGATTGTTTGCAGTGAAATTTGGAAGTACTGAGCAGTTGATGAGGAAGCTTCGATTCCTGAACAAGTTCAGCAATATTCCCAGATCTCCCTATCATCAGAAGAAAGGAAGACATGGCTTAAACTCAGAAACTCAGAAACATCGGCTGGCTAGGAATATGGTAATGACTATCAATTTCTATTAGATCAACTTGCTTATTATAAAATGTGCCTGTGTTTTGTTTATTTTGGACTTATGAATATGCATGCACAAAAGGGATTAAGGAATAAGTATGAATAAACTATGTTTATGACAGAGGATGGTGGAAGGAAGCCTTTCCCACTTCGAGTAAAACGAAGATAGTGTTATAGTGTTATGTGTTTTTTTATTATGAACTAGTCTTAATCCTTAGATAGGTTTATCTTTTGTTTTATTTGTCTTGTTAGTAGAGTTGTAGTGGAATTCTTTATTTTTTTACTACAACAATCTATAATTTCTTATTAACATGTTCTTTTCCTTCTTTGCTTTTCACGTTCACGATTTTCGTTCAAATGTATCAAAAGTGGTCTGTCATGGTGAGGGGCATGAGGAAAAAAATATCATTCAAGGGGATGTATTTGTGTTATTTCACTTATGGCTTTAACTTCTTCATATTTTCTTCTTTGTTTGTTTTTTGCAAGTCTTTTATAGAGTTATACAATTATTACCTTCTCGTATTCATGAAAGGAGTGATATTGTATGCTATTCTTATTCCGATATTCTTTCTGCAAATGGTTAATTGTGGTGGATCATGATGGCAGAATGATCCAAGAGAATGTTCTTGAGCCGGAGATGAGTATTTATCTATGGCTTTTGGGATTTTTTGATACTTCATTATGATTTTTTTTGTTCCTCAATCAATGTTTGGATACTACTTATTCTTGATTAATCAATGATAATCATACTTTTCCCCATTTTAAATTGTGTATTTATCGTTTGGCTAAATTTCTGAATTTTACGGAAAATAATAAAAATTACACTCGTAACAGTAAAAATTACGTTTCAGCGCTTTGCAATTCGGGCGGGTTTCAAAAATTGGGCCAAAAATTGGGCGGCTAATTCAAAATTTTAATTTTTTCTAAAATTTTCATTTCAGCGGTTTAAAAGTAAACCGCCGCTACTCATTTAATGGGCCTATGACATTTTATTTGGCCCATAAAATTACATTTCAGCGGTTCATTGAAAAGTCGTAACCGCTGAAACAAAAAATTGACCAGAGTCAAATAAACACGGT
Organism: Cruciata laevipes; assembly: GCA_963678965.1. Taxonomy (NCBI): domain Eukaryota; kingdom Viridiplantae; phylum Streptophyta; class Magnoliopsida; order Gentianales; family Rubiaceae; genus Cruciata; species Cruciata laevipes. The sequence continues at coordinate 20,319,466 of OY787635.1, forward strand.
TTGGTGGAATGTCCAGTCATTTGGCCGACTCGTTGGCCCGGCCCTACTAAGCAAAAACCGCTGGAACTATAGGTGCGGTAGCGATTGCAGCGGTTATTAAATTCGTATAAACCGCAGGAATGGCAGGCAAAAACCGCTGGAATAACAATTTCTCCTGGTAGTGACTCCATAAGATCTGCAATTTCATCTACCTCACTGTCCAGTCCCACTATTGTATCTAACTCCTGCAAACCATGCAGTCTTAGTTTACCTCCATCATCTGTATAGTGTTCTCCAAAATCATCTGTGTAGCGTTGTCCAAAACCAAACTCGGATCATTTATAAGAATATTACCTCTTCTTGGTGAAGACTTTTTGACCTCAGCTCGGATGGCATAGGTCTCTACCAGATCCTCAATTCTGTAAGAGAGACTCCTAACTTCCCTCAGGCAGTTGCGAACGCTTTCGCTCTCGTGTTGCTTGGTATCTGCATCTCTGAGCAAACACTGCATCTGCCTCAACTCAGAGCACATATCTTCAACTTCAGCAGAGACTCCGGACAGAAACGTTGCTTCTTCCACCAGCAAACGAGACACTGTTTCCAGTACCACCGACACAACAGCTTCGGCCATTTTCAGATACAGAGTTTGGGGATTCAAGAACCATTATGATCGAGTAGTATTTATTTTTTCTACAGATGTTTCTGATCACATGAGTAATTTTCAGATACAGAGTTTGGATTCAAGAACTAATATGATCGAGTAGTATTTATTTTTTCTACAGATCTTTCTGATCACATGAGTAATTTTGTTTGTTTCTGTATTTCATGCCCCATGTGAACGACAAAGCTTTGACAGATCATAAACTCAATTGCAAGTTGTGGTATACTTTTCTCCTATGAAAAGTCTAAGTCTTGGTCTTGGTTTTGGTCTTCCTGCTTTGTACAATATTCAATAATGTTCATATAAATTTTCATTACCTCCGACACCATTTCTATATTATTTTGAGTTGGACTCTTATTTTTGACAAATTATGTGTTGAAGAATTTAACGAGAGTTTGACCCCTTATTTTTGGCAAATACATTGTAAATTTAGTCCTTTATTTTAGATTAAAAAGTTTCATTTGGCCCTACTTTGGTTGGCCGAATTATGGATTCTGGTCCCAACTTTAAAAAGTACAGTTTTCTAGCCTTAATTCTTAAAATTCAAGATTTTTTGGCCTTTTAGACGAAACCGCTTATATTTAATTTTGTTTTTTTCCGCAAGTGTAGTGATTTTTTATTGTTATGATAACATATTTTTATCCTTACCACGTAGTGTTGGCTGACGTATGGCTAATTGGTTTCGTATAAAAGGAAAAAACGGTCCTATTTTCAAACGGTCCTATTTTAGGGTTAGTAAATTATAGTTTTCAAAGTTGGGGCCAAAAATTCATAATTCGACCAAAATAGAAGCTAAATGAAACTATTCCGTATTAATAGAGTTTTTATTCTTCTCTCCTCAAATTTCTATAATAGAGATGTGAAAATGTTGTCAAAAATCTCCAAACACCAAACCAAACTTGTATAGAATATTATCTCTATTGAGTTGAGTGAGTTGGACACCTTATCAAATTATGTGTTGGATAATTTGATGAAAATTTGACCCTGACCCATATTTGATCTAGAGAAAGGCTCATACAGATCCATAAAGAGACTTAAGAAAACCAGATCTTCGAAGATAAGATTGAAGCTGAGGAGGCCTGTCAAAGGAAACTGAAGCCACATGCTGCACTTTGTGATAATCAACACCATTTCCACATCTGTTGCAGAATTTCTCCGGCATGTCGTAAAATTCCATACGCCTGAGACTCGTAACGAATCTCAATCCATCAGGAACCATTTCCATCTTCGGACAGCTCATGATCACCAAAGAACATAGGTTAGGCATGGAACCATTTTCCACCCTCCAACATTGCAGATTAGGTAACCTGAAAAGCCGAAGTGTTCGCAGTTGAGGAAAACCCCATGCATGGAATAACATGTCTTTTCCGACGTAAGACTCAGGTTCTAACAGGAGAAACCTTAATTTGGGGAGCATTTCAAGTGTTTCAATAGGATCTTCTTCAATGTGGTTACCTCGCAAACTTAACGCTTCGAGGTTTTGTAGCAAGTTAGGCTCATACCTTGGGAACTTATTCATCTTCACTAGCAAATTCAAGTGGTCTAGTTTATGACATAGAAGAATCCTGGTTAGAAGAACATGGCCTTCATCCAAGGTAGCGAAATCGCTTCCTTCTACGCGAAGAGCTATGGCCTTTAGTTTACGCGCCTTGCTGTCAACGTAATCAATGATCACACGAAGGCTATTATAATCGAATAGCCATAACAATCTTCAGAACATTTCTTCTCAAAGCCACATCTTTGAGTTCTCTTGTTGTATTGACAGGGGCTTGAACTATCCTCAGCTGGCAGTTTTGGATTAACTTTACACTTCGTGTGTCTGCTTGGAAGAGAACTATCCTTTTTTGTACTAGAAAGTGGTTCCTTTCTTGTCTTGCATTTGCTTCCAATCAACTGATCATTATCTGAAGAACAATAGAGAGTATTTTCAGTTTCTGTGAGAACTAAACCGACAATAAGATCAAACAGTTGATTCACAATGAATAAGGAACTCTTAGAGAGAGGCATTATAAGATCCCTACTTCATATTTAAATTCATGTTGGACAATGTGATTCAAAACACTCAAAAGATCATGAATTGATGCTAAAAAAATGATAATTCTCACACAATTCTGATGTTAAGCCAAAATGTTCCATTTATCTTTCCCTTATCCACATTTTGCAGAAACGAATTATTTTTAGTAGTGAACTTGTAATCTAACAACTGTTACTCTTGAAACTTGATGAGTTGCGACTTCCAAAAAGTTTATTCCCAGGTTTTTTTCACATAAATTGAAGGAAACCCTAAATTGAAACTTAGTATAAGGAAACCGGTCAAAGAAAGTCAGATCATCCTTGACTGAACTGAAGTAAATTGAGCTGAAATGAACTGGATACTGCATGCACAATTGATTACCAATAACAACTACTCTGAACTAATACGAACCAAAATGCAACTAAGTGAGAAAAGAACATGACCTAATTATATTCAAACTTGTCTCATGTACAAAAATCATCCATTGATAAGTTAAAGACAATAAAAATTGTTCATTCAATCATATTAATATGAATCATACAACGAAAACAAGACAATTCCATGCTTCTTCTATAACTCCCAGAAAACTCACAACAAATTTGAAGCAAACATCAAAAGGACAAGCCAACAACAACCGAGAAATCGAAAATACCTGGAGAAGAGAAATCATTTGAAGGAAGCTTCAAAGACTGCAAACACCTCTTCTCGAATTCAAACTGGTCATCTTCTTCTTCCTGTCCCCTAACCTTAACTCTCGGATACACTGAAAACATTTGCAGACAATTACAGACGAACAAACATTTTTGAATCAATTCACATCAAAAACAAAAAGAAAACAGAAAGAACGCAACTTTGATTCTGAAAAACAAAAAGTGAGAAGAACCAACTTGTAATTTTGCTCCAAGATCGATGCTTTACGATCAATCACACGCAAAAGTTTGTGAGATTCTTGAGAATCGAAGAAATCAACAAGAAGGGAACTTGGCAAAAGTTTAAAGGGCAATTGTTTTTTTGTTGGTGTCTGTTACGAGTAAACAAAAGCTAAAGTCAGCAGGGAAAGGCAATTGATGATGCGTTTCTCCACCGGCTACGGCTGCAGTCAACTCTCGTGTTTTGCACGTGTAAAAACTCTGCTTCTGAGACAAGAATAATGTTCATCATTTTTTTTTGGCTGGAAATTGAAAATATATTTGTAATTTTTCCAAAATCTTTAAATGCTTATTGCAAAGAAAGCTGCTACATTTCTGTGAATATAAGAAAGAGAATGTCTTGGGTGAGACCTGTCCTTGTGGAGACCAAGAGCAGGGGGAATGAGCATTTACTGTTTCTGCTTGATCTTTTAGTCAGTTTGTTTGATCTTTCAATCAATGTGCTTGATAATTTTTGTTTTGCCTTGATTTTTCAGTTAATTTGATCTTTGTTCAATTTGCTTGATCTTTCGATCAATTTCCTTGATCATTTCCTTGGTCAATTTCACCAATGACAAATTCAATCAAGGAAATCGACGGGTTTAAACCTCACCAACGACAAATTCAATCAATAGCAGTGTCATATAATCTTTGGTCTCAATGGAGACAGATCTCAATTGAGAATTAGTATATAAGAAAATACAAAAGGATAGAATATGTTAGAGTAAAGTTGATAACTGTTAGACTTCATTAAAATTGCAAAGATGAAATATTTAATAGTTGATGTTTATACCACATATTAAATAGTATTTACTTATTTATACATATTCAATATATTTCTTTACTTCTTTTATGGATGATTTTTATACGTGTTTATAATAGTATGGAACGGTAGTTGTGAACCTACACTCAGATGTTGATTTGAGGGATTGTTCATCTGTTTCACCCATCTTCATGTTCTGCCAATGGGGAAGTATGTCTCCATATGCATGCTTGAAGAATCATAATCTGGGAAATAAAAGAAAGCTAGCTGAGCTACTAAAATATAAGACACCATGGATACTACAAATAATAATCAATGAAATTAAAATTAAGGAATATGCATTACCTTGTAAAACATGAAGGTATACTGAACGAACATGTTGAATCTTGTCATAATCATCTCCTCCTTCACTAAGTCGGTTACAAAATTCACTAGACATGTTAAAAATATCTAGAGTTTTGAGATTCTTAGCAAACCGCAGTCTATCTGGAAGCATGGTTAGGGATGGACAACTCCAAATGCATAGCTCGGTAAGATTAAGCATAGATGCTTCATCTACCCTCCAATTTTTTAGATTGGATAATCTACATAAACCCAGACAGGTAAGCTTAGGAAAACCAAGCTCATGGCAAGTCAAATTTTGTCCCATGTAAAAATCATTTCTCAACCAAAGGTGTTTTAAATGAGGAAGCCGACCTAGTGTTCCCATTGGATCTTCCTTCATATGATTGGAGTCCAACGTTAAAACCTCCAGGCATTGTAGAAAATGTGGTTCATAACATGGGAATCTGTCTAACTTTGCCTCTAAAGTCAACGTACGAAGGCGTTCACCCATGAAAGACTTTGATAAAAAGTCATAGCCTTCCGGTGAACAGTTCAAATCACAATCATGGATTTTAAGCCTCATCTCCCGCAGATTTTGACCATTCCCATGGATGTATTTCATCAATAAACAAAAGTTGTCAAAACCCGTCACCTTGCAATATAAATTTTTAATATTCACTAACTCTTTAAGATCTGCAATTTCATCTACCTCACTGTCCAGTCCCAATAGAGTATCTAACTCCCTCAAACCATGCAGTCTTAGTTTGCCTCCATCATCTGTATAGTGTTCTCCAAAATCATCTGTGTAGCGTTGTCCAAAACCAAACACTAACTTCCTTAATCGTTTCATTTTCCAGATTATGTTCGGGATTCTGATTTTCCAATTGAGATATAGAGCAATGGTATGTAAGAAGGGTAAGTTAGCTACGGATGATGACAATTCATATAGTTGACAATTCCTAAGAGTTAAACTCCTAAGGTGGATCAAGTTCTGCAACTCCACCGGAAAACCTCTTCCAAATGCAAAACCTTCCAAATGAAGCACCCTTAGACTCTTGAAATTCTGCATGACTTTATCTCGTGGCCAGACCATTAATGTTTCACCAAAAAAGACCTTAGTTGGATCTAGACAAAAGAGAGATCGAGTATGCTTCACATCACGTCGATCAATACTGTCAAGTATAGCAGCACCGTTCACCTCATTTTGAATGTGAATGACAAGTCTGTGAGCTCCACTATTATCAATAAGATAAGTGGAATCATCTACAACTTTGAGGAATTCTTGTTCTTGGCACTTTTCCAAACAAAAGTACCTCACTACGTCGTGCATGGAACACGAAACAAACCTTGGAGTTAATGTGGCATGGTTAACCTCTAACTGAACCATACCCCTATGGCCTAATTCGTTCAAGCATCTTTCTGCAACTTCGGTCAATGTTTCTCCCTTTCTTAGGCTTTCAGACAAAATCAAACCCTCTGTAATCCACAACGAATATAACCAATCTGTATAGATAGTTTCATCTTCTTTGAAATTGGCCAAATAAAGGAAGCACAATTTCAAATGGTAGGGCAAATAATTATAACTCAGAGACAAAACCTGGTCTAGTGATCTGAACTTACCACTGTCATTGCTAAGATATGAACTTACATCTCTGTTAATAATTTCCCAACTTGCTAAGGAATTCCTATCTTTAAGAATTCCTCCAAGCAAAGAAATGGCCAATGGTAAACCTCCACACTTGGATACTAATTTTATTCCAACATCCTTAAAACATGGGGCCGACTTGAAATCTGAAAATTGAAGTAATAACATTATCATAATTGTGCATACTATACATTCTATGAGATATTTTAAATTGAGTGAATGGAAAAATAATTATACATCAAAGTTTTCTCAAATGGGTTAGACTACATTCACGTTTTATTTTATTGACGGAACCTTCAGTCATTAATCTAGAATCATTGATCTCATCATCTAAACCATTCAATTATATGTAGCCATACCATTATTAATTATTTTTGTGTAAGAAAGTTTTACCCACTACATCATATAATTTAGCATGGATTTTGCATTAAAGAGATTTCCACATGTTTATTTTCTAGTGGATGATGAATGGCTGAAGGTTCAGTTCAAGTAGAGAAATATTGGAATTGGAGAGAATTCCTATTAATCATTAATGTTGCTAAAATTCATAGTGAACACATGGATTTCTGGTCTGGGGACACAAAATACAAAATTAACATTAATTTAGAAGTATTAAAACACTTACGGTAAATGAGCACATTTTTAAGTATTCAGGGTGCACATGCATTTTAGTCTATAAAAAATTATTAGAGATAAGATTAGCCGAAATAATCATGCAAACAATAAGTTGGTAAGTAAAATATTTATATTTTGTAACCGCAAAATAAATGATCATAGATAGATTAATTCCAGAGTACTCTGCATTCTAACCTGTATTTCCACTTGATGCTATTTGTTGGAGCAATTCCCATCCCTCACTTTCACTCAAGAATTCGAGCTCGTGGACATATCCAACCTTGGCAACTTTTCTATTACGAGTAGTCAACAACACTTTACTGTTACCTCCATAAGAAGGAAATGCGGCGTCTATGCTTTCCCAGTGCTCCATTTCCCATATATCGTCCAGAACGATCAAACACTTTGTTTCTTTTTGCACTCGGTGAAGCTTCCGGACTAACTCCCTACCTGTAATGTAAACATAAAAATGCAAAATGTAAAACACACAATCATCAAATAATCAGTTTATTCTGATATTTTTTAATAATATATGTGTGTACCAACCTGTCATGGATTTGACAGCATCCTTCTCTTTCTCGTTAACGAGTTGCATCAACAAATCTCTTAAAATTTCGTCGACTTGGGGTTTTTGATTAATGCATGTCCAAGCAAAGTGATCAAAACAACCTTGTACATCCTCATGATTATACACTTTTCTAGCAATCGTCGTCTTTCCGAGACCGCCCATTCCCCATATGGAGATGATGTTTTTGTTGTGTTGCTTGTAATGATCAGGAGAAGTAACTAGTGAGACCAGGCTTTCGATATCATTCTCCATTCCGACGAACAAGGTTTCAACTTGATGCTCATATGTTTGTCGAGCCCGTTGTTCGTACTCTTGGTTTGAGCTCTCTCCCTCCTCTTTATGAACTGCTATGATGCCATACTTTTGGAAATTGGATGTGATGTTACTTATGCTTCTTTTAACACTTTCAATCTCATTCCCAAGTTTGCGAAGAGTTCCAACTCTACCACATATGCGCAAAGGGTTTCTAACAAATCTTTTGATACCTGTTGGCATAGAAGAACAAGGAAAAATGGAGATTAGTTTTTATGAAATAGTTTAATAAACTCAAATGAAAAACATATATTTGATTTAAAGCAAATTCTGATAAAAATCAACTGTAGACCATGTAATCTTGCATATTTAAGATGAACGGTTACGATTCTTCATTTGATATGCGGCTTTGGATTCTGCCGTCCATAAAAGCGGCAATTCTCCAATTTTTTATATATGGCTTTTGTAACTTAAATAAAAAAATTAGTGTAACAGTTCAAAATATTGTTGTAATTAAAACCATCTTGAAATGCATTTTAGTGGTTTTTGTTGTAAATATTAATTGTCGTTTCTTATATCTCTACTAAATTTGGATCGATAAGTTTCATTTAACTTAAACCCTGTTATTTTTTAAAGTTGAAATATATATCTTTTCAGAATTGTTATACCACGCCCTGTATTTTGCTTAAACACGCCCTGAAGTAGTGTAAAAACGCCCTAAAATATTTATTTTTGTTAAGTTTTTTAAACTAGATTTATACTTCAGTTGCGGAAAATTAAACACTATCTAAATACATTTTTTGATTTTTTAACATCATATTATTTTAAAATATAATCAAATAATAGTTAAAATACAGGGCGTGAAATAGCAACACTCTATCTTTTTGAAGAGAGACGAGCTCATTAATCTCAGCTGAACATAGGGAAAATATTGATTTTTTCACTCTCAATCCCAATCTTTTACAATATTAAACATGATCATTCAGTGTGTTATTAATTGATGTTTTTTTCACTTTCAAAACTAATCTTTTATCTATTAAGCATGATTATTCCGTCTGGATAGTTTTGGAAAGGATAATTATCAGATCATTTATAAGAATATTACCTCTTCTTGGTGATGACTTTTTGGCCTCAGCTCGGATGGCATAGGTCTCCACCAGATCCTCAATTCTGTCAGAGAGACTCCTGACTTCCCTCAGCCAGTTGCGAACGCTTTCACTCTTGTGTTGCTTGGCATCTGCATCTCTGAGCAAACACTGCATCTGCCTCAGCTCAGAGCACAGATCTTCAATTTCAGCAGAGACTCCAGACAGAAACGTTGCTTCTTCCACCAACAAACGAGACACTGTTTCCAGTACCACCGACACAACAACTTCGGCCATTTTCAGATACAGAGTTTGGATTCAAGAACCAATGTGATCGAGTAGTATTTATTTTTTCTACAGATGTTTCTGAGAGTAATATGCAAGTTGTAACACAGACAGCATGCAAGTTGGAGTAATTTTGTAACATGAAAATGATCCCTACACATATATGTAGGGCGGAAAAAGTATTCCCTGGAGAAATTAGGGCAAGGAATCAAAGTCAGCCATGAATGAGAAGAAAAGAATAACTTCACTTTAGTAAAGTGAATAAGAACTATTTTAGCTTGCAAGTATGAGTTTATGTAAAAGATGCCTCACTGCTGGCCCCGCTACTTCCAATTTCCTCCATGCATTTGTGTTTTGGAGGGATCTTTGTTTGCCTTAAATTTATAAACTTCCAATACAAAATCTAATTGTTTCTCCCCCTCTAAAGAAGGTCATTTTACGGTAAGGACATGCCAAAAGAATACTTCCTTTGTGAATGACACATAGAGTTTGTTTTCATAATTAAATAGATTCATGTAAATGTTTGACTCCTATAAAATGGCTCAAGTAATTAAAATAATTGTGGAGTAGTCCACCAACTTGTAGAAGGTTGTCTACAGGATAATTTCTTTCACATTCATTTTGGGATATGGTGCTTCCACAATTTGTTACATGTACATTTTTAATTCCTTCGTCTATACTATTCAACTCTCCATTTTAAAATTTTATTAAAATTATTTTTCTCATTACATATATTAATAAAATTATTTTTAATTTCATATTTTTTCAGTTCCTTACCTCTTTTAATTTTATAATTAATAAAAAATTATATTTGATGTTTTCGCTCTCAATCTCGACCTTTTACATATTAAACATGATCATTCAGTGTGTTATTAATTGTTGTTTTTTCCACTTTCAAAACTGATCTTTTACCTATTAAGCATGATTATTCCGTCATTGATTTTTTTCAAACCATCTTGATAGTTTTGCAAAGGATAATTATCAGATCATTTATAAGAACCAATGATCAGATAATTATCAGATCATTCGAAATCGCTTCCTTCTATGCGAAGAGCTATGGCCTTTAGTTTACGCGCCATGCTGTCAACATAATCAATGATCACACGAAGGCTATTATAATCGAATAGCCTTGCTGTTAACATATCCCACATCGGTAGCGTACAAGCCTAATAACTAATATATAAGGATCAAAGGTGACACCACCTATGGCCAATTGGTTTTAGGATGGAAGCTTGAGATCCATATAATTAATATGACCCGATATGGGTTGTGGACTATTTCCACGTTTGCACGTGAGGGGGCGTGTTAAGATATCCCACATCGGTAGCGTACAAGCCTAATAACTAATATATAAGGATCAAAGGTGACACCACCTATGGCCAATTGGTTTTAGGATGGAAGCTTGAGATCCATATAATTTAATACTTGCCGAAACAATCTTCAGATTGGGAAGATGAACAATGTCAGAAACTTCATCAGTCCTGCTGTCAATTCCAGAAAGTAACTCAAGCTCATTCAAACCATGGGAACCTCAATCTCCTCCTATGATGTTTATCAGTGTATCTGTCATTGCAAAAGAGATGCAAGTTCTTAAGCCTTTTCATCTTGCATATAACATTTGGCACTTTTATCCTGTTGTTTATATGCAAATGAAGGCGATGCAAAAATGGTGTCAAAATAATCATGCTTAATCTTGTGTAGTCAAAAGATGTGTTATGTGATACATCGTGTCATTCTTATGCAGGTGCAAGAGTTGATGTTGTAGAAATTGACCCAGTTGTGATTTCAACTTATTATATAAGTGAAGTTGAAGCAATTGTCAATAGTAAGATCCTTGACTGAACTGAAGTAAATTGAGCTGAAATGAACTGAATACTGCATGCACATTTGATTACCAATAACAACTACTCTGAACTAATCCGAACCAAAATGCAACTAAGTGAGAAAAGAACATGACCTAATTATATTCAAACTTGTCTCATGTACAAAAATCATCCATTGATAAGTTAAAGAAAATACAAATTGTTCATTCAATCAGATTAATATGAATCATACAACGAAAACAAGACAATTCCATGCTTCTTCTATAGCTCCCAGAAAACTCGGAGGCTGTTACGGAACACGAGTGTAGGGCTCGGAAGAGATGTGTGCTGGACCGCAAATTATTACGTGCAACGGGGTACGTAGAGCACCGTACCCCCAGACCTTTTTTTGCAAATTACTAATTAAAACATAATTACAGTTAATTTAAAATTCAAAATGTATGTAACCAAATTTCAGCCCACGATTTATCGGCACGTAAATAGTCATTAATCCTTTTTTTTTGAAAAATCCAGAAAAACATATTAAGTTGAACAATTAAAAGAAATTGAATATTAATCCTTACCTCTCTTTATCCGTTACAACTTTTTGTAATGTGCATATCAATGGTATGCATTGTGCATTCTATTTATTTTAGAAGTGCATTTTAAAATGTTATGAGTCTTTTTTCTAATTAGTCAATGCATCGTTTTTGTATAAATGCATACCAATTCTTATACCGTGTGGGGTAAGTGCATTATCTATTTATCAACGTGCATTAGAATATTGCTATATTTGCATTTTAATATTATTATAGTAATAATAACAAGTATGTTTTTCAAATGCACAATGTTATACGTAAGAATGCACGGTTCATTAAATTAGAATGTGCTATATAATTTGCTAAGTAGTTGAATTGTGCACTCTATTTATGTCTAATGCATTGTGCATATTTATCATATGAGTTGTGCATTTTATTATGTGCATTGTGCAGTCTAATAATATCATAAGTGAAGTTATAATATTAATGTGCATGCTTACTCTTTAAATTGTGTAATATATTTATACTGAAAGTGCATTTTAAAAATACACCAAACTATATATTTTTTTTCAAACTATTTTTTTTTCATTTAACTTAATTGATAGGTTTTTAGGTAAATAATTTGAAAAAATGTATAATCATGTTTCTAAGTACCGAGTTTGATATTGTGCATTTAAATTATTATAAATGTGTATTTCAGTAAATAAAATTGAGCATTTGACCAAACTATCATATTACGTAATGAAGAGGGAAAAAAAAATGAAAGCATGACTAAAATCTCTTCAGTGACCTCCTTCCTCAAACTAGGAAATTCAGTTTTTTTCGTCTTTTTGGTTCCTCCTTCCAGCTCGTTCTCTTCCCCTACCAAAATCCGTGTTTTCTCATTTTATTTTATCATTTGGAGCAATCATCAATTCTTGGTTTCCCGATCGCCTTCAATTTTGAATTCCTCAAACAAAAAATTTAAAATTTATCCAATTAGTCATGTGTTAACAGAAGTATAACGGGTTGAGCTAAGTACAACGAAGCCAACACCACATATACTGCACAATATATTACTATACTAAATTGCAGTTGCAGTAATGTCAAATAAATTATAACACTTTTACTTCTGCCTAAAATTCCCTCGGACATAGTACCATAAAAATTCCCACTTAAATACGCCAAATGGTAAAGATACACATTCAGTACTACATTGCACATTCACATACCAAAACACACTTATATCACATATAACTACATTGAATTGCACAATCACTTATATCAAACTGCACAATATATACATCCAACCTATACATTATGTACATTTATTTCCCCAATTGCACATTCACGTAACAAAACACACCCACATCTTAAATAACCATACACAATCACTTAGGTCAAACTGCACATTATATACATTTAGCTTACACGTCGAATTATACTAAACCTGCACATTTATATACACCTAATTGCACACATTCACCGTAACAAATCCCACCACACTCACCTATAACTATTGCACAATCACTAATGTCAAACTGCACCGTATATACATTCAACATACACATGCACATTGAAGAATATTAAATTGCACATTTATTTATACCTAATTACACCAAATGCACAATCCGTCCAATATGATAAGCGAAGAGAGATTTACCTCTCAAACCGCGACTGTTCGGAATTCGTTTCCACGACGATGATGTCAGCAACATACCTAATTCTTTTAAAAAAAATCAAACATTTATAACAAAAAAACAAAAAAAATTATTTAATTTGTAAAACAAAGATTCTTACCATGGATTGCATCATTGTTCACCAACTGCACAACCAACTTTTATTTGAAACTTCGGATGGTAATTGAGTGTCAAAAGTTTCGTGGTAATTGTGCAGCTCCGTGAATCTCTAAAATTATCCCTTTTAAAATTTGAAATTCTGATTTACTAATAAATTAGTACGTCGACGGTTTCTAAAAAGTTTGCAGTTTTTTTAATGAGCGGTTAAAAAGGTCGAACGTGGAATGTAAACACATTTTACTTTTCTACGTAAAAATAAAAAGTAATTAATAATTACACATTCGGGTATGGGGGTACGATGCGCACGGTACCCCTAGTGTATAGTATAGGAAGGTTGTGGGGAGACTAGTGGGACCGTCTGTGTGGCCAAGTTGGGTGGGTAATTTTTATTTACTGGTTTGACTTAATGTCTCAGAAGCAAAATGTCTATTTTACCCTCATCTACCCTAATTCACAAAATTCAAATTTGGGACTCGAGATCTGTACCAGATGCTCCTTAAACGCACGAAACACGACCGATTCCTCAAATTTGTGTCTGGGTTCCAATGCTGCTTCGATCCGGCGGCGTAATTGACGTTGCCTCCGGGGATATGGGCTTGACTTTCTGGGATAGTAGAGTACTCCCTGGAGAGCCGGCGGAGTTGTTGACCGAGGTTGTTGACTTTCTTCGTCGTTGTCTAGCCTCCGTCGTGGGAGTTTCTCGCGAGAAGCTCAGTATGAGACGGCGGCTAGAGACCGAGGAGGAGTCTTGCCGGGTACGAGGAGTTTAACGTCTAGATGTTGTAGTTTTTTCCGGTTGATTTGTTCAATACGATCTCCAATAAGTAAAAAATACAAGTCTTTTTCCGGGTTCATGTCTTTAGAATGTTGGCTTGAGCATTAATTTATACGATGTTAGATGGGTTGATTGGTTAACTTATAGTTTGAGATCCCAGTCAACCAGGACTGAACTTGGAATATCATCTAGGTGTTTTAGACAGTGTATCCAAGTTATCCAAGTGACGCCCCAATTCGACTCATCTACAAGGAGTCCAATCGGACGTCTGCCTGATTCGCATCAGGACTCGAGAACGAGAACAGAGAAAAATAATCCAAACAAAAGTGACATTTTATTATTATTACACAGGCAATAATCCAGGATTGAAGATAGTGAAAACAAAAGATGGCACACTAGCCTTTATTTTGTTTACATATACATAAGCTTTTCTAAGATTGTAACAGTATCTGGTGACCTTCTAGCTTCCCACTCCAGATTGGCGTGATGACTTTCCTAAGGCTGTCATGCCACATATAACACATATGAGCTTTTGCCCAGTGATATTCTCTTATAAAAAAAAATTCTATAATTAAAAACCTTCTACTTAGAAATAACAAAATATTTTCAAAGCACATTAACCAATTCCAACTAAATACCTTAAGCAATATTTTTAGCATACTAGAAAAGTTGATGCATTTGATTATTTTATACCAGGCCTAACTTATTGTCAAAAAGATCATGATGATGTTCTACCATTTACCAATCTTTCAAAACACAGTACAAGTAAGCTAGCATTTACCACTGCAACATGAGATAAACAACAAAAATATCAAGATATTTAGAAGGACTGCACATGCACATGTGTCTCAATCTCAAAACAACTGAACTTAAATGAAGTTTGCATATCACGAAAATCACATATACCACCTCATCCCTTATATCACCACATTCTCCACATCACCGAATCTCCACCACAATACGCCCTCATGGCAATTTCACCCTTTCAGACCGTCTTGCACGTTATTAGCCGCAAACAGGACCTAACGTGCAAGTCATGGGCACAATATACTCTCACAGCACAAAACACCCCTCCTATCGATAAAGGGTTGTGCAAGCAAGTGGTATACTGCTTCGCCTCACATGTTATTGGCCGCAAACTGGACCTAACATGCAAGTCCTGGTCACAACATACTCTCGCATGCATACACGCCTCGATAGGGGCCGTTGCAAGAAAGTGGTATGCTGCTCATGCTATCAGAATACAAATTGCAAAGATACAAATAATTTCATCAAGGTATAAATTGCCAATTTGTATCTACCTATACATACAGAACATTCATTTAGCATATGAGCTCACAACTTTCAAGCTGTACACATCAGTAGATCCCATTAGAATTTAGTCACTTGCTTTACTAAAAATAAGACTTATTTTATGACAATATATCCAGAATAGTCTTGTACATGTTTCTGAAATATTTGTGTGAAGTGGTCAACAAAACCATACATATAGTACAAATAGGCATGACAACTTAAAGATATATAGGTTTAGAAAAGTGAGAATACTCACATTTGTCCGTAGACCTGGTAAAGTGGTAATGTGTCCCTCAACATAATCTGCAGGTGACAGGTTTTGAAGAAAAGGTTACTATATACTTGTGGTATACTAAAGGCATGCTCCTTAGAATTCTAAGGATGTATTGTGATAATATTTTCATCACTATGATGAACTCCTTAAAGAAATAGTAGTTCTTATTCAAAGCATATGTTTTGCTGTAACAGAATAAGAATATCCAGCATGCACTCAGAAAACTTATGAAAAAATTAATCATATCCTCTGAAGTACCTTTCTTTCCTATTTTTAGTAGAATCAAGTGTTCTGAAACTAGAACTAAGTTACTGAGGTTACCGAAAATTAGTTCAGCTCATGTAAGCTTGCTAACATATTTTATGTCCTTAATGAATTTCCAATTTGTGTAGATAGTGCTACAGTAAACTGATTCAAGTAGTCCTGTACCGCTGAAACTCAAAAATTAACTAAAAACGGTACCGATCTCTTAATAAACATACAAACTTGCAAATATCACATTATCCACCATCAGTTAATTAAACCTGCAATTTTCCCTTTCTTTCAAAGTTTATGAAATTAAATAATGCTCAAGCCCATCATTAGCATATACCTCACCACATTATTAAAGCATCTAAGAAAACAGAGATAGCTGTTTTATACCAATGTGTAAATTTGGTATCAGGAGCTGCCATACTACATAAAAGCTGGAAGCCTGCAATTTCCAATCTTTTACTTACTGAAATCCAACAAGTTTGTCTATTTAGTACTCATTAATTAATATATCAACACCAGAGTTTAGCAAAAAAAATGACACAAGACCCCACTGCTAAATTCTGATACATATATTCACATTATCCAGTACCTTAAAATCTTATGAAACCAACTAATCGGCAAAACAGATTGGGAACGGAACGGTTTTGAGATAAAATCTACCTTTGCTCTCCGTTCGCTTCGTTAACTCTTCTGGGTTGGGTGCTAATTAGGCTTCTGCTTCACTCTGGTGATGTTTTCCCCAAACTGATTAATCCCTTTTGTTTTCCCTTTTGTTTAATACTCATCCTCACTACTCTCTCTCCCATCTCACACGTGTCTCCTTCATTTTCAAAGATTAAATTAATAATTTCCTTTCCTTTTTATTAAGTCTTTCTTTTTCTTTTGTTTTTCTTTTATTTGTATTATATATAGTTATATTCTAGATTAATTCTTTTTCTAGCATATTCACCAGACCTATATAAATATGAAAAATACATTAACTAATTATCAAATTTTAATGTATGCATTATACCATGTAATACATCACGGTTAATCTAGTACCTTAAAGCGGTTCTTCACAGTCGCCCCTCCATCAAGAAATTCCGTCCTCGGAATTATAGCTAGGAGTTAGGAATAGGTGAGGGTATTTATTTTTCATCTCTTCTTCAAGTTCCCAAGTAGCTTCCTCTACTCCATGATGCTTCCACAGAACTTTAACTGTGGGGATTTCCCTTGTGCGCAACTGTTTTACTTGATGATCTAGTATCCTGATAGGTTGCTCTTCAAACGTCACTTTCTCATCTAATTTCAAATCTTCATGATTTATAATGTGGCTTGGATCTGGATGGTATTTACAAAGCAAAGAAACATGAAACACATCATGCATTTTCGCAAGGTTTGGTGGTAAGGCTAAACGATAAGCAACAGTGCCAACTCGCTGAGTTATCTCAAATGGTCCAACAAACCGAGGACCCAGTTTTCCTTTCTGTCCATGTTTGATGAGACTCTTGTGAGGGGTAACCCTCAAGAAAACGTTATCACCTACTTGAAATTCCAGATGCTTGCAGCGATTGTCTGCATAACTTTTTTGTCGGTTTTGAGCAACCTGCAACCTCTGTCTAATAAGCTTTACCTTTTCATAGGCATCTTCGATCCATGGCACCTTTCCATCTTGAATTATTTTTCGCTCTCCAACCTCATCCCAGTAAACTGGAGATCGACACTTGCGCCCATACAGAGCTTCATATGGAGCCATTTGGATCGAGGCTTGGTAACTATTGTTGTAGGTGAATTCCACCAAAGGCAAATGTGTATCCCAGTTCCCACCAAATTCAAGCATACAAGCACGCAACATATCTTCGAGGGTTTGTATTGTACGTTCAGACTGGCCAGCTGTCTGAGGATGAGCTGATGTGCTGAGATTAAGTTTGGTCCCTAGGGCCTCTTTTACTTGTTGCCATAACCTTGAAGTAAAGCGAGGATCTCGATCAGAGACTATTGAAGCAGGCACTCCATGAAGGCGAACAATCTCATTCAAATATGTTTGTGCTAATTTCTCCAAGGAGTATTTCATATTAATGGGAAGAAAGTGAGCAGATTTGGTAAGTCTATCTACGACAACCCATACTGCATCGTGCCCTCGCTGCGTTCTTGGAAGTCCAGACACAAAATCCATGGTAACATGCTCCCATTTCCACTCTGGAATTTCTAGTGGTTGTAGCAGTCCAGATGGTCTTTGATGTTCAGCTTTGACTTGCTGACATGTTAAACAAGATGCAATAAATTGAGCGATTTCACGCTTCATATTATCCCAGCAATAATATTCTTTAAGGTCATGGTACATCTTGTAGCTTCCAGGATGTATTGCATATCTGGAGCGGTGGGCTTCAGATAGAATTTTCTCCTTAATCTTTGAGTCATTAGGTATATATACTCGGTTATGGAGTCGAAGAAGGCCATCTGATTTCACCGTGTAACCTGGTAACTCTCCATTTTGCGCCCTCTTTTTCCGGTCCTGAAGTGTCATATCCCGCTCTTGCGCCTCTTTAATCAGGTCAGGTAAGGAAGAGTGTATACGTATGTTGGCCAAGATTATACTATCGGTAACCCTCCTAGGATTCCAATCTATGATATGCTCCCACATCTCCCCTGTTTTCACCATCATCCGAGCAACCTGAATCTTTCTACTCAATGCATCAGCTACAACATTAGCTTTTCCAGGATGGTATTGGATTGAGAAGTCATAATCTTGTAAAAATTCAATCCAACGGCGTTGTCTCACGTTCAGATCCTTTTGAGTAAACAGAAACTTAAGATTCTTGTGGTCAGTAAAAATCTCAAAAGTCACGCCATATAGATAGTGTCTCCATTTCTTCAGAGCAAACACAACAGCTGCCAATTCTAAGTCGTGAGTGGGATAGTTTCGTTCATATGGTTTCAGCTGTCGAGAGGCATAAGCAATAGCTTTATTATCTTGCATCAAAACACATCCCAATCCTTCTTTGGAAGCATCAGTAAACACTACAAAGACTTTCCCTTCTTCTGGTAGTGTTAATATTGGGGCAGTGGTTAGTCGTCTTTTTAGTTCTTGAAAACTGGCATCGGTTTTACTATTCCACTCGAACCTTACATTCTTCTGGGTAAGCCGTGTGAGAGGACTAGCTAGTTTCGAGAAATCTTTAACAAATCTACGATAATATCCCGCCAATCCCAGAAAACTTCTTATCTCAGTAATACTTTCTGGACGTTTCCAATTGAGTATTGCCTAGACTTTTGAAGGATCCACCGCTAGGCCATCTTTTGATATGATATGCCCTAAGAAGGAAACATGTTCTAGCCAGAATTCACACTTGCTGAATTTTGCATAAAGCTTGTGTTCCCACAATGTTTGCAACACCATCTTCAAGTGTTTCTTGTGTTCTTCTATATTTTTGGAGTACACAAGAATATCATCAATAAAAATAACCACAAATCCATCCAAGTATGGGTAGAAAACTCGATGCATCAAATCCATAAAAACAGCAGGGGCGTTTGTTAACCCAAATGGCATGACCATAAATTCATAGTGGCCGTATCGGGTATTGAATGCAGTTTTTGCAACATCTTCCTCCCTTATTCGTAGCTGGTAGTACCCCTGTCGAAGACCAAACTTCGAAAATACTTTTGCACCTTGAAGTTGGTCAAATAGTCCATCAATTAAAGGCAGAGGGTACTTATTCTTTATAGTCACATTATTTAACCCTCGGTAATCAATACATAATCGGAGCGTACCATCTTTCTTCTTCACAAATAGTACAGGTGCTCCCCACGGTGAGGTAGAAGGTCGAATAAACCCTCTTAATAACAAATCCTGAAGTTGAAGCTTTAATTCCTTAAGCTCTGCAGGAGCCATCCGATATGGGGTTCTAGAAAATGATCCGGTTCCTGGAAAAAGTTCAATACTAAACTCAACCTCGCGTGCAGGTGGCAAAGACACCAACTCTTCAGGAAACACATCAGGGAAATTATTTATGACTGGGATATCCTCCAATTTACTTTTATCCACAGGTTTGTTGATTAGGTAAGCAAGGTAGGCATTAGCCCCTCGTTGAATAGATCGGGTAGCTCAAACGGCTGAAATGAGAGTCAGTGGAGATAGACTTTTCCTTACATTGACCTTATATCTTCCCCAGGAATACATATGATAATACCGGCCCAGAACCCTGCTGGGCCAGGAAGAGGGCTCGCGGCCCAGAGTCAACAGAGCGGTACCTTCCCCGCTGAGAGGCATGTCCGGACAAGAAAGAGGACAGATGATGACAAGGGAGGTGGTCCTGCAACTTATCTTCAAGCAGGCGAAGCTCTGCTATAAATACTAGCCTCAAATAGTGAACAAGGTATGTGACATATATCTCTCTACTTTATATTGAGAGCACCTTCCGTACGTTTTCCTTCCCCGCTATCCCCATCTCATCATCACGCCGGAGCCTCTTCCCCTGGACGCCTCCCGGGGATTGTTTTGCAGGATTGTAGCGGGTTGATCAAGAAGGAGACCCGGATAGCCTCAACGCCCGGGAAACGGACGGATTTTGGTAGCATCAATTGGCACGCCCAGTGGGATCAGTTCCATCTTCGCACGATGAAGTCGCCAAGGAGAGGGCGTGGGCGCCCGAAGAAGAACGCGACACCTTCAGGGAGTGGTCCTCCTCCACTCCCTGGAGATGACATGACCTTGAGGCAGTTGCAGGAGGAGGCTAGGCTAGACACTAGCGTGAGCTAGGTGTACCACAGGATGGTCACGTGGAAACTGCCTCCGACGAAGCCGACTCGGAAAGAGAGTACCAGGATGAGCAGGAGCCTAGGCCCGCTAGGGAAGGCAGTCCCCGGGCCCGGGAACCTGAAACCCGGGCAATACCTGGCCGGCAACCCTCAAACTCGGGGACCGGCTTTCCCGGAAGAGGGGCAACCCTTAGCTAATACGGAAGAATCGGCAGCGTTGGAATTCATGAGAGCCAACAAGGAGTTGTACCGCCAGTGGGTACTCTCTGCCCGGGAAAACTTAAGACGAACGGAACCTGGAGGGGACCCGGCAGGCCCTCCGCGGGGACATCAAAGGGAAGTTATCGATCTAGACGGGGCTGTTCAGCCGCCAAGAATACAGGGGCGAATTAATTCCTCAACCATCCCACCTTCTTTCCCCCCGAATTTCGGAGTTCGAGGAGGAGTGGCTACTGGACAACAATCAAATTTAGTTCCACATGCTCCACCCTACTACTCGCGTTCTAGTTGGGGGACAGAGCAGACCGGGTATGACCTTCCAGTCATGCCTGCGGAATTATTGGGTTATCAGGCCCCTGGAACCCAGGGGAACCCGATCCAGTATTCCATGCCCATGTATGGGTCAATGGGGGTGAACTACGGTTACTCGGAGAGATACTGTAGGGAGGATGATAGGATGCGGGGCTATCAGGTGGCACAGCAGGACCCCAACTCTTTGGAGACGCGATTGGACAAGTTGGTGGGGAGGAACGGAGCTCAACCCACTTCCCCATCGGTACCTCGGGTGCTGGCATACCCATGGCCTCCGGGCCTTCGGGTCCCGGAGGGAATCCCAACGTATAATGGAGAGACAGACCCGGAGGAGTTTGTTAGGACGTACCAGAACCTAATGGTGTCACGGGACTTCCCGGAAGAACTAAGATGCAAGTTGGTAGGCTGTTACCTGAGGGGAAACTGTCTCCTATGGTTCGATTCCTTGCCCCGGCAGAGTCTTAGAGATTATTATGATTTCTCCAAGGCTCTGCTGTTCCGGTACGCTGGATTGAAGAAGGAAGGGAAGCAACTGACTGAGCTTCTCGCCACTCGACAGAAAGCTGCAGAAGGGCCAATGGAATA
Source organism: Cruciata laevipes (assembly GCA_963678965.1). Lineage (NCBI taxonomy): Eukaryota > Viridiplantae > Streptophyta > Magnoliopsida > Gentianales > Rubiaceae > Cruciata > Cruciata laevipes. Next base: position 20,341,134 of record OY787635.1, read on the forward strand.
TTACCGAAGGTACATGGACGATAGCATGAAGGTCATAGACAGACAGCAGCAGGAGAAGGCGGTGATATAAATGGCTTGAGGGATATGGCGTTGTTCCAGAAGTTGATGGAAAACATCCCGGAAACCTTTCACAACTTACAAATGGCGGTACAACTGTACTGTGCGGTTAATGACGCCACCCGGAAGAGGAAGGAAGAATCTGGGGGATTCCTCCCAGATAAGATGGAAAAGAGGAGGGTGGCTGACCCAAGTAGAAGGGATTCGGGTCCTGCACCGGTGAACCGGGCAAGGGCAGATAGTTTTACCCCGCTCAGCAAGTCCCGGACAGAGATACATGCTATTCACAAGGATTTGTTCCCGGATCCGCTGCCCATCCAGGGGACCCCGTCTAGGGAAAATGCGGACAAATGGTGCGCCTATCACAAGTCTTATGGACACTCGACAGAGGGGTGCAGAGGGCTGAGGAATGAGATAGAAAGATTGATAGAGCGGGGGCAGTTGAGAGATTGCGTGGTGACAGAAGCAAAGAAGGAGAATCCTCGGGACTAGCCTCAGGAGCAACCCCGGAGAAGGTGGAGGCCTAACCCCGGGAGAGGAAACGGGAGAGCCCAAGGCAACCAAGGCAACAGGGCCCCGGGGAGGCCCGCCATAGCCGTCGTACCGGTCCAAGCAGTAGAGCCAGCCCCAGTACCCAACAGAATGATCAACGTGATAAGCGGGGACGTTGGAGAAGCAAGCCAGTTAGTTTCCGCTATCTGGGCCCGGACGCGATATGTTCCCCCGGGGGAAGTTCAGGGGAAAAGGTTTCGCCCCGGCGAAGCTCTCACTTTCTCTGAGGCGGATGGAGCCCCGCCACAGATACCCCACTCAGACCCAATGGTGGTAACGGCGGAGATTGAAGGCTTTTTGATCAAGAGGGTGTTTGTGGACGACGGGAGTAGTGTGGAAATCATGTTCGCTTCTTGCTTCGATTAATTGGGAATCGGGAGACAAAATCTGAAACCTCCTTCGTCTCCCTTGTCAGGGTTCACGGGCAAACCTGAAGTTCCCCTAAGTGTTATTCCCCTCGCAGTGTGTATGGTGGACGAGAAGGACCGGAGCAAGAGGATCTCAGTGACATGCAACTTTGCGGTTATTGATGCACCCTCACCGTACAACGTAATCATAGGGAGGCCCTGGCTAACCCAAGCCCGGGCAGCGAGTTGTCCATACCTGCTGACAATGAAGTTCCCCACCGCGCAAGGAGTGGCAGTCGTACGGGGAAGCCAAGCAGTCGCGAGAAGTTGCATGATGACGGCGGTCTTAGATGCAAAAAAAGCAGTAGAGGCGGTGTATGGAGAAGCTCCCCGCCAAGAGTTGGAAGAAATGCAAATGGCGGACAAAGGGATGATCATGGTGGGAAAAGATCTCCCGAAGGAAGTAAAAGGTGCATTGAAGGAACTCTTGGCCAGATATCAAGGAGTATTCTCATGGAGCCCGGAGGACATGGTGGGGGTGTTGCCAGAGTTGGGGGTACACAAGCTGAACATAAGCCCGGCAACCAAGCCAATCAGGCAGAAGAAAAGACCTGTAGCCCCGGAGAGAGCGGAATTCATAAAGAATGAAGTGAAGAAGCTGGAGAGAGCCGGGGTGGTCGAGGAAATCATCTACCCGGAGTGGATAGCTATCCCGGTCTTAGTAAAGAAGTATGACGGAAGCTGGCGCATGTGTATCGACTTTACAGATTTGAATAAATGCTGCCCCAAAGACAGCTACCCTCTCCCGAATTTGGACCGGCTGGCAGAGGCTATCGCGGGGTACTCGGTGCTGGCTTTCTTCGATGCACATAAAGGGTATCATCAGGTGCAGATGGATGAGGCGGACAAGGCGAAAACCTCCTTCATCACCGATTTTGGGACCTTTTGCTACAAGAAGATGCCCTTTGGGTTGAAAAACACGGGGGCTACTTATCAGAGAATGGTGGACAAACTCTTTAAGGACCAAGTGGGAAGGAACATGGAGGTATATGTCGATGACAGGGTGGTTAAAAGCAGGACTTATGGGGCTTTCCTGAATGATCTGGAGGAGATGTTCAAAAAACTTGAGCTGAGCAATCTAAAGCTGAACCCCTCCAAAAGTACCATTGGAGTGTGGGAGCGGGGAAGTTCTTGGGCTTCATGGTGTCAAGTCGGGGCATTGATGTCAACCCGGAAAAGGTAGAGGCCATAGCTAAGATGACCTTCCCCAGATCGGTGAAAGAAGTACAACGGTTAACAGGTTCCCTTGCGGCTTCAGCCGATTCCTATCAAAGGGGGCAGATAGGAAGCTACCGTTCTTCAACATTCTCAGGAAGGCCAAGGCATTCGAGTGGTCCGGGGAGTGTGAGAAGGCGTTCCAAAACTTGAAAGATCACCTTCGACAATTGCCAACTTTAAAGAAACCATATCCGGGGGATGAGCTTTTCCTGTACATAGCGGCATCTCGGGAGGCAGTAAGTGTCGTGCTAATCAAAGAAGAGGAGGGAAAGCAGCACCCAATCTACTTTGTTAGCCGGGCACTTCGGGGGGCAGAGACCCGGTATACTGAATTGGAGCAATTAGTTCTAGCACAGGTACATGCTTCAAGGAGGCTTAAACCCTACTTCCAGGGCCATTCAATAGTGGTCCTCACCAATTACCCGCTCAAACAAGTCATGTTCAAGCCGCAGGCATCAGGGAGAATGATGAAATGGGCTATAGAGTTGGGAGAATATGAAATTCGGTATGAGCCAAGGAGGGCTATCAAGGGGCAGGCTTTAGCAGACTTTCTGGTGGAATCAGAAGCAAGGATACAGGAAGAGCAGGAGACGACCGAGGCTGAAATAGTCCCGGCTTGGAGGTTATATGTAGATGGATCGGCACACTCAGGAGGCAGCGGAGCGGGAATCTTGTTGATTAGCCCGGAAGGGAAGGAATACCCCTATGCTGTCCAATTCACTTTCAAAACAACCAACAATGAAGCCGAGTACGAAGCCTTGATCGCAGGATTAAGATTGGCAAAGGAGATGGACATCAAAGCTCTCACGGCATACAGCGACTCTCAGATTGTGGTACAGCAGGTAAAAGGAGAATATGAAGCCCGGGAGAGGAGCCTGCAGAAATACTTGGAAACGGTAAAACCGCTGGTAGCCGGGTTCGAAACCTTCAACCTGGTCCAAGTTCCCCGGGAGGTAAATAGTAAAGAAGATGCTTTGAGCAAGTTGGCCTCCTCGGAATTAAAGCCTGAGCCTAACCAAAAGTTGTACATGGAAGTACTAGGAAGGAGGAGCTACCAGGAGAATGACCAAGTGATGGTAGTAAATGAGGAAGAATCCTGGATCATTCCCATGCAGGCATACCTAGAAGAAGGAACCACCCCGGAGGATAGGGTTCAGGCCCGGAAGTTGAGAGTCAAAGCGCCTAAGTATGTGATCCAGGGCGGGGAGTTGTATAAGAGGGGATATCTCCAGCCTTTGCTTAAGTGTGTAGAAAGGGCAGAGGGCCAACACCTCATCCGGGAGGTGCATGAAGGATCTAACGGGAGTCACCAGGGAGCTCGCACAATGGCTAGGAAGATCTTAAGGTTGGGGTATTACTGGCCGACGTTGTTCAAAGATGCGGAAGAGCATGTTCAGAAGTGCTTGGCATGCCAAACATTCGCCCCGCTAATCCATGTGCCCTGGGAGGAGTTAATCGGGGTCACGGGAGCCTGGTCGTTCAGCAGGTGGGGAATTGACTTGGTGGGACCTTTCTCGACTGCCCCGGGAAGAGTTAAGTACGTGATTGTGGCGATTGACTACTTCAGCAAATGGGTGGAGGCAGAACCACTCACCAACATACGGGGGCTAGCTTGTGTTAAGTTTTGCTGGAAGAACATCATTTGTCGATTCGGTATCCCAAAGATCATAGTCACGGATAATGGGGCGCAGTTTGAAAATGATCCTTTCAAATCATGGTGTATCAAGTACGGCATAGAGCAGAGGTTGACATCTGTGTATCACCCCCAGGCGAACGGGCAAGTGCAAGTCACCAACCGCACTATCATCAAAGGGTTAAAAACCCACTGGAAGGCGCGCGGGAAAATTAGATTTGGGAGTTGCCCAGCGTTCTTTGGGCCCACCGGACTACTGAAAGCTCAGCCACCGGGGAATCCCCATATTGCTTGGTATATGGGTCGGAGGCAGTGATACCCGCGGAGATTGGGATCCCGAGCCCTCGGACTCAACACCAACGCCCGGAAGAAGAAGATGCTTGACGGCGCCTTGACTTGGACCTCCTGGAAGAAAAGCGAGAGAATGCACCACTCCAGGAAGCCAAGGTGAACGAGCGAGTAAAGAGGTACCATGACAGGAGGGTGCGGAAAGAGGTTTTCGCCCCCGGAGATTGGGTGATGAGGAGAAATGACAAGAGCCGCCAAGCCCCGGAGGGGAAGCTTGCACCCAATTGGGAAGGGCCATACAAGGTGAAGGAAACACACCCGGGCGGAAGCTACGTGCTGGAGAACAAGCAGGGAAAGGAGATCCCCAGGAGATGGAATGTAGCTAACTTAAGAAGGTTTTACGGGAAGTAGAGTGCCCCGCGCAGAACCTTAGCTAGTCAGGCATGGATATGCCCCCTCCCGGAAGCATGAATATGCCCGGAGAGACAGTCCCGACGTTTGGCCTCGTCTCGGGCTTAGAGAGGAAGGATGGTAGAAGGGACCCATGGGTAGCTCCCATTCGGGTGCCCCGCTAGATTGGGCCCGGGACTTGAATGAAGCCCGGGGACCAAAGAATGTAATGCTTACAGAATTAATGAGAAGGGATTTTCGAAAGAACTTTTATTCATTGATTCATAAATTTCAAAGCACACATGCTGATATGTTACAAAGTATTTTACATACAAGTTTCTTCTATCTGCTACTATACCAACTTGGGACCTGACCCGGAAGCACCCTCAGGGTTACCTGGGCGGAAACCCCCTCCGAAGAATTGAGAAGACAGGAGATCTTCGGCAAAGCGGGCATCCGGGGCTTGATTCCACGCTAGCTCCTCTTCCAATTGCGCGACGTCTTCTTCGTTCAATTCGGGGATAGGAACAACCACAGATCCTTCTGGAACCGGCTCCGCCAGGCGCATCCTCCTTACCCCGGCCGACGTAACAAACTTGTATTTAGGAAACAAGTCTGTTGCACCTTTACCCTTCTCTTTCCGGCTGATGCGGGTGCCCTCAGCGGTTTTAACCCCCTTTGTGGTGACTCCAGAATCGGTAATTTCCCGGATGCGTCTTATGCGACGTGCCACTTCTTCCGGGTCAATGGATACAGTCATATCTTCGTATCGTTCATACGCCACATCCACCTCCACCCGGGCAGGGACTCGGCGAAGGCTAGAGGGGTAGGGTTCAGCTTCTCCCGCGGCTATCTTATTATGCCACTCCACGACGTCCAGATAGGCCTTATGATTGGGAGCTCCCTCACCAAACTTCTTCGGGTTAGCCTCTATGCCTTCAATCGTCCTGCGAACCCCTGCTGGAATATCAGTAAGAGGAGACACCCCAACTAAGCCATTCTTGAGACCCAAAAGGTGGTAGGATAGCCGGGTGATTAGTAGAGCATCCTGGAGGACCCTATTCCTGTGAGTGAGTGACCGATTCTCCTTCTCAAAGTCGCAGAGAAGCCTATTCTGAGCGGAACGGGTCTCCAATTTCCTAAGTTTTTCCTGTGCCCGCTCTAGTTCACTTCACACCATACCCAGTTCCTTGGCGGTACGATGATTGGAATCGTTATGAAGGGCCTGCAACTCGGCGATGGTCTGATGGGAATTCAGGGCCTCCCGCATATGATCAGAAGCTAGGTCGAAGCAGTGATTCAGCGAGCCAAATTTGTTTTCAACAGCTTTAAGAAATGATACTAATGCCCGGACGGACCCGAACTCATGGACAAACGCACACAACCCAGCCTCAGACATGGCCCGGGTAGCTTGATCGCCTCCGAACCTCCAATGAGCCAGCTTCCTTTGAAGGAATGAGCATTGAAGGCAACCAGCGCGGGGGAGAGAGAAGTAAGTACCAGAAGAACACCTAGGATGAGGGAAAACAAAAGGCATGGGTCCCCGCGGGAGATCTCCTTCCAAATAGCGCTCAGACTACAAAAGATGACAAATTCATTAAAAGCAGAACTTTGTATTAAGCAAAATGGACACCAAGGCCGAGTTCTACAAACACCTCCCGGGGAGGCAAGTTACAAAATAAAAGTACAAAAAACTTAGGCTAAAAGACTAGAGGAATACATCATCCTCAGCAGGGCCTCTCTCTCCCGGGGTAGCGTGAGCCCTCTTCCATCTCCTCTCCAGTTCAGCTACGTCCGCATCAGACCAATCAGGACCGCAGTAAGCGGGAGCATCCACCTTTAGCTCTTCTTCCGGGCACTCAGGGAATCCCACTTTCCGGGTAGACTTCCGGGATTGGTAGAGCAAGTCATCTTGCCCCCTTGGAAGTCCCACAGTGTACCCCCCCGTCTCCCCCTCAATGACAGCCTGATACCCGAAGTTGTCAGTTACAGCACAGAACTCTTGATAGCTTTCAGCCCAATGAGGCGTCTCCGAGACTACCCCATAAGCATTGAAGCTTTCCGAGCCGGGGTCAGGGTAAGAAGCCTCATCGATCCCCGGAAGCTTGACATTCTTAATGTCTGAGGCAGAAGGGACCCGGGAGGACATCTTCAGCGAATCCCATAGTTGGGGCACCAGGTTCTCCAGGTTCGCCTCCTGGAGGGATCTCCAGCGGTGGTTTAGCTGACCGCTTGCCTTGGGACGGTAGTAGGATGCCTGGGCTTCAAGGCGAGCAGGCCCCGGAAGCCAACCCCGCAGACTGCGGTACATCTCGTGGCAGGCATCCGCACTGGTGGCAGCGGCGATACCCTCTAGCCTTTTATCAAAATCAGCAGAGTGGAAAACTTTCTGGACCACAGCGTCCAGGGCTTCGAGCTGAGCATCTTTCTTTTCTTTCTTGAGAGAAGTGTATTTTTTCTCCACCTCCGCCAGCTTCTTTTCCTTCTCTGACAACTTTTTCTCCCTTTCGGCCAGCTTCTTCTGAGAAGCCTCTAGCCGGGCTTCCAAGTCATCTCGCCCGGCCAACCTCTCCCGGGCGTCGCGGAGTTCCTTTTCCTTTTTAGCAAATAGACCCGCGCTGTACTTAGAGTACGTCCGGTTGAGCGCCTCCGCCAGTTGGGAATCCGCCAGGAGCGAGTCGGCGAAAGTGGTGGTCTATAAAATTTAAACAAAAGTAAGATTACCCGGAAGGATAGAAACATGGTAAAAATAGTGATAAGCAACTGGGTAAGGTTAGAATACCTCTTCCCTCTCCTCAGGGATAGCTTGAGAATTATCCTGTAAGGGAATATTGGCAGGGGGAGGGGGAGGTGGGGGTGGGGCCACACCCTCTGACCTTTGACGGGAACGCGAAGGAGACTTCTTGTCATCGGTCAGCGGCCGCTTAAAGCGAGAACTAGCCCCGCCACTGTAAGTGGGGTGCTGGATGAAAGATTTCCTCCCCGGGGTAGGGGAGGACCCCGGGGCCCTCTGTTGGGAAGGTGGTCGTTGCTGACGGGCTCTTTGAGGAATGAACCCGGGGTTTTCGGCAGCATCCGGCCCAGGCGGAGGAGTCACTTGCTGCTCAGCTGGAGCGACCAACCCTAGACGAGGATTTCCCTGCTGATTATCACCCCCGGAAGGCATCCCCGCGAATGGCGTGACGTCTGCGTATAGAGTAGGTTGAACTGAAATCAGAAAACAGAAAATTAAAGTTAGATGCATATATATAAATAAAACAAAACAAAGAATAAAGCCTTTAATACGCACCTCCAGCCGGCCACACCGCGGAGATGAGTGGAAGGGTAAAACGTTTTTCAGGATATATCCCGCGAGGCCAGTAATAGCCCGTGTTTCCGGTCTTAAAGAAGGCATCCATGTCTAGGGGAGATAGGCGGAGGAGGTTATGATCATTGGTAGCATCAATTGAAAGAGAGGAGAGAGGTTTTTTATCTTCAGGGACGAGGGAATCGTTCCAGGGGGTATAGGATACACCCGGGAATCACAACGGAAGAAACCTTTTGCAGGGTACCCTTTGGCGGACTTGGGTTTACCCTTAACAAAGTCCCTCGTCCCGGAACGGATTACAAAGGAAAACACACCCGGGAAGGACGCGTGAGCGCGTCGCAAGGCGTAGAAGGAACGGAAGAGGAGGAGGGAGGAAGAGACGTTGCACCTCGCACAATTGACCAAGAAGGCCAGCACTAGCACAACCCCGTCGGGGTTTAGCTGGGCCGGGGCCATTTGATAAAAATTGAAAATTTCTGTAAACAGGGGAGGAAAAGGGAGATTCAGCCCATATTGAAAGTGAATCCGGGGAATGCAAGGTACCTCTCGCTCGGACATTCCCGGGGGAAGTTTGGATAAAGACGCATCCAGCGGAAAAGGGATGAAGCAATGTCTAACTAAATCTAAAACATCCCTATCTAAGGAGGGGGGAGCCCCAGAATGATTCAAAAACCGATGGCCCGAGGGCTTCACTCCGTGGGTAGGACCCGGGGGAGCACCATCGCCAACGTCCTCACCAAAAGCCTCCCCGTCCTGATCCTCGCGGAGGGGATGGGAATGCCCGGCCGGGGATGAACATGCCTCATCTAGGACCTGCATAATCGCTCCGGGAGGTGCTGAAGGCCTCAGAATGGGTACCCGAGGAGGAACCCGGAGAGGGGATCGGATCAGGGGTTCGGAATTGGATTTCAAATTGATTTTGAATCCCCTCGGTATCCAGAGAGGAAGTGGTAAAGCGCGGGGAACTCATCGTGGAAGAGGAATGGAAGAAGCAAAGGAGGAGGATCAGAGCTTACTTGTTAAGAGAAAGCGGAGCGTCTGGAAATTGTGCGAAGAAAGTAATCTAGTAAGGAGGGTTAGGCCCCTTATATAGGCGGGAGAATAGGAAACGCCGCCTCAAAAGGAGGAAAAGCAATGATGACACGGTAAATAAGGTACTGATTAATGCAGAAGGGGAAAAGATGGCATTGTCAGAAACCAATTATAACACGGAGGGGCCCCACCAAAAGAAATAGCAGGAGGAGGAGCGTATAAGATCAGTCTCCCGCGTCAAGGAAACCCGGAAGACTGGTCTGGGGGGCTAGTGATAATACCGGCCCAGAACCCTGCTGGGCCAGGAAGAGGGCTCACGGCCCAGAGTCAACAGAGCGGTACCTTCCCCGCTAAGAGGCATGTCCGGACAAGAAAGAGGACAGATGGTGACAAGGGAGGTGGTCCTGCAACTTATCTTCAAGCAGACGAAGCTCTGCTATAAATACTAGGCTCAAATAGTGAACAAGGTAAGTGACATATATCTTTCTACTTTATATTGAGAGCACCTTCCGTACGTTTTCCTTCCCCGCTATCCCCATCTCATCATCACACCGGAGCCTCTTCCCCGGGACGCCTCCCGGGGATTGTTTTGCAGGATTGTAGCGGGTTGATCAAGAAGGAGACCCGGATAGCCTCAACGCCCGGGAAACGGACGGATTTTGGTAGCATCAACATAGTCGTACCACTTTGGATCGACAATCCAGGTTTGCATGGTTTTTTGACAACCAGTCCATTCCCAAAATCACCTCATAATTTCGAATGGGTAGGGCTAGTAAATCTGCAGGAAAATTTCTACCATTTATCTCTACTTTACACTCTCGATATATCCTATCAGTAGTTATTTTCTTATCAGTGGTGGGGGTGCTAACCTCGAGTGTATACAATAATATCCCAGGTATTAACTTAGTATTTCTCACAAAATTGGGGGCAATAAATGAATGAGTCGAACCTGGATCAATTAAAGTACGAGCAAGACGATCTATTATTGGAATCGTACCTTCCACCACATCCGTGGTTGTGGGCACCTCAGTGTTCTCCATCGCATAGACCCGTGCGGGTACTTTAGGCTTTGTGGCTGCTTCATCGCCTTTCTGTGCAGCTGAACGTCCTGCTGATTGGGGTGCTTGGACCTCCCCTCGGTATCTAGGGTACTCGCGAACTGTGTGTTGTATACTTCCATAATTTACACACTTTCCACTCTTCCTTCAGCAATTACGCTCCCCATGTCCAGGTCTATGACAGTAGTTACAAGTATTTTCCTGCCACGCCAAAGATGGTCGCTGGCTATTAGTGTTACTGGTAAGATTCCTAGCAACCATAGGTCCAGGACGTGGCCGGAACCCAGTATTCCATTGATGCATATCGATCCTTCCACGAGGTCTAAGCCAACTGCTTGGTCCTTCTACCCGACCCTGCATATTCCTTCTTTCTATCTTTACTCGTTCTAGACGCTGAGCATTTTCTACTGCGGTTGCATAGGATGGTTGTTCTGCTGAGGCCAACCCTTCTTTTAACTCAATAGCCAGGCCCTGAATGAATCGCGCCTTCCTATCACCATCTGTGCTCACCAATCCTGGCACGAATTTGGGTAGCTTATCAAATTTAGCCACATACCCCGAGACAGTATGAGTTCCTTGTTGCAGTTTCACAAACTCTTCGACGCGAGCCTCTTTAACCATCGTAGTGAAGTACTTCTTGTCGAACTCCTTCACAAAGTTCTCCCAAGTTTTAGGGGTATGTTGTTGTTCCCACATAGTCTCGATAAGCATCCACCAAGCAGCTGCTGCTCCAGTCAATTGAAATTTTGCAAAAGATACTTTGCGTTCATCGGTGTATCGAAGGACTGTAAAGATATTGATAATTTCTTCCATCCAAGCTTCAGCCTTTTCAGGGTCGAGGTCTCCATCAAATTTTGGCGGGTGAAATTTCTGGAATCTTTCCAAGGCAATGTCCTCCTCATCAAGTCGTCGATTGCCTCCCAGATTATTTTGGTTCAAAAGGACTTGGGTGATACGATCTAAAGCAGTGGCAACCTGGGTATCATAATCTTGTGTGTTACGCCTCCCAGGTTGTTCAGGCGGTGTTTCTTGGGATTCCTGTTGCTCCATCTATACAAGAGGAATCACGTCACTTTGAATCTCTAAAAGGCAATATACTTTTGGAAAGAAAAAAAAAAAATGTAAATAAATTATTTTGCAGTCATCTAATTATGTGAGCATTTGTACACACCCAAATCATATATATCATGTATCCATCTATATAACATTTTTCCAACAAATAGTGATAATTTTCAGAATTTATGACCTATACTGCACTTAATGTTTGGTGCTTATTAGCACATTCTAAAGCTCAATTTCTATTTAAATACACAACATAAATCTCACTTCCATTAATGACAGTTCAAGTAAAATGGTAGAAAAATTATCAAAACGTCAAGATTATAATTAACATCAGAAAGCTATTTTATTTATCAACATATGGGGTACTACAACGATTAATAGATAGACTGTCTATGACCCCCTAAACGCTACCTTAGTAAGCATTCCACGAAGGCACCACATGTTATAAGCTTTATAACAAGAAATCACTTATCCTACACATATTTTCAAACCTGATGTCACCTTTTTAAAGTTTGGCTCTGATACTGATGTGATTCCTTCTCTTTCACTCCAACGATAAACACCCAGAAGATAACCGGAGATAAACCTGCAAAAGATTCCCGGCTAAACCCGGGAATAAGCTTCGATGCTAAAGTTAGTTCTTTCCTTTAATGAATCTAGATTCTCAGTTTCTTGTTGTGTACCTTTTCCATGATGGGCGTGTCCCTTTTTATACTACTTCTTCCCCGGTTTTAGCTCTCCACGAGTACTCCACGTTGCACCATCCGTGGATGATCGTGCCGCTCTATTCTTGGTATTATGTTGACCTGATCCTTACTCTTTGTTACCTGGGCCGCTATTTAGCCTTCTCTGTCTCCTGTGAGTGTGTATATGGACCTTTTGGGCTTGTTGTATTTTACTTTGGGCCCATTGAATATAATGGGGGCTTGTTGCGTTTTACTCTGGGCCTATTGAATATAATGGTATACACCATAAGCCCCCCCAGTCGCTGAAGTTTGAGACTAAGTGTTCGACTCTCTTGTTTATGCTTTGACTAGATGAGTCGAACGAGTAGTTGCTCTAATTTTAGCGGCTTATGTATGGGAATCTTGTTCGTTCGTCCTGCCTGTTTTCTGTTTTACATTCCCTCATCTTCGCCGTACCCGACGTATATTGCGGTGAATTAGACTCTTCAAATTTTGAATTTTTAAATCCATAAAGGTAATCGCCTTTTTCCGGATTCTGTGCCTAATCATATCTTCTAATTTGAATTGAACGGCTGAGATACGTTTGGTCTGACGCCGCCGTTTGTACTTCTTAAAAAGGGGAAAATGCCTTGAACTTATCCTCACTTTCCCATTCTTCATCAATTTGCTCATCAATTCGGCTCTCCATAAGTCCCGCGGAAGTCTCTGTCTTTCTCCTTTAATCAAGTAATTCTTCCAACTTCTCCTTTTGATCGTATTTCATATTTGATCAGGAAATATTTAGGCTTGTGTTGATTGCTATTTGAATCTGTGCCTCTGTTTGATTTTGGAACCTAGTTCTGATAATTAAGGATGAGCGATTCCGAAAAGTCATTTGATTCTTCTCGTGATTCCGGTGAGATATCCCTTGATACCGGTGTCCCTCCTGATTCCGATGATACGCTAGCCTTGCTTGAATCTGCTAAAAGAGTTGAAGATGCTAGTCTTATGCATGGCCGGTCTTTGGCTTATTTCCGGCGCCGGCACCCTTGTCTGGAGAAGATCGATTTACATTCTCCTCTGCCTAGTGAAAGTGTAAAAAATCCTGGAAGTGATTTTTTCGCTGTGTATTGTGATTGGTTCAAAAGGGGTGTTTTGTTGCCGATTCCTTCGTGGATGATGGAGATTGCTAAGGGGTATAATATGGCTCTTGCTCAATTCCATCCCAAGAGCATAATGGTCATGATTGCTTTCCATGATGCTTGCTCCGCCCTTGATGTTCCTTTTACGTTCCAGTTGTTTTGATCCGTCTTTCGGCTGCAAAGTCTGCCCGGTGAAAGCGATCGATTTACTGTGTATAGTTATTTGAAAGAGCTAACGTTCGTAAAGTCGTATCCTGATAGTTTTGCTGGGTGGCGAAGGGAATATGTGTTCGTTCGACGAAGAGCTGGGGTGGATGACCCAATGCCTTGTTGGTCGACTTCCTTGTCGGTAGATCGGGCTGTCGATGTGAAGGATCGATTGACTCGTGATACTGTCCTATACCAACGGCTGCTTCAACATACTCATAAGCCTCGAGAAAAGCGAAGGAAAACTTCCTCAAAAGGTTCTATGAGATATGATTATATGGCTCAATGTTAATGCCTTTACGTGATTTTCCGCCGGATTTTCTCTGCTTTTGTTCGAGTGTGTATAACTTTTCCTGAATTATTTTATATGTTTGTATTCAGGTATGGACATGACTGATATTCCAGTTGAGTTTCCACAGTTTGAAAAGAAGCTTATCCCTGAACAGGCAGATGTCCAGCCAGGCTCTCGAAAGGTCACGAGAAAATCTACTTCCTTTGTTCCTCGGTCAGAGAAGGCGGGAAAAAGCTCCTCTCACACCCGTGAGCCTGCTTGTGACAGGAGTGGTTCTAAGCGCGATCTGCGTTCTGCTGATGGTCCTGATTCTCCTAAGAAGAAAAAGAAGGTTTCTTCAAGTGCTGTTGTGGCTGTGGCAGCCGAGTCGACCGCTGCCACTCTTGACCATTATTCCGCTCCTGAGATGCTGAATGTGGTGAGTGATATTCCGTTTGACTCTCTTTTATCCTTTGGTTGTTCTTCTAAAGTCGATTTTAATTTTGTGTAGGTATCTGATCACCTTCGGTATGCCGCGGACTATATTAGTACTCTGGGTACGACTGTTGCCACCCGAGAAGCTATGATTAAGCTGGAGGAGGAGAACGAGAGCTTGAAACGCCAACTGGAAGCTTATATGGGTATGAGCAAGTTGGAGGAGAAAAACGCGAGCTTGAAGAGTCAACTTGAAGCTTGTATGGCTCGCGAACAGGCTCTGTCTGACGAGCTTTCTTTTCACAAGACGGAGGGTGCTTTGAATCCTTCGTATATGGGCGAATTTGTTGATGTTTTGTTCAGAACGAAGGGCTATGCTGATCATATCTGCGCTGGATATGCCTCCGTTAAGCAGGTGGGCATGTGGGAGTATATGAAGTACCTGAAGGATACTTTTCCTGATCCTGCGCTTCTTCAGTATCAAGATGACGCGGCCCTTAACAAACTGGTTTCTGAAGCTAAAGCTAGAGTTTCGACTGCGTTTGAGGAGAGCGTTCGTAAGGGTGGCCATTCTTTTCCCCTTGTCGAACACTGTAAGCGCTTGGGTAAACCTTTGAGCTTGCCCGAACTAAGGAAATGTCCCGTCGATCAGCTTTTCGGTGATAAAGAAATTGCTACCACTGTCACTCCTCCGGTCCCTACCAGTATCACTCCTTCTGCTAGTCCGGGTGCCTCTCTGACCGGCGGGGAATCTTTGGCAGATGACCGTGCTGTCATTAGTGAGCTACATGCGGAGGAGCCAGAAGAAGAAACTCCTGATAGCAATGTTAGTTAGTCTTCCTGTGTATTTTGTCTCTATTATTATGAATGGACGAATTCAGTGTCTTGCATTTCGAAGTTTTGTTATTATTTTATATTTTATATTTCGTTGTTCTATTCCCATTTTGTAGGATAAAATATTCCCTATAAGAAGGAACGACTGTGTTAAAGTCTGCCAGTTGAGGAGTAGTACTGATGCTATTGTACTCAGGGAATCAACTCCTATCGGATTGCTTCAAAATCGGTTGGAAAATGTGTTTTCCAAGATATCGGACTTAGGATGGCTTGAAAAGAACCGACGAATTGCACTTGATGTTTTAAACCGAGAAAGATTGATTAGCGCTCAGCATCAGATTTCTGCTCTATCTGATACTGACGAAACTTCTACCGACGAAGGCTGTTGTTCGTCTCCTTCAGCCGATGATGAGGAGTTTGCTTACGAGGAAGAGGAAGTGTTCGAACTTCGTGATGAAATAGAAAAATGTCGTCGGGATTTGGGAGGTGTTTGTACCTATATGTCGAGTCTTAGACTTCCTGCCGGTCCTTACCACTGGGTTATGAGGTTCGGTAAACAACTTGATCAGGTTCTTTCTCAATTCGGGCGTCGTGAAAATTACTGGACCGCTCTGTTGAAGCAGGTGGATGTGATGCGTCTTGGGTGGCACAAGATTTGTTCGCAGCAGAACGATATCATTTATCATAATCGTGTTCAAATTGGTACCCTTGTCACTCAAGGCCGAGAGTTTAAGCGTGCGTATCTTGACGAGAAATGTCGAGCTGAAGAGCAACTCAAAACCATCTCCAACCTGCGAGGAGTCGAACGCCACTTAAAGGAGAGAATTACTAATCTCAACGGGTTCATAGGTGAGTTTCAAAAGATGTACGACGAACAATGTTCGATAGCGGAAACTGTTGCTCGAAAGCACCGAGGAACATTGGAGCGATGTTCTCAATTGGAAGATACTTTGCGCAATTTACAGGCTCAGTGCGAAGGTTTGCGGGCTGGTTCGTCGAGTAGTGGGGCTGCTGCAACTGTTCGTCATGAAGTTGTTTTGAAGGATGGTTCATTTTTCCATCGTATCGAGGATAAAGCAGCCGAACATATCCTCGATATGGAGGATGACATGGCGGCTTTGAGGCGAGAGATACAGCAACTTAAGGCAAATGCTGAAGCCTACAAAAAGACTTGTGTTATTATGCGGCTCCTGCTTAATCAGTACGGGACTGGACCTATTGTCGATCTTCGAGACTATTACCAGCATCAGCTGGAGAACTTGTCGACTATTAGGTATACTCAAGAGCATCCTGCGGTGGTCTTTATGCGGAATGAGTTGGTTCGCCTTAATGATAGTGATCCCGAACGTGCTCGCGCTCGTCGTCATCAGGAATTTACTCATAGTCGAACCAGCGAACGTCGTGGGGCTCCCTCTCATAGAGCTCGTGGTGTCTCTAGGTGGCAATCCGCTGGCAGGGGTAGTTCTCGTTAAGTTTGTAAAATAAGACATTTATTACTTGTGATCCCATTCGTCGTTAAGTTTTTTCACTTTGTTAGGTTAACACAGTGTGTTGAAATTGGTTTTGTTACAAGCCCTGCTGACAAGATTGTCGTGACTTGGTTTTACGCTCGATTTGTTTGAGTTCGTTTGATTTACAAGTCTCGCTGACATAATTGTCGTGACTTGGTTTATTTGCCTACTTTATTCGCTTTATTCTTTGTGCAAGTCTAGCTGACAGTAGGTGTCGTGACCTGCTTTGTGCATGTAGGGCTTGAGTATTACGCGTCGCTTAGTAGCGTTCATCGTTAGAATAGATTTGTGCCGAAGAGTTGGCGTTTTTCTTTTTATATATCTACAAAAAAGCGAGGAATCGCTTAACAAATGCCGCCATTGATCATATCAAGGCTCCTATACAAATGACTATCATATTTCTAAGCGTAGTATTGCCTTAGGTTAGAAACATGCCAGGTGTTCGGTATAGTGGTCCCATCCAGTCGTTCCAGTTTGTATGAGTTGGACTGGTTTGCTTCAACGATTCTGTATGGTCCTTCCCACCTAGGAGTTAGTTTCCCTGTCTTTTCTGCCAAACTGGCTTCGTTCTTCCTTAGCACCAAGCTGTTCACCTTGAATCGCACTTCCCTTGCTCTCGTGTTGTAAGCCTTTGCCATTTGTTCCTTGTATTTCGCTTCACGGAGGGGTGCCTGCTCTCGTCGTTCTTCCAGAAGATCTAAGTTCCCCTTGATTGCTTCGTCGTTGGCCGTTTCGTCGAAATTCTGTACTCTTTCGCTTAGTACTTCTACCTCAATGGGTATCAATGCTTCTTGGCCGAACACTAAACTATAGGGAGTTTCACCATGTGGCGTTCGAGGCGTTGTTCTATATGCCCATAATACTTCTGGCAATTCTTCCACCCATCCTGTGAGTTTCCCGCAGAGCCGTTTCTGAATTCCTTGCAACAGAGTCCTGTTCGTGACTTCCACTTGCCCATTCGCTTGTGGGTGTGCGACTGAAGTGAATTTCTGTGAAATTTTCTTCGATGCGCACCATTCCTTGAAGGAGGTACTCGTGAATTGTGTACCGTTATCCGAAACGATTGTTCTTGGTAGGCCGAAGCGGAAAACTATATTCTGCCAGACGAACGCTATCGTTGCGCTCGTTGTTATTTTTGGGATAGCTTTCGCTTCGACCCATTTGGTGAAGTAATCGACCATGACTATAAGGAACTTGGCATTCCCTGTCCCTCTTGGAAATGGACCGACGAAGTCAATTCCCCATTTATCGAACGGCCATGCTCCGTGGATGCCGATTAACCTGTTTTTTGGTATGTGACTGTCATTTGCGTTGATTTGACAGGACCGGCATCGTTGGACATATGGATTCGTGTCAGCGAACACTTTAGGCCAGTAGTATCCCGCGCGTATAATTCTTTTAGCGAGGGTACTTGCTCCTTGATGAGATCCGCAACTTCCATCATGCATATCTTTTACAATTTGTAGCGCTTCACTTGGAGTAACACAGCGCAGCCAAGGCACCAAGTGTCCTTTTTTGTATAAGAATCTGCCTTCTACTTGATACATGCATGCCTTTCGTTGTATGGCTCTAGCTTCTTTTATATCTTCCGGAAGCGTTCCGTGTTCGAGAAAGGACCGGATAGGCGTCATCCAAGTTGGCTCTTCGATTGCTGTCGCTGCCACTGACGATAGCTGTGCTTCTGACCGGCACTATGTCAATAAGTACGTCTGTGAACATGTGTAGGTCGCTGAACCTACTGTTCGATAGCCTACTCAAAGCGTCCGCTTTTTTATTTTCTTCTCGGGGGATTTTGATAAACTTGATGTACTCGAACAACGGTATAAGTTGATGTACTTTTGTCAAGTACTTTGCTAATTGGCTATCTCGCACTTCGAAGTCTCCCAGTATTTGACTTATCACGATTTGGGAGTCGCTGAATACTTTGACGCTCGTGATCTTCATCTTATTGGCAAGATCCAGGCCGCTAATCACTGCCTCGTATTCTACTTCGTTATTTGACAGGTGGAAATCAAATCTCAGCGCATGCTTTAATTCGTCGCCTTCCGGGCTTATCAACAGAACGCCCGCTCCGCATCCTTCTTTGTCCGATGAGCCGTCCACATACAGGAGCCACGCTATGTCTTCACATTTTGCCTTGTTTCTAACTTCAGGTATTTGAGACATATGACTTGCTATGTTGTTGTCCAATGAAAACATTTCTACCATAAAGTCTGCCAAAGCCTGTCCTTTGATAGCTTTCCGAGGTATGAATTTTATGTCGTGTTCACTCAACTCAATTGCCCATTTCATCATTCACCCTGATGATTCTGGTTTTTGCAGTATCTGCTTAATCGGTTGATCCGTAAGTACGGTTACTGCATGGCTTTGAAAATATGTTCTCAATCTTCGAACCGAATGTACCAGTGCCAAAGTTATTTTTTCGATGGGCTTATAATTCATTTCAGCTACCGTTAGCATTCTGCTTGTGTAGTAAACATGCTTTTGTACCTCGTTGTGTTCTCTCACCAACACCGAACAGATTGATTTATATGATGCGGCCAAGTATAAGAATAGAGGTTCTCCTGCCAGTGGAATGGATAGCGATGGTAGGCTCTGAATCTCTTGTTTGAGGAGTGTATAAGTAGCTTCACATTCTTCACTCCACACAAATTTCTTTGCCCCTTTGAGGACATTGAAAAAAGGCATATGCTTGTCTGCCGCTTTCGCCATGAAGCGGTTTAAGGATGCAAGGTATCCTGTTAAGATCTGGACGCCTTTGATATTTCTAGGTGGCGGTAAATCCAGAATTTCCTTGATTCTTTCTGGATTTGGGTTCAGTCCTTTGGCCGAAACTTGTATCCCTAAGAATCGTCCTGCTCCTACTCCGATAACACACTTCTTCGGATTTAGTTTCATTCCTATAAGGAGGAGTGATGCGAACGTTTCTTCCAAATCCCGTGGAAAATCATTCAGCTTTGAGCTCTTGATGACCATGTCATCTATGTAGACTTCCATGTTCCGTCCGATCTGTGATGCGAACACCCTATCCATTGTTCGTTGGTAGGTTGCTCCTGCGTTTTTTAATCCGAACGGCATTTTAGTGTAGCAGAAAGCTCCTACACTTGTAATGAAAGCTGTTTTCTCTGCATCTAGGGGATCCATCAGGATTTGGTGATACCCCTTGTAGGCATCTAGGAATGCCAGTACTTCGTACCCTGCTATTGCATCGACCAATTTGTCGATTTTTGGTAATGGATAGCAGTCTTTTGGGCAGTGTTGATTTAGGTTTGTGTAATCAACGCACATTCTCCATCCAGCGTCTGCCTTTCGTACCATTACTGGGTTCGCCAGCCATGTTGGATACTGCACCTCCCGCAATATTCCAGCTTCTGTTAATGTTCGAACCTCCTCTTCTATTGCTGCTTGTCTCTCGGCAGCGAACGTTCGCTGCTTCTGCCTGATGGGTCGAACAGTGCTGTCTACGTGTAATTTGTGTGTTGCGATGTCCGACTTAACTCCTCTCATATCCATTATAGACCATGCGAACACTGGCGCATATTTCCGGAGTATGTTCTCGACTTGCAATCTTACCGGGCCAGGCAAGTTTGATCCCACTCTAACTAACGACGATGGGTCTCCTTCTATGACTTGGAATGGTTCAGCCTGCTCACCAAGGTCAATGTTGGGTGAGACTGCCACTGTATTGACCGATGGAAGTACCTTTGTCTTCGTTGCAGGTTTCATTGCAATCGCCATACATTGCCTTGCCGCTTGTTGATTTCCCCGTACTGAGGCAATACCCGCTGGTGTGGGGAATTTCATAACCAAATGATAGGGTGACCAGATTGCTCTCGCAGCGTTCATCCATGGGCGTCCTACGATCGCGTTAAAGGGACTCTGTGCTTCCATAACTACAAAATCGCACATAATCGTCACGATTTTGCCTTCCTCTCCTATAGTGACTGGCAATTGAATCTGTCCTAGAGGCATCTCGGGTCTTCCCGTGAATCCGACTAGAGCGGATGCTGGTTTCTTAAGATCATCTCTTTTGAATCCTAATTTGTCGAAACAATCGGCGAAGAGTATGTCAACTGCGCTTCCGTCGTCCACAAACACCCTATGTACCGTTGAATTCCCAATTTTTGCGACGATTACTAGCGGGTCATTGTGTGGGAATGCGTTTGGTACCGCATCCGACTCATCGAACGTTATAGCCTCCGATAATTTCAACCGTTTGTCAGAAGGTTCCTGTGGCGGCAGGTATCTGGTCCTCTGTTTCCATCCTTTGTTCGAAATGGGTTCTGTTGACCCATGGATGGATAAGATTACCCTATCGGTCGTTCGGTATGAATGATCCTCTACCCGTTCCACTGCTACCGCGATTTTTCCCCCGTTTGGAGTGTTAGCCATATCTTGCTTGCTTGCGTGTCCCCCTTCACGTTTGTATTGGGTGAGGTTTCCTTGTCGTAGGTTATCTTCTATTTGCCTTTTTAGCGAAACGCACTCCTTTGTGTCGTGACCGTGGTCCCTGTGGAACGCACAGTATGTTTCCTTCGAACGCTTGTCTGGTGGTGCTAACATTGGCCTTGGGTCACTGAAAAGGTCCTTATGTAGCTTCCAAATCTCTTTCCTGGACTTGGTAAGGGGGGTGGTGACGAATGTTCTTCCTCCAATCTCCTTAGCTTTCGTTGAAGACACTATTTTTAGCTTTTTTCCTCCCCACTTTGATTCATCGTCAAGGAGTCGTTTATCTCCTTTTTCGTTCTCAATTTTTCGATCATTCGCCTCCTCTGACCGTACATATTTCTCGACTAGCTTCTGTAGCTCACGTTCGTTCGATGGAATTTCTTCTCGTAGCTTTTTGTAGAAGTATCCGGGTTTAAGTCCACTCATGAAGGCTCCTAAGAACATTTGATACGTTAGATCTTTGATACTTAAACTTTCGATCACCATTTTTGCATGGTATGCTCCCACACTGTCGCTGCCTTGTTTGATGTTTACTAAGTCCGCGATGGTGCGCTCGAATTTTTGATTCCTATAAAATCTTCCTAGGAAAATATCCGACAATTGTGCCCATGATTTAATACTTCTTTTTGGTAGGCCTTCGTACCATGTAATAGTTGGGCCAGTCAGAAAAATCGGGAAAGCCTTGCATATCAGCTGTTGTGAGGCATTCCTGAAGCGCATGCTGCTCCCGTACGAGTGCAAGAAATATTTTGGATCCGTCGTGCCATCGTAAACCTTCACATGTAATGGCAGTTTGAAGTTATCTGACATTTGCAGGTTCTGGATGTCCCAGGAGAGTGGCGAATCGTCGTTATATTCGCCTGCAACGATGTCTCTCAATTCTTCCTCGTATTGTAACGGCTGCTGGTAGTCATTCGAATGCTGGGCTTTGATTTCGCTTGGCATTATTCTCTTGTTCCTGCCGCGATCGTCTTTTGTTTTTTTGAACTGTTCGTAAAGGCTTGCCTTCTGGTTTTCTAGAAATTCTTCGAACTCTTTTTGCTCTTTTTGGCGATTAGTTAAGGGTGATTCTGCTTCTTCGCCATAGTTTTCATCTGAATCCCTATCATCAGAATCCCTGTCCTGGCTACTCGCCTGAGTCTCTTCTTGGCCATTTACCGGTTCGCGTCTTTGGCCATTCATTTGACTACCTTGGTTATCTCTGTCTTGGCTCAGAGCTCGATCTCTTCCTCTTCGTTCGCTGACGGTCCTCGATGTGGACCTGGTATTGTGGTGAGATTCTCCCCGACCATTTCTGGTGGAAACCATTGGAGAAGAGAAAAAACGATCCCCACAGTCGGCGCCACTGATGTGATTCCTTCTCTTTCACTCCAACGATAAACACCCAGAAGATAACCGGAGATAAACCTGCAAAAGATTCCCGGCTAAACCCGGGAATAAGCTCCGATGCTAAAGTTAGTTCTTTCCTTTAATGAATCTAGATTCTCAGTTTCTTGTTGTGTACCTTTTCCATGATGGGCGTGTCCCTTTTTATACTACTTCTTCCCCGGTTTTAGCTCTCCACGAGTACTCCATGTTGCACCATCCGTGGATGATCGTGCCGCTCTATTCTTGGTATTATGTTGACCTGATCCTTACTCTTTGTTACCTGGGCCGCTATTTAGCCTTCTCTGTCTCCTGTGAGTGTGTATATGGACCTTTTGGGCTTGTTGTATTTTACTTTGGGCCCATTGAATATAATGGGGGCTTGTTGCGTTTTACTCTGGGCCTATTGAATATAATGGTATACACCAGATACCATTCAGTGACTCCCCAATTCGACTCATCTACAAGGAGTCCAATCGGACGTCTGCCTGATTCGCATCAGGACTCGAGAACGAGAACAGAGAAAAATAATCCAAACAAAAGTGACATTTTATTATTATTACACAGGCAATAATCCAGGATTGAAGATAGTGAAAACAAAAGATGGCACACTAGCCTTTATTTTGTTTACATATACATAAGCTTTTCTAAGATCGTAACAGTATCTGGTGACCTTCTAGCTTCCCACTCCAGATTGGCGTGATGACTTTCCTAAGGCTGTCATGCCACATATAACACATATGAGCTTTTGCCCAGTGATATTCTCTTATAAAAAAAAAATCTATAATTAAAAACCTTCTACTTAGAAATAACAAAATATTTTCAAAGCACATTAACCAATTCCAACAGAATACCTTAAGCAATATTTTAGCATACTAGAAAAGTTGATGCATTTGATTATTTTATACCAGGCCTAACTTATTGTCAAAAAGATCATGATGATGTTCTACCATTTACCAATCTTTCAAAACACAGTACAAGTAAGCTAGCATTTACCACTGCAACATGAGATAAACAACAAAAATATCAAGATATTTAGAAGGACTGCACATGCACATGTGTCTCAATCTCAAAAAAACTGAACTTAAATGAAGTTTGCATATCACGAAAATCACATATACCACCTCATCCCTTATATCACCACATTCTCCACATCACCGAATCTCCAGCACAATACGCCCTCATGGCAATTTCACCCTTTCAGGCCGTCTTGCACGTTATTAGCCGCAAACAGGACCTAACGTGCAAGTCCTGGGCACAATATACTCTCACAGCACAAAACACCCCTCCCATCGATAAAGGGCTGTGCAAGCAAGTGGTATACTGCTTCGCCTCACATGTTATTGGCCGCAAACTGGACCTAACATGCAAGTCCTGGTCACAACATACTCTCGCATGCATACACGCCTCGATAGGGGCCGTTGCAAGAAAGTGGTATGCTGCTCATGGTATCAGAATACAAATTGCAAAGATACAAATAATTTCATCAAGGTATAAATTGCCAATTTGTATCTACCTATACATACAGAACATTCATTTAGCATATGAGCTCACAACTTTCAAGCTGTACACATCAGTAGATCCCATTAGAATTTAGTCACTTGCTTTACTAAAAATAAGACTTATTTTATGACAATATATCCAGAATAGTCTTGTACATGTTTCTGAAATATTTGTGTGAAGTGGTCAACAAAACCATACATATAGTACACATAGGCATGACAGCTTACAGATATATAGGTTTAGAAAAGTGAGAATACTCACATTTGTCCGTAGACCTGGTAAAGTGGTAATGTGTCCCTCAACGTAATCTGCAGGTGACAGGTTTTGAAGAAAAGGTTACTATATACTTGTGGTATACTAAAGGCATACTCCTTAGAATTCTAAGGATGTACTGTGATAATATTTTCATCACTATGATGAACTCCTTAAAGAAATAGTAGTTCTTATTCAAAGCATATGTTTTGCTGTAACAGAAAAAGAATATCCAGCATGCACTCAGAAAACTTATGAAAAAATTAATCATATCCTCTGAAGTACCTTTCTTTCCTATTTTTAGTAGAATCAAGTGTTCTGAAACTAGAACTAAGTTACTGAGGTTACCGAAAATTAGTTCAGCTCATGTAAGCTTGCTAACATATTTTATGTCCTTAATGAATTTCCAATTTGTGTAGATAGTGCTACAGTAAACTGATTCAAGTAGTCCTGTACCGCTGAAACTCAAAAATTAACTAAAAACGGTACCGATCTCTTAATAAACATACAAACTTGCAAATATCACATTATCCACCATCAGTTAATTAAACCTGCAATTTTCCCTTTCTTTCAAAGTTTATGAAATTAAATAATGCTCAACCCCATCATTAGCATATACCTCACCACATTATTAAAGCATCTAAGAAAACAGAGATAGCTGTTTTATACCAATGTGTAAATTTGGTATCAGGAGCTGCCATACTACATAAAAGCTGGAAGCCTGCAATTTCCAATCTTTTACTTACTGAAATCCAACAAGTTTGTCTATTTAGTACTCATTAATTAATATATCAACACCAGAGTTTAGCAAAAAAAATGACACAAGACCCCACTGCTAAATTCTGATACATATATTCACATTATCCAGTACCTTAAAATCTTATGAAACCAACTAATCGGCAAAACAGATTGGGAACGGAACGGTTTTGAGATAAAATCTACCTTTGCTCTCCGTTCGCTTCGGTAACTCTTCTGGGTTGGGTGCTAATTAGGCTTCTGCTTCACTCTGGTGATGTTTTCCCCAAACTGATTAATCCCTTTTGTTTAATCTCATCCTTTCAAAGTTACTGTATTAATTAATACTCATCCTCACTACTCTCTCTCCCATCTCACACGTGTCTCCTTCATTTTCAAAGATTAAATTAATAATTTCCTTTCCTTTTGATTAAGTCTTTCTTTTTCTTTTCTTTTTCTTTTATTTGTATTATATATAGTTATATTCTAGATTAATTCTTTTTCTAGCATATTCACCAGACCTAAATAAATATGAAAAATACATTAACTAATTATCAAATTTTAATGTATGCATTATACCAGGTAATACATCACGGTTAATCTAGTACCTTAAAGCGGTTCTTCACAATCCAAATAATATAGAAGATGGGAAATTTAATATATTTGATCATGAAATAGAATCCATAGATGCATTAATTCATAGATGCACAAGCAATCCCGAAACGTCAAATCCAGGAATGCATTGCCACAAAAGTACAAGTGTTTTACGGATTAGAGAATCCGGAATACATTCCATCCAATAAAAAGTTTAGAAAATTGCTTAACCAACAAAAACACCACTTTTCAAATTGCATCCATTTAGTCCATGAGCTTTTGAGATATAAAACGAGGGATGGCAACGAGCAGCTTCTGTCTGTTGCTATTAGCTGGACTGAGAACCAGGTCGCAGCAGATGGAAGCTCGAAGTTCTTCCATGGAACATGTCTGCAGAAGAAGGGGAGATATATTGTTACCACAGATAGTAGATGTCAAATAGACTTGGCGGATTGATAACGGAGGCAAAAAAAGTGTACCAGAAATAGTGCCTCTGAGGGCAAGGTTGAGCTATCCCCGTTGTAGTATCTCATAAGATGCATAACGTATATGCCATCATCACTCCTCCTAGCTCCAGCTCTCCACTCCCCAGCCACATACGTGATTTCAAAACTAAGGATGTCTTATGCTTTTGGGTGGCGATTTTTATGAAGCCACCCAGACAAGTGAGTCCTCTGTCAAAATTAGAGGTATGAAGTTACTATATGAATCGGAAATAAAAATCATTTTCATGAATCAATTCTTCAACATCTAATGTTATTTGTATTCTCATAAATGTAAACAAGATAGCCTTGAAATTATTATTTTTTACTAGGAATTCAGATAATTTTTATCATCATGTACATGCTTACCAGAGAGAAAGAAATTCAGAAACCCAGAAAGTAAATTGACATGTTACCCAGCAACCAAGTAAACTAGAATTTAATTTGTTCCTACTTACAGCAAAGAAAGAATGATAGAGATGATAATAAATTGTTCAGATCATATGTTGGTTAAAAGTTAGGCAAAATGAGGATCGACATATGACAGAGGAATTCACAGGTGATACTATTCATTTTCATTTTCCCTGAGATTTTTTACAACATGAAGCTACATACACATGTCAAGTACCTATTTAAGGGAATTAAAGCCAGACCTCCATAGTGATGCATGTAGCAAATTTCCTCTTTTTCAACGCACACTTACAACATAATTTTCATATTTACTCAAAATTATTTTCTCAAACATGAATCATTAATAAATTCCTGATTAATTTTTTTCTCAAACATGAAATCAATATTTATCATATATTTGTAAACACACCAAAGAAATACACCCTATGCTTTGGGCTTATACTAACATCAAAGAAATAACCAATGCACACACCAGCTATTTTAACACGCACCAACTATTCCTTCATTTCACACACCATATAATTTTTAACCCATGCAGTTCATCTACTTTATCAACGATGCAATTCAACTAATGTATCAACGATGCAGCTCAGCTAATTTATTATTTATATTGGCAACCATGCTGCCTCTCCATGTGCATGTGTACACAAGAGTCTACATACTGCAACTGCTTGGCTTTGAAATTGATTAAGATGAGGGAAAGGAAACCGAACATGGAGCATGGGACAAATACCTGATATATTTGGCCAAGCAAGAAAAATTTCAGATAATGTGTGTAACCTAGGCAAGATCTATAGAAGAGTAGATATATTTAAAATCGTATGAATGAATACAGACCAACTCCGAATCCTGAAAAATCTCTGGTGCAAACTCTCCTACCAGCTTCCCAACTTGCATAGATCTTGTTGCGGATGCCTTTTATGTTGGACTGGGATTAATAATACAAGTAGTTAGGTTATGAAAATAAGAAGGGAAAAGCTATTCAGTTATATAGTACAAGTGAATAAATGGGAGGATATTATCAAGAATGACTCACATATTCGATGGTGTCCAAACAAATCACTACAAGAAAAATCATGATTTACAAAAGGGAAATCTGTTGTAAAAGGGGGAAATTCCGTTGTAAAAGGCCATTTACAACGGCTTTGTTGCCGGTTGTATCTCGTTGTTATAGGCTTTGCTGTAAAAGGTGTTACAACCGGATTTGGTTTCCCGTTGTTAATAATTATTTACAGCGGACGAGAAGCCCGTCGTTAACATGTACAACCGGACACATTTCCTGTTGTAAATAATAGCACTTGCAACCATTTAACCGGTTGTAAATGCCAATTTTCAAATGAAAAAAAAAAATTAATTAGCTACAACTATTTTCTTGAGAAATGATTTTTTTTAATTTAAAATCAGCTGAGCTGGAGAAATTATTCCAAGCCAATTGTTTTAACACAAAAAACCATCAATCCATGAACAAAAAGATATGTATTTAATATCAATATCAAATAAATAAATCTCAATATCCCATTATTTCAACTCAAGGAGATTAAACGAAAATCTAAAACAAGGTCTGGAAATGAAGTAGAATAGGAAATGTCTTCTTTTTTTATAAGAAGGATTTCACTGCACCATCAATCACCTGAAACACAAGACATAATACATTAGATTTTATATCAAACTTGCATAAAGTAATGCTTCATGAGCACATGAACATAATTCACTTGACTTCTATAGGTGCAATGGAAATAATAGATACAAAGTCTTTTCTTTTCACATCAAAGCTGCAACTCAAGATATGAAAGCTTTTTCATGGGTGATCTATTTTCTGAGCATAAAACACAGATTTTTGTGAAATTTTTTTATATCGATCAAGACTACATATTAAATTATTGTACCTTTTTCCAGCAACATCAACTTTCTTGCTTATGGACACACTATTACACAAAAGTTCAGCTACCTCCTCAGCCGCAGCATCATGTTTCCTTGGGTTGATCTGCAAAAATATATTTTGAAAATGATTCCTGAATAGTTCAAAAGTTCGCAATCGGTAACATAACAGAATCCAGGGCAACATAATAAGTAAATCATTATATGAATTCATTGCATGTTCATCTTTAAAAGCACTGTTTTCCTTCAGCTCTTGGATCATTTAAGACTTCTCACAAGTAATTTTCATAATAGAAAGAAGCAGAAACAACAACATTTCTAAGGAGCAAAGACACACAAGGACATAGATGAAATATAACAACAGATAACTAAAGAGGTCACAATCCAGTAACATTAGGATAGAACCAAATAGAAATAGTTGTGATCATAATTAATCTCCACATTGACGTTGAATCTGGAAGAGTACTTGTGCAGAACTATTAATGTAAAATGCGAAGGAGAAAAACAACACCATTGAGAGCAGAGTACTACTTACTCTAAGCCATTAGAAAAGTCAATTTCTAACCTTTTTACCAATCATAATCTGAACTGTAAAGGCGATATCATGGATTTCGGTGCTTAGCTAACCTGAAAATGTTTTCCAACCAGAATTTGGATCAGGAATTACATCAAACACCTTGTTTACACCAAATGATACCTATATCTTTGATATCTTCAAGGATAAAAAGGAAGACGCCAAAATTAGGCAAAGAGTACTAAAATTATCCCCAGACCTGGTCAGTCGCAAATATAATATGTAATTTAGATAATCATGTGTAAAGGCATCCAGATTTTTTTCACAGTTTGAAATTAACTTAGCCATTCAAATTAACAAAAAAAAAAATTGAAGATACCAATCACTAAAACATAAATTTATCACATCTAGATTAATACTATCACAGGCTATCAACTGAGCTAGTGAGCTTACTACCCTATTACCTAAATACATCTATATACAAAATATTTCAAAACTGGTCAGAGTATACTGTATACTTACAGAAAATCAGCTCTTTATGCATTCCATCGATGGACCGAGCCCAATACATACAGAAGCTGTACTTTACACTCGTGAACGTTTTACCTGAATGCCAAACATAATCAAACCCAAATTTGGTTGTAAGAACAGAACGATATCCAAAAACATGATAAATTTGATCAGACCCTACTATAACGATAAAAAATTCAGCAACAGACATGCAGATGCCGTCGTTTTGTAAAACGACTATAAATTTAAGCTTCGGGCGTGTAATTCCGGCAGCTGGAGCGGCGGAGGACTGAACAACCACGGCTGGGGCGCCGGAGGACTGAACAATCACGGTGATTGGTTTGAGTTTTGATCGTTATTTTTGGAGCTTCACGGTACTGTCCCACGACCGGAGACGATGATTCAAAGATCTGTAATTCTGGAGCAGCGAAAGGTTAACCTGTGAGAGAAAATGATAAGGAACAAATCGAGGTTGAAGAAGGGGAGAGATTCAGAGGATAAGGTAGTGACGTGGGTGATTTGTATCCATGTATATGATTATTTTATTTTTCAATTTTGTATAACTTAATACTGGGCCTGATGAAAATTATATCCAAATTCACGGTCCATGAGCTCGAGACCCATTTACAACGGGGTCATATTAATTACATCGGTATATTGCAGTTGATGTAATTGATCTTTACTATTTACATCCAAATTTGTTTGTCTGCTGTAATTGTCAACTTTTACAACGGAATTTTTGCCCTCTTGTAAAATTTTGGTTGTAAATGAAGGTTTTTCTTGTAGTGAATGGAGGTTGATGGAAATTGGTCTCCCCAGTGTCGATTCAGCAATCTGGCCCATGCTGTGACTACCGAGGTAGTTGGGTGATGCCTATATTCCAAGCTCTGAAAGTCATGCATTTCTAAGAGGGAGACCCTAACATTATAAGGGGTTCTCTTTATCCTGCAAAATTATAGAATTGGCATGAACATGAGTGAAAAGGGAAAAAGGGGTTAACACAATAATTTATATTTTGGTTCATAAGGATTTACCCAGGGGTGTCATCTTCATCCCTCTCAGAAATGCAGTAATCTGCTATTTCCAGCTTGTACGGAGGTAATTTTATATTTCGTATATTTCTTGTAAGAATTTTGACCACAGTCGACCAGTGTTTGTTAGTCTGATTTACAGGCCAACTGGTCCAAGTACCTTCATCAACAAATGAATCAATCTTGGGCGTTGACTTATCAACGAAAGAATCAATTTCATTGAAGATGTCATCATGGTCATCATCGACATAAGACGAAGCAGGTTCCTTGTAAGGCAAAATATGCATGTCAGTTTTTTCCTGAGAATGAAATTGGTATCAGCTGGCTGTGGTTGTGAAAATTGCTTAGTTACTGAAATAAACTAAAATTAATCACAACAGCGTCACAGCTACGATGTATATATTACGTACTAAAAATTTGGATAATTTTTAGTGAATATAACATAAGGTTTAGAGATAATACCTGAACAGGCACAAGCTGTGTCAATTTTTCCACTACCGCTTGTTGCTGGACCCCATCTAACACATTTGAACAATCATCATCACCACTACCTTGGATGTCATCCTGAAGATTATAATAAAAATATGTTAGAAGACATTGTGAGTATTTATGCAATTGTAAAAAACCCAATTAAAAATCATGAAACATTAGATTTATGAATATTTTTAAAAATAAATACCTTGTCCTTGTTCATCGTACTTGCAGGAAGATGAACCTCAACCAATGGAAATACACAGTTGACTTCACAAGTTTTAGAAACTTCCAAATCATGCTGAACATTTAAAAATACAATAATTCATTAAAATTTGACCCACACTCTTTTGATTGAAATGGTGAACAACCCATTAAAATCTCATGTTAAATATGAGCTACCTTGGTTTGATTCTCCGCAGTTGCAGTATGATTAATCTGAACCAAAGGAGCAACACAAGTGGCTACTGGGATTTCGGAGGCATCAGACACTGGAAAAGTTTGGTCAGCCACCTGTTAAGAAATGGGTCACCTAGTACTAGTTTTTATAGGATGATTTTAATTTTAGTAATCACTAATTAGTTTAATAGTTTTACCTCTACATGGATGACATTGTCTTGTTCCATTGGTGTAGGTGAATGTTGTGGTCCTTGAGTGTCAGACCAAAGAAATTGTTCATCTACATTACCACTATATGGGACCGACTGTGCTGATTTGTCCTGAAGCTCATTTCCAATTATCTCCATCTCACCAGTAGCCTGAGGATGCAAATTATCATGGTGAATAATAAATGAACATGTAGTTACATAAAATATATTGTGTTGCGTTATTAAATTATTAGCATAACACACCTGAGTTAGGTAGGTCGGATCCTCAACAGAAGCACTTTGAGCACTATGAATCAAAGGTTGATGAATATCCCGCGGCGTTATAAACTTACAAGTAGTTTGGACTGTACGACCTTCTGCAGATATTTCCCTTGCGTTTTCATCGACCTGTAAAAGAATTGACTACTTTATGTATTTTGCATAGGACATGGACATGACAATAAGTAATTACAAACTGTGTAGATAATTGAAGAACATATTGGGGGAAAAAAAATCTAATAAAAAATGAGCTACCTCGGTTTCATCATCCGAACATGTATTATGAGCAACACATTTGTGTGCTGGGAGTTCGTAGCCATCACGAAATTCATTTATTGTTTCATCCACCTGTTAAAATATTGGATTGATTTGCTTAGTTTTTACATGATAGTTTTATATTATATATATAAAACTAGTTTGTCGATTTACCTGTACATTCATATTTTATTGATATAAGAAATAAAAATATAATGAAAAACCTGAGCTACCTCGGTTTCATCATCCGAGCATGTATTATGAGCAACACATTTGTTTACTGGTAGTTCGTAGCAATCATGAAATTCATTTAGTGTTACATCCACCCGTTAAAATATTGGATTGATTTGCTTAGTTTTGACAGGATACCTTTATATTATAAATATAAAACTAGTTTGTCGATTTACCTGTACATGTACATTCATACTATTGACATTAGGAGACTGTTCTGGATTATCCTGAAGTTCATGTCCACATGTTTTGTCCTCATCAGCTTTCTGTGGAAGCACATTATCACGATGAATTAATAATGAACAAGAATTTAGATTAAATAGTCCTGGTCTTTACTTTAATGTTTCATTAAAAACAATTCATAATCTAATGACTTCAGTACTAATCCAGCATATTTTATGTTGTTTTGGCAAGTAAAAATCCATCATATAGGGCATTATTACATCAAATAAATTATTAAATTATTTGTATAACACACCTTAGCTAGGTTTTTCTGATCATCAACACCAACTCCTGGAGCATTTTGAAGCACAGTACCACTTAATGTAAACCCGTAATCAACTCGTGTCTCCTTAAAGGCGATACATAATATTGTTAAAAATTTTATCAATTTACTTTCATTTAAATTAAATAGTTATAAAATTATCTTCCCCCTGATATTTACCTGTTGTTTAATTGCATCATCTCCCTCCATTGCTTCGGGAGATGCATGTATCACTGCTGGCCCTTTAGTGGCAGCATCTGCCTCCATTGATCCGGGAGATGCATGTATCACTGTTGGCCCTTGAGTGACAGCATCTACATCCATTGGCATTGGATCTTCATGTATTATGGGTGGCCCTTGAGTGGCATAGGATGCTAATTGATCACTGGCTGAAGGTGTCCGCAATAAACTGAAGTTCAGATCATCATTGGTGTCCAGAAGTTGATTTCCTTCGAGCAAATTACCGCTTGTTACATCCGGCTCAACGCTTTCCAGAACCTTATTGTCCGCACCAGAGCTTTGACTGTGTTCACCAAAAGGGTGGGCTTGAGGCAGGGGAGTGCTAGTTCCTATGTCACCATGATTGAAAGGATTGATCGGATCACCATGATAGAAGTTGTCACTGTGTATGACTGGATCTTGTAAGCGGATAAGACTGGTAAAGAGCACTTTCGACCTGGTCAGCAACCCAATTGCTCTATCGACTTTATAGCTGATGGTCCCAACTGAATCAATAAAGCGGCTCGGGAGCCGTTGATTCTCCAAAGTAGTTGGTACTGGAAACATGTGGTCGATGCGGTCACCAAGTATCTCATTCACATCGCGTACGACCTTTGCAGCGTCAAGGAGATAGAGCTAACATGGGAATAATGTGATTATTAATTTCAATGTATAAATTTTACTAGATTGAGAATACAGGAATCCCCAACTGATTCCTAACAATTCCACTAAACAATTCCACTAAACAATTCCACGAAGCTAAAGCCATAAAAAAATGTAACAATAATCAAGACCTTGTTTTTAAAAAACCAATATTACCTAATTTTCACAAAATCCAGAAATAGTGTTTACAAAACTCAGAAACTCAGATTATAGACTAATTATAATTAAAATTGGAAGGGAATAAAATATTTTCATGACACACTTCCTGCAACATAGTTTTCCCATAATTCCATGTATACTGACAGTAATGTAGTCATATTAGATAATAAGTATTAGCAAATCTAGAAGACAAAATCTAGTTTTATGACAGACACCAAGGTACATAATTTTTACAATACCATATATAATAACATTAAGTAACTCAGATTAGAGACTTACATTTGGCATCAATTTAGCAAGGTTGGAGTCATCCCAAAAATCTTCAGGGAATTCTACACAACGTTGACCACCACACGCCGATATAGGGTAGTCCGAATTGTTGTATGTGCAGTTGCCATATCCAACTGTTGTCTTCTCAGCCTCGATCCTACTCTTCAACTTCTTTGTGGTCCAATGACTAATGAAGGGACGATGTATAGGTGCTTGAAACCCTGGGATCAAACCTCTTTGGACATAAGGCAGTATGATCACATGAAAACACCCAGAAAAGTTTATTTGTCTATCTGATATGAACCTTTCTGCTGCAGCTCGAATCTTGTCAAGAACATACCCACACCAATCATAATTACGTATGTCTGTAATATCGAGACAGGATTTTAGGACTCTGAAATCTACTGTTTCGTTGGCAACAGGCGCCAACAAGATCGACGCGACAACAACAACAAACATCTGTACAAAGTCTGGCCCACCTTTATCTCTTTCCAACATAGCGTTCACCACATCTTTCACCCACACCCTCGTATTAGCCGTGTTACTAATTCCCCACCTGGTTGACCACTTTTGGCGATCAGATTTGACACTATCGTCGACAGACTCATCCACTGGCTTGCCCGGGTAAGCAGGTAGCAAAAGAGTGTCACATACATCCGCTGACGTTAACCTAAATAAGGTTCTATCTTCCGCCTGTATCTCACATGTGTCAGGATTGAATGCCGAAAGTAACCAGCGGTTCATCCCTGGTGGTATCTCCTCCAATGTATTCTTAAGGAGGCCTCCAAAACCAATCTTCTCCACATCTTCCTTCTGTTTGTCATTCAACTGAGTTATCACATCATACCACTTATATCTCGTCAAAGCCAATTTCATGTTTGGGTGTATTTTTTTCTGTCTCTTCATTTGTTCGCTACCCTCTTCAACCATCTTTCTTTTATGTTGGGTTCCTGAACCTGTTTACCAATAGATACAATTGTTAATTGACGAAGTGTGGAAGAAAATAAACAACATCAACTGATTAGGAAATGTGTTTCATTAGTAAACAACCAAAACATGCTTAATCAAAATCTAGTTCAAATGAATGTAGATTGTAAAGCAAGCATATGACCATCTCCGATGAACTACAAATATAGACATTTTCAAAAATGGATTACACTTCTCAACTTTATACAGTCTACTATTCATCATATAAGAATCAATTTAGCAGAGGCAAGGGTAACAATTTATACACGCTTTACAGTATATAAGTTTCAGAAACTGTCAGCAACAAGAGTATTTTCTGAAAAGTGATACATTAGAAGTAACTCCTCTGGTTCACTGTTGACCCTGTCGGCTATGGCATTATGATGGGGCACGAATATTTTTGAAAGAACATAGACTGCATTTTCCAAACGACACCATCACTCTGTTTTTGAACAAATTATAAAATCCCATAGATCCCCAAAAGTATAATGTGAATACTACCTTAACTTTAACAAAATGAATAATAACATTCAAAACATTAACTGTCAAGCACATCCTTCTACTTGTTCTCTCAAACTGTAAATTCATGTACAGTAGATCTATGCATGGACAAAAAGGACTAATCTTTTTCATCATTGGAGCCTTCAGGATTCGATGGAGCGGTTTCCTGACTTAGATCAATCACCTCACGGTTTTGTTCATCAGCCTCTGGTTCGCTGTGCTCGTCTGATAAGGCAGGGCTCAGGACAAGCTGCCGGTGGTTCCGTCGCCGACCCACAAAGGGCGCAGCAGGTTCTGATTAGTGGCCGATGCTTTCTTAATTTGCGATCTTGTTCGCCTCATGTCGATGGAGATGATGATTATGCGAACAGAGCGCTTATTCTCCCTTGATTACAGTTGATTTCGTTGGGGAAGATGAATGAATAGAAAGAACTCAAAGAAGGGAAAAATGTAGTTGAGAAGTTTGAATATTTTAACATTTAGCTTATTGGAAGGCGGTAGTGGGATTTTATTACACGAATGAGTAAATTCAGGTATTTATTTGCCCATTGGGTTTAATTCATTTGGGCCGTGATTGTTCTTAACTGATGGCCCAGACATCTGATGCTACCAAAATCCGCCCGTTTCCCGAGTCTCGACGCTGTCCAGGTCTCCTTCTCAGTCAGCCCGCTACGATCCTGCAAAACAATCCCCGGGAGGCGTCCCGGGGAAGAAGCTCCAGCGTGATGATGAGATGGGGATAGCGGAGAAGGAAAACGTACGGAAGGTGCTCTCAATATAAAGTAGAGAGATATAAGTCACATACCTTGTTCACTGTTTGAGACTAGTATTTATAGCCGAGCTTGCCTGCTTGAGATAAGGTGCAGGACCACTTTCCTTTGTCCCCGTCCGTCCTTCTTTCTTGTCTGGACGTGCCCCCTAGCGGGAAAGGCACCGCCCTTTTGGCGCTGGGCCGTGGACCCTATTACCGGCTCAGTAGGCCTTTGGGCCGGTAATATCACTAGCCCCCCAGACCAGTCACCCGGGTTTCCGTAACGCGGGGAACTGGTCTCATAAACTCCTCCTGACGTTACTCTTGGTAGGGCCCATCCGTGTTAAAATTAGTTTCTGACAACGCCGCCTTTTTCCCTTCTGCATTGATCAGTACCTCGTTCACCGTGTCATCATTGCTTTTTCCTCCTTTTGAGGGGACGATTCCTATTCATCCGCCTATATAAGGGGCATAACCTCCTTTCTCACAAGTTACTTTCTGCAAAATTTCTCCAGACGCTCTGCTTACTCGCTCCTTCGCTTTTTCAACCAAGTAAGCCCTAACTCCCTATTCTTTTCTTCTCTTCATGGATTCCCCGCTTCACTCCAATTCTTCTTTGGACACCGAAGGAGTTCAAAATCAGTTTGAGGCCCGATTTCGGGCCGCTGATAACATGATTTCCTCCCCTTCCTCCCCGGACACCTCTTCCGAAGCTCTCAGTACGCCCCGAGGGCCTGTCGCCCCGGGTGCGTTGGCCTCGGATGAGGTGGGTTTGCGTCCAGTCGAGCATCCTCATCATCCCCGCAAGGATCAGGATGAGGAGGTGTTCGGCGAGGAAGGCGGTGATGACATTCCCCGGGGGCCCACTCACGGGGTGCGCCCGGTGGGTATCAAATTTTATGATGTCCCCGGGGACTCTCCTTCTTTACATAGGGATGTCTTGGATTTAGCCAAGCGTTCCTTTATTCCCTTTCCTTTGAATGCCTCTCTTTCCAAACTTCCTCTAGGAGTCTCCGAGAGGGAGGTTTCTAGTATCCCGCGAATCCATTTTCAATATGGGCTTAGCCTGCCCTTCCCTCCTCTTTTCCTTGAAATTCTCCAATTCTATGACGTAGCCCCCGCCCAGCTACACCCTAACGGGGTGGTCCTCATCCTAGCCTTCTTGCTTAACTGCGCCCGATGCGCCGTTCCCGTTTCTCTCTTACTCTTCCGCTCCTTCTATGCCTTGCGGAAGGCGCACGTGTCCTTCCCGGGTGTTTTTTCTTTTACTATTCGTACCGGCCTAAAGGATTTCATTCTTTCTAAGCCCAAATCCGCCAAAGGATATATTTCAAAGGGTTTCTTCCTTTGTGATGCCCGGGTGTACCCTATGCCCGCCTGGAACAACTCTCTTGCTCATGAGGACAAAAAACCTCTCTCCAATCTTCCGGCTATTATTGCCAGTGATCACAACCTTCTCCGCCTCTCCCCCTTAGATATGAACGCCTTTTATAAGAACGGGAATGCGGGTTATTTTTGGCCTCGCGGGATCTATCCCCGCGACCTCTTCACGCTCCCGCGCATCTCTGCGGTGTGGCCAGATAGAGGTGCCCATTAAGGCTTTATTTCCTATCTTTCTCGGAAGTTAAAATCAAACGTTTTTTTTATATATATATCTCATGGTCTCACCTCACTGTCTGCTTGATTTCAGCTCAACCTGCCTTATACGCGGACGTCATGGCTTACACTGATAAGCCTTCCGGGGACAATGTTCAAGCCAGAGATACTCATCTTGATCCCCAGGCCGCTCCTCAGCAAATGGCCTCCGGACCACCTCCGACCGAGAATCCTGCCATCATTCCCCAGAAGGCCCGCGCGCCGCCGCGGTCTCGTCAACAGAGTTCTTCCGGGCCATCTTCTGAGGCCCGCGCTACTCCCGGCTCATCGCCTACACCCGGACGCCGGTCCTTCATCCAGCATCCGACCTATAGCGGCGGGGCAAGCTCGAGATTCAAACGGCCGCCCCCAGGCGAGCTATCCGGGTCGCCTCCTCCCTCTCGCCAAAGGACTCAGGACTTCCCTCCTCCTCCTCCTCCTCGCGACGCTTCTCCGCAGGCCGCTACTTCCGAGACTATCCCGGAAGAAAAGGAAGAGGTAACTACTTTCCTTCAGCTTCGTTCTTCACCTAATGTTTTAATCTGGGAGGTCGTCGCCGTACCTCTCAAATATACAATTTGTAGATCACTTACTACCTTTCCACACTATTAAGTGTACAATGGCAAGTAAGGTTCGTTCCACAGGGAGAAGGTTATTTCTATGTATATCTTGTAGAATATATATACATATACATATGTAAAAGCAATGTAAACAAGGGGGGGTTTGAGTTGAGTTTTGTTTAAGACACTACTAAGTAAAACTACTAGAACCTTAGAATTACAACTAGTTTAGCATCTAAAGATTTAACTAAAAGATTAACTAATGAGAATGAGAGACTTGGGTACATGAGATTTGTATCTTCTTGTTATGGATTTTTCCTCAAACCTAGTTATAATACTTTGAGAATGGTGATTGTTCTTAATGGGAAACCATCTCTATTCTAGTTGTGAATCATGAAAGCATTTCCACAACTTTCATTGGCAACTTATCTATATGATAGCAAATAGACAAATTGGCCAATGCTAATTCAAATTGGATGTTTTCCCACTTTACCCATGCAATGTGATAACACAATTGACATAAATATAATGCTAATGAATGATCTCAAGAACAAATACAATTGATAACAACATATATTTGATTCCTAATTCACTACTTTTACATAGAAGAAATGATAGCATTTCAACCATGGAAAGGCAATGTCTAACACATATCCAACACATATCTATACCTAGGAAATCATTCCTAACCATTTCAAGTATCAAATACACATATAATTCATGATCATTCAATGACAAATCATCCATTCCTAAGCTTCATAAACCATGTTCTCAAACCATAACAAGAGGTTTAATCTCACATACCCAAGATGGGGTTTAGCCTACTACCATAGTTATATAATCACAAACATAATCAACACAACAAACCATAGTGAATTCAAAGATCAAAGTGAAGAGAAAATGAAGAAAAGAGTTCTAACTCTGTAAAAATTCGATCCCTCAAACAATGAGGATAAGTTCTATTTATACTTTAAAAATTAACAAAAATAAAACAAAATAAAATGCCACTTGCAGGGCCTTCGCGGGTCGCGCGAAATCCTTCGCGGACCGCGAGCCGGGCTCGCGGCAGAGGATTCGCGCCCCGCGCGCCCGTGTCTCGGTCTCGGCGTGGTGTGCGCCCGTGTCTCGCGCCCGTGTCTCGGCGTGGTCCGCGACCGGAGTCTCGCGCCCGCGCGCGCCCGTGTCTCGGCATGGTCCGCGCGCCTCGGTCTCGGCATGGTCCTCGCGAGTCGCGGCCGAAGGTTCGCGCCCCGCGCGTCTGTGCCTCGGCGGTCCTCGTGCTGGTTCGCGCGGTTCGCGACCGGAGTCTCGCGCCCCGCGCGCGTCTGGCTCTCGCGGTTCGCGTCTGGTCCTCGCGGCTCGCGAAACTCGGCATCTTCAAAACAGCAACACACACCCTCGCGGTTCGCGACCTAGGGTTCGCGGCCTGCGAGAGTGTGCCTTCACGCCACTTCTACGACCGGTTCTTCAATGTATCAATCGCGGTCAGGACGGTCATAGAAGGTCTTCAAATCATTCAAATCCATCGCAAGTGCAATTCAAGATCAAAATGCACGTCTTCAATTTCAAACCACTATGAATGATTCGGTCTAAAAGTCTAATATAAATCTACAAAATATTATCTAAAACAGCTCTCAAATGTTACAAAATAAGAGTATATCTAGGGTCTATCAAAATCCCCCACACTTGAACCTTTCTCGTCCTCGAGAAAGGACGATTAAGATCCAAGTGTATACTCTACATAATTAAGCACATAACATTTGAGAGCTTTACATATTTAAACAAGAGAAAAGATTTTTTTTTTTTTTTTTTTTTTAAAAAAAAATACAGTAGTAAAATAGCAGCAACAAAAGCAGCACAAAAACAGTAACAAAAGTCCTACACCTCTCCCCCACACTTAGTCTAAACATTGCCCTCAATGTTTAAATATATCAATGAAAATCATAGTGTAAGAAAGAGTGTAGGATATACTCACTGCGAGGGGCCGGAACCGTCGCGACGGCGCTGAGCTCGCGATCTGCGATGGCCCTCATAGTCAAATGCTCCTGGTCCCTGTGGGTGCATGGATGCCATCATGGCGAACATCACTGCCATATCATCCTCGTACCTCTCAGTATATGCTTGAAACTGCTGCTGAGTGACATACTGAGCCTCATGATGTGGAGGAGCGTACTGCTCTCCATGCTCTGGAGGTGCCTCTAGCCTGGCAAGGGCAATGGTAGGTGCAGGAACTGTGATCTGGGTTGGCAAGGTGAGATCCTCTATGCGGGTGCGCCCAGTCAATTGTACAGCCTCTGGATTCGGCAGGTACATGTGCTGATTCTTGGCTACTAGCCAAATGAATCTAGGAGGAGGATATTTGTGCATGGCCAAGACATTAGTGAACTCCAAAGAAGCAATGGAGTAAAACTGGTGAGCTCTCTCGGCTGTCTTGCCTATTGCCTGAATGTCTGGAGGTAGGTGGATGTTCAGATAAGCTGCCAGAAGTGAAATCATACCTCCCTGTGGTATCTTTCCCTTGGTCTTCTCAGAGGCCTCCAGACATTTCTGCACAAAAAGGTCTACCCAACAAGGGTGTACTGGTCCCCAGCACATGGTCCAAAGGCATTGGACCTGCTCCCTAGTAATGTGCGTCAACTCTCCTTGGCAGAAGATCGTCATCACTAGGAGCTTGTGCACCATACGAACAACTGGATGTATGATGTGGTTATTCTTCGTAGTGCCTGTGATGTTGGGAAATCCAGACAAGCAATTCCAAAAGTAAGTTAGATCAAATCCGTCCGGGTTAGTTTCTTTTGGATTCTTGTATCCCCCTGCATATTGGAACCCAAAAGCATCTTGGATCTCATCATAGGTCATCCGGCGGTCCACATCATTCAACCTGAAGGTGATGTAATGCATGTCATGGTCCTCGTCATAGTGCTTGGCTAGAGTGGATAAGAACTCAAATGTATAGCGGGTATAGGTCGGTGCCGACCGATCAATGAATCCTCTCATGCCAACGCGATCCAATAAAAATAGAACTGGTTGCTGCAAACCCAGCTCCTGAAGTAGCTCAGAGGACAAGAACTTCGTCTCCATGATTGTTCGCTTCCCATTCCCAATCAACTTTCTCCACCGTTGTTGGGCATCCTCATCTAAACCTTGCAGTCCCATAAGGTCTATAGGAGGCAGGTTTTCTGCAGGGGGAGGGCTAGGTTGGCGAGGGGGTGATTCGGGAATCACAGGTTCATGGGAACTAGAAGCTTCCCCTCGGCGAGACCTTTTTCTCGGTGCCATTATGAAATTCTACTCAACAACAGTCCAGCACAACTATACTAGCTACAAGGCGGCAAGCCCCTACTAATAAAGCTCAGTTTATAACTAAAGGCGGCAAGCCTTTGAAATTTCAATGAAAACCTATTGGCGGCAAGCCCTAAATCACTCAAAATTGAAATAAATTCAGTAGGGTACCGTCAATTGAAGCCTTTGGTAGCAATGTAGCTTAAGTATATCATCAATTTGATCAAAACACCACCAAATCAAAGAATCCAAAAATTAGGGTTCATAAGATTTGGGGGTATTTGATTGGGAGTTGGAATTTGGAATTTGGGATTGGGAAAAGGTTAAGGGTGGTGGAGGGAAGGTTTTTGGGTAGTTGGTTTGGAACAAAAGTCGCCGGAGGCCGGCGAATCGGAGTGAAGAACTTTCCGGTGAGAATTCGGCAATGTGGGTAAAAGATGGTGTTTTGGATTGGGATTTTTGGTGGGTTTTGTTGGGAAAGCTTGGGGGATTGATTTGGGTGGAAGAAATCGGTTCAAAACTCGCCGGAATGGAGGATTGAGTAGGTGGCCGGAAAAAGGGTCTTGGGGTCGGGAGGAATAGGAGAAGAAGAAGAAGAGAAAGAAAGAAGAAGAAAAGGTGAAGAAATAGTCCACGCCACCTCGCGGGTCGCGAGCGTCCATTGGCGGGCCGCGAAACACCGTCGCGGGCCGCGCCACTTCTTCGCGGGTCGCGAAAATGGCCCGTTTCGTTCCAGCGATTTCCGAGAAATCTCGGTCCTCGTCGCGGTTCGCGCGCCCTCCGTCGCGGGCCGCGCGCAAGTCCATCGCGGTCCGCGCGATGAATTCGCGGACCGCGCGCTGAAGACCGTTGAGGTGCGCGCGAATCCTCGTCGCGGTGCGCGCAGCGTCTCGTCGCGGGTCGCGCGCGCTGGAACTCGGCGCGGTGCGCGCACCGCGCGCAAAACCTCGGCGAACCTCGGCAAACCTCGGCGCGGTCCGCGCGATGAAACCGCGGACCGCGAGCATAGTTTCGCGGTCCGCGCGATCAAGTCGCGGGCCGCGAAAATTGGCATTTTTGTTCCAGGGATTTCCTGGAAATCCCTTGTTTTTCGCGGCTCGCGCGGTTTCCGTCGCGGACCGCGAGATGTCGTCGCGGCGCGCGCGGGTTCCATCGCGGGCCGCGCGTCTGCTGAAGCTCGGCGCGGCGCGCGCGATGAAATCGCGTGCCGCGCTTGGCAAAACGTCGCGGTCCGCGCGATGAAACCGCGGACCGCGTGCACAGTGTCGCGGTCCGCGCGATCAAGCCGCGGACCGCGAAAAACGCCGTTTTTGTGGCAGGGATTTCTTGGAGATCCAGGTTTCGCTCGCGGGTCGCGAGACCTCGGCCGCGGACCGCGAGGCTTTGTCGCGGTTCGCGCGTTCTCGGCCGCGGTCTGCGAAATTTTCGGTCGCGGTCCGCGCGATGAATTCGCGGACCGCGAGGAATGGCCTCTTGGCGTTTTTCGTTTTGCACCACTTCAAACCTATTTCTACAAAAACAACATAAAAACTAGCATAATGTTCGAATTACAAGTTTAATGAAATGTACATAGCAAATAGATATAAAGAAAGTAATGTTCCAAATGTTGAAATTGTTCGACGAAATGCTTTTAAAGCATCAAAACTCGTTTATTTAACATCGTCGGCACGATGTACCTCCATGGTAAAGGTCACTCGTAGGCCGGGTTGCCTAGAGACATGTCCTCTAGGATCTCCGATTTGAAACCCTCGTAATATGGTTTCAACCTTTGGCCGTTGACCTTGATGATTTTGGTATCCTCGCCGCTTTGGATCTCCACTGCTCCATGAGGGAAAACCTTCACAACTACAAACGGTCCAGTCCACCGAGAACGCAGTTTGCCTGGAAACAACCGAATACGTGATTGAAATAGAAGAACTTTTTGACCTACCTCAAAAGTTTTCCTAATTATCATCTTGTCATGCCATGCCTTCGTCTTCTCCTTGTAAATGGCCGCGTTCTCATAGGACTCATTTCGGATTTCCTCAAGCTCTTGCAATTGAAGCTTCCTTTCATTCCCGGCCTCGTCCAAGTTCAAGTTGAACCTTGTGATTGCCCAATAGGCTTTGTGTGCTAACTCCACCGGTAAATGACACGGCTTTCCAAAGACTAATCGGTATGGAGACATACCAATTGGAGTCTTATAAGCCGTCCTATATGCCCACAATCCATCATCCAACCGAGTACTCCAATCCTTGCGAGTCGGCCTAACCGTTTTCTCAAGGATGGACTTAATTTCCCTATTGGAAACTTCGGCTTGTCCATTCGTTTGTGGGTGATAGGCGGTGGAAGTTTTGTGATTTACCCCATATTTCTTCAACAATGCGGCAATGGTTCTATTGCAAAAGTGAGTGCCTCGATCACTGATCAAAGCTCGGGGTACCCCGAACCTAGAGAAGATGTGAGATTTGATAAACTCTGCAACCACTTTAGAATCATCAGTACGAGTGGGGATTGCTTCAACCCACTTAGAAACATAGTCAACCGCAAGTAAGATGTATTTACAACCAAATGAAGTAGGGAAAGGTCCCATAAAATCGATTCCCCACACATCAAAGAGTTCACAATATAGAGGGCAATGTTGGGGCATTTCATTCCTAGAAGAGATATTTCCTACTCTTTGGCATTTATCACAAGATTTGCAAAAGGTGTATGCATCTTTATTTAAGCTAGGCCAATAGAAACCACAATCTAGCACTTTCCTAGCGGTTCGCCTAGCACCAAAGTGACCACCACATGCATATGAATGGCAAAAAGCAAGGATTGAGTTTGTTTCATTATTAGGAATGCATCTCCTAATCACTTGGTCGGCACAATGTTTCCATACATAGGGATCATCCCACACATAAAACCTAGCATCATGCTTTAGCTTATCCTTTTGTGCTTTTGTGAAGTGAGAAGGGTACTTACTTGTGACAAGGAAATTCACAAGGTTGGCATACCATGGAAGAGAAACACCAAGAGCAAACAATTGCTCGTCGGGGAACTCTTCGTGAAGATGCTCCTTCAATGCTTTGGCCCCAAACTCCTCATTGGGCACCAATCGGCTCAAATGGTCGGCCACTAGATTTTCAGCTCCTTTCTTGTCCTTGACCTCCAAGTCGAACTCGCTCAAGAGTAAGATCCATCGGAGTAACCTAGGCTTTGCTTCTTTCTTCGTCATCAAGTAACGAAGAGCTGCATGGTCAGTGAAAACAATGATCTTTGTACCAAGCAAATATGGCCTAAACTTTTCTAAAGAAAAGACTACCGCTAGCAATTCTTTTTCAGTTGTGGTATAGTTCCTTTGAGCATCATTGAGAGTCATGGATGCATAATAGATGGCATGGGGAATTTTTCCCACCCTTTGACCTAGCACCGCACCAACGGCGTAGTCACTTGCATCACACATGATCTCAAATGGAAGGGACCAATTTGGAGGTTGTATAATAGGGGCCGACACTAGCATGGACTTTAAACAATCAAATGCCCTTTTACAACCTTCATCTACCACAAATTCCACATCCTTTTGCAACAATCTACACAAAGGGGAAGAAATTTTTGAAAAGTCTTTTATAAAACGGCGGTAGAATCCCGCGTGGCCTAGAAAGGACCTCACATCTCGCACACAAG
This sequence comes from Cruciata laevipes, assembly GCA_963678965.1. Taxonomy (NCBI): domain Eukaryota; kingdom Viridiplantae; phylum Streptophyta; class Magnoliopsida; order Gentianales; family Rubiaceae; genus Cruciata; species Cruciata laevipes. The sequence goes on from OY787635.1 coordinate 20,385,891, forward strand.
TAGGGTAAGGAAGAGATTGGATGATATCAATTTTTGCTTTGTCTACTTCAATACCTTTAGATGACACTTCATGCCCTAACACAATGCCCTTTTCTACCATAAAATGACATTTCTCAGAATTAAGCACAAGGTTTTTATCAATGCAAGTTTTTAGGACTAATGACAAATGAATTAAGCAATTGTCAAAAGAGTTTCCATGAACAGTAAAGTCATCCATGAAAACCTCTACAAACTTCTCAAGATATTCTGAAAAAATGCTAACCATACACCTTTGGAATGTGGCTGGCGCATTGCAAAGGCCAAAAGGCATGCGTCGATATGCAAAGGTGCCAAAGGGACATGTGAAGGTTGTCTTTTCTTGATCCTCTGGTGCAATGGCAACCTGAAAGTACCCTGAATAGCCATCAAGAAAACAATAGAAAGAGTGGCCTGCAAGCCGGTTAAGCATTTGATCAATAAATGGCAAAGGGAAATGGTCTTTCCTTGTTACCGCATTTAACCTTCGGTAATCAATGCAAACACGCCATCCATTTTGGACACGAGTGGGAATCAATTCGCCATGGCTATTCTCCACTACGGTCACTCCGGTTTTCTTTGGCACTACTTGCGTTGGGCTTACCCACTTACTATCAGAGATTGGATAGATCATTCCCGCGTCCAACAATTTAAGCACCTCGGCTTTTACTACCTCCATCATTGGAGGGTTCAACCGCCTTTGAGGTTGTCGGACGGGTTTAGCATCATCCTCCAATAGTATACGGTGCATGCAAGTACTTGGACTCATACCTTTGATGTCGGCAATGGTCCACCCAATGGCCTCCTTATGATCTTGGAGCACTTTCATCAACCTTTCCTCTTGTTCCTTGGTGAGCTTGTTGGAGATGATCACCGGTAATTTCTCACCACCACCAAGGAATGCATATTTTAGATTCTCGGGTAGTGGTTTCAACTCCACCACCGGAGGTTTATTGAAAGATGGTCGGTTGCCCGAGCCCTTCAACATCTCAAGGTCTAAAATTGGTGCATCAAGAGAAAGTTCCTCAAAAGTATCTAGCTCAAAAATGCTTTCCTTCAAGTTAGCACTCAAAGCATATGTATGAACATTACTTGTGTGTAAACTATTGGCTAAAGCATTTAACAAGGGATCATCAATATCATTTTCATAAACTTTTTGCACATAAGGCTCAATCACATCAATAGCATTGCAAGAAGTTTCTTCATCATTGTATTTCATTGCACCATAAATGTTGAATTCTATTTTATCCCCATCGAATTCCATGGTAAGCCTACCACTATGCACATCTATGATAGTTCTTGACGTTTTCAAAAATGGACGCCCTAACAAGATAGGGGTAGCAAATTTATCATGTTCCATGTCAAGAACGTAAAAATCGGCCGGGAACACCAACTTGTCGACTTTCACCAAGACATCTTCAACAATACCTTTAGGGTATGCATTAGAGCGGTCGGCAAGTTGGATCACCACGCCGGTTTTATGCAAAGTGCCAAGATTCAACGTTTCATACAATGTATATGGAATGACATTTATGGATGCACCTAGATCTAGCATGGCTCTAGGAAAGTAAGTGTTCCCTAAGATGCAAGGAATTGTAAACATGCCCGGATCACTACATTTAGTAGGCATTTTATCTTGAAACAAAGCTGACACATGTTCATTGATTTTTTCATTTTTAACATGCTTAGATCTTTGTTGACGATGGTTCACACATAATTCCTTCAAGAACTTAGAATATCTAGGAACTTGATCAATAGCATCGAGCAAAGGAATGTTTACCTCACACTTTCGAAGGACTTCGAAAGCTTCTTTGTCCATCTCCTTTTTGCGAGTATGCTTCAAGGCTTCGGGAAATGGTGCTTCCACATCAAAGGTAGTGTCCACCCTAGTTTTCTTGTGAAGAGGTGAGAATGGAGGTGACATTGGTTCAACATGAGAGGATGTCTCTACATGTTCCTCATCAATAGGTTCTTTCTCATTCTCAACCTCGGCCTCACCTTTTTCTTTGGCTAGCTCCTCAAGAATAACTTCTTCGTCGGCCAAGGTCGCCTCAATCTCGTCATTGGCTAAGCTCTTCTTCACAAGGCCTCTCTTGGGTGCTTTTTTCACAACCACCTCGGGTTCAAGAGCTTGTTTACCACTCCTCAAGGTCATGGCACTCGCATGAGGCCTTGGGTTTAACTCCGTTTGCGCGGGTAGTTTCCCGGAGTTTTGTGCTTCCAACTTCCCCAAGACAGTGGCCATTTGACTCATTTGCACCTCAATGCTCTTGAGTCGAGCATCTTGTGGAAATTGGTCCGAGCTTTCACCTTGATTGTGAGATTTATCTTCCAACCTCGGATGAGCATTTTGAGGGGCACGGTTATTGAAACGGCCTTGACCTTGGTTCCTTTGGTATTGTTGTGGTTGAGGGTGATATTGAGGGTTTTGGTGATCTTGGTACCCTTGATAACCATAATCTTGGTACCCTTGGTTTTGGTAACCTTGGTACCCTTGAGTTTGGTGGCTTTGGTCCCCTTGGTACCCTTGGTCATTTTGCCCCCTTTGCCTATCAAAAGATTGACCACCTTGAGCTTGATAACCCCCTTGGTAGCCACCTTGTTGGCCTTGTTGTCCCGTCGGTTCATCTCTCCACCGAAAGTTGGGGTGATCTCTAGTTCCGGGGTTGTAGTGTTGAGCAAAAGGATCATACTTCCTTTGGTTACCCCTATCACCCCCTTGGCCTTGTCCACCTTGAAAACCCCTACCACCTTGGTAGCCTCGTCCTCCTTGGTAGCCCCTAAAACCTTGGTTTCCTCCTTGATCACCTCTAAAACCTTGGTTTCCACCATAGACCCCCATGGCATTGACTTCCTCGTTATAATCCTCGTTTGCTTGAGGACAAGATTCGGTGAGATGGTTCGAAGCACAAATCCCACACGTCATCACTTGTTGCCGTGGTTGGTTCCCCGTGTTTCCTCCGGAGCTATTTCCCATCATGAAACCTTTCATCAAAGCCGTAAGCTCCTTGATATCTTGACGAGATCCATCATTGTTCCCTCCGGAGTTACCTACCCGTAGTCTCCGGTCCCTCTTTGGTTTGCATCCTTCGGCTAGTTGCTCAAAGAGCATCATGGCATCGGAAGAGCCGAGGTTAGCAATGGAACCATAGCAAGACCGATTTATCAACTCGGTTTCCCTATCATTCAAACCATTGTAATAGAAACATACCAATTGAGGTTCGGTGAAGCTATGGTATGGGCAACTTGAGAGGAGAGTTTGGAACCTTTCCCAATACTCATACAAGGTCTCATCATCGTCTTGAGTAATGTTGCTAATGGCTTGTATCAAGACTGAGGACTTAGAGGGAGGAAAGTATTTGTCAAGGAACTTTTTCTTCAATTGTGGCCATGTAGTGATTGAAGATGAAGGTAAACGGCTTAACCATTTAGCGGCCTTGTCTTTTAAGGTGAAGGTGAAGGTTTTCAACTTAAATTCATCCACACTCATCTCGGAAGGTTTCAAACTACTACAAACCCTATGAAAAGCTTCAAGGAAGTCATTGGGATCATCCACTTCTCTTCCATGGAAAGTTGGAAGCAAATTTATCACTCCCGTCTTGATTTCATATTGAGAGTTTGGGTAAACAATGCTCGATTGTTGTTGCTCATAGTTGGGGGACATGTACTCTCTCATAGAAATGTTGGTAGGAGAAGGGTTAGGGTTTTGGAAAGGGTTGTAGAATTGGTTTCGGGGAGGGTTTTGGCCGGTATCCTCTTCATCGTCCGCCATGTTGAAAGGTAGTGATTCACTTTCAAGGGAGAAGGGATTAGATGCTAGTGACTCTTGCACTTGTCTCCTAAGTTGGCGATGACTTCTTACTAGCTCGGAATCGTATTGCAAAGGGTCTTGGTTCGAGGATCGTGTAAGAACCATGCACCAAGAGCTAGAGCAATAGGGTTCCAAACCAAAATAGAACCTAAAAAGAAAGATAGATTAGAAATAAAACTACAATATACACATAAAAATACGCCTAGTCCCCGGCAGCGGCGCCAAAATTTGGGAGGTCGTCGCCGTACCTCTCAAATATACAATTTGTAGATCACTTACTACCTTTCCACACTATTAAGTGTACAATGGCAAGTAAGGTTCGTTCCACAGGGAGAAGGTTATTTCTATGTATATCTTGTAGAATATATATACATATACATATGTAAAAGCAATGTAAACAAGGGGGGGTTTGAGTTGAGTTTTGTTTAAGACACTACTAAGTAAAACTACTAGAACCTTAGAATTACAACTAGTTTAGCATCTAAAGATTTAACTAAAAGATTAACTAATGAGAATGAGAGACTTGGGTACATGAGATTTGTATCTTCTTGTTATGGATTTTTCCTCAAACCTAGTTATAATACTTTGAGAATGGTGATTGTTCTTAATGGGAAACCATCTCTATTCTAGTTGTGAATCATGAAAGCATTTCCACAACTTTCATTGGCAACTTATCTATATGATAGCAAATAGACAAATTGGCCAATGCTAATTCAAATTGGATGTTTTCCCACTTTACCCATGCAATGTGATAACACAATTGACATAAATATAATGCTAATGAATGATCTCAAGAACAAATACAATTGATAACAACATATATTTGATTCCTAATTCACTACTTTTACATAGAAGAAATGATAGCATTTCAACCATGGAAAGGCAATGTCTAACACATATCCAACACATATCTATACCTAGGAAATCATTCCTAACCATTTCAAGTATCAAATACACATATAATTCATGATCATTCAATGACAAATCATCCATTCCTAAGCTTCATAAACCATGTTCTCAAACCATAACAAGAGGTTTAATCTCACATACCCAAGATGGGGTTTAGCCTACTACCATAGTTATATAATCACAAACATAATCAACACAACAAACCATAGTGAATTCAAAGATCAAAGTGAAGAGAAAATGAAGAAAAGAGTTCTAACTCTGTAAAAATTCGATCCCTCAAACAATGAGGATAAGTTCTATTTATACTTTAAAAATTAACAAAAATAAAACAAAATAAAATGCCACTTGCAGGGCCTTCGCGGGTCGCGCGAAATCCTTCGCGGACCGCGAGCCGGGCTCGCGGCCGAGGATTCGCGCCCCGCGCGCCCGTGTCTCGGTCTCGGCGTGGTGCGCGCCCGTGTCTCGCGCCCGTGTCTCGGCGTGGTCCGCGACCGGAGTCTCGCGCCCGCGCGCGCCCGTGTCTCGGCATGGTCCGCGCGCCTCGGTCTCGGCATGGTCCTCGCGAGTCGCGGCCGAAGGTTCGCGCCCCGCGCGTCTGTGCCTCGGCGGTCCTCGTGCTGGTTCGCGCGGTTCGCGACCGGAGTCTCGCGCCCCGCGCGCGTCTGGCTCTCGCGGTTCACGTCTGGTCCTCGCGGCTCGCGAAACTCGGCATCTTCAAAACAGCAACACACACCCTCGCGGTTCGCGACCTAGGGTTCGCGGCCTGCGAGAGTGTGCCTTCACGCCACTTCTACGACCGGTTCTTCAATGTATCAATCGCGGTCAGGACGGTCATAGAAGGTCTTCAAATCATTCAAATCCATCGCAAGTGCAATTCAAGATCAAAATGCACGTCTTCAATTTCAAACCACTATGAATGATTCGGTCTAAAAGTCTAATATAAATCTACAAAATATTATCTAAAACAGCTCTCAAATGTTACAAAATAAGAGTATATCTAGGGTCTATCAAAATTAACTCCCCCACACTTAAACCTTTCTCGTCCTCGAGAAAGAACGATACAAGTCCAAGTTTCATACTTCTAAATATCAATTCAATGCACATTTAAGACTTCAAAACAAGAGCTTTCAATTACTTTCATCAACAAGCAAAGTATGCCAATATAAGTTTCATCAATGCAATTTCTTTGGCACACAAAGCTAACAAAAGATTACAAAATTTCTCTCCTTTTGCCTAGGTTTTTACCTAGCCCCTCTTTCTTTCCACACACTCTCCTTTTGCCTAGGATTTTTACCTAGCCCCTCATTTTTCCACACACTCTCCTTTTGCCTAGAAGTTTATCTAGCCACTCATTTTTTTATTTTTTTTTTCAAGCCTCTCACTTTTACCTAGGCCTTTTTAATGTTTTGACCTATCCGGGCTTTTCACTCATTTTTCTTTCAACAAATTCTTCAAGAGAAGTGCACTTTTTACAATAAAAAGCTAAACGTAACTCCCCCACACTTAAACTAAACATTGTCCTCAATGTTTTAGAATAATAACAACACTTTAGAACGGGAGAAACGAAAAATTTAGCAACACTAATGCACTAGATAAAAACTACCCTCTCATTGAAGAGAACACCAAGCAAGCAAAACTTGAAAGATCAAATTAAGCACAATGAGTATAAACAAGTGGCGGCAAGCCCATGGTAACCATATCTTAGAACTAATGACAGGGCAATACCAATTTAGAACACCAATTCATAACACAAACAATGCACAATACCACACAAGTCATGAATGAAAGAATTGTCACGAAAGTACCCCATTGCTGTGAAAATCAAAGAGTAGTGCTCCAATCTGAATTTGGGGACTACCCAAATTGATTGAGAAGAGGTGGTGGTCTGCGGCGGTGTTCAGCGGTGAGGCGGCAGCCGGCTGGAGATGACAGAGGTGGGGCGGTGCAGGTGGAGGTGGCAGAGGAGGGTGGGGCGGGGTCTGGGCGGGGTTTGGGCGGGGGTTTGGGATGGAGTGGAGGTGGGGTAGTGTCTGGGCGGTGGTTTGGGCAGTCGGGGTGGTGAGGGGCGCGGGTATGGGCTCGGGCCGGGGTGGTGAGGGCGGTGGGGTGGGGTGAGGACGGTGGGGTGGGTGGTCGGGGATGGTGGGTAGGTGGAGGGAGGTGGGGCGGCGAATTGGGAGGAGGGTGGAGGGGAAGTGGAGGGAGGTTGGGCGGCGCCGGTGGAGGTGGGAGAGGGGAAGAAGATCGGGGGAAGAAAGTGGGGGAAGAAGGTGAGGGATGGGGCGGCTGATTTGGGGGTCTGTAATCCCCAAATCCGTTTTTGTTTTTTTTTTTTTTTTGTTTTTTTTTTTTTTTTTTCGCGGGTCGCGATGCCCGATTCGCGGCTAGCGAGCCCGATTCGCGGCCCGCGGGCTTAATTCGCGGGTCACAAAAAACGCCCAATTTGTGGCAGCGATTTTTGCCCAAAAATGGGCAATTTGTTCGCGGGCCGCGAGGCCCAGTTCGCGGGCCGCGAATTTATTTATTTATTTATTATTATTTTTTTTTTTCAAATAAACTAACAGAAGAAAAAGAAAGAATAAAAACGAAACAACAAAAAAGAGCATGAATAAAAACGTAATATACTAATTAAAACAATGAAAGACACAAAGAAACTTTTTTTTTTTTTTTTTTATATAAACACAATAAAACATAACTAAAAATAAAACCATAATCGTTTAATGGAAGTGTTATTTCCAAACGATCAAAATCGGTTTATTTAACGTCGTCGACACGACCCAAATGTTATTCATAGAACAAAAGTTTGGAATCCTTCACTTTTGAAAGAAAAGTGAAGGATGGTAGAGAAGGTGTTGGAGGAGGGATGAATGGTTGTGGTCTTAAAGGAGGGAGAATGATAGGAAGTGTAAACAAGTAACAATATTTCCTAGTCTCCTTTAAGATTTCCGGAAGTAGTGGAATTTGTTGCATATGTGGAGGTGAGGGTGACAATGGGGATGGTAAAGGTTCAAGAACACTCACATTTCTCTCTATTTCATATTGTTCAACAAAAATTTCCTCATCACTTTCAAACTCTTCCTCATGCATTGTGGTGATATCACTCACCATAGCAATAGGATTATGTTCTACTTCGGATGGTACTTCCTTGGAGTATTGAGCTTCTAATCTCATCACCACATTCAACATTTCGCTCAATTGCCTCTCAAGATTCTCTAAACGTAAATTTTCATCATAACTCATCGAATCTTGTTCTAGAGGCAATTCACAAGGATGTAGGGGTAGATTTTGTTGCTCAAAATATTGGTTTTCCGGTTGATATCCATAATTCGAATTCGAATAACCACTCCATTGTGGATTATAAGAATCATCATATGGATTAAAACAATTTTGACCTTGAAAACCAATGTTTGTCTCCTCCTCATAGCACTCATCATCATAGCACCCTTGGTATGAAGAACCAAGGGGCCTTTCAAGTTCATAGTGCTCACTTCTCGACTCAAAATAACAAGGCTCGTAAAAATCATTTGAAAGATAAGAATCACACGAGCTTGTTGCATTCTTCCTCATCCTTTCATGGTTAAAGGAGAGGAATTCAAGAAAATCTTTACTTTTTAAACTAAACATTACTTAAAAAGGTTTGAAATGGTAGTGCAAGAGTTCTAAGATAATACACACTACAAGGTGTCGTTTACACAAAGAACTCAAGCAATACACTCTCAAAGAAAAGAAAGAAAACAAAGGAGATAAACAATAAAATCTAAGATAAAACACAAAACAAGAAATGCCTTCTCCCCGGCAGCGGCGCCATTTTTGACAAGCGATTTCCCCACGTCGTAAATGGAAATCTCACTCAATCAAAACACATTTATATTCACCTACAACTTCTAACTACTATAGAGTAGATAGTGGGAAGTAGGGATCGAACCACAAGGAGAAGGAGTTTGTTTAGTGTTTTAGCAAAGATTATAAACACATACATATATATTATATAGAAAGCAAGGTAAACAAAGGGGGGTTTTGAAGTTGGTTTTGTAGGAAACACTACGATGCAAAGCAAATGAAAATCTAAATTATCATGCAATTATCTAAGTAAAGATTAACTATCTAAAATGCAAGTCTTGGGTGCATGTGATTTCAACTTTCTACCATGAGTTCTTCCTCAAACTATGACGTGTTGCTTTGAGAATGATGATTGTTTATCATGAGAAACTATCTATAATCATAGCTATGAAAGATGAAAGCATCCTCACAACTTTCATTGACAACTTTACTAGATGATAACAACTAGTTCAATTCATCAATATCATTTCAAATTAGATGTTTCTCAAACCTACCCATGCAATTTGATAACAAACTTGACATAGATACAATGCTAATGAATGATCTTAAGAACAAATACAATTGATAACAACATGCATTTGATTCCTAATTCACTACCTTTACATAGAAGAAATGATAGCATTTCAACCATGGAAAAGCAATGTCTAACACATATCCAACACATATCTATAACTAGGAAATCATTCCTAACCATTTCAAGCATCAAATACACATACAAATTATGATCATTCAATAGCAAATCACACATTCATAAGATACACAAACAAGTTCTCAACCCATAATAGAAGTTTAATCACATGCCCCCAAGGTGGGTTTTTAGCCTACTACAATAATTCTAATTAATACACACATGTTCATGAAATCAAAATGGAAGAAAATGGAAGAAGAGGAAGAAAAAGATGGGAAATTGGGTTTGGATTCAAGGAGAGCTCGTCTGAAAAAGGGGAGAGATAAGGGAGTATTTATAGCCTCAAAATTCAGCTCAAAAAGGCAAGTGGCCGAAACTTTTAGCGACGCTTTCTTTGGTCGCTGTTCTTCATAGCGACACTTCTGGGCATCTAGTGACACTTCTGGGCAGCAGTGACACTTTCTTCATCTGGAGTGACACTTCCTTCAAGCTCCAGCGACACTTTTCTGGGCACAAGCGACACTTTTCTGGGCATCTTCTACCACCTTTAGTAAAGTGGCCTTCTCGCCACTTCTATGACCAATTCTTCAAGTTCCAAGCATCAAATCAGCAACTCTATAGCATAGTCATAGAAGATCTTCAATAATATCAATCCACAAGCTCCAAAATACACACATAAACAAAGGATTTTACAAGTTCTAAACATAAAGAACCAATGATATAATTCACTCTAAAATCCTATACTTTGTTACAAAATTATCTTCAAAACAAGTCTAAAATGCACTAAAAACTAGAGTACAAATAGGGTATATCATAATCCAATTCTTTCCTAAGTTTTATGTCCCGTTTTGCAGAGCACTGCCTTCGCGGATTCCCTCCTCGCTGACCCCCAGTTTACCAAAGCGCTAAATCGGGGCTATTCCAAATACAGCGCCAGATTGTTTGCTACGATGGAGAAGGAGCTCCGCAATACCCGGGAAAAGTTGGCCGGGCGAGACGACCTGGAGGCCCGGCTGGAGGCGTCTCAGAAGAAGCTGGCTGAAAAGGAGAACAAGCTGGCGGATAAGGAGAAGAGGCTTGCCGAGGTGGAGAAGAAATACTCCTCCCTCAAGAAGGAGAAGAAAGAGGCACAGCTTGAGGCCCTGGATGCTGTGACCCAGAAGGTCCTTCACTCCGCCGCCTTTGATCAAAGGCTGGAGGGTATCGCAGCTGCGGCAAGCGCGGTCGCCTGCCATGAGATGTACCGCAGTTTGCGGGGTTGGCTTCCGGGGCCCGCTCGCTTGGAAGCCCAGGCCTCCTACTATCGCCCCAAGGTGAATGACCTGCTGAACCATCGCTGGAGATCCCTCCAGGATGCGAACTTGAAAAGCCTGGTCCCCCAACTGTGGGAGTCTTTGAGGATGTCCTCCCGGATCCCTTCCGCCTCGGATATCAAGAAGGCCAAGCAACCGGAGATAGACGAGGCTGCTTTCCCTGACCCTGGCCCGGAAAGCTTTAATGCTTATGGGGTAGTCCCGGAGACGCCTCACTAGTCGGAGAATTATTATGAATACTGCGCAGTACCTGACAACTTTGGGTACCGCGCGGTCCACAATCAGGAGGGCGACTGCCGAGTCGGTCTGGGCGCGGGTCAAGATGACTTGTTGTATCAGTCCCGGAAGGCTGTGCGGAAGGTAGGGTTTCCCGAGCGGCCCGCTGATGAACCTGCGGTGGACGCCCCTGCCTATGCTGGCCCGGAATGGAGCACCGAGGACCTCGTGGAGTTGGAGAGGCGGTTTGAGAGGGCTCACACTGTTCCGGGGAAGGGGAACTCTGCTGAGGACAACGTATAACTCTAGACTCTTAGTTATTTTTTTCTTGTAATTTTTAATTTTGTAATCTTCCTCCCCGGGAGGCTCGTGTAGAACTTGGCCTTGGTGCCTATTTTGATTAATAAAGAGTTCTACTTCTTAATGATATTGCCATCTTTTGTAGCCTGAGCGCCCCCTAGAGGAGATTCTCCCGCGTGGGCCCATGCCTTATGTTTTTCCTCACCTCAGTAGTTCTTCTGGTACCTACTTCTCTCTCCCCCGCGCTGGATGCCTCCAATGCTCATTTCTTTAGAGAAAGCTGGCTCACTGGAGGTTTGGAGGCGATCAAGCTAACCGGGCTGGAATGTAAATTTTTGGGCAAATGTAAATTTTTGGGCTGAAGACACATTTTAGCAAATGTAAATTTTTAGTAGCTGCTGTATTTTGGATAAAGCGAAATGATACAACAGAAAATTTAGCAAGTGTAACTATTTTTTCGGAAACCTTACCGTAAGGGCAACAAAAAATTAGACTATATATTATTGAAGTTGACTAATACACAATATTCTACATGATATCTGTATTTCAATCACTGTCTGTTTAGTACTCCTTCCGTTTCTATAGACTTTGGGACCTCTACCAAATACTCCCTCCGTCCCAACCAAAACTTCTTAGTTGACTTCGGCTCGGATTTTAAGAAAAATGCATTTTATATCTTATAAGTGAAGTTTTAAGGGGTATAAATGGAATATCACTTATTGTTATGGTTGTTTGTAAGATTTCATTAAGGGTATAATTGTCTTTTTGCAGTCATTTTTTTGCTAAAAGAGGAAAGAATGAAAGTAAGAAGTTTTGGTTGGGACGGACCAAAAAGGAAAGTAAGAAGTTTTGGTTGGGACGGAGGGAGTATATGACTATTTATTTTATTTGCTTTGTCCTTAAAAACTTATTTATATTAACTTTAATAAATAATATAACTTATACCACAATATTTTACAAATCAAGTAAATACTACATATAATTTAAATTAACCAAATCTTTATAGTCATGTTTGGTAAAATATTATTTCTTTCTTATCAGAATTATTTTGTACACAATTAACAATGCCAAAACTATTTAAATCGTAGCAATATAATATATTTTTTAACAAACAATGAAGACTGTTTCGATATTTTACAGTATGGAAGATAAAATTTCAAAATTTTAACAGGATCCTATCAAGGCGGGTTTGTTGGTGTGTTGCCTTAGGTTTTTTATATATATGGATGCTAATTGAACTTTATTGCAAAATATTTCCTATCTTTTCAATTCTTTCAGCCCTGAAATAATTATCATCATTAAACAGAATGTGGAGTTTGAAGAACGGAAATCTACGCTTGAGCTGGTCCAAAACATGATCGCCCGGGTGACCCAATCGAGCATGCCATGGCGGTGGTTGGGAAGCGACAAGGGCGGTGGGTGAAAAGGTGTTGGTGGTGACCGGGTACAAATCCCCAAGGCTATTACATCTCGTTTTGATTTTCCCCGACTCTAGGTCCTTGACAGAAAAACCGATTGGGTCAAACTCCACACTAACATTGTTATCAGTAGTAAATTTACGAACAGACACTAGATTTTTAACAATGTCGGGAGTATGTAAAACATTCTTTAGCTGATAAGATGGGCATGTGGGTAAAATTGCAGAACCGTGACCAATGACAGGAATATTATTTCCATTACCAACATAAATGGGAGCTAAATTACTCGAATTAAAATAGGTACGAAGGGTACCTGGATTTGCAGTGAGGTGAGAAGATGCTCCGGTGTCCATGTACCAATTGTCGGAAGGTGTTTGCAGCGAAGTCGTGCTGAAAGCCGGAGAAAATGCTGGTGGACTGGGCTGTTGTGGCCCAAAACTCTGCTGCTGGAGGGGCCCAAAATGCTGATAAGTTGGCCCAAGAATCGGCTGGCCCAGATGAGACCCAATTAGGGCCTGACCCGCGAAGTACCCAGGACCCGCGGCCTGACCCGCAAAGTACCCAGGACTCGCGGGCTGAAACGGCCCAAGGCCCAGCTGCTGGCCTGAAAGAAGTCCAGATCCCTGCGCCTGTGGAGTCTGCTGCGCCGCCGACGGGAAGATCTGACCGCCCGATGATGCCGCGGCAGTAGGGTAAGCGCACGGCGGTGGGGCCCATCCACTCGGCCAAGATGCCGCCGGCGCCGTTGGGAACCAGGCCGCCGGTTGCATTGGTCGCGGACCTGAGTTGAAAGCTCCGGATGGCAGCCGATTTGTGCTGTTTTGGCCGGAATTTCGACGGCCGCGCGATCGGTTTCGACGAGCCGAGTTGTGCTCGGCACCAGTGGACGGTCGCGGAGTAGTGGCTGCAATCATGACATGGTTCTCCTCCATGTGGCGGCTCCGGCGAGATTCCTCCCGGGTGAGCATGCTCCGGGCGACGGAAAACGAAGGAAGAGGCGACATCTGACTGATGATGCTGCCAACAGTGTCGTATGATGAAGACAATCCGTTGATAAGTTGCAGAACAAGGCGTTGTTCGCTAACTGGGGCCTCGACATCTCCAAGCTGATTTGCCAGTGATTTCAGAAATTGGCAATACGCTGAGACGGAGGGAAAAGAATCTAAACGAGCATTGATGAAACGACTTTCGAGATCGGCTGCTCGAGCGGTGCTGTTGTCGTGGAAAATACCCTTGACACGAAGCCAGGCAGCACGCGCAGATGATCCGACTTGGATGACGGTGAGGAGAAGATCCTCGCTGAGGGTACCGTAAATCCAGCTGAGAACTATGGCATCAAGCTGGTTCCAAGTGTCTTCAGAAACATCAGAAGGTCGAGGTGAGCCGTCAATGTGATGAAGCACGCTGTGTGCGCGAGCAGTAATTTGGAAAAGTTCAGCCCATGTGTGGTATTGGACCTTATGGAGATCAAGAATAAGGGGAATTTGATTTCGGATGTTGGTGACAGATTGCGCGGAATGGAAGCTTTGTTTTGGTGGTGGTGGTGGTGGTGGTGGTGGTGGTGGAGTCTGATCACCGGTGGGAGTAGTAGCCGAGGCCATAGGATGAAAAAGAGAAAAAGATACAAAAAAATTGATTAAGGCTTTGATACCATGTTAGAATGCAATACTGAATGGCTGAATTGCTCATCTGATCTTTCTGTATTCATTCATATAAATAGAGGTCTGTACAACTAGATTACCTAATATAACAGATAATTACAGAAAGAATATATTCTAAATATGCTAACTAATATTCAGTAAATATTCTATTTACTAACATCTTCAACGCCAGAAGATGGAGATTCGGGAACTATTCCGTCGTCTTCTTTGTTCCGGGAGGGGATCACTACTTAAGCAGACTATCGTGACTAACCCACCGCTGCCTATACTTTCAGAAGCTCTCGATGGAGTCATGCTCCTGTGTAGCACAGAACCTGAAGAATCCGAGCCAGTGGTAAAGATGGCCAACAGGGCTAAACCAAAAGGAAAAAAAACAAAACTTGTAACCGAACTGTCACCAACGGCAGGCAGAAGTGGGGCCCGTCAGAAGAAGGAAGCTGTGGCTACACCACCTGAATGTAAATCGGACATGGAGGCTTGTTCGTCGAAATGAGTTAATTGTGTTTCTTATTCAGTTATGCCCATTGCAGTTGTATTTTATCATTTCATCATTTCCTTTGCATTTTGCCTTTCTATCAAGTTGGACATGTATTGGGCTGTTCTTCATTTGGTTTGAATATTGCGCAGGTATCAAGTTGGACATGTATTGGGCATTATTCTACATTAAATGTGTTTTAGGGTATGTATATAATAATAATTTATATGTATTTTTTTTTTTACTTTTATAATTTATATGTATTTGGTTTTTTTATAATGTGTTTTACATAAGCAAAAACATGAGAAAGCACCAAAATTAAGTAAAACAAATGAAAATCCTTATAATATTAATGGATCAAAGCAAAACATCAACTGGCAAAACTATCCAATTGAGTGCAGGATTTTCTTGATTTAGCACATCTATATTGTGCTCTGAAAAAGAAAAAATGAAATTCAAACCGTGTTTATCGTACACACGGTACAAAATAAAAGGCCATAGTCGCACGTTCTAATTAACATCATCATTCCGGACAATTGCAAGATCCACATTAGGCAACTGCATCATAAGGATACCTTCTGGATTAACCTCAAACATATCATACCTTCCTTGAGCCAACCAAAAAGAATGAAGTTCTTCCACATAAATCCGCCTCACCGTTGGGATGGGTGACCTTATTTCATGAATCAAATTTGCCACCGTTGTTTCACCAACGGTGGCCAATAGCTGGCGAATGAAAACCCTTACCTGTACCAAATCACGGATGTGCGGACGGTTAGGGTTGTTATTCATTTGTGGTGGTGGGACCATAACAAATGGAGAAGGCACGTCTATTGCAACTTCAGGATGAGGTGCGTTGAATATCACCGGGCCTTCGGGGACTTCAAGAACTGGTGCAGGAACTTGTGGCTCCGGGTAGTCGCCGACCGAGACTCGGCTTGTTGTTTCCTTTTCGGTTAGTTTGGATGAACCACCCTTTTTACACTTAAAGGAAGACTTTATATTCACTAACCTAGCCTTTTTCTTGAACTGGGGTTTAAGACCCTTGTTGGTGGCGAGTTCTGATTTCTTGCCACCATTAGAAGTACCATAAGGAAGGCTTACAAGATTGCAGGCACTGCATGTGTGATACATGTTAATTAGGAATAAAACTAAACAAGGTAGGGTTTGTTGAAGGTTTTGGTGAAGACACTAAACTGGCGGGCTCGTGTATTTATAGTACAAGAACTCCCGCCACCCATTTTGACATTGTGGTTTATCCGATAATCATATTTGTGTAATTAAAACAAAACAACTATTATTGACATGTTTATTTATTTATTTTAGTCTGAGAAAATTTATTTGACTTTTGCTAATATGATGTATTAAAACAATCAATAAACTTCACATTGATGAATTCATGTATAAATATGGCACGAAAAAAAAAATTACATTCTGTTTTTTAAAGCGTGGAATAGTCATCTTTAACCCTAATATTTTTTATACACTTCCGCCTGATTTTAAGAAGTATTTAACAGAACTCATTTAATAAGGGATTTAACAGATGACACTGTATGTTTATATGGAAGATACTAAAGGGAAAAGCATATATAGTTGAAGGGAGTAACAATGTATTTGGGCCGAAAATGAATTCAACATACATTAAGGACTGTAGTGTAATTAGGTTAACAGCTTAATAACAATTGCACGTCAGTCTGTGTGATTGATGTAGTTTGAATTTCTATGCACCCTTGGATTAGAATTATTAACATATTCAAAGTGTGTACTTGTTGGTTGCATTCATTATAATTGGGTTTTCCCAGGACATTGTTGGTGTCACTTTCCATCAACAATCCCTTCTTCCAATCCCTACCAATTACATTTAATTTTAAATCTAAGAAAGTACAACATAAAAAAATGAAATATGCTATGAAATAAGAATAGGCTATGAGAAGAACACGTCAAACCATTTCAATCAAAAAATTCAATATTGTAATGAAGATTTGATGTATATCACATTTGAGTCAAAAACATGTCCTATAGCCCACTTAATACACTTTTTGCCAACAAATATAATGAATGCAAAATATATCAATTTGTGTGTTTTTAAAACTGTCCATTAAGTTCCTATTTACTACAGCTTATTTCTTGATATACTTAAATGAACTGACTTGAATTGAGCTGAACGGAACTGGATTGAACTAAACTAAACTGAACTGAAAATTAATGTATTCAAAAAAATGGAAGCAGCATGACTTAGTTAACCTAAATTTCTTTAAATAGCATTTTCACAGAACTGAAGTGAACTGAACTTAACTAAACTGAACTGAACTTAACTACATATAAGCTATTTTAAACAGGCCCTGAGTACTCCATCTATCCCAGCTCTATTAGCACAAATTGACTTATTTTCATGACAATTTTACCTTGTATTCCCTTATTCATTCACCAGTGTAGATGTGCATTAACTTTATTTACCATAATTCCAAGCTATTCAAGTGTCTTTTTTTTTTTACATAATGTTTTTTCAAGATTAAAAATCCCAGTCATATTTTATTCCATCCCTTTGGACTTCAGGAGATGGGATGATTTTCGTCTTGTTTGATACTCCCTCCGTCCCACATTATTCTTCACAGAATCTTTTTCACGCATGACGATGTAGATGTTTGACCGTAAATATTTTTAGTTACATGTATTATCGGCACATAAAAATTTGATATTTGAATACTACATGTTACGATGAATCTAGTGATATCACATATGATGATATTAATATTAATATATCTATTCAAATATATGGTCAAAGTTTAAAAGCAAATAGTGTCAAATAGTGAAGTGTGAAGTTTAATACGGGACGGAGGGAGTATTACACACACCATTATCATAATATAATGTAAACCCGGTTCTGATTTTGGGTGATAAATCTCATAGGAATCTCGCCAAATTCAAGGCTTTCCCAAACCTGCTTTTAGTTTACTGTACAACGGTCACTGCGCCATTGAAAAAAGAGGTGATTGGTCCAGTTTATACTGTATGTACTGTACCCGCGCCTCCACTGCAAAGCAAGCATGGCTTTCACAATTTCCCAGATGAAAGCCATCATCAACGTTCACATTTCATTGGATTCCATACACAATGTAAGCTACATTGGTCCAATAATAATCTACCCGCACCTTATTCAGTGTGGTTTGGTTTGTGAACAATCTGTTTTGTTCTCAATCTGGTACTTTTACACCGGACGTCAATTTTTGGCCACAAGATCCACCTAATATTTCATTTTTAATTTTTTTCGTTCACTTATTAACAATATGGACTGAGATTATTGATACAAAATTATGTCTTAAAAAAAAATAGTAAGTTTTAACTAGACAAATTAGAGCAAGTCCAACACAATGTCTAAAATGTTTTCTAAACTAGAGATTGGAAAACTATATTCTCCAAATATAATTTACTCAACTCCTACAGTATCTATGTTTTAGTGATTTTGTTAATTTATCTTTCCTTTTTTTTTGGTGTGTAGAGATTTTTGAGAAAACAAATTTACCAAAAATACCTTTTATTTCCTTGACATGTGATTTTTGTTCTGGTAAGTTATGTCTTAGCCATTCTGCATATATAGCAAAACAAATCTTATTTCTCATCAATTTTGCTTTAATAGCAAATGGCAGGAAAAATCTGTTCGAATAGAAAATCTATACAAAATAAGAAAATCTCTACTATACCAAACCTGTTGGACTTGCTCTTACAAAGTCAATTTAATAAAATAACCAATTAATATTTAAATTACCTCGTTTATGTATGCAAAATTACAAACATGCAGATTTTTTGATGATTATGGTCATTTTTTATATATTATATGCGTTTACCAGGAGTAATATATTAAGTATAATTAAAACTTAGTAGTTAGATGATTAACAGGTAATTTATATGCAAAATCAAATATTCACCGATATTTTTGCATTGCATAGAAATCACTTTATACATAGACATATTATCGGGAATGACTAGTCAATGTTAAATTTAAAACATTTCAACAATGCACACCCTAAACCCATCATAGCCAATATGCAAACCCTAAACCCATCATACCCACCATACACACCATGAACCAATCATACCCACCATATACACCCTAAATCCATCATACCCACCATATATACCCAAAACCTAAACAAATAACATAACCCACGAGCCCATCAAATGAATCAAAATGAAGTTTCGCGTCAATTGAAGCAGGTCCAATCCAATCCACCCGTGACAGATGCTTTTAACTAATGCACTATCTTAATTGCTAAGGATATCAATTAACTGTAATGTCATAACAAACCTTGGTCAGGTGTTCATTATGACTATGATGTCAGCATACATGTTGTCTAAGGATATTAACTGACTCTAGTGTAATTAAATAGACAGATGTTGTGATGAGTTTAGCGAACATTTTGATTTTGTTTATGGATTCCTGGTTTATAATTTGAATTTAATAGATATGTTATCACACATTCGACCCTAGGGTACGAAATCAACCACATTAAACATGTACTATAGAAAAAATATTAAGTTTCGGATTTTGGTTCATGTGACACACGTATTGAAGTATCGCGTCACTTATAGTAGTAGCATTCCAATTTACCCATGAAAGATGTTGTTAACTAATGCACAATCTGAATTGCTTATGCTTTCGATTAACTCTACTGACATTATATCTCTAATGCTAGTATACATATGTTATTCGATTAACTCTCATGTCAGTATACATGTTAGCTAAGGATATCGACAAAGTTTCATGTATTTATACATACATTTGCTAACAATGATCAGCTTAATAATGAGTCTTAATGTCATCCATTGAGATAAAGTATTAACTAGTAATCTACATTAAACTATACAAATATAATTAAAACTACAAGATAATTTGTATAACACAAATCACATTCTGATTAGTTTTTCTGCGGATATTATAATAATGACTTCATATCTTGCATAATTTTAAGATTTGTAACATAAATCCGAAATCCATACAATCCGAAATTGCTAGCTAAGGAAACTAGTGACATAGGTGTTGAATACTATTCAAGCAGTCAATTAGTCAATTGTCCTGGTAACTTAAAAAAGTTGGTTTTTTACTTCTCTTTCTAGTAAACCCGGATCGGATCTCACCAGTTCTAGTCAATCCTGGCTTTTCCGTTTTGACAGCAATTTTTATTGGTTTCTCTCAGAAACATCAAATTTTGAATTCTCCAGTCCTCTGAAACTCAACCGTGCCCAGAAATTGTTTGCCAAACATACCATTTTTATCTTCATGGACACGCTTTTTGGATCCCGGTTTTATGGGGACAACCTGGATAGCATTCTTGGGAGTGACTCGTCGGAGGAAAGTTTAGAGCGTCTTGAACGTGAATGGCCAAGAAAAATAATGAGTGTAGATGGCTCTTGTAGCCATGAAGTAAATCAACTGCCACATCAACCACAGTCAACCGAAGATCTATGCCTGGGAAATCAAATCCGTAAGTTCTTCTGCCTTTCTTGATATTATTTTAATAACCATGTGGAATAGTCTGAAATTGGTATAGCTCACAAATTATTAATGGCTTTATTGACATCAAAATCCCGACTTTTTACAATGTTTGTGATTAAAACTGATGTTATATACATATATGTAGAGATATTTCATCTCTAGTAGGCAGACTCTTATGCTTGTAGTAATTATATGCTAATGTCTTGTAATTTTCCTGAAATTCGTATGTTATGAAGCATATTCACCTATCTCTATGGATCAACCTTCAAACTCGTTGATAAGAAATCAGGACTCACATGCTGGACAAATAGTACACCAAACTATTGAGTTTCCTCTTGGGATCATGTTCCCCAATGATCATGATCTCAAAGACATCTTCCCACAGGTTAGACAACAACAATATGTTAATTCCTTTACATGTCAAGTAGTGGTTAATTTGATTTTTTAAACATAGTTTTAATCCATATGATTCGAATGAATCAGGCTGATGCGCGAGCTTTTGTTGCCCTTGCGCGCGATCTCCAGGTTGTTACAAACTTCCATGTCAACCGGATTCAATCCCTCGGTGGACATTGCACACATCTACCAGATGCACCAACAGCAAAGAGTGCTAGACCCTCTTATTCCATTGTTGTTGGCTTGTGTGATGTTATCAACCATGTAAGCAGCATCATCAGGGGATTCATGATAAATTTTTGACTCATTATTTTTTACAAGGATCAACGAGTCATGCCAAAATGGATTACAATAATGTTAACATAGGATGTGTTTGATTAAAGAATGACTAATCTTAAATTCTAACGATTTTAAGACAACTCTTCAAAAGTAAATTGCATTTGACATCCACAATTGAATTGACAGGGAGGTTCACTTATTCATGGTAGTGACATTGTCGAACAGTGAATGTCTTGGCTAAGAACTTGTGAAATTAACATTCGTTCGTCAAAAGTGGTACATACCTTTTTCTTAATGTCAGCTATACTTTATGAAACTCAAGTTGTTTTCACTAGGATAATTCGATTACTTAACCAATTAATTGTTAGGTTTTTATTCCTTTTACCATGCTGAACCATTACGCACTGCTAGTAGTAAACTTCCTCAACAAAACAGTCGAATGCTTCGACACAATATACCACTCGGAACCTGAACAAGAGTGCTGGGATTTACTGGCCAACCAAATCGTACGTGTCGTAATTTTACTACTTGTGAATATCCTCACGGGCATTAGTTTTGAAGAGATTAATATTTGATTTGGTTTTCCAATGTGTAGCGAACTTTTTTCTGTACTTTTATGGAGGCAATAGGTGACAATCGTGCAAGTGAGGTTCTCGAATTCAATCACATGCTAATTAATCCCTGTTGGAGTACCACAGTCGCTGATATTGATAGTGGAGTGTCTATCATGCATTTAATGGACTGCTACAATGGAACTAAACTTTCTCTTGAAGGAGTACACTTGGAGCAGGTGATTTTGTCTTTATCTTACAGCAAATTTCATTTTTGTACTGTCACGATGTTACACCGTAGTTTTCAACTAATCTTATACAACATCGATTTACAGGAACATGTCCGTGTCAGAGTGAGGATTGAGTATGCCTCTGAAATTGTGCTAAGCACGCTGAATGTGTACCACCACACAGTATTGGAAAGGATTCCCAGATTCATAGAAGACAAGCTTAGTGAAGTGCTTTGCCCTTCGGAAGAGGTATTGAGGTGCAGGAACATTTACACGTGGGGTGGTAGTTTTTAAGTTTAAACATCAAGACTTTTGGTGTCTTCAATCATATTACATCTTTATGAACTACTATGATAACTTATTTGTAGCTCATTTTTAAACTCTTTTGTACACTATTTTGTAACCGTTTATATAACTAGTTATTTGTGTCCCTTAACTTTTAAAAACCGTTTTTAAAGCCACTATGTTGATATATAGTTTTGATTTAACAAACTAACAAGATGTTATAACTTCATACATGTACGTGAACAAAAGTTTAATATATTAAAAATAAATCGCCCTTGACATGGCGGCAACAAATGTCATAAACATTCAAAACGAAAGGGAAAAAAAAACCGCCCTTGACATGACGGTATAAATATTGTTAAGAGTAAAATAATTGTATAAACTTAAACATTAGGATCATATTCTTCGTCGGAGATGTCACACATCAAGAAGTTGCCACAGTTGAAATGCAAGGGACGGTGGATTAGTGTTCTATTAACACACTGCTCACCATACTCAGCCACCTGTTTTTCAAACCATTTAAGATCCTCTCGGATCTCCTTCTCAGCCCTTTTAATCCCTCTCTCAACAGCACGTTCCATCTTCTTGATTTTTTTCTGCACAATTAAACAAAAATTGGGTTAATATTGGACTTCACCTTAAATGATTAAAAAACAAAATTGTATAAACGAATCAAGCTAAAAAACGAAATTCTTACTTCACAACGGAGAACACGATCATCAAACATAGTCTTTGTAAGAAGGACAACTGGGCGCTTTCCATCTAAATGATAAAAAGTTGCCCAACCATACTTTCGTAGTTGTAACTCAAAGTCATCCCTTTGATTCTCAATCTGCCGGCGCATTCTTGCTTTACGCTCCTCCCACTCTACAAGGAAATAAAAAAATAAGAAAGAGTTTCTTCTCTACTGTCACATAAATAATAAAATGACGAATTCGAGTTTTTATTACCTCACATCATCGTTATTCTCATGGTGACAACCTCCTGTTCCATAGTTTCCCTTCGTTGTTGCGCCTGTACTGAAAGACCTCCATTGCTAGCCATTTGAAATATGAAAAACTAAATTTGTAGACAAAAAAGGATGTGAATGAGTTTGGTCATCATCTTGGCCCTTTAAACAGAGTTGAAGATGAACTAGATACACACAATTCAATTAATGTTGGGAAAATGAAAAGTTTTTAGAATATTAACTTCACATGAATGATTTTTGTGCTAATCAAAGTATTGACTTTTCGATTTCTCCATGATAATTTTCCAAATCCAACGAATCTGAATTCAAGCAAACCAAATACAACTTTAAGAATTACACTAAACATGAACTTAACCATCCAACCAAATCTGCTAAAATCATTAACATCAAATCTTGTCTTGCTAACTAACCAATAAAATCTTGTTCAATGCTAGAACTATCAAAAACATGCAATAACTATTACGTTCAATGCTTCATAAACAATCATCTAGCCTAATCAAACACAACTTCAATATCCAAAAGGAGCTCAAATTCAGATTAGAAAATGTCATAATTAATCAGTTTTCACATCACAGCATCCAAAACACCTAACTAATCTTACTTCCTGAATGATCATCCACGTCCAGGGTGGTGATTACATCGACTGTCCGATGTTAGCAGTAGATCCTTGAATTTTGAAGCAATGTCTCAACTTGTTGGTTGCTTGAGGTACATAGGCTCCCTCCCATGGCGACAAAGACATGTTCATCTGCGAAACATAAATGATCTCAGTCCTATAATATGTTAATTATGTGTGCAAATCACTATTTAGCATCCAAGTTACGTACCACAATGTCTTTGACTGGAGTGCTAGTTGGAGTGTTGCTTCCAGAACCCATTCCTCTTCCACCATTCTTGCGACCACTTCTACCAGTACCAATCCCATCAGCAAATGATAACTTCCTTTTTGTCTGGCCTCTCCCCCTACCCCTTTTGTCTACTGGATCTTTTACTTTCACCACGTCTCCTTCCTCACCAACAAATCTTTCCTCATCCCTGTGGTTCTGACCTTCCCTAACCTTGCCAACTAAGCGATACACAGTCCCCACACCACCGAGTGCATATGAGGTAACTCCTTCTGGATTAGCAATTCTTTGCTCTATCTTACTCTTCATCACTGATAGACTTTTTAAAGCTTCCTTCTGGAGATCCTCATTGTTCATGACCATGAAACAAATTTCTTATGCAACCTTGTGAATCTCATCATACCTCTTGGCTTCTATCTGCTCCGAACCTTGTAGTGCTGCAGCAGGATACTGGTCACTCAAGTACTTCCTGCAAACGTCTTTACGCCACCTACTAAGCACATACTTTTCAGGCACTACGACTGTCTCTTCCATCCAAAACACACGGAGCATGTGGGCGCAGATGATACCCCTAAACTCGAAATTCGTACAGTCACATTTCACCTCTAGAGTAGATCGATCCATAGAAACATTGAAATTCTCCCTTTTTGTCCATCCTAGCCTAAAATTCTTAACCAAGACATCATACACTACAAAGTTATCATTCTCCACATGTTTTATGGTAGCAATGTTGTACATCTCATCCAGCTTGGCATGGAACTCTAGGAATTTTTCGCGCGTGTACAACTTCTCAAACAGCGGCTCAAACACGTGGCACGAAGTCTGCATCGAACTCCGGTCGGCACCAACTACAATATATTTACCCTCCTCTGCTATTCTTCTACACACAGCTTTGGCGTACTTCTCCACAAACTTTGTCAGAGAAGTATTAATGTTCACAAATGTTTTCAGATAGTGATTCATGCCCTCACTCCTTTGTGTGCTAGACATTCCAGCCCAAAAATGGCCTTTGAAGAAAATGGGTACCCACCTGGACCTATCTTTAAACATGTCTTTTACCCATGTACTACCTCCCAAATCATATTCTAGCACCCAAGCATGCCATGTGATAGACCCTAGATATACTCTTATTTTGTAACATTTGAGAGCTGTTTTAGATAATATTTTGTAGATTTATATTAGACTTTTAGACCGAATCATTCATAGTGGTTTGAAATTGAAGACGTGCATTTTGATCTTGAATTGCACTTGCGATGGATTTGAATGATTTGAAGACCTTCTATGACCGTCCTGACCGCGATTGATACATTGAAGAACCGGTCGTAGAAGTGGCGTGAAGGCACACTCTCGCAGGCCGCGAACCCTAGGTCGCGAACCGCGAGGGTGTGTGTTGCTGTTTTGAAGATGCCGAGTTTCGCGAGCCGCGAGGACCAGACGCGAACCGCGAGAGCCAGACGCGCGCGGGGCGCGAGACTCCGGTCGCGAACCGCGCGAACCAGCACGAGGACCGCCGAGGCACAGACGCGCGGGGCGCGAACCTTCGGCCGCGACTCGCGAGGACCATGCCGAGACCGAGGCGCGCGGACCATGCCGAGACACGGGCGCGCGCGGGCGCGAGACTCCGGTCGCGGACCACGCCGAGACACGGGCGCGAGACACGGGCGCGCACCACGCCGAGACCGAGACACGGGCGCGCGGGGCGCGAATCCTCGGCCGCGAGCCCGGCTCGCGGTCCGCGAAGGATTTCGCGCGACCCGCGAAGGCCCTGCAAGTGGCATTTTATTTTGTTTTATTTTTGTTAATTTTTAAAGTATAAATAGAACTTATCCTCATTGTTTGAGGGATCGAATTTTTACAGAGTTAGAACTCTTTTCTTCATTTTCTCTTCACTTTGATCTTTGAATTCACTATGGTTTGTTGTGTTGATTATGTTTGTGATTATATAACTATGGTAGTAGGCTAAACCCCATCTTGGGTATGTGAGATTAAACCTCTTGTTATGGTTTGAGAACATGGTTTATGAAGCTTAGGAATGGATGATTTGTCATTGAATGATCATGAATTATATGTGTATTTGATACTTGAAATGGTTAGGAATGATTTCCTAGGTATAGATATGTGTTGGATATGTGTTAGACATTGCCTTTCCATGGTTGAAATGCTATCATTTCTTCTATGTAAAAGTAGTGAATTAGGAATCAAATATATGTTGTTATCAATTGTATTTGTTCTTGAGATCATTCATTAGCATTATATTTATGTCAATTGTGTTATCACATTGCATGGGTAAAGTGGGAAAACATCCAATTTGAATTAGCATTGGCCAATTTGTCTATTTGCTATCATATAGATAAGTTGCCAATGAAAGTTGTGGAAATGCTTTCATGATTCACAACTAGAATAGAGATGGTTTCCCATTAAGAACAATCACCATTCTCAAAGTATTATAACTAGGTTTGAGGAAAAATCCATAACAAGAAGATACAAATCTCATGTACCCAAGTCTCTCATTCTCATTAGTTAATCTTTTAGTTAAATCTTTAGATGCTAAACTAGTTGTAATTCTAAGGTTCTAGTAGTTTTACTTAGTAGTGTCTTAAACAAAACTCAACTCAAACCCCCCCCCCCCCTTGTTTACATTGCTTTTACATATGTATATGTATATATATTCTACAAGATATACATAGAAATAACCTTCTCCCTGTGGAACGAACCTTACTTGCCATTGTACACTTAATAGTGTGGAAAGGTAGTAAGTGATCTACAAATTGTATATTTGAGAGGTACGGCGACGACCTCCCAAATTTTGGCGCCGCTGCCGGGGACTAGGCGTATTTTTATGTGTATATTGTAGTTTTATTTCTAATCTATCTTTCTTTTTAGGTTCTATTTTGGTTTGGAACCCTATTGCTCTAGCTCTTGGTGCATGGTTCTTACACGATCCTCGAACCAAGACCCTTTGCAATACGATTCCGAGCTAGTAAGAAGTCATCGCCAACTTAGGAGACAAGTGCAAGAGTCACTAGCATCTAATCCCTTCTCCCTTGAAAGTGAATCACTACCTTTCAACATGGCGGACGATGAAGAGGATACCGGCCAAAACCCTCCCCGAAACCAATTCTACAACCCTTTCCAAAACCCTAACCCTTCTCCTACCAACATTTCTATGAGAGAGTACATGTCCCCCAACTATGAGCAACAACAATCGAGCATTGTTTACCCAAACTCTCAATATGAAATCAAGACGGGAGTGATAAATTTGCTTCCAACTTTCCATGGAAGAGAAGTGGATGATCCCAATGACTTCCTTGAAGCTTTTCATAGGGTTTGTAGTAGTTTGAAACCTTCCGAGATGAGTGTGGATGAATTTAAGTTGAAAACCTTCACCTTCACCTTAAAAGACAAGGCCGCTAAATGGTTAAGCCGTTTACCTTCATCTTCAATCACTACATGGCCACAATTGAAGAAAAAGTTCCTTGACAAATACTTTCCTCCCTCTAAGTCCTCAGTCTTGATACAAGCCATTAGCAACATTACTCAAGACGATGATGAGACCTTGTATGAGTATTGGGAAAGGTTCCAAACTCTCCTCTCAAGTTGCCCATACCATAGCTTCACCGAACCTCAATTGGTATGTTTCTATTACAATGGTTTGAATGATAGGGAAACCGAGTTGATAAATCGGTCTTGCTATGGTTCCATTGCTAACCTCGGCTCTTCCGATGCCATGATGCTCTTTGAGCAACTAGCCGAAGGATGCAAACCAAAGAGGGACCGGAGACTACGGGTAGGTAACTCCGGAGGGAACAATGATGGATCTCGTCAAGATATCAAGGAGCTTACGGCTTTGATGAAAGGTTTCATGATGGGAAATAGCTCCGGAGGAAACACGGGGAACCAACCACGGCAACAAGTGATGACGTGTGGGATTTGTGCTTCGAACCATCTCACCGAATCTTGTCCTCAAGCAAACGAGGATTATAACGAGGAAGTCAATGCCATGGGGGTCTATGGTGGAAACCAAGGTTTTAGAGGTGATCAAGGAGGAAACCAAGGTTTTAGGGGCTACCAAGGAGGACGAGGCTACCAAGGTGGTAGGGGTTTTCAAGGTGGACAAGGCCAAGGGGGTGATAGGGGTAACCAAAGGAAGTATGATCCTTTTGCTCAACACTACAACCCCGGAACTAGAGATCACCCCAACTTTCGGTGGAGAGATGAACCGACGGGACAACAAGGCCAACAAGGTGGCTACCAAGGGGGTTATCAAGCTCAAGGTGGTCAATCTTTTGATAGGCAAAGGGGGCAAAATGACCAAGGGTACCAAGGGGACCAAAGCCACCAAACTCAAGGGTACCAAGGTTACCAAAACCAAGGGTACCAAGATTATGGTTATCAAGGGTACCAAGATCACCAAAACCCTCAATATCACCCTCAACCACAACAATACCAAAGGAACCAAGGTCAAGGCCGTTTCAATAACCGTGCCCCTCAAAATGCTCATCCGAGGTTGGAAGATAAATCTCACAATCAAGGTGAAAGCTCGGACCAATTTCCACAAGATGCTCGACTCAAGAGCATTGAGGTGCAAATGAGTCAAATGGCCACTGTCTTGGGGAAGTTGGAAGCACAAAACTCCGGGAAACTACCCGCGCAAACGGAGTTAAACCCAAGGCCTCATGCGAGTGCCATGACCTTGAGGAGTGGTAAACAAGCTCTTGAACCCGAGGTGGTTGTGAAAAAAGCACCCAAGAGAGGCCTTGTGAAGAAGAGCTTAGCCAATGACGAGATTGAGGCGACCTTGGCCGACGAAGAAGTTATTCTTGAGGAGCTAGCCAAAGAAAAAGGTGAGGCCGAGGTTGAGAATGAGAAAGAACCTATTGATGAGGAACATGTAGAGACATCCTCTCATGTTGAACCAATGTCACCTCCATTCTCACCTCTTCACAAGAAAACTAGGGTGGACACTACCTTTGATGTGGAAGCACCATTTCCCGAAGCCTTGAAGCATACTCGCAA
Organism: Cruciata laevipes; assembly: GCA_963678965.1. Classification (NCBI taxonomy): domain Eukaryota; kingdom Viridiplantae; phylum Streptophyta; class Magnoliopsida; order Gentianales; family Rubiaceae; genus Cruciata; species Cruciata laevipes. The sequence goes on from OY787635.1 coordinate 20,414,543, forward strand.
AAAGGAGATGGACAAAGAAGCTTTCGAAGTCCTTCGAAAGTGTGAGGTAAACATTCCTTTGCTCGATGCTATTGATCAAGTTCCTAGATATTCTAAGTTCTTGAAGGAATTATGTGTGAACCATCGTCAACAAAGATCTAAGCATGTTAAAAATGAAAAAATCAATGAACATGTGTCAGCTTTGTTTCAAGATAAAATGCCTACTAAATGTAGTGATCCGGGCATGTTTACAATTCCTTGCATCTTAGGGAACACTTACTTTCCTAGAGCCATGCTAGATCTAGGTGCATCCATAAATGTCATTCCATATACATTGTATGAAACGTTGAATCTTGGCACTTTGCATAAAACCGGCGTGGTGATCCAACTTGCCGACCGCTCTAATGCATACCCTAAAGGTATTGTTGAAGATGTCTTGGTGAAAGTCGACAAGTTGGTGTTCCCGGCCGATTTTTACGTTCTTGACATGGAACATGATAAATTTGCTACCCCTATCTTGTTAGGGCGTCCATTTTTGAAAACGTCAAGAACTATCATAGATGTGCATAGTGGTAGGCTTACCATGGAATTCGATGGGGATAAAATAGAATTCAACATTTATGGTGCAATGAAATACAATGATGAAGAAACTTCTTGCAATGCTATTGATGTGATTGAGCCTTATGTGCAAAAAGTTTATGAAAATGATATTGATGATCCCTTGTTAAATGCTTTAGCCAATAGTTTACACACAAGTAATGTTCATACATATGCTTTGAGTGCTAACTTGAAGGAAAGCATTTTTGAGCTAGATACTTTTGAGGAACTTTCTCTTGATGCACCAATTTTAGACCTTGAGATGTTGAAGGGCTCGGGCAACCGACCATCTTTCAATAAACCTCCGGTGGTGGAGTTGAAACCACTACCCGAGAATCTAAAATATGCATTCCTTGGTGGTGGTGAGAAATTACCGGTGATCATCTCCAACAAGCTCACCAAGGAACAAGAGGAAAGGTTGATGAAAGTGCTCCAAGATCATAAGGAGGCCATTGGGTGGACCATTGCCGACATCAAAGGTATGAGTCCAAGTACTTGCATGCACCGTATACTATTGGAGGATGATGCTAAACCCGTCCGACAACCTCAAAGGCGGTTGAACCCTCCAATGATGGAGGTAGTAAAAGCCGAGGTGCTTAAATTGTTGGACGCGGGAATGATCTATCCAATCTCTGATAGTAAGTGGGTAAGCCCAACGCAAGTAGTGCCAAAGAAAACCGGAGTGACCGTAGTGGAGAATAGCCATGGCGAATTGATTCCCACTCGTGTCCAAAATGGATGGCGTGTTTGCATTGATTACCGAAGGTTAAATGCGGTAACAAGGAAAGACCATTTCCCTTTGCCATTTATTGATCAAATGCTTAACCGGCTTGCAGGCCACTCTTTCTATTGTTTTCTTGATGGCTATTCAGGGTACTTTCAGGTTGCCATTGCACCAGAGGATCAAGAAAAGACAACCTTCACATGTCCCTTTGGCACCTTTGCATATCGACGCATGCCTTTTGGCCTTTGCAATGCGCCAGCCACATTCCAAAGGTGTATGGTTAGCATTTTTTCAGAATATCTTGAGAAGTTTGTAGAGGTTTTCATGGATGACTTTACTGTTCATGGAAACTCTTTTGACAATTGCTTAATTCATTTGTCATTAGTCCTAAAAACTTGCATTGATAAAAACCTTGTGCTTAATTCTGAGAAATGTCATTTTATGGTAGAAAAGGGCATTGTGTTAGGGCATGAAGTGTCATCTAAAGGTATTGAAGTAGACAAAGCAAAAATTGATATCATCCAATCTCTTCCTTACCCTACTTGTGTGCGAGATGTGAGGTCCTTTCTAGGCCACGCGGGATTCTACCGCCGTTTTATAAAAGACTTTTCAAAAATTTCTTCCCCTTTGTGTAGATTGTTGCAAAAGGATGTGGAATTTGTGGTAGATGAAGGTTGTAAAAGGGCATTTGATTGTTTAAAGTCCATGCTAGTGTCGGCCCCTATTATACAACCTCCAAATTGGTCCCTTCCATTTGAGATCATGTGTGATGCAAGTGACTACGCCGTTGGTGCGGTGCTAGGTCAAAGGGTGGGAAAAATTCCCCATGCCATCTATTATGCATCCATGACTCTCAATGATGCTCAAAGGAACTATACCACAACTGAAAAAGAATTGCTAGCGGTAGTCTTTTCTTTAGAAAAGTTTAGGCCATATTTGCTTGGTACAAAGATCATTGTTTTCACTGACCATGCAGCTCTTCGTTACTTGATGACGAAGAAAGAAGCAAAGCCTAGGTTACTCCGATGGATCTTACTCTTGAGCGAGTTCGACTTGGAGGTCAAGGACAAGAAAGGAGCTGAAAATCTAGTGGCCGACCATTTGAGCCGATTGGTGCCCAATGAGGAGTTTGGGGCCAAAGCATTGAAGGAGCATCTTCACGAAGAGTTCCCCGACGAGCAATTGTTTGCTCTTGGTGTTTCTCTTCCATGGTATGCCAACCTTGTGAATTTCCTTGTCACAAGTAAGTACCCTTCTCACTTCACAAAAGCACAAAAGGATAAGCTAAAGCATGATGCTAGGTTTTATGTGTGGGATGATCCCTATGTATGGAAACATTGTGCCGACCAAGTGATTAGGAGATGCATTCCTAATAATGAAAAAAACTCAATCCTTGCTTTTTGCCATTCATATGCATGTGGTGGTCACTTTGGTGCTAGGCGAACCGCTAGGAAAGTGCTAGATTGTGGTTTCTATTGACCTAGCTTAAATAAAGATGCATACACCTTTTGCAAATCTTGTGATAAATGCCAAAGAGTAGGAAATATCTCTTCTAGGAATGAAATGCCCCAACATTGCCCTCTATATTGTGAACTCTTTGATGTGTGGGGAATCGATTTTATGGGACCTTTCCCTACTTCATTTGGTTGTAAATACATCTTACTTGCGGTTGACTATGTTTCTAAGTGGGTTGAAGCAATCCCCACTCGTACTGATGATTCTAAAGTGGTTGCAGAGTTTATCAAATCTCACATCTTCTCTAGGTTCGGGGTACCCCGAGCTTTGATCAGTGATCGAGGCACTCACTTTTGCAATAGAACCATTGCCGCATTGTTGAAGAAATATGGGGTAAATCACAAAACTTCCACCGCCTATCACCCACAAACGAATGGACAAGCCGAAGTTTCCAATAGGGAAATTAAGTCCATCCTTGAGAAAACGGTTAGGCCGACTCGCAAGGATTGGAGTACTCGGTTGGATGATGGATTGTGGGCATATAGGACGGCTTATAAGACTCCAATTGGTATGTCTCCATACCGATTAGTCTTTGGAAAGCCGTGTCATTTACCGGTGGAGTTAGCACACAAAGCCTATTGGGCAATCACAAGGTTCAACTTGAACTTGGACGAGGCCGGGAATGAAAGGAAGCTTCAATTGCAAGAGCTTGAGGAAATCCGGAATGAGTCCTATGAGAACGCGGCCATTTACAAGGAGAAGACGAAGGCATGGCATGACAAGATGATAATTAGGAAAACTTTTGAGGTAGGTCAAAAAGTTCTTCTATTTCAATCACGTCTTCGGTTGTTTCCAGGCAAACTGCGTTCTCGGTGGACTGGACCGTTTGTAGTTGTGAAGGTTTTCCCTCATGGAGCAGTGGAGATCCAAAGCGGCGAGGATACCAAAATCATCAAGGTCAACGGCCAAAGGTTGAAACCATATTACGAGGGTTTCAAATCGGAGATCCTAGAGGACATGTCTCTAGGCAACCCGGCCTACGAGTGACCTTTACCATGGAGGTACATCGTGCCGACGATGTTAAATAAACGAGTTTTGATGCTTTAAAAGCATTTCGTCGAACAATTTCAACATTTGGAACATTACTTTCTTTATATCTATTTGCTATGTACATTTCATTAAACTTGTAATTCGAACATTATGCTAGTTTTTATGTTGTTTTTGTAGAAATAGGTTTGAAGTGGTGCAAAACGAAAAACGCCAAGAGGCCATTCCTCGCGGTCCGCGAATTCATCGCGCGGACCGCGACCGAAAATTTCGCAGACCGCGGCCGAGAACGCGCGAACCGCGACAAAGTCTCGCGGTCCGCGGCCGAGGTCTCGCGACCCGCGAGCGAAACCTGGATCTCCAAGAAATCCCTGCCACAAAAACGGCGTTTTTCGCGGTCCGCGGCTTGATCGCGCGGACCGCGACACTGTGCACGCGGTCCGCGGTTTCATCGCGCGGACCGCGACGTTTTGCCAAGCGCGGCACGCGATTTCATCGCGCGCGCCGCGCCGAGCTTCAGCAGACGCGCGGCCCGCGATGGAACCCGCGCGCGCCGCGACGACATCTCGCGGTCCGCGACGGAAACCGCGCGAGCCGCGAAAAACAGGGGATTTCCAGGAAATCCCTGGAACAAAAATGCCAATTTTCGCGGCCCGCGACTTGATCGCGCGGACCGCGAAACTATGCTCGCGGTCCGCGGTTTCATCGCGCGGACCGCGCCGAGGTTTGCCGAGGTTCGCCGAGGTTTTGCGCGCGGTGCGCGCGCACCGCGCCGAGTTCCAGCGCGCGCGACCCGCGACGAGACGCTGCGCGCACCGCGACGAGGATTCGCGCGCACCTCAACGGTCTTCAGCGCGCGGTCCGCGAATTCATCGCGCGGACCGCGACGGACTTGCGCGCGGCCCGCGACGGAGGGCGCGCGAACCGCGACGAGGACCGAGATTTCTCGGAAATCGCTGGAACGAAACGGGCCATTTTCGCGACCCGCGAAGAAGTGGCGCGGCCCGCGACGGTGTTTCGCGGCCCGCCAATGGACGCTCGCGACCCGCGAGGTGGCGTGGACTATTTCTTCACCTTTTCTTCTTCTTTCTTTCTCTTCTTCTTCTTCTCCTATTCCTCCCGACCCCAAGACCCTTTTTCCGGCCACCTACTCAATCCTCCATTCCGGCGAGTTTTGAACCGATTTCTTCCACCCAAATCAATCCCCCAAGCTTTCCCAACAAAACCCACCAAAAATCCCAATCCAAAACACCATCTTTTACCCACATTGCCGAATTCTCACCGGAAAGTTCTTCACTCCGATTCGCCGGCCTCCGGCGACTTTTGTTCCAAACCAACTACCCAAAAACCTTCCCTCCACCACCCTTAACCTTTTCCCAATCCCAAATTCCAAATTCCAACTCCCAATCAAATACCCCCAAATCTTATGAACCCTAATTTTTGGATTCTTTGATTTGGTGGTGTTTTGATCAAATTGATGATATACTTAAGCTACATTGCTACCAAAGGCTTCAATTGACGGTACCCTACTGAATTTATTTCAATTTTGAGTGATTTAGGGCTTGCCGCCAATAGGTTTTCATTGAAATTTCAAAGGCTTGCCGCCTTTAGTTATAAACTGAGCTTTATTAGTAGGGGCTTGCCGCCTTGTAGCTAGTATAGTTGTGCTGGACTGTTGTTGAGTAGAATTTCATAATGGCACCGAGAAAAAGGTCTCGCCGAGGGGAAGCTTCTAGTTCCCATGAACCTGTGATTCCCGAATCACCCCCTCGCCAACCTAGCCCTCCCCCTGCAGAAAACCTGCCTCCTATAGACCTTATGGGACTGCAAGGTTTAGATGAGGATGCCCAACAACGGTGGAGAAAGTTGATTGGGAATGGGAAGCGAACAATCATGGAGACGAAGTTCTTGTCCTCTGAGCTACTTCAGGAGCTGGGTTTGCAGCAACCAGTTCTATTTTTATTGGATCGCGTTGGCATGAGAGGATTCATTGATCGGTCGGCACCGACCTATACCCGCTATACATTTGAGTTCTTATCCACTCTAGCCAAGCACTATGACGAGGACCATGACATGCATTACATCACCTTCAGGTTGAATGATGTGGACCGCCGGATGACCTATGATGAGATCCAAGATGCTTTTGGGTTCCAATATGCAGGGGGATACAAGAATCCAAAAGAAACTAACCCGGACGGATTTGATCTAACTTACTTTTGGAATTGCTTGTCTGGATTTCCCAACATCACAGGCACTACGAAGAATAACCACATCATACATCCAGCTGTTCGTATGGTGCACAAGCTCCTAGTGATGACGATCTTCTGCCAAGGAGAGTTGACGCACATTACTAGGGAGCAGGTCCAATGCCTTTGGACCATGTGCTGGGGACCAGTACACCCTTGTTGGGTAGACCTTTTTGTGCAGAAATGTCTGGAGGCCTCTGAGAAGACCAAGGGAAAGATACCACAGGGAGGTATGATTTCACTTCTGGCAGCTTATCTGAACATCCACCTACCTCCAGACATTCAGGCAATAGGCAAGACAGCCGAGAGAGCTCACCAGTTTTACTCCATTGCTTCTTTGGAGTTCACTAATGTCTTGGCCATGCACAAATATCCTCCTCCTAGATTCATTTGGCTAGTAGCCAAGAATCAGCACATGTACCTGCCGAATCCAGAGGCTGTACAATTGACTGGGCGCACCCGCATAGAGGATCTCACCTTGCCAACCCAGATCACAGTTCCTGCACCTACCATTGCCCTTGCCAGGCTAGAGGCACCTCCAGAGCATGGAGAGCAGTACGCTCCTCCACATCATGAGGCTCAGTATGTCACTCAGCAGCAGTTTCAAGCATATACTGAGAGGTACGAGGATGATATGGCAGTGATGTTCGCCATGATGGCATCCATGCACCCACAGGGACCAGGAGCATTTGACTATGAGGGCCATCGCAGATCGCGAGCTCAGCGCCGTCGCGACGGTTCCGGCCCCTCGCAGTGAGTATATCCTACACTCTTTCTTACACTATGATTTTCATTGATATATTTAAACATTGAGGGCAATGTTTAGACTAAGTGTGGGGGAGAGGTGTAGGACTTTTGTTACTGTTTTTGTGCTGCTTTTGTTGCTGTTATTGCTGCTATTTTACTACTGTATTTTAAAAAAAAAAAAAAAAAAAAAAAAAAAACAGCCCGGATGGTTCCAAAAATACGAGAGAATCAGGCAAAAATGAGAGGCAAAAAAAAAAAAAAAAAAAAAAAAAATCTTTTCTCTTATTTAAATATGTAAAGCTCTCAAATGTTATGTGCTTAATTATGTAGAGTATACACTTGGATCTTAATCGTCCTTTCTCGAGGACGAGAAAGGTTCAAGTGTGGGGGATTTTGATAGACCCTAGATATACTCTTATTTTGTAACATTTGAGAGCTGTTTTAGATAATATTTTGTAGATTTATATTAGACTTTTAGACCGAATCATTCATAGTGGTTTGAAATTGAAGACGTGCATTTTGATCTTGAATTGCACTTGCGATGGATTTGAATGATTTGAAGACCTTCTATGACCGTCCTGACCGCGATTGATACATTGAAGAACCGGTCGTAGAAGTGGCGTGAAGGCACACTCTCGCAGGCCGCGAACCCTAGGTCGCGAACCGCGAGGGTGTGTGTTGCTGTTTTGAAGATGCCGAGTTTCGCGAGCCGCGAGGACCAGACGCGAACCGCGAGAGCCAGACGCGCGCGGGGCGCGAGACTCCGGTCGCGAACCGCGCGAACCAGCACGAGGACCGCCGAGGCACAGACGCGCGGGGCGCGAACCTTCGGCCGCGACTCGCGAGGACCATGCCGAGACCGAGGCGCGCGGACCATGCCGAGACACGGGCGCGCGCGGGCGCGAGACTCCGGTCGCGGACCACGCCGAGACACGGGCGCGAGACACGGGCGCGCACCACGCCGAGACCGAGACACGGGCGCGCGGGGCGCGAATCCTCGGCCGCGAGCCCGGCTCGCGGTCCGCGAAGGATTTCGCGCGACCCGCGAAGGCCCTGCAAGTGGCATTTTATTTTGTTTTATTTTTGTTAATTTTTAAAGTATAAATAGAACTTATCCTCATTGTTTGAGGGATCGAATTTTTACAGAGTTAGAACTCTTTTCTTCATTTTCTCTTCACTTTGATCTTTGAATTCACTATGGTTTGTTGTGTTGATTATGTTTGTGATTATATAACTATGGTAGTAGGCTAAACCCCATCTTGGGTATGTGAGATTAAACCTCTTGTTATGGTTTGAGAACATGGTTTATGAAGCTTAGGAATGGATGATTTGTCATTGAATGATCATGAATTATATGTGTATTTGATACTTGAAATGGTTAGGAATGATTTCCTAGGTATAGATATGTGTTGGATATGTGTTAGACATTGCCTTTCCATGGTTGAAATGCTATCATTTCTTCTATGTAAAAGTAGTGAATTAGGAATCAAATATATGTTGTTATCAATTGTATTTGTTCTTGAGATCATTCATTAGCATTATATTTATGTCAATTGTGTTATCACATTGCATGGGTAAAGTGGGAAAACATCCAATTTGAATTAGCATTGGCCAATTTGTCTATTTGCTATCATATAGATAAGTTGCCAATGAAAGTTGTGGAAATGCTTTCATGATTCACAACTAGAATAGAGATGGTTTCCCATTAAGAACAATCACCATTCTCAAAGTATTATAACTAGGTTTGAGGAAAAATCCATAACAAGAAGATACAAATCTCATGTACCCAAGTCTCTCATTCTCATTAGTTAATCTTTTAGTTAAATCTTTAGATGCTAAACTAGTTGTAATTCTAAGGTTCTAGTAGTTTTACTTAGTAGTGTCTTAAACAAAACTCAACTCAAACCCCCCCTTGTTTACATTGCTTTTACATATGTATATGTATATATATTCTACAAGATATACATAGAAATAACCTTCTCCCTGTGGAACGAACCTTACTTGCCATTGTACACTTAATAGTGTGGAAAGGTAGTAAGTGATCTACAAATTGTATATTTGAGAGGTACGGCGACGACCTCCCACCATGCAGTCTCAAACTCTTCAATCGAAAAGGAATCATGCAAAATATCCTCCAACTTCTGAGCTAGTTCATGATAGTTAGGTAACATACCATGGTGCTTTCTAAAGTTACGTTTGACATGCCAAATACACCATCTGTGAGGAATCCCAGGGAATTCAATAGCCACAGCACTCCCTAAAAAACATAACACAATTTCTTCAAAATCCAAAAAATAACCAACTACACAGAATCTATAAGTTTTTATCGACATGTTAAAATAAATCATAAACTTCATCTTCTATCAATTTATGAAACTAATTAAAGGTACCCATATCAATTAAAGGTACAACATACATCCATCAATCCAATATAAATATGGGAGAAAAAAATTAAAAACAATTCACCACAATCAAAGCAGTACATATTTGTATCAAAATACATTGGCAAACACTTCCAACAAAACACAAATTGAATCAAATTTCTTCTAAAAACAATGTTCAGGCTACTTTCACCAAAAGTCAAAAATTTAATTAATGAATAATTGTAATGATGCTACCAAAATCCGCCCGTTCCTCCGGGGTTAACGCTATCCGGGTCTCCTTGTTAATCAGCCCGCCACAATCCTGCAAAACAATCCCCGGGAGGTGTCCCGGGGAAGAAGCTCCGGCGTGATGATGAGATGGGGATAGCGGAGGGGAAAAACGTACGGAATGTGCTCTCAGTATAAAGTAGAGAGATATAAGTCACATACCTTGTTCACTGTTTGAGACTACTATTTATAGTTGAGGTTGCCTACTTTGGATAAGGCTCAGGACCACTTCTCCTTGTCACCATCTGTTCTTCTTCTTGTCCGGACGTGCCTTTCCCGGGAAAGGCACTGCTTTCTTGATCCCGGGCCATGGGCCCCTTTCTTGGCCCAATAGGGCTTTGGGCCGGTATTATCATGTAACAATTCCTATTACTTAAACATATATTAAGGAACTGTTACTTAAACAATTCCTATTACTAAACAATTTCAAATCACCAAAACATTTTACCTTAACAAACAAAACTACAGAAAGGTTAAAAGATAGTTGATGTCTTCAGAATACCATAAATCTTGATTTTCATCATACCCATTATTTATAGACCTAGTTGATGAGAAATATCCAATTTATAATAACTAATGACAGCAACTAAATGTTGGCAACAACATCCATTCTTTAATCTCACCTACAAAAGATACATAACCAAAACAGTTTAAAAGTAATCATATACTCAAGGAAGAAATTACCTATTGCCTTGTCTTGATCAGTCAAGATGCAAGTTGGAGACTTCCCCATACACTTTTAAAAAGTCCTGAAAATCCATTCAAAGCTCGCTGTATCTTCCTTTGAAACCAGTGCGCATCCAAACAGCATGGTCTTCCCGTGATGGTTGACACCAATGATTGGAGCAAAGGGCATCTTGTATCGGTTAGAAACAAATGTTGTGTCAAAAGACACTGTATCACCGAATTCATCAAAAGCTTTCCTGCATCTTGAATCTGCCCAGAACACACTCTTCAGCCTGAATTCCTCATCCACATTATATTCGTAAAAAAAATCTGAACTCATTTCTCTCATTTTCTGGAAATGTAACTCCATCCCGCCAAAGTCAGTGTCCTTCAGTGGCTTCCTGTTCATAAAGTACACATAATTGCGCAAATCTTGTTCTGTAAAGGGCACTTTTTCATAAGCTTTGTACCGATTCACAAAGACATCATACATATTACCAAGCTTAACACCTGCTTTGTACAGCTCATTTGCAATTTGACCATCTTCGGCACATATCATCCTGTACCGTGGCAAGTGTCGACTCAGCTCATTATTTAATCCATGGTTGTGAATTGCCTTCACCTGTGTAATTTTCCATGTGTGGCCTTTCCTAGGAGACCTGCATGCATTAACAGTGTACATGCAGCCTGTCTTACATGTCTGAATACTGCGGTTCGGATCTCGGCTCTTTGATTTGTGGAAACCCTGCTTTCTGCAAACTATTCTAATCTTCCATGAGTGCTTGTATTTGTTTTCCAGATTGAACCATTGGGTGAGCTCCCTCTCTTCTTCCTCAGCCACACTTCTATTCTTCTTATCTTTCTCCGAACCCCTGATCCTCACTCCTAATCCAGCAGCATGTCCATATTTGTGCATGTAAGACACAAATTCGATCCCGCTACTAAATTCCATACCAACAGTGGGTGTGGGAACAACTATTGGCGTCGGCACAGAGCCCCCACCTCTTCCAGTCACATTAGGTAAAATCTGTTGATGAACAATCCCATTTTCATCTACAATCTCCACTACAACCACATCTTCGTCATCAGTAGGTGTGGGAACCACTACTGGCGTGGGCACATAAACACGACCACTCCGAGTCAAATTAGGTAAAATCTGGTGATGGCCAATCCCATTTTCATCAACTGTCTCCAGTACAACCACATCTTCATCAACTTCGCTATCGGAACTAACATACACTTCCTCTCCATCTTCTCCTACCTCTGGTGAGCCACCATCTCCCACTGTACCATCTAAACCAGTCTCTAAACCAACTATTCCATTACCTACATCTCCTACTTCAGTTGGAAACTGGTTACTTGGCACATTCGAATTTGGAAAAGCTTCACTTTCGGGGACCCCACCATAGAAGTATTGTCCGTTTATTACCTCTGTCGGAACACCCCGATCGTCTATGCCCACATACTGGGGTTCTCCGGCGTTCTCATCTTCAACACCAACCTCCATATTATCCCTTCACATAACACATTAATCCAAGTATCAGTCCAACCAACATTATACAAGGATATGGCATGAACTGCTCACCTGAGCTTACTTAAACGATACAAATGAGCTGATTCATAAACTGTATAAACTATGACATTAATCATAATTTACCCAAAAACACACACAGCCCGCAATTAACTAAAATGCAGTTTGTTGCAATCAAATTTTTATATTTCAGATTGCCTTGAATCAAGCTACAAATTGAAACTTTCAATTAATTAACAACCATTAAACTCATAACAAACAAATGGAAACATATTTTTAAGGTAAAGTCCAGATTGGTTAACATGAAACCATCTAGTCATCTTATATAATTTTGGCTGCCACTATAATCATATCCTTCTTCGAGTCCTCAATAAATTTAGCACTTAAAATATGCGAATCAAAATCATTTGCTTACACCCTTTTTCATCCTTCATCATTCTATTCGACAAAGTAGCATGTCTATCCAGATAATTCTATCGCAATATATAATAAAGTCAGTACATATAACCAGAAATTTAAAGCAGCAGACCAGCTTGCCTCTCACAAACGGAAACTGCATTCAAATAATAGTCAATTATACTCATCCCTATTACAAAATAAAACATAGTAACATTAACCGGATATTCAAATTTCACTAAGAGATCAACTAAGACACACTTTGCCAAACTGATTAAAACCAGATGCTGATATGCAAAACGGAAGCCAACTCGAAATGTATAATTTAGCTAAAACAAAAAACAACAACTCAATTTGTATGGAAAAACATAAGTTTCAGAAAGTAAATTCAGCTGATAATCAATTTAAATCAATTTCGTTTTTTAAATACACAAATACAAGTACAAACGTAAAAACCCATTTCCGGTTTCCCCAATCTGGTGACTCACATAAGCTCAAAAGCTATATCCGAACATGAAAACCCCATAAAACATACCTCATAGCAAATCCTAGCTGCAATTCCTAGCCCAAATATGGTGCTCAAAATAAACATTACTTTTACACAAATACAATTACTATGTCGCAGATGATGCTACCAAAATCCGTCCGTCTCCCGGGGAAGGATGCTATCCGGGTCTCCTCCTAGATCAGCCTGCTTTAGTCCTGCAAAACAATCCCCGGGAGGTGTCCCGGGGAAGAAGCTCCGGTGTGATGATGAGATGGGGATAGTGGAGAAAGAAAACGTACGGAAGGTGCTCTCAATATAAAGTAGAGAGATATATGTCACATGCCTTGTTTACTGTTTGAGATTAGTATTTATAGCCGAGCTCTACCTGCTTTGGGGATAAGGTGCAGGACCACTTCCTTTGTCATCATATGTCCTCTTCCTTATCCGGATGTACCTTCCAGCGGGAAAGATACTGCTTTGATAGTTATGGGCCGCAGACCTTCCTGGCCCAGCCGGATTCTGGGCCAGTATTATCACTAGTCCCCCAGACCAGTCATCCGGGTTTTCATGACGCGGGGAACTGGTCTTAAACGCTCCCTCTTTGGTTGCTACTCTCCTGGTAGGACCCATCCGTGCTAAAATGGGTTTCTGACGACGCCGCCTTTTCCTCTTCTGCATTGATCCGTGTCTCGTTCATCGTGTCATTATTGCTTTTCCACCTTTTGAGGTGGCGGTTCCTATTCCTCCGTCTATATAAGGGGCCTAACCTCCTTCTCACTAGTTTACTTTCTGCAAAATTTCTCCAGACGCTCTGCTTTTCCCACCTTTCGCCCTTTTCAGCCAAGTAAGCTCTCATTCCCTCTTCCTCTTACTTTCATGGATTCCCCGCTCCACTCCGACTCTTCTTTGAACACCGAGGGAGCTCAAGGTCAGTTTGAAGTTCAGTTCAGGGCTGCTGACAACTTGGCTTCCCCCCCAGTCTCTTCCCAGGACACTCATTCCGAGGCTTTCAGTACGCCCCGGGAGCTAGGCGTCCCGGACGCGTCGACCTTGGATGGAGAGGGTTCACATCCATCCGGGCATCCTAGTCACCCCCGGGAGGGCCAAGATGAAGAGGTGTTCGATGAAGCTGGCGAGGATGCTCCCCGGGGTCCTACCCACGGAGCGAAGCCTTCTGGTCATCAGTTTTTTAATCTTTCCGGGCCTGCTCCTTCCTTAGACAGGGACGTTGTAGATTTAGTTAGACGCTGCTTCATTCCTTTTCCATTGGATGCGTCTTTATCCAAACTCCTCCCGGGAACATCCGAGCGGGAAGTGCCTTGCATTCCCCGGATTCACTTCCAGTACGGGCTCAGTCTCCCCTTTCCTCCTCTATTTTCCGAAATTTTCAATTTTTACCGAATGGCTCCGGCCCAGCTTCACCCCAACGGGGTCGTGTTGGTGCTGGCCTTCTTGGTCAACTGTGCGAGATGCAACGTCTCTTCCTCCCTCCTTCTCTTTCGTTCTTTCTACTCCCTGCGACGCGCTCATGCGTCCTTCCCGGGTGTGTTTTCCTTTGTGATCCGATCCCGGACAAAGGACTTTGTTAAAGGTAAGCCCAGATCTGCCAAAGGGTACCTGGCAAAAGGTTTCTTTCGCTGTGACTCCCGGGTGTATCCCATGCCCCCTTGGAACGATTCCCTCGTTCCTGAAGATAAACAACCCCTTTCCTCTCTTTCAATAGACCTTACCAACGATCATAACTTCCTCCGCCTATCTCCCCTGGACATGGATACTTTTTTTAAGACCGGGAACGCGGGCTATTATTGGCCTCGCGGGATATACCCGTCAAAACTCTTTTCTCTTCCAACCGTCTCCGCTGTGTGGCCGGCTGGAGGTGCCTATTAAAGGCTTTATTCTTTGCTTATTTTGATGTGTATATGTGCCTTGTTTTGACTTTCCTTTTACTTGGTTTCAGTTCAGCCTACTTTGTACGCGGACGTTACACCATTCAACGGGATGCCTTCCGGGGATCACACTCAGCAGAGAAGTCCTCATCCGGGGATGGTTACTCAGGAGCAACAGGTGACACCCCCGTCTGGTCCAGTTGCCACTGAAAATCCCGAGTTCATTGCCCAAAGGGCCCGCCAGCAGCGACCGCCTTCCCAACAGAAGGCCCCGGAGTCCTCTCCTACCCCGGGGAGGAGATCTTTCATCCATCACCCTACCTACAGTGGGGGGGCTAACTCTCGCTTTAAGCGGCCTCTGACCGATGATAAGGAAACTCCTCCGGCTTCTCGTCAAAGGTTAGAGGGTGCGACCCCGCCCCCGCCTCCTCCTCCCCCTGTGAATTCTCCTTTGCGGGATAATCCTCAAGCTATCCCTGAGGATAGGGAAGAGGTATGTCAATCTTATTGCTTGTCATTATTTCTCACGTTACTATTCTTCCGGGTAACCTTACTCTTGTTTGAATTTTACAGACCACCACTTTCGCCGACTCACTCCTGGCGGACTCCCAACTAGCTGACGCGCTCAACCGGACGTATTCTAAGTACAGCGCGGGTTTGTTTGCTAAGAAGGAGAAGGAGCTCCACGACGCCCGGGAGAGGTTGGCCGAGAGGGACGACCTGGAAGCCCAGCTGAGGGCCTCCCAGAAGAAGTTAGCTGAGAAGGAGAAGAAGTTGGAGGAAAAGGGGAAAAAGTTGGCCGAGGTGGAGAAGAAATACACCTCCCTCAAGAAAGAGAAAAAGGAGGCGCAGCTTGACGCTCTGAATGCTATAGTTCAGAAGGTCCTTCATTCCACCGACTTCGACAAAAGGCTTGAGGGGATCGCTGCTGCGGCTAGCGAAGATGCCTGCCACGAGATGTACCGCAGACTGCGGGGTTGGCTTCCGGGACCTGCTCGCCTTGAAGCCCAGGAATCCTACTATCGCCCCAAGGCGGGCGATTTGCTGACCCACCGTTGGAGATCTCTCCAGGAAGCCAAGCTGGAGGACCTGGTGCCCCAACTGTGGGATTCGCTTACGATGTCTTCCCGGGCCCCTTCATCCTCAGATATTAAGAAGATCAAGCTTCCGGGGATCAAAGAGGCGGCCGTACCTGAGTCCCCCGGCCCAGAAAGCGTCAATGCCTATGGGGTAGTCCCGGAGACGCCCCACTGGGCTGATAATTATCAAGAATTCTGCGCTGTTCCCGATAACTTCGGGTACCGAGCTGTCCTCGAAGAGAGTACCGGCGCTTACACCGTGGGACTCCCAAGGGGGCACGATGACCTGCTGTATCAATCCCGGAAGTCTATCCGGAAGGTGGGATTTCCTGTGCGCCCGGAAGACGAGCCAAAGGTAGATGCCCCCGCCTACTATGGTCCCTACTGGTCTGAGGAGGATGTGGCTGAACTGGAGAGGAGATGGAAGAGAGCTCACGCTACCCCGGGAGGAAGGGAATCTGCTGAGGATAATGTACTCTCCTAGACTCTAGTTTACATTTCTTTTGTAATTTTCATGTTTTTTGTAATCTTCCTCCCCGGGAGGCATATGTAGAACTTGGCCTTGGTGCCTATTTTGATTAATATAAGTTCTGCCTTTTGATGGAATCACTTATCTTTTGTAGACTAAGCGCCCCTTAGGGGGAGTTCTCCCGCGCGGGTTTGTGCCTTATGTTTTTGCTCATCCTAGTAGTTCCTCTGGTACCTACTTCTCACTCCCCCGCGCCGGATGCCTCCAATGCTCTTTTCTTCAAAGAAAACTAGCTCATTGGAGGTTTGGAGGCAACCAGGCCACCCGGGCGTTGGCCGAGGCGGGGTTGGATTGCTTCCTTCAGGAGTTTGGAACGATCCGGGCACTGGTGTTATTTCTTAAGGCGGTCGAGGCCAAGTTCGGGTCCTTAAATCAATGTTTCGACCTTGCTTCAGATCATATGTGGGAAGCCTTAAATTCTCACCAGACCATAGCTGAGTTGCAGGCTCTTCATGATGATTCTCAAAGTCGTACCGCCAAGGAGCTAGGCATGGTATGGGGCGAACTAGAGCGGACGCAGGAAAAACTCAGGACATTGGAGACCCGCTCCGCGCAGAACCGGCTTCTCTGCGACTTTGAGAAGGAGAATCGGTCCCTTACTCATAGAAATAGGGTCCTCCAGGATGCTCTACTAATCACCCGACTATCCTACCACCTTTTGGGCCTCAAGAACGGACTAGTCGGGGTTTCTCCTCTTACCGACATACCCGCCGGGGTCCGTAGGACTGTGGAGCGTATGGAAGCCAACCCGGGAAAGTTTGGCGAGGGGGCTCCCAATCACAAGGCCTATCTAGACGCCGTGGAGTGGCGCGACAAGATCAATGCCGGGGTGGCTGAGCCTTACCCCTCTAGTCTCCGCCGGGTTCCTGCCCGGGTGGAGGTGGATGTGGCGTATGAAAGATATGAGGATATGACTGTATCTATTGACCCGGAGGAAGTGGCACGTCGGATAAGACGCATCCGGGAGATTGCAGATTCTGGAGTCACCACAAGGGGGGTTAAGACCGCTGAGGGTGCCCGTATCAGCCGGGAAGAAAAGGGGAAAAGCGCAGCAGACATGTTTCCTAAATACAAATTTGTTACGTCGGCCGGGGTAAGGAGGATGCGCCTGGCGGAGCCGCTTCCCGAAGGGTCCGTGGTTGTTCCTATCCCCGAGTTGAACGAAGAAGACGCCGCGCAACTGGAAGAGGAGCTTGCTTGGAATCAGGCCCCGGATGCCCGCTTTGCCAAAGATCTCCTGTCTTCTCAATTCTTCGGAGGAGGTTTCCGCCCGGGTAACCCTGAGGGTGCTTCCGGGTCGGGCCCTAAATGGGTTTAAGGACGCGTAGATAAGAAAACCTGTATATAAAATTCTATGTAATTGTTCCTTTGCAATTTGACCGCATGTTCATGCGATGTATAAATTTCTTATGTAATTTAAAGATTGAATAAAATTGCTTTTCGAAAGAACCCTTCTCATTAACTCTTCCTTACAACACTACATCTCTTGGTCCCCGGGCTTCGTTCGAGCTCCGGGTCCACTCTAGCGGGGCACCCAAATGGGAGCTACCCATGGGTCCCTTTTTACAACTCTTCTCTAAACCCGGAACGAGGCCAGACGTTGGGTTATCTCTCCGGGCATATTCATGCGTCCGGGAGGTGTATATTCATGCCTAGCATATTCATGCTTAGCGTATTCACGCTTCCCGGGGGGCATATCCATGCCTGGCATATTCATGCCTAGCATATTCATGCTTAGCGTATTCACGCTTCCCGGGGGGCATATCCATGCCTGGCATATTCATGCCTAGCATATTCATACTTCAGTAGCTGTGGTACGATGCGGGGCGCTCTACTTCCCGTAAAACCTTCTTAGGTTGGCTACGTTCCACCTTCTGGGGATCTCCTTTCCCTGTTTGTCCTCCAGCACATAGCTCCCTCCCGGGTGTGCTTCTTTAATCTTGTATGGCCCTTCCCAGTTGGGTGCAAGTTTGCCTTCCGGGGCTTGGCGGCTCTTATCGTTTCTCCTCATTACCCAATCTCCTGGGATGAAAACTTCTTTCCGCACCCTTCTGTCATGATACCTCTTTACTCGCTCCTTCACCTTGGCTTCCTGAAGTGCCGCATTCTCTCGCTTCTCTTCCAGGAGATCCAAGTCAAGGCGTCGTCCATCGTTTTCTTCTTTCGGGCGCTGGTATTGAGTTCGAGGGCTTGGGATCCCAATCTCTGCGGGTATTACTGCCTCTGACCCGTACACCAAGCCATACGGAGATTCCCCGGTAGCCGAGTTTTCTGTAGTCCTATGGGCCCAAAGAACACTGTGTAGCTCCCAGATCCAATTTCCCCGCGCGCCTTCCAAACGGGTTTTTAGTCCCTTGATGATGGTGCGGTTGGTGACCTCTACTTGCCCGTTCGCCTGGGGGTGGTACACCGACGTCAACTTCTGCTCTATGCCATACTTGACACACCATGATTTGAAAGGATCGTTCTCGAACTGCGCCCCGTTATCTGTGACTATGACCTTCGGGATGCCGAATCGACAGATGATGTTCTTCCAGCAAAACTTGACGCAAGTTAGTCCCCGTATGTTGGTGAGCGGTTCTGCCTCCACCCATTTGCTGAAGTAGTCGATCGCCGCAATCAAGTATTTGGCTCCTCCCGGGGCAGTCGGGAATGGTCCGACCAAGTCAATTCCCCATCTGCTGAACGGCCAAGCTCCTGTGACTCCGACTAATTCTTCCCGGGGAACGTGGATTAGCGGGGCAAATGCCTGGCATGCCAAGCACCTCTGTATATGTTCTTCCGCATCTTTGAACAACGTCGGCCAGTAATACCCCAGCCTTAGGATCTTTCTGGCCACGGTGCGAGCCCCTTGGTGGCTCCCATTAGATCCTTCGTGCACCTCCCGGATGAGGTGTTGGCCTTCCAACCTTTCTACACACTTTAGCAACGGCTGGAGATACCCTCTTTTGTACAGCTCCCCTTCCTGAATCACATACTTAGGCGCCTTCACTCTTAGCTTCCGAGCCTGAGCCTTATCCTCCGGGGTAGTTCCTTCTTCTAGGTACGCCCGCATGGGCGTGATCCAGGACTCTTCCTCGTTCACCAGCATTACTTGATCGCTCTCCTGGTAGCTTCTTCTTCCCAGTACCTCCATGTACAGCTTTTGGTCGGGCTCAGGTTTTAATTCCGAAGAAGCTAACTTGCTTAAAACGTCTGCCTTACTGTTCTGCTCCCGGGGAACTTGAACCAAGTTGAAGGCTTTAAACCCGGCTATCAGAGGTTTTACCGTTTCCAAGTACCTTTGCAGGCTCCTTTCCCGGGCTTCATACTCTCCTTTTACTTGCTGCACCACAATCTGGGAATCACTGTGTGCCGTGAGGGTTTTGATTTCCATCTCCTTTGCCAACCTTAACCCCGCGATCAAGGCTTCGTACTCAGCTTCATTGTTGGTTGTTTTGAAAGTGAATTGGACTGCATAGGGATACTCCTTCCCTTCCGGACTGACTAACAATACTCCCGCTCCACTGCCCCCGGAGTGCGCCGATCCATCCACATACAACTTCCAAGTCGGGTCTGTCTCGGCCTTCGTTGTATTCTCCGGAGATTCAGGCATCTCCTGTTCTTCACTGATCCTTGCTTCTGATTCCAACAAGAAGTCCGCTAGGGCCTGGCCCTTGATCGCCCTCCTTGGCTCATACCGGATTTCATATTCTCCCAGCTCTATGGCCCATTTCATCATTCTCCCTGATGCCTCTGGCTTGAACATAACCTGTCTTAGCGGGTAATTGGTAAGGACCACTATGGGGTGGCCCTGGAAGTAGGGTTTAAGCCTCCTTGAAGCATGCACCAGAGCCAGAACCAACTGCTCCAACTCGGTGTACCGGGTTTCTGCCCCCCGAAGTGCCCGGCTAACAAAATAGACTGGGTGCTGCCTTCCCTCCTCTTCTTTGATTAGCACGGCACTTACCGCCTCCCGGGACGCCGCTATGTACAGGAAAAGCTCCTCCCCCGGGAGTGGCTTCTTTAAAGTTGGCAGCTGTTGAAGATGCTCTTTCAGACTTTGAAACGCCTTCTCACATTCCTCGGACCACTCAAACGCCTTGGCCCTCCTGAGTATGTTGAAGAAAGGCAACTGCCTATCTGCCCCCTTTGATAGGAATCGACTGAGAGCCGCGAGAGACCCTGTCAACCGCTGTACTTCTTTCACTGACCTGGGAGAGGTCATCTTAGCTATGGCCTCCACCTTCTCCGGGTTGACATCGATGCCCCGGCTTGACACCATGAACCCCAAGAACTTCCCCGCACCCACTCCAATGGTACTTTTGGAGGGGTTCAGTTTTAGATTGCTCCGCTCTAGCTTTTCGAACATCTCCTCCAGGTCATTCAAGAAAACCCCGTAAGCCTTGCTTTTGACCACCATGTCATCGACATACACCTCCATGTTTCTTCCCACTTGGTCCTTGAATAGTTTGTCCACCATTCTCTGATATGTGGCCCCCGCGTTCTTCATCCCGAAGGGCATTTTCTTGTAGCAGAAGGTCCCGAAATCGGTGATAAAAGAAGTCTTTGCCCTGTCCGCCTCGTCCATCTGCACCTGGTGATAGCCTTTATGTGCATCAAAGAAGGCCAGCACCGAATACCCCGCGATGGCCTCCGCCAGTCGATCCAAGTTCGGGAGAGGATAGCTGTCTTTGGGGCAACATTTATTCAGATCTGTAAAGTCGATACACATGCGCCAGCTTCCATCATGCTTCTTTACTAAGACTGGGTTAGCTATCCATTCCGGGTAAATAATTTCCTCGACCACCCCGGCTCTCTCCAGCTTCTTAACTTCACTCTTTATAAATTCCGCTCTTTCCGGGGCTACAGGTCTTTTCTTCTGCCTGATTGGTTTAGTTGCCGGGCTTATGTTTAGCTTGTGTACCCCCAATTCTGGCAATACTCCTACCATATCCTCCGGGCTCCATGAGAACACTCCTTGGTACCTAGCCAAGAGTTCCTTCAGTGCGCCTTTTACTTCTTCCGGGAGATCCTTTCCCACCGTGACCGTCCCTTTGTCTGCCACCTGCATCTCCTCCAACTCTTGGCGGGGAGCTTCTCCGTGTACCGCCCCTACTGCTTTCTTTGCGTCCAAGACCGCCGTCATCATACAACTTCTTGCGACTGCTTGGCTACCCCGCACGACCGCCACACCTTGCGCAGTGGGGAACTTCATCGTCAGCAGATACGGACAACTCGCTGCCCGGGCTTGGGTTAGCCATGGTCTTCCTATGATTACGTTGTACGGTGAGGGTGCATCAATAACCGCAAAGTTGCATGTCACCGAAATCCTCTTGCTCCGGTCCTTCTCATCCACCATGCACACTGCGAGGGGAATAACACCTAGTGGAACTTCGGGTTTACCCGTGAACCCTGACAAGGGAGACGAGGGGGGTTTCAGGTTCTGTCTCCCAATTCCCAACTGATCGAAGCAAGAAGCGAACATGATCTCCACGCTGCTTCCATCGTCCACAAACACCCTTTTGACCAAGAAGCCTTCGATCTCCGCCGTTACCACCATTGGGTCAGAATGGGGTATCTGTGGCGGGGCTGCATCCGCTTCAGAGAAGGTGAGAGCCTCGTCGGGGCGAAACCTTTTCCCCTGAATCTCCCCCGGGGGAACATACCGGGTGCGGGCCCGGATAGCGGAAACTGACTGGCATGCTTCTCCAACTTCTCCACTGATCACGTTGATCATCCTGTTGGGTATTGGGGCCGGCTCCACTGCTTGGACCGGTGCAGCGGCTATGGCAGGCCTCCCTGGGGCCCTGTTGCCTTGGTTGCCTTGGTTTCTCCCGTTTCCTCTCCCCGGGTTAGGCCTCCACCTCCTGCGGGGCGGCTCCTGAGGTTGGTCCCGGGGATTCTCCTTTTTTGCCTCCTCTGCCACGCAATCTCTCAGCTGTCCCCGCTCTATCAGTTTTTCTATCTCGTTCCTCAGCATCCTACACCCCTCTGTCGCATGCCCGTAAGACTTGTGGTAGGCGCACCACTTGTCCGCGTTTTCCCTAGACGGGGTCCCATGGATAGGCAACGGATCCGGGAACAGATCCTTGTGAATAGCATGAATCTCCGTTCGGGATTTGCTGAGCGGGGTGAAACTGTCCGCCCTTGCCCGGTTTGCTGATGCGGGAGCGGGGTCCCTCCTACTTGGGTCTGCCGCCCTCCTTCTTTCTATCTTGTCCGGGAGAAATCCCCCAGATTCTTCCTTTCTCTTTCGCGTGGCATCATTAACCGCGCAGTACAGTTGCACCGCCATTTGCAAGTTGTGAAAGGTTTCCGGGATATTTTCCATCAACTTCTGGAACAACGCCATATCCCTCAAGCCGTTTATAAACCCACTAATCACCGCCTTCTCCTGCTGCTGCCTGTCAACGACCTTCATGCTGTCGTCCATGTACCTTCGATAGTATTCCATTGATCCTTCCGCAGCCTTCTGCCGGGTGGCCAGAAGCTCGGTAAGCTGCTTTCCTTCCTTCTTTAACCCGGCGTATCTGAATAGTAAAGCCTTAGAGAAATCGTAATAATCTCTGAGGCTTTCTCGGGGCAATGAATCGAACCACGAAAGACAGTTTCCTCTCAAGTAACAGCCCACCAACTTGCATCTTAATTCCTCCGGGAAGTCCCGTGACACCATCAGGTTCTGGTACGTCCTGACAAACTCTTCCGGATCTGTCTCTCCATTGTATGTTGGGATTCCCTCCGGGGTCCGGAGGCCCGGCGGCCATGGGTATGCAAGCACTCGAGGGACCCAAGGGGAGGTAGGTTTAGCCCCGTTTCTTCCCACTAGTTTGTCTAGTCGAGCTTCCAAAGAGTTTGGGTCCTGCTGAGCCACCTGATAGCCCCGCATCCTATCGTCCTCCCGATAGTATTTCTCTTGGTAACCATAGTTCATCCCCATTGATCCGTGCATGGGCAAGGAATACTGGATCGGGGATGGCTGGCAGGCCATACCCAATTTGTCCCGCCCCCCAGCTGGAACGCGGGTAATAGGGTGGAGCGTGTGGAACCAAATTCGATTGTTGTCCCGTAGCCATTCCCCCTCCGACCCCGAGACTCGGAGGGAATGAAGGTGGGATGGTGGAAGAGTTCACACGCCCCTGTATCCTTGGCGGCTGAACGACTCCGTCCAGGTCGATAACCTCTCTTTGGTACCCCCGAAGAGGTCCTGCCTGGTCTCCCCCAGGCTCCCTCCGCCTACGATTTTCCCGGGTAGAGAGTACCCACTGGCGGTACAACTCCTTGTTGGCTCTCATGAATTCCAACGCCGCCAATTCTTCCGCCTCGGCTAAGGATTGCCCCTCCTCCCGGGCTTCAGGTCCCTGGGTCCGGGGACTGCCTCCCCCGGCGGGCCTTGGTTCTTGCTCCTCCTGGTACTCTCTTTCCGAGTCAGCTTCGTCGGAGGCAGTTTCCACATGGCCATCCTGCGGTACCCCTAGCTCCCGCTGGTGTCTAGCTTCCTCCTGCAACTGCCTCAAGGTCACCTCATCCCCCGGGGGTGGAAGAGAACCACCCCCTGAGGGTGCCGCGTTCTTCTTCGGGCGCCCGCTCCCTCTCCTTGGCGACTCCATCATGCGAAGGTGGAAGGTCCCACCGGGCGTGCCAATTGATGCTACCAAAATCCGTCCGTCTCCCGGGGAAGGATGCTATCCGGGTCTCCTCCTAGATCAGCCTGCTTTAGTCCTGCAAAACAATCCCCGGGAGGTGTCCCGGGGAAGAAGCTCCGGTGTGATGATGAGATGGGGATAGTGGAGAAGGAAAACGTACGGAATGTGCTCTCAATATAAAGTAGAGAGATATATGTCACATGCCTTGTTTACTGTTTGAGATTAGTATTTATAGCCGAGCTCTACCTGCTTTGGGGATAAGGTGCAGGACCACTTCCTTTGTCATCATATGTCCTCTTCCTTATCCGGATGTACCTTCCAGCGGGAAAGATACTGCTTTGATAGTTATGGGCCGCGGACCTTCCTGGCCCAGCCGGATTCTGGGCCAGTATTATCACTAGCAGAGAAAGTCCTTTATTGAGTACTAGCTACAATTAATCGTAATATAATCGATTAACGATTACTTTTAATCGATGCAAACCTTAAACCCAACAAACCCCAAACCATATCAAACCACAATTAACCACAATTAACCGCAATATCCAAGGTCGCCTAAGCTACTAATAACAAAATAAAACCACCTTTTCGGAGAAGTATAACACTGCCTAATGCATTTGTATTCAGGGTTAAAATACCTTATGCACTCACCGATCGTCTTTGCCCAGGACACTGAAAGCAAGGTTTAATTTGAAGGCAAATTTGAGAATCAATTAAAGTGACGCTGAGCCCAAAAAATCCTTGGAACAGAGACCTGAAATGCGTAGATCTGTTGATGTAAATAATGAAATAAGAAAATGCCCGTTGAAGGGTTAAATCGGGTATTACGCATCACCGTTATGATTTTACACAAATCCATCCCGACAAGATACAATCAGCTTGACCCTACAAAAACAAATAAATAAATGTAAAATAAATTAAACTCCACACTTAAACGGAAGCTGATAAACTTACATTGGGAGTAAGGTACTTTGCTGATGAGGCTCTGCCACATAAGGCTGTACTCATTTTTGTTTTTACATTCTAGTCCCTTCTTTTATTTATTATTTTACTTTTACCCCTTAGAATTTTTAATCAGATAGATTTAATTCTTCTGACTCTGTTTCACTGGAACTAGAATCTATTTCTGATTCCTCTATTTCTATGATGTAAACTTTTTCAGTTTCATCATATTTTTCTTCTATGGGTTCATATCCCATTTTGTATGCAAATTCTAACAATTTTATTTTGTTATTATCTTGCCTATTAGGACATTCATTTGCATAATGTCCTTCTATGTTGCATATCCAACATCTACAATTTTTCTTTCCTTTCGGACAGAATTTTTGTTTTTCTGATCTTGCATTAGATTTCTTCTTAAAGAATTTTCCTGGTTGGAATTTTCTTTTCTTTTTAATAAATCTATATTTAGAAGATTTTTTCTTAGAAAAGAATTTTTTCTTTTTCTTTTTATATTCTGTTTTGCAGCCATATTCTACAGGATCTTCTCCTGCTATTGCACAACAGTTTTTATTAAACTTTTTAAGTTTTTTCTGAGTTCTTATTAATTCACAGAATTTTGACAGTTCGTCTTTTACTATTCTCATAGCATATCCTAAACTGTAACTAGTAGTCCTACTACCTATAGTTTCAGTTTTTATTAAACTTTTTAAGTTTTTTCTGAGTTCTTATTAATTCACAGAATTTTGACAGTTCGTCTTTTACTATTCTCATAGCATATCCTAAACTGTAACTAGTAGTCCTACTACCTATAGTTTCAGTTTTAAACCTTTCTAAGGCCTTTTCTCCTACCAAAGGAATTTTTCTTAGATACTGAAGTATCATTTCTGGAAATTCATTTTGTTCTAGTTTGTAAAGATTTACTTCATAGTCACAATTGAATTTTTCTAATTAACATATATCACAGAGTTGTAGTTCTGTTAGACATTTCTTAGCTTTTTCTTGTACTAATTGTTTTTCATGTTCTTTATCACCGAAAAAATCAATTCCTAAGAACATGGTATATAATCCATCTAGAACTACATCTAGAATATTATATGGAATATTGTTATTAGCATCTGTCCAGATGGTGTTTTTTATAAACTCTTTTGCTATTCCTAGACTCTTATGTTCTATTAATAGCAATATAGTTCATGATTCTGTATAGGCATCAGGATTAGTTTGAATTACTAAACTTAATTCTGCTGCCCATTTATCAATGATTTCTTTCCTATTATTTTGACAGTCAATGTTTAGGAAATTATCATCTGATCCCTTTGAACTTCCAACTTTGGATTTTGCACTTTCTGGAAAATACCGTGGTTGATTAGTTCTTCTTCTTTTAGCACCCATATATGAGCTTTCACCTTCGTCTTTAACATTATTTATATTAAAGTTTTTAGGTATATCATCTGAATCGCTAATTACTAGTTCACTTATTTCAGATTCACTAGCTGATTCTTCATCATTTAAGACTTTTAAGTCTTCAAATCCAAACAATTGTTTTAGTTTAGAACTGTTTTCTATTTCCTGGTTTGCTAGTTCATCGTTTTCTAACTCTAGCAACCTAAGAGCATGGTCAAGTAAATCGAAGTTTTCTTCGTTTACCTGTAATTCATCACCCTCTAGGTGATCCCAGAAGATTTTTCAATCTTTGGTATATAATTGGTCATATTGGTTGTTTATCATTTTTACCAAATGGCCAAGTTAATGCTTTAGGGTTTCCCGAGGACCCTAATTCTGCATTTCCTACTCCATGATTGGGGTAAGAATACTTTCCTAAACCTATTGGTTTAGCTTTATCTTCCGTTTTTACGGGAGATATTATTAGCTGTTCTTTTTGACTTAGAGCATCTAAGATTTCTTCATTACAAGGACATTCAAGAATTATAGTTTTTAATTCATTAATGACCTTTGCAGCTACAACTTCTAATTTATCATTTTCATTGTTTGCTATTAGTTTAAGCATGTCTAGAATTTCTTCTAGTTTAGGTTTTAAGACTTGATTAATATCTTCTCTTAATTCTGATATACTCATTTAAGACATGTGATCTAGTTGCCGTCCTAAATCATCAATTCTTTTTGAGACACTTAGTAAAATATCTCTTTTGCTAGGATTGTTTTGACTAAAACTTGTTCTCGAAGGTTCTCCTATTTCTAGGTTATTCCTTACTACTCTTGATTTATATGGTTCTCCCAAAAGCTTTTTATTTTTAGCTATATTAATAGCCCAAGAATTATCTGTTGGATTTATGTCAGAAAATTTCTTTTCATTTATAGACCCAATTTCTGAAAACACATCATCTAATTCGATGTATTTCTTGTGTTTATAGTCAACACTGTGATGACTATTAGAGAGAGCATATCCTACCAGATAAGTTATGCTAAACACTTTATCACCTTCGTTCATTAAATTTGATCTTTCAAATTCATGAACAAAAGATAAAACCTTATCTAGGTTCTTACTATTTAAACTAAGACCAAACTTAGGATAAACAGTGAACATGAATTTTCGGTATGCAAGATTACCTCTAGCAGCACCTTAAATACAATCATTTCTGTCATTAATTCTGTTATCAATTAATGCCATTTTGATGGGAGAATTAATCCCTTCTTGAAATTCAGATTTCAATAATATCTTTATAGCACCTAAGTGTACAGTAGATATTTTAGATCTAATTTCTGGATCTATATTCTGTAGATTTTTATTAATCTCTGCTTTAGTGATTAATGGTAAATATACAGCTCCAGAAGTATCTTTAATGTCAACATGCATTTCTTTTGTGCTAACAAAATAAAATATTTCATTCTTTCTTTTACACGTGTTGACTTGAAGAATGTTGGTTGTGAAAATGATCAAATTATCCTACCGTCACAAGCTGTGCAAATATTCTACGTTGACGATCCTATTGATGGTAAATATCCGATGGGTTTTACACGTGTTGACTTGAAGAATGTTGGTTGTGAAAATGATCAAATTATCCTACCGTCACAAGCTGTGCAAATATTCTACGTTGACGATCCTATTGATAGCAAATTGTCCATTGTTTTGCAAGGGAAAAAGTATTTCTTTGACGATGAAATTGATTGTCAAGATAAGGAAGCAAAGATGAATTTCCATCGGCGTTTCCCACCATATCTAATTGCTCAAAAACTGTTGTTAATAGGAAGCATGACGACGGGTTGTGGGTTGATGAGAAAGGTGTGTTGGAAGATGAAGGAAAAGGGGAAAAAAGAAGGAGAATGTGACCTATATAGAGGTTTGTTGTACCTTTTATTAGTAGTTTTTATTTTGCAAGAATGATGATTTTCGATCCTATGGTTGTTTGTGGAACTTATGTTATGAATTTCAATTTGATTTTTTGTGTATATGCAATTGAGTTGTTTATTCTTCATGTGTGTTTGATTTAAAAATTTGTGCTGGGCAACTGAATTTGGCTGTGGCAATGGCCATTACCCGTTGTAGTGTGACCCCGCAACACAATTCAACTGCCCCGAACAGTAGACAGAAGCCACTGCCAGCCAGTGGCAGCCAAAATCGGTTGCGTGGTGTTTCAACGATTCTTCATGATCATCGCAGGTAATTCCTGTTGCATTCATCACCCAGATGATGAATGCAGCTCATTTATATTGCAATCATCATGTTTCCAGAAAACTAATAATATTCCCAGAAAACCTTTCCAGAAAACCATAATGAAATTCAAAGTAAACATTCCATTCAGTTGAATGCTTAACAAAGAAATGTCAACAACAAAACATAACTAATTCATGGAAACAAAACAAATTGTCAACAAAATAAATCGGTAGAACATAAAAACAAATTCATGTCTCCATTAGTGCCTAATGCTTAAAGATATGACCAATCTATCTTATTCTTCATCGTCCTCTTTTGCCCCACTATCCTCTTTGAAATCTCCATCCTCTTTTTCGTCAGGATCTTTCTCTTCAACGGCTGTATCCATTTCTTCATGCACAGGAGGACTTGGTAACCCGCCAAAAAGTTGACTAGATTCAGCAAAGTTGTGTGCCAGAATCTTTGCACTATGTTCACACAAACTCCTCAAATAGGCAACTTCACATTCAAGCCTGTCCAACCTTGCGGCAGTACCATCGGCTTTTGGCAGCGTCTTGGCTCGTCGTTTGAATGCCTCATAAGTGAGAATCCCCATGGGTTTCTTGAAAGTATCATCAGGCCTATCCACACAGCCAGCTTTATGATACAGGGCCGTGATGAGTGAATGGAAGCCCAATCCCAAGGTTGTAGGTAGCATTACGAACATGCTGCTGTAAATCACTGACCCAACATCTATTGCTATATTTTTCTTCAGTGCATAGAGCATCCGCAATCTTTCCCAGAGAACCTCGGAGTTGATGGACACAGGAAGCAACCTGGCTGCAACGAAGGAGTACCAAACATTCATATCCATGCTCAGAAACTTCTTGTCAATAGTGCCCCAATTATCTTGAGGCAGAATTTCCTCAAGAGAGCATTCGCTCCGAGTCACTGCTCTAACCACCTCTTCCCATTGACCAACCAGCTTTCCCTTATTATTAACTCGTACTTCACCTTTCAGCTTTTCCCATTCAACATACAAGTCTGCTTCTGAGGACAAGCCATAAAATTCATTGATAATGGCTGGAGAAATCTGAACTTTTTTCCCCCTGCAGAGAACAAATCCTTCACTATCCATGAACTTTATATTGGCGTAAAACTCTTGGGCCATATTCATGTTGGCTTGCAATGGAGATGCACAAAATTTCTTCCATCCATGGGTCTGAATGTATTCTGCAAAAGGTCCTTTGTTTTCAATTCCTCGTTCTATGATGACCCTCCTAGTAGTTATCGTCTTATAACCACTCATGGCCTCCTGGGAATAAAAATCATGTAAACTCAGCTGACCCTCGTCTTGGTCTTTGGAAGCAGTTGCTTTGCGTTTTCTGGGAGAAATGCAAAAATCAAACTTGAGTGGGACATTTTATCAAACACCTTATACTCACTACCTCGAGTCACATATATTCAACACAAAATCATCCACTAAACTGCCCTATGGCTACATTAAACTACACAAACAACAATTGACACTAAAACTAAACAACAACATCCAGTTTTAAAAGAATAAATTAAGACATACAAAATCTAATTGAGCCCTTGATAGGATAAAGTGTGTATGTTGCTTGCTCTTAAGGAAGAATAGATAGTCAGAAACCTTACTTGCGTTTGGATCAAAAATCGGTTTTGCTAGAAAGAATCGAAAATCCTGTTTTGCCTGAAAAAATCGCAGATCGCAAATCGTGTTCTCCTTCTCGCGGGATGTTCTCAGAAGGAGAAGGAGTTTCCTTTTCTTTTCTTTTTTGGGGTTTTTCCTGACCTTTTTATATTTTTTTAATACGTATTTAATAAAACAAACAACTAATACATGGAAAACAACATGTGTCGCTACCTTTGAGCTACACGTGTCCCAATCCAACACTTGGCAGCCTAACTGCGTTACACGTGTATTTTTCTTTCTGCGGTCTTCTTAAAACCGCTGAAACAATTGAAATTTTATAATTGACATTAAAATGTTAATTTTATGATTTTTTGAGTTATTTTTTGTATTAAAGACTCATTCTAAGTATATATGGACCATTGTAATTTAATTTTGTCATCTAATTACAAATGATTAGGGTACTTGTAGTATAAACTTAGATACTATCATGAAGGTTCACCATGAACATCACAATTACTATCTTACACTTGATCACATGGTTAGTTCAAAGTTGACATACATTGAAACTTTCCTTACAAATAATAAAA
Source organism: Cruciata laevipes (assembly GCA_963678965.1). Lineage (NCBI taxonomy): Eukaryota > Viridiplantae > Streptophyta > Magnoliopsida > Gentianales > Rubiaceae > Cruciata > Cruciata laevipes. The sequence continues at coordinate 20,444,960 of OY787635.1, forward strand.
TGTGTAACTATTTATAAGTCATTAACAATCAAACATCTCATCATTTCTAATTCAAGATATGGATTAGAATTTGTATACAATAGGAATTTGTTTATTAAATAATAAAAAATAGTGAAACTATTGTAATCCAATATGTTTCAAATTCTTCAATGATTGTATGTTCGATGTTGTCAACAATTTATGCATAAAATGGGAATTCCTATTTAATTCCGTTTGTAAATTAAGCAAATAAATAGCTTTGGAAACCTTTGAGGGGTCAATGTATAATTTAACAAAATTTTCATGGGACCGATTCATGGAATATATGTACATATATTTTCAAAATTACATCTGTAAAACACTTATAAGTAATTTTCAAAGTATTTAATGAAGTTTTTTCATGAAATTTTAACAGGTAAAATTTTAATTTGGTCCAGTAAAAGGATTATCAATAAAGTAAGGGCCTTAATTGTAATATATATTATTGCATGTAAGGGTCTAGCTTGTTTTGGGGGGAAACCCAAAATATTACGCGGCCAACTATTCCCAATTGAAAATATTGGTTTCAGCGGTTATGACACTTAGAAAAAAAAACCATGTTTCTAAAAAGTGCCGTAAAAGCAAAAACAAATAGTTGCGGCATAAACAAACGACTGCGTTTTATTTTTCCGTATTTTTAAAAAAAATTAATTGTCAAACATCCTATTTCTACATAATTCTCCAAAATCTCTCTCCATCTCTAGAGCGCAACAACAACAAGTTGCGAACAACATTATAACCGCTGCAAGATTTTTAAGTATAAATACTTCAACCCATCGTTGCTCTTGAATTAAAAAACCATTCCCACGACTCCCGTTGTCTCTCTGCAAACTTCTAGCACTCTCTAGCTTCTCACTAGTAACCCTAGATCCAAAACTCCGATAGGGATTATTCGTCCATCTCTCCGATAGGGATTTTTCGTCCATCTCTCCGATACTTCGTCCATCTCTGCGGTCTGTTTATATAATCTCGATTAAAGGTACGGTTTTTGTTTCACCATTTGCTTTTAATCGACATGGGTTTTATGGGTTTTGCTTATGTTATTGATTTACATACGGTTTATGGGTTTTGATTCTGGTTTTGATTTAGATAGGGTTTTGAATCGGAATATATGGTTTCTCTGGGACAAATTAAAGATTTAGCTTGTTTATTGATATGGACTGTTTCATAACTTTCTGTGATGCTTTCTGTGATCCAAATGTAATAATTGTTGGCATGATATGTAATATATGTGATGGGCTGGACTTCAAGTATATTTTGTTTGTGAATCTGTAATGCTGTCTGTAATGAGTCCTTGGCTGGGGTTCTTATTTTCATACTTTATGTTCAAGATTGATAGCTTTCTGTTTTTCAAATCATTCTCTAATGCTTCATGTTTTTTTGTTTATGTCAGTCTCACCATGGTGGGTAAGAGGCGCAACAGAGATAGTCCCAAGAAATGGGGAGCCATCTACAGTTAAGCGTAAACGAGAAAAAGACCCCGTTGTAGAAACTGTTGAACACATAGAACGTTACATAGGTGTCATTAGCCCTAAAACCCCAAATCCTAAGGACATTGATCAACCATCAGACTATAATTTTAACATGGAGACCCTAGATGAGAAAAAGGAGGGAGAGATATTTGATGGTTATGAGCTCTCACAGCTTGGTAAGAAAACCAGGGGGTGCTACTTGCAACTCCGTCTTGATCATGAAATATAGAAAACCCCTACCTATGTGGTTCGATGAATACCTTTGTCCTAGGGTAATGCCTGGAAAATGGTGTGCATATGTAGCCTACGCTTTCAGGCGTCGCATCCGAATAGGCAGCTGGAAGAGGTGGCCACAAGTTCCTCAGCATGTTAAGGATGCAGCTTAGGCAAATGTACTGGTAATATCACTGCTTTCCTTATGTTGCTTTCCATGAATATATTATATTCTGTCATTGACTATTTTAATTGAATATTTTGGTTTTAGGAGAGCTGGGATTTCAGGACTTTACTAAATAAGGAGGAGCATGCAAAGCTCAAAAAGCAGTGGACCACATATGCAGCTAACAACATGAGAAATTGGAGGACTAATGTGTGGAACAGGTATGTGACTGTGATTTCTTGTGTAAATTGTCTAGTTTATTCCTATATTTAAATACTCCTATATTTAAAAACTGATGTTCTTGTATGGGACAGATTTGTTTTCAAGAGGGATAAAGACAAGGACCCCGGCGAGCCTTGGGATATGTACAAGTGGCTAGACCCAAAGGAATGGGACATGTTTGTTGCATACAGATCGACAGAGGAATTTTTGGTAAGCATTCATGTGTTTTTTTATGGTTACTTACTGGTTTTATAAGTCATATCAGTAGGTAACAATGGGATGATGCATTGACATAATGCTTTGATTGATTACATATAATTGTATATAATGGCAAATATATTTTTTCTCCCAGGAAATTAGCAATAAGGCTAGGGATAATGCGAACCTGAAGCAGTTCAGACACCGCACTGGTAGTGGAAGCTATCGTAAAATTTATATCCGAAAGGCAAAGGAGATGCGTGCGAAGGAGATTGATAAGCTGATGAATGAAGAAGGGATGACTGAACAAGAAGCCGAGGATGTGGTGAGGGATATGGTCTTCAAAGTGGACAGATCAATAGTATTTCTTGAGGCAAATATTGACAGCCGCACCAAGACTTACGCTCAACCATTTGTTCGAGCGTTTGCACAAAAGATTGTAAGTCTTTCTGTGTATAAATGTTATAAAATTTTGCTACTCATTTTAATCAGTCTCTTAACCATTTTAAGTATATGTGTAACAGTTGGACATGAACAAGGACAAGGAAGAGGGCAGAGTCATCATTGAGGGACGAAGAGACATCCTCGCAATTGTGGTGGGAGATGACCCTCCTGGCAGATATAGAGCATGCCCGACAACTGCTGGAATAGAATTTGCACTTCCAGACTATGTCAAGCTCCGCAACCGCCAAAGGGAGCAGATTAAAAAAAATAAAAGGAAGGCAACACATCTTGATGATGACGAGGAAGAAATTGAAGCAAGGCTTTCTGACTTCTCCGGATGGATTGCACTGCAGCTTGGAGTGGAAATCCCCGATGATATCTCACCTCAAAGGTTTCTGGAGGAACAGAAAATGCAAAAGGACTCTGCAGCTCCAAAAACTGAACAAGATGACCCCTCGCCCTCGCCATCGGCAACGACACCTCCCCAGCCACATGAACACCCTTCAACTGATGTGGTAATAAAAAAAATTAATAACTCATATTTTGTGATCATAATAATGAACATTGAATCATTTCATATGTCTGAGATTCAGGGCTTGGTACCATGTTATTTGGGAGTATACATGCCTTCTGGAGGTATTACGACAGCGGCTGCTGGAGTGGTTTTCCCGGGACCAGTCTCTCAACCAACCACAAAGCTTGTCATAATCCGCCCCCCCTTTTTTTACCGCTTGCACAATTGCCTATCCTACCTGATAAGTATGATACCATAGGGAGTGTCGTTGGAGTTCCACTGCTATGGCCAGCTAAGCTTATCCAGCGTAGCATTGTCAACGGAGGACAGGCAAGTTTTTAGTCCATTCGTAAAATTTTACCTTTCAATATTTACTTCAATGTCTTACTAATGGAATTCAAATCGTACAGGACTCTCCCGCTATCACAGCTTCATATGGCAGTACACATAGCAAGCCAAAGTTGGGACCCAATGGAGATGATATCAGTAGAAAACCAATACTCGAACATGAGGATAATGAATCACTGTACGAGGAGGGTTCCGTGAAGGAAGGGGGGTCTGTTAAGGAGGAGGATTCAGTGAAGGAGAAGGATTCAGTGCAGGAAGATGATTCAGTGAAGGAGAAGGATTCAGTGCAGGAGGAGGATTATGTGAAGAAGGAGGATTCCGTGAAGGAGGAGGTGTCTGTGAATGTGTTGTTGTCGGTGAAACAGGAGGTGTCTGACAAGCTTGTTTCTGATTATGAATCGGATTCGGAAACAATGCAAACGCCTCCAGCTCAACCTCACGCATCGGAGAACAATATTAATTTGGTAACAACCATCACCCTTTTTATGATGTATTTTTCTCCATATTTTCAATTGTTTTAAAAAATTAAATGCATTAATCTTATTGTTTTTATTTTGGATAATATCTTTTTCAGAATTTTGATCACCACAGCAGGATCCCCGACATTAGGATACAAGTGTCAAACTGGCTTGAAGAGATGAATATGAGTCTTAGCAGGAGGGACATGTATGAGATTCCACTGGTTCCCAGGATTTATGGATCTGAAGTCTTTGGCTTGAATCTATATCTGGAGCACGCTATGGTCTGGATTAAAAACGTTGATAAGAGACATTTCAAGCAGTGGATTGGTGGATGGCAGCTAGATATGTGGGGGAGGTAAAATATTTTGTGATATTATTATATTATTCTTAGCTCTACAGTCTGATCTTCACTTTCTGATCAATTTATTTTTAACATTGAGTTTTTACCAGTCACGTGATGGCTCAACTGCCAGTGGAAGACCACGGCCGAGTTCTGCTAATAAGCACAACAACAACCTTCACCGGCCAGAAAGACGTGGCAAGTTCATACACAATTGTTCCCATGTCCATCGTTCAGGTCATGCAGGAGAAGCCGGCAAAGTTATATTTGATGCCTATGTGCAGAGAGTAAGCACATTTTTTCCTTCACTTCTTAATTTTTCTACGAAATATGCTATCTGCTCACATTGTTATTATGTTGTCTATTTCAAGTGAACATTGGATGTTGATTGTCATAGCTCCTGAAGAGAGAGTAATTTACTGCATTGATCCACAAGCAAATGGAATATCAGAGAGGAGTAAACCATTTCACTATAAATTGCTCATATGGTAATTTTTCCAAAACCCTCATCTCCTAACTGTGTTACAATATTAAACATGTTATTTAAAACCCTTTTCCCTTGACTCCAGTGTTGCAGCGAAGTATGACCATGAAATAGGTTCTAAGCTTGCCTCGTCTTCTACTGACAAAGATTGGAGCTTCACAAATATTTTTGTGAGTACAATTTTCTGTTCAAACCGATACTTGTTTCATTTTTTAAATTTATCCAAATACTCATGTTTCATTAAATTTCATTTCAGCACAAGAAGCAATGTGGAAGATGGGAGTGTGGCTATTACTATATGCTCTACATTGAGAAAATTGCTCGCTTGTATACAGGTGTTAATTTACATGAGGTCAGTACCATTTTATTTTTCTTGTTTAAAGGTGTTTGAATTCTAGAGTTCTTTATTTGCCCTTCATATTCCCAGTTTTATAGTATCAGCTGCTGTTCTGGGGTGATAGTGAGTGTTTATTAAAACCAACCTTAACCAAATTTATGCTTTTCATTATGTCAAGGTTTTTCCCGAGGATTTTTCGGCCTACCCAATCACCACAATCGATGGCTTGGTCAACTCCTTCTGTCATTACCTCATGGATAAAATCGCGCCACCTTGCAGAGCAATGAACCTAAACAGAAGGACCAGAACTAGAAATCCTCCACCTGCAGGGGCACGAATTACCCAACTGTGAAAGCCGTATTTGGTAAATGACTCATATGTTTGCTGCTTGAGTGACCGGAATCAAAACTTGAATTTGATTGTGTACTCTCTTTTGTCTATCTTAGATGTTTTGCTTGTGTTGACTCCTAGTGCACAATCTAGCTTGAATATTAATCTACGTTTGGTAGCTTTTTGGTATTTGAACCTTGGATGTTCTAGCTAGAATTCGGTAGCTTGAATTTGCGATTGTTATGTAGCTGGAATTTAGTGTTTTGGAATTTGGTTTTTTGTCCACTGACTGGTTCTAATGAACAGTGAACTGCATATTGCAGTGGCAGTACAAAATTTAGGGCACCCTTTTTTTTCTGCAAAAATAAGTGTTTCAGCTATTTTTATGTATCAGCGGTAAGAAAATTCAAATAAAATTTTTTTGCGGGATTTTATTTTTTGAAAACCAAATTTAAAGCGGGAATTGAAAATTTCAACCAAATTATAAGCGGGATATGAAATTTAAAAGGAAAATTCAAATATTTTCATTTCCCCCCAAAATTTGTTTCAACGTTTATAAAAAGCGATGAAACGTGGTCGGACCAGCTGGATGCGGTATTTAACTGGGCTTTTAATTGGGCCTCTTGCTTCATCAGTCCAGCATCGTAAGCCCGCATAATTACGTTTCAGCGGTAGTTGTGAAAAAGTTTAACAACTGAAACAAAAAAATTGACCAAAGTCAAAAATAACCAGCTCGGTGGATAGTCCAGTCACCAGGGGGAACAGATTTCACGGGCCCGCAAATTTAAACCGCTGAAAGGAGGGAATTATCCTCCACCGGTACCCACTAACAGCGGTTGGGAAAATCCCATTAACCGCTGCTAGAAGCAGCCCAGTCTAGCAGTGCTTGGGTGTGTAATACATCCTTAGTAGTCTCTAGAGGCTTTAGAAAGCCTCGAACCAGGGAGTTGGTATTGAACACTCTGGTGTCCAAATCAGTTGAAGTTGAGAATATCTTGGACCTGTCATTCTCGATCTTTGAATACCTAGTAAATGGCTTCACTTTTGTAGATTGATGATATCAGATAGTTATTAAATGACATTGGAGCTACATCTACATTGCACAACTTGAATGGGTTTAAGACATTGAAGTTAAGAAATTCATCATTCCTAAAATGGCAATGTACTCATCAATAAGCAAGTCTTAACTGTTAACACACACAAACAAACATTCCTCAACATGATCAGAAAGTTTCTGCTAATCTTCTTTATTACAACATTCATGGTCCCATGTTAACTTATTGTAGAGTTGCGCCTGTGTGCCTAAAGGGAGCAATATCTGGCCGAAAACCTTCCAAAGCCTCAGAACGCAATAATCTGGAGAAAAAAATAGAAATCTAGCTTGAGCTAATACAGAATTATAATCTGGGAAATAAAAGAAAGCTACCTTGTGAAACATAAAGGCATTCACGTTGAATTTCCACCTATGAATTCCACGTTTACTGAACGAACATGTTGAATCTTGTCATAATCGTCTCCTCCTTCTCTAAGTCGGTCACAAAATTCACTAGACATGTTAAAAATATCTAGAGTTTTGAGATTCTTAGCAAACCGCGGTCTATCTGGAAGCATGGCTAGGGATGGACAACTCCAAATGCGTAGCTTGGAAAGATTAAGCATAGATGCTTCATCTACCCTCCAATTTTTTAGATTGGATAATTCATTTAAACTTAGTTCCATAAGTTTAGGGAAACCAAGTTTCTGGCAAATCAAATTTTGCCCCATGTAAAAATCATTTTTCAACCAAAGGGATTTTAAATGAGGAAGCTGACCTAGTGTTCCCATTGGATCTTCCGTCATATGATTTGAGTCCAAAACTAAATACCTCAGGCATTGTAGAAAATGTGGTTCATAAAATCCCTTCAAATTCAACCATGTGAGGCGTCCACCCATGAAAGATTTTGTTAAAAGGTCATATCCTCTCTGTGAACAGTTCAAATCACAGTTATAAATTTCAAGGCCCATCTCCCGCAGATTTTGACCATTCCCATGGATGTATTCCATCAATAAATTAAAGTTGTCAAAACCCGTCACCTTGCAATCTATATCTTTAACATTCACTAACTCCTTGAGATCTGCAATTTCATCCACCTCACTGTCCAGTCCCAATATAGCATCTAACTCCCTCAAACCATGCAGTCTTAGTTTGCATCCATCATCTGTGTAGCGTTGTCCAAAACCAAACACTAACTTCCTTAATCGTTTCATTTTCCAGATTATGTTCGGGATTCTGATTTTCCAATTGAGATATAGAGCAATGGTATGTAAGAAGGGTAAGTTAGCTACGGATGATGACAATTCATCTAGTTGACAATTCCTAAGAGTTAAACTCCTAAGGTGGATCAAGTTCTGCAACTCCACCGGAAAACCTCTTCCAAACGCAAAACCTTCCAAATGAAGCACCCTTAGACTCTTGAAATTCTGCATGACTTTATCTCGTGGCCAGACCATTAATATTTTATCCTAATCAAATAACACACTAGTTGGATCTAGACAAAAAAGAGATCGAGTATGCTCCACATCACGTCGATCAATACTGTCAAGTATAGCAGAACTGTTCACCTCATTTTGAATGTGAATGACAAGTCTGTGAGCTCCACTATTATCAATAAGATAGGTGAAATCATCTAAAACTTTGAGAAATTCTTGTTCTTGGCACTTTTTCAAACAAAAGTCCCTCACTACGTCGTGCATGGAACACGAAACAAACCTTGGAGTTAATGTGACATGGTTAACCTCTAACTGAACCATACACCTATGGCCTAATTCGTTCAAGCATCTTTCTGCAACTTCGGTCAATGTTTCTCCCTTTCTTAGGCTTTCAGACAAAATCAAACCCTCTGTAATCCATAACGGATATAAGATTTCTATATAGATAGTTTCATCTTCTTTGAAATTGGCCAAATAAAGGAAACACAATTTCAGATGGTAGGGTAAATCATTATAACTCAGAGACAAAACCTGGTCTAGTGATCCCGTGCTCAACCTACCACTGTCTCTGCTAAGATATGAACTTACATCTCTGTTAATAATTTTCCAACTTGCTAAGGAATTCCTATCTTTAAGAATTCCTCCAAGCAAAGAAATGGCCAATGGTAAACCTCCACACTTGGAAACTAATTTTATTCCAACATCCTTAAAACATGGGGACGACTTGAAATCTGAAAATTGAAGTAATAACATTATCATAATTGTGCATACTATACATTCTATGAGATATTTTAAATTGAGTGAATGGAAAAATAATTATACATCTAAGTTTTCTCAAATGGGTTAGACTACATTCACGTTTTATTTTATTGACGAAACCTTCAGTCATTAATCTAGAATCATTGATCTCATCATCTAAACCATTCAATTATAGCCATACCATTATTAATTATTTTTGTGTAAGAAAGTTTTACCCACTACATCATATAATTTAGCATGGATTTTGCATTAAAGAGATTTCCACATGTTTGTTTTCTAGTGGATGATGAATGGCTGAAGGTTCAGTTCAAGTAGAGAAATATTGGAATTGGAGAGAATTCCTATTAATCATTAATGTTGCTAAAATTCATAGTGAACACATGGATTTCTGGTCTGGGGACACAAAATATAAAATTAACATTAATTTAGAAGTATTAAAACACTTACAGTAAATGAGCACATTTTTAAGTATTCAGGGTGCACATGCATTTTAGTCTATGAAAAATTATTAGAGATAAGATTAGCCGAAATAATCATGCAAACAATAAGTTGGTAAGTAAAATATTTATATTTTGTAACCGCAAAATAAATGATCATAGATAGATTAATTCCAGAGTACTCTGTATTCTAACCTGTATTTCCACTTGATGCTATTTGTTGGAGCAACTCCCATCCCTCACTTTCACTCAAGAACTCGAGCTCGTGGACATATCCAACCTCAGCAACTTTTCTATTACGAGTAGTCAGCAACACTTTAATGTTACCTCCATTAGAAGGAAATGCGGCGTGTATGCTTTCCCAGTGCTCCACTTCCCATATATCATCCAGAACAATCAAACACTTTGTTTCTTTTTGCACTCGGTGAAGCTCCCGGACTAACTCCCTACCTGTAATGTAAACATAAAAATGCAAAATGTAAAACACACAATCATCAAATAATCAGTTTATTCTGATATTTTTTAATAATACATGTGAGTACCAACCTGTCATGGATTTGACTGCATCCTTCTTTTTCTCGTTAACGAGTTGCATCAACAAATCTCTTAAAATTTCGTCGACTTGGGGTTTTTGAGTAATGTATGTCCAAGCAAAGTGATCAAAACAACCATGTATATCCTCATGTTTATACACTTTTCTGGCAATCGTCGTCTTTCCGAGACCGCCCATTCCCCAAATGGAGATGATGTTGTTGTTGTGTTCCTTGCTATGATCATGAGAAGTGACTAGTGATACCAGGCTTTCGATATCTTTCTCCATTCCAACGAAGAAGGTTTCAACTTGATGCTCATATGTTTGTCGAGCCCGTTGTTCGTACTCTTGGTTTGAGCTCTCTCCCTCCTCTTTATGAACTGCTATGATGCCATACTTTTGGAAATTGGATGTGATGTTACTTATGCTTCTTTTAACACTTTCAATCTCATTCCCAAGTTTGTGAAGAGTTCCAACTCTGCTACATATGCGCAAAGGGTTTCTAACAAATCTTTTGATACCTGTTAGCATAGAATGAACAAGGAAAAATGGGGATTAGTTTTTATGAAATAGTTTAATAAACTCAAATGAAAAACATATATTTGATTTAAAGCAAATTCTGATAAAAATCGACTGTAGACCATGTAATCTTGCATATTTAAGATGAACGGTTACGATTCTTCCTTTAATATGTGTTTCCTTTGATTTGCGGCTTTGGATTCCGCCGTCCATAAAAGCGGCAATTCTCTAATTTTTCATACTTTCTTCAAATTGGCAGCGGTCTCATTTGCACAAGGATTTAGGTAAGCCCAAAAGGGCTAAAAAGTCACGCAGAATGACTACATTGACCCTTCCACATGGGATCATTGAACAAGTGCAATGACTTTATTGTAAATTTTTAAACATTAAAGGGACAAACATGGTATTTATAGGCATGCTGCCAATATGAAAGAAACATGGAAAGATGGGACCGCTGCCAATTTGAAGGAAACGGAGGGAGTATATGGCTTTTGTAACTTAAATAAAAAATTAGTGTAACAGTTCAAAATATTGTAGTAGTTGAAAGCATCTTGAAATGCATTTTAGTGGTTTTTGTTGTAAATATGTATTGTCGTTTGTTATATCTCTACTAAATTTGGATCTATATGTTTCATTTAACTTGAACCCTGATATTTTTTAAAGTTGAAATATATATTTTTTCAGAATTGTTATACCACACCCTGTATTTTGCTTAAACACGCCCTGAAATAGTGTAAAAACACTGTAAAATGTTTATTTTTGTTAAGTTTTTCAAACTAAATTTATGCTTCAGTTGCGGAAAATTAAACTCGATCTAAATACATTTCTTGATTTTTCAACATCATACTATTTTAAAATATAATCAAATAATAGTTAAAATACAGAGCGTGGTTTAGTAAAATACATGGCGTGAAATAGCAACACCCTATCTTTTTAAGAGAGATGAGCTCATTAATATTTGTGTATTAAAAATATCATTCGGAATTGATGAATGGATGGAAACCAATTTCCAACAAAAATAAAAGTATAATAATGTTACGAGAAAGTCCGCTGTTGAGCCCAATCTCAGCTGAACATAGGAAAAATATTGATTTTTTCACTCTCAATATCAATCTTTTACCTATTAAATATAATCATTCATTATGTTATTAATTGATGTTTTTTTTCACTTTTAAAACTTGATCTTTTATTTATTAAGCATGATTATTCCGTCTTGATAGTTTTGCAAAGGATAACTATCAGATCATTTATAAGAATATTACCTCTTCTTGGTGATGACTTTTTGGCCTCAGCTCGGATGGCATAGGTCTCCACCAGATCCTCAAATCTGTAAGAGAGACTCCTGACTTCCCTCAGCCAGTTGCGAACGCTTTCGCTCTGGTGTTGCTTGGCATCTGCATCTCTGAGCAAACACTGCATCTGCCTCAGCTCAGAGCACAGATCTTCAACTTCAGCAGAGACTCCGGACAGAAACGTTGCTTCTTCCACCAACAAACGAGACACTGTTTCCAGTACCACCGACACAACAGCTTCAGCCATTTTCAGATACAGAGTTTGGAGATTCAAGAACCAATATGATCGAGTAGTATTTATTTTTTCTACAAATCTTTCTGAACACCGAGTAATATGCAAGTTGTAACACAGACAACATGCAAGTTGTAACATGCAAGTTGGAGTAATTTTGTTTGTTTCTGTATTTCATGCCCCATGTGAACGACAAAGCTTTCAATAGTCAAAAAGTTGTCTGAATTTCATGAAAGACGGCAAAGCTTTGACAGATTATAAACTCAAATGCAAGTTGTGGTATACTTTTCTCCTATACTTGTGGAGTACATGAAAAGATAGAAGGTCTTGGTCTTCCTGATTTGTACAATATTCAATAATGTTCATATAAATTTTCATTACCTCCAACACCACATTATTTTGAGTTGGACTCTTATTGTTGACAAATTACGTGTTGAAGAATTTAACGAGAGTTTGACCCCTTATTTTTTGGTAAATTTCATCCTTTATTTTAAATTAAAAAGCTTCATTTGGCCCCCACTTTGGTTGGCCGAATTATGAATTTTGCCTCCAACTTTAAAAAGTACAGTTTTCTAGCCTTAATACTTAAAATACAATATTTTTTTGCCTTTTAGACGAAACTGTTTATATTTAATTTTGTTTTTTTCCGCAAGTGTGGTGATTTTTTATTGTTATGATAACACTATATTAACCACTACCACGTAGTGTTGGCTAACGTATGACTAAATGGTTTCGTATAAAAGGAAAAAAATGGTCCTATTTTGAATGTTAGGGCTAGAAAATTATAGTTTTCAAAGTTGGACCAAAAATCCATAATTCGACCAAAATAGAAGCTAAATGAAACTATTCCGTATTAAAATTTCTTCCACCATATGCATAAATAGAGTTTTTCTCTCTCCTCAAATTTCTATTACAAAGATGTCAAAATGTTGTCAAAAATCTCCAAACACCAAACTTGTATAGAATCTCTATTGAGTTGAGTGAGTTGGACACCTATTTTTTTAATCAAATTTTGTGTTGGATAATTTGATGAAAAATTGACCCTGACCCATATTTTTGGCAAACACACAGTAAATATAAAACCTCCAAATCTGAACACTCATATATTTAACTGACCTGAGATGGCCTCGGGAAGCACACAGAGCCCGCCGGCACCAGAGGCAAAGAAGACTGATCCTCACCAAATTCATCAGATCTTCATATCAAATAATCAGAAATTGATTGGGTCTTACGCAAATCGAGCAATCCGGCTGCTCAGGAGTGGCGATGTTGTCCAATTTTTGGCTTTGGGATCTGCGACATATCAGGCATCAATCGTGGCAGAGATTGTACGAAACTCAACATGGGTAAGTGAATACAAGGTCAGTTTGTCTACGATGAAGTACAAGACGAAGCTAAAGCGTGTGGGCAGAAAGGTGAGAATTGAAATTATAGTCGCCGGAGTTAGGAGCTGTCGAAATCAAGGAGGGCGTTCGAATGGCTCTTCTGAGGGAACGGAGCCGGGTAGGGGAAATCAGACAAAGAAAACTGAATGGAAGGCTACTCAACAGTCGTCATACAAACAGGAGGAGGTGGTGCGGGAAACTCAAAGGTCAACGGAAAAGGGCAAAGGTTTTGGGCCTCAATATTCTGACAGAGTAAGGCAATCTTGCTTCAGAGAAGGTAAGTGTTCAAAACCTGTTACTTTAAAGAAAGTTTGGAGAAAGAAGTTGCAAAATGAATCCTGTGTAAATTTACAAAGTTCAAAGCTTAGAGTAGATTCAGAACAGAATTATATTAAGACGTCCAAGTCTAGCTTTGATGATAAATTAGAGGATAGTAGATCATCTATGGAGCCAGGTTTTGGAAATGGTAGACCAAATTGTTCGCAAGGTAATCCTATGGGTGGAGGTCTGGAACAACAACTGCTAGATGAAAGGTATGGGATTAATGATCATGGAAATACAGCAGGAGGAACCTCTGAGGTAGATTGGAGTGATAAAAAGTGTGATACTAGGATTGTGGATGGGACTTTAGGGGGGATACAGGTTTTGCATACGACTCAAAGTAACCAGGAGAGTGCTCATATGGTAAATAGAAGGTTTAAAAGGCTAAAGAGGCGAGGAGAGAAAACTAAGGCACATCGTTCGTTTTCTCATCTGATGGATGTTTTAAATAGACCTGAACTGATATCAGGCAAGAGAAAATACACGGATGAATGGCGAAATTATTGTCTGGTCTATAAGAGAAGGCGAGGTGATCGAGATGAAGACGAGGAAGAACTTAGTGAGATAAGACAGGGTGAGAGTCATAAAGATCATGTTCAGAAAGGAAAAGGTACAAATATTGTAGCACTGGGGAGGGACCAGGTTCAGCAGCAAGTGAAGCAGGGAATTTCCCAAACCTATGAGATCACTTTAAAGAGAAAGACAGATGTGATAGATTGTGAGTCAGAAGAAAGAAGAAAGAAGAAGAGCAGAATCCTTGTGCATAGAAGATCACATCGTGGGGAAAGCATGGGATCAAAGCCTGGCATAAGAAAGACGGGTGAACGAGATGGCGCTAAGAAGAGGAAAGCTCAGACTCTAGTTCAAGTAAATGGGCAAAGGACAGTGAAGAAGCAGAAAGATACAATACTTGATGGAAGGCAGTTCATATTGGATCATGAAGGTTTTACATGTCTGGCGGATAAGTCAATTGTAGTGGCTTGCTCATCCGACTCAGACTTCATTTCTGAGGGTTTACCGATGGTTGTCCCAAATCAACCATCGTCGGCGCCATGAGGACAATGTGCTGGAACTGCCGAGGGTTCAGCCGACCTCTGGCACAGAATCATTTAAACAGGCTGGTGCGTTTCCGAAAACCTCAAATTTTGTTTCTTATGGAAACAAAATCAAAATATGAGGTCATTAGGAAATGGCAATTGTCTTCGTATTTTGATTGCTTTTCTGTGGTAGACTCAGTAGGGGCTTCAGGGGGGCTTGCATTATTATGGTCTTCCTCGGTAAAACTAGAAATAGTGGAAACATGCAAGAATGGAATAATTACGAAGATTGTGGATGATTTTAAAAAGGAGATGGTGGTTGGGTTCGTGTATGGTAACCCTGTCAAAGGACTCAGAAAACAGGTCTGGGAGTGGTTGCAAGGCTGCCAGCTTCTCCATCAATTTCCTGTCATGCTCTTAGGAGACTTTAATCAGATTTTGGGCCAAGATGACAAATTTGGTGGTAACCTTTTATTAGAATCTAAAGTTAGTGATTTAGTTGACCTGCTGAATACTCTAAAAATGAGGGAAGTTCCTTATAGTGGAAATTGGTTCTCGTGGAAGAATGGAAGGAGAGATAGGGAGCTGATTCTGGAACGACTAGATCGGAGTTTTGCATCTGAAACATGGTTTGAGTTGTTCCCTAATACCAAAGTCTACAATTTCCCGATCATAGCTTCTGATCATGGACCCATTTTAGTAGACACGGAATTTCATAGAGGACCAAGAGCTAAGATGAAAAGATATGAAGCATTTTGGTCAAGGGACCCTGCGGTCATGACAATTGTTGGTAATTTGTGGAGATCAGAATGGCAAAGAATGGCTGAAAGCAATATTTGGGATTCAGCAAGGGTGTTTTCTGAATTGTTGAAATATACAATGAAACATTTGCACAATTGGAGCAAATATTCTTATGGAAATTTAGACAGGAGAATTAAGGAGTTATCGGAGCAGATAGCTGATATACAAGCGAAAGGAGATCCTTTGCAACATCAAACCGAAGAGGTGGATATGAACACTGAGCTACACAAGTTGATGCAATTCCAGTCGGATTATTGGCAGCAAAGAGCAAGGCTAAATTGGGACAAGTTAGGGGATCAAAACACGGCCTATTTTCATAAATGGGCTGTTAAGAAAAGTCTTGCAAAACAAATTTTACAGCTCCAAGATAGAAATGGGGAATGTTTGGCTGATCCAGAGTTGATTAAAGCAGCAATGTAAAATCATACTAGAGATATCCTGGTTCAGCATGTTCATTATCCAATCATGGATGATTTTCACGACTCTTTGAACACCATGATACAGAGGGTCCCATACAAGCTTTCAGACTTCCAAAAATTGGATATGGAGAGAAAATTTTCAGAAGCAGAGGTCTGGGATGTGGTATCTAAAATGAAAGCTTGGTCTGCACCTGGTTCAGATGGTTATCCACCAGGTTTTTACAAATCAAACTGGAAGTCAATTAAGGAACCTTTGATGAGAGCAATTCTTGATTTCCAAAATGGTGGCCTGTTGGGAAGGACATGGAATGAGACAATGATAGTTTATATACCAAAAGTCAAGATTCCTTTAAAGCCAGCGGATTTTAGACCAATCAGCCTCTGCCAGGTTCAATACAAGATCATAGCAAAACTCATTGCCAATCGTATCAAGAAGGTGATTCACACACTGATAACTGAGAATCAGAGTGGGTTTATTCCAGGAAGGTACATTGGTGAGAACATTTTCCTTGCTCATGAATTTGTAGAGTTCATTCGGAAGAAATCTGTTGGAAGGAAATCTTTTTCAGCAATTAAACTTGATCTAAATAAGGCATATGATCGCCTTTCCTGGGATTTTTTTATCAAAGTTCTCTATCACATGAACTTTCCAGATTCAGTCGTGGAGATGATTAGGCAATGTGTTTCATCGGTGTCTTACAAAGTTTTGGTAAATGGAGATCTTTCGGAAGCCTTTTATCCAAATAAGGGGGTTAGACAAGGTTGTTCGTTGTCACCTTATTTGTTCATCTTATGTCAGCAAGTTTTATCATCAGCTCTGGAATCTCCACAGAATGGAGGAGGACGAATAGGCTTCAAGATTAGCAGAAGTGGTCCCATATTGTCACATCTAATGTATGCGGATGACTGTATTGTCTTTCTGGAGAACTCTGATGCTAATGTGAGATTATTAGCGCAGAGGATAGATAGCTTTGCTCGACATTCTGGACAGAGAATCAACTTTGACAAGTCATCCATCTACTTCAGCCCAAGTACAAGCCCGGATTTGAAAAGGTGGGTTGCAGACACCTTACAAATCCATAAAAAAGGTCTTCCTGGAAAGTATCTTGGGCTCAACATTCTTGGTGTCAAGAAAAGGAATCAGCAGTTTAGTGATATAGTTACAAGATTAAAAAGGAAAATTGCTACGTGGAAAAGAAATGCCCTTTCGTTAGCTGGCAGAGTAACCTTGGCGAAGTCTGTGCTGCAAACAATTCCCAATTACACTATGGGAATTTATAGATTTCCAAAAGGTGTTGTTGATAAGATGGACAAAATAATCAGACAATTTATTTGGCATGGTGATGCAGAAGGTAGATCAATACACTGGAAGAAATGGTCAGCAATATGCTCACCAAAATCACAGGGCGGTTTAGGTCTACGATCTGCGGAGGATTTCAATCAAGCGTTGCTAGCTAAGTTGGCATGGAAAGTACTCACGGAAAACAATTCCTTATTTAGCAGGATTCTGAGAGCCAAGTATTGTCTGAAGAAGTCAATTATGGAAATCAAACAAAGGTCAGGAGATTCTTGGGGATGGAAATCTCTACTTTGGGGGGCTGAACTTTTAAAAGGTAAGGTAAAGTGGCAAGTGGTGAATGGTAGAAACGTGAAGATAGATCAGAATTGGATTCCGGGCTCAGACAATCCGTTAACTAATCAAAGTTCATGGGCTCAACAATCTACAATGAAGGTGGCACATTTGATTGATGGAAATCAACATTGGAGAGAGAATCTGGTGAGAACTATTTTTCCAGAGGAAATCTCAAGGAAAATTTTAAGAATTGAACTTCCCAAGTTCAGTTCAAATTTTCAAGACGACAGGATGTTATGGTGTGGATCCTCTACAAGTCACTATGAGGTGAAAAGGGGATACCAGATAGCTGTGGAGAAAAAGAAAATGCTATTGGCCCAATCTAGTTCAGATGCAGAAAACACAAGTGATCCGGTTTGGAAGAAGTTATGGTCAGTCAAGCTACCTCAGAGAATTCTCATGATAGTATGGAGAATATTGACGAAGTCCATTCCATCCGCTGAAGGACTCTTTAAACGAGGGGGAATAACAGACCCGTTATGTAGGGTTTGTGGTGATCATATAGAATATACTGACCATATCTTTGCAGGTTGTGACATTGCTAAAAGGGCATGGAGAATTAGCCCTTTAGGCTTTGATTTTCACACCACACAGGGTTCATTCAGGCAATGGCTCAAATGCTGGATTATGTGTGCACCAGATAAGATGTCACTTCAATTGTCGTTTTGCATTATATATGGCAAATCTGGAAGTACCGAAACCAAGTTACATGGAATCAAAGGAATGTCTCACCTCTTTCCGATCCATTGTATATTTGGAAGTTGGCGGAAAGTCAAGCAGAAGCTCAACAATTTCTCAAGGGAGCTGATGGAGTAAATGACATTGTTACAGTTTTGCCAAATCAGCTTCAAAGTGAGGCAGTTACAGGTCAAGAGGTCGATTGGGGTCCGCAAGTTGTATTGATCACAGATGCCGCTTTTGATAGGTGTAGAAATCATGCAGTTGCAGCATGGTGTTTCAGTTTCTGCAAAGATAAGTTTGAGGATCAGAATTATGCAATATGTCAAGCTTTCTCAGCTACTCAAGCAGAACTCATGGCTATTATCAAAAGCCTCACAGATGCTATGGAAAAGGGTTTCACGAGCATACAAGTTTGGACTGATTCTGCAGTTTTACAGGAGGTTTTAACCTTCAGACGTAATCCTGAGGCTGCCATTGCCTTCATGGTTGCGGAATTTAGATGTCTTGGTTTTATGTTTCTAAGTATTAAGGTTTGTAAAGTGGACAGATCAGCTGTAGCTAGTGCACATGATCTGGCCAAACATGTCATGTATGGTATTCTGTATTAATAATAATAGTGAAATCTTCACAAAAAAAAAAAAAAAAAAAAACCTCCAAATCTTATTCAGAATCTCTATTATAGCAAAACGGCTGGATTCTTGTTTTTGGTTGAGTAATTCGTTGATGCATGGAAGCACTATTGGACTTGTATACTCTACACTCTGTTTCAGCATTTCATGAGTTACGCACTCATGTTTTTAAAAAAAATCAAACTGTGTAGACTTATAGTATAACTTTTGAGCAACACTTTGCATGATTGAGAATCTCATATGATGAAAACTGATCACTTTTTTACAACGGATTTACAACAAGGTTTTTACATTTTCAGCAATCTAAGTAATTTGATCTAGAGAAAGGCTCATACAGATCCATAAACAGACTTAAGAAAACCCGATCTTCGAAGATAAGATTGAAGCTGAGGAGGCATGTCAAAGGAAACTGAAGCCACATGCTGCACTTTGTGATAATCAACACCTCCTTCACCATTTCCACATTTCTTCAACCTGTTGCAGAATTTCTCCGGCATGTCGTAAACTTCCATACGCCTGAGACTCGTAACGAATCTCAATCCATCAGGAACCATTTCCATCTTCGGACAGCTCATGATCACCAAAGAACATAGGTTAGGCATGGAACCATTTTCCACCCTCCAACATTGCAGATTAGGTAACCTGAAAAGCCGAAGTGTTCGCAGTTGAGGAAAGCCCATGTCTTTTCCGACGTAAGACTCGGGTTCTAACAGGAGAAACCTTAATTTGGGGAGCATTTCAAGTGTTTCAATAGGGTCTTCTTCAATGTGGTTTCCTCGCAAACTTAACGCTTCGAGGTTTTGTAGCAAGTTAGGCTCATATCTTGGGAACTTATTCATCTTCACTAGCAAATTCAAGTGGTCTAGTTTATGACAGAGAATAATCCTGGTTAGAAGATCATGGCCTTCATCCAAGGTAGTGAAATCGCTTCCTTCTATGCGAAGAGCTATGGCCTTTAGTTTATGCGCCTTGCGATCAACGTAATCAATGATCACACAAAGGCTGTTATAATCGAATAGCCTTGCCATAACAATCTGCAGATTAGGAAGATGAACAATGTCAGAAACTTCATCAATCCTGCTGTCAATTCCAGAAAGTAACTCAAGCTCATTCAAACCATGGAACCTCAATCTCCTCCTATGATGTATATCAGTGTATCTGTCATTGCAAAAGAGATGCAAGTTCTTAAGCCTTTTGATCTTGCATAAAACATTTGGCACTTTTATCCTGTTGTTTACATGCAAATGAAGGGAATGCAAAAACGGCAACTCGGCTACCGATGATGGAAGTTCATCCAATTGACAGTTTTGTATGTACAAGTACCTCAGGTGGATCAATCTTCCCAAGTCAACAGGTAATTTCTTCCCTTCGAAAATGAAACCTTCAAATTGCGCAACTCGAAGTGATCTTGAGCTTCTGTCAAAGTTGACAAGCCCTTCAGGCCACTTCATTTCCATCCCACAAAATTTCGAAAATCAACCACTTTACAGAATTCCTCCTGCCTTCCTTTCTCCAAACATAAATCCCTCATCATGTCATGAAGGATACATGCTTGGTACTTTTTGTCTGCCAGAAACTCATGAGGTCTGAACTGAACCATCGATCTCCGTGCCAATTCCACAAAATACCTCTCTGCCACTTCATCCAAGCTCTCGTCGCTTCTTTGATGTTGTGACAAAATCATACCTGATGCCTGCCATTGCGTGTAAAGCTCTGCAAGTACTATCTCTTCATCTTCGCGAAAGCTTCCGAGGTAAAGGAAGCACGGTTTCAAATAGTAAGGTAAATCATCATAACTCAAGCATAAAACTTGTGCTACTGCTCCTCCTTCCTCTTCATCATCTTTCACCTCAGTAAGATAGGAGTTAAGATACCTATTCACCATTTGCCAATCTGCTAGAGAATTCTTGTCTTTCAGAATTCCACCAAGCACAGAGATAGCTAATGGTAGACCTCCACACTTTCGCACCATTTCCAACCCAACATATTCAAGTTTTTGCTCAATCTTGAAGTCTACAAAGGGAAGAAAAAAAAAAGCTCTAAATCATACTAGAAGTTTTGGAATCAACCTAATTTATAATGGCATACATGATTTTTAAGTCTTTAAACCTTTCATTTAACAACTAGCTATTCCTTTGTCCCTATTGAAGCTACCATGTACAAGAAACAAGCCTGACTGTTTATATATCTCTATATATTTTGGGGAAAAAATATAAGTTACATGAATCTAACAAGACCACGGATAATCTAACAATATCCTTACTTATATTCTTTATCAATTGAAATTTATAATCAATACTTAACAACGTTGATTCAGATTAGCTATATACAATTTAAGGAGTACTAAAGGAAAAGTAAAGAAGAAACACTTACTTGAAACATCTTTTCCAGATGAAGATATCCTTTTGAGTAGTTCCCAGCTTTCCTTTTCAGTCAAGCACCTCAGAGAGTAAGGAAATCCAATGTCAGCAATCTTCTTCATCCGAGTGGTGATCAAGACCTTGCTCTCCCCTTCGAGCACCGGAAACGCAGCAACAAGACTCTTCCAATCCTCTAATCTCCATATATCATCAAGAACAACCAAACACTTACTACTTTTCAGTACTTCATAAATTTGCTGAATCAGTTCCCTGCTTCCCATACAATTCACCTCCTTCATCCTTTCTGGTGCAAGCTGTGTCAATATATCCTGCAGAATAACTTTGATCTGCGCGTTTTGTGTGATACAAACCCGCGCAAAACTTCGCTGAATCTCCCTATCCTTGTACACCTTTCTAGCTAGAGTTGTCTTCCCAAGCCCACCCATTCCCCAAATCGAAATCACCCGAAATCGGGTGTCATCATCATCAAGAACAAGAGATAGCAGATTCAGCCTATCCTCCTCCATCCCAACAAAATGCTCCTCAATCTGATGAGCATAAGTCTGCCTGATCCACCATTGCTGCTCATTTCCCAAGCTTTCCTCATCTGCTCCAATAGCCCTAACATCATACCTTTGCATGGTGCTAGTGATTCTACTCACATAAGCTTTAGCTCTCTCAATCTCCAGCCCCAGATTCCGTAACGATTTCGCTTCGCAAGCTATGCACGCGAATCGAGCCAGGATTCGGTTGAGCTTGAACCCATTTCTTCTCCGGTTCTTCGAATCGGATTCGACTGCAAATGTCTCCACGATATCTTCGATTCTGTAAGCGAGCACCCTGATTTCGCGTAGCCAGTGGCGAACGGTCTGATGCCGGTGATTTTCCGACCGCGACGATGCGGCGTCGTTCAGGAAGAGCTGAACTCGCTTCAACTCTGCGCCGATTTCTTCAACCTGGTGAGCAACTCCGGCCAGAATCCGTGCATTTTGCTCGACTACATCTGTGAGTTTCTGGAGGCGACGGCGACAACGGCGACAACCATGGCTTGCAGAATTGCTGGTTTTGATTAATCGCCGCGTGTAATTTTTGTATTAGTTTTTTGAATTTTCCGCGTGTAATTGGATTTGGTTGAAAACTTTTTGACCCAATTGCGCGGGTGAAAATTGTCTAAATGGAACTTTGACAAGTTGTATTCTAGGAAAATGATTTTTCAATGCATCTGCAAAAAGATCAAAGGAAAATTGATAATTTCTCGGTTTGGATTTTTTTTGAAACAATTTCTCGGTTTGGATTGAAATCCATAAGCATAAACTTTCCAATGTCTTGAAAAAACAAGCTGCTCGGTCAATATTCAGTTCGAATTCATAAGCATAAACTTTGAATCTCCTTCCAACGACAAAATCAATGTGGAATTTGAATGCTCAAGTTCATTGCATTAGTGATGACTTGTTTTTCCAATTTGACATTGGTCAAAAGTTGACATTGGAAAAGGAAATGCAAGAAAAAATTTAATATCACGAAGGAAAAGAAACTTGACCAATTCTCGGGTGAGGCAGCCTCACCCAAAAGGCAGGACCAAGTAAACACTCTTTTTGGTGAGGTTTGATGAATTGACAAAAAAGTTTTGATGGGGTGACATGTTTGATGAACTGGCACCGAAGTTTGATGAGGTGGCGTCGAGGTTTGATGAGGTGGTAGCAATGAAATTTTTCTTAATTTGGTCTTGCCTCATGAGTGAGGCTGCCTCACAGGAGAATTACTCAAGAAACTTAGAGAAGTTTGATAATCATCAATTTACCATATCAATCTGATGCAAATCATACCTCCTTTGCATTAACTCATGATGGCAAGGACCATGTGGGGAACAATTTGAAGGAACTAAGGGACTCTTGTTTGATGATGTTTTGAAGGCTTAGTTCCAACTGCAACGTGCTGATGTTCTCTGTTAATCCTAGTACAGTGATTATGATATATCCTATATATGGGACATACCAACCGTACCAAAAACATACACAATGTACACGAATTGATGAGATAATAGATATGAATCATGCTGCAAGGACAACTGTTGATCTTTATGGGGTCGAATTGATCATTCAGGTTTGACCCATAAAAATCCTGTGCTCGAACCACGGCTTCAAGATTACATGATTTCATCAGGAGAATGAGAGTGATCGTATGCATTTGTCTAATCGCATCGATTTCCACGGATCCCAGGTCAAACACATCCTCATCTCCAGGTTCTTTATAATAAAAATATATAGTTACTTTTTGTGTTTTCGTGTAATTTAGATATTATTTTATTTCATTTTGAATCTTACCCTTTTTTTTATTTAATCTCAACTCTTTCATGATTTGCAAATAGTTGATTTTTTTAATTTAAAAAAAACACATGATTTGCAATATTTAATCCAATAGACCATTGTTGGACACAAAATAGTAAGTAATCGTTGAAAGATACGAAACAGCTGGGCCAGGGAATGATCGTATGCATCGGCTACACGCCTTGTCATCCTTGGCCCAGCTCTTTCCCTGCATGGCGGCAAGCCTCTTCTTCGCTGCTTTCTTCTCTTGGTACACCTTGCTGTCTGGATTTTTGGGCAACATCTTTCTCAACTGTTTTTCTTGTATGAAATTATTATCTCAACCTTTCCTCGTATGTTTTCCTTGTATGAATCGGATTTTCCTCGTATTATTTTTATCTTTTTTAGGAAAGAATCGGGAACGTTTACTTGTAATTGTAATGGTAAAGCTTGTTGCTCAATCATGCTCAAACCATTATTCCAGAAACTGCTTTTGTAGCTGACTTCATTAATAACAAGACTCTTTTTCTACCCTCCATATCACCATGGCTTCCATCTAATGTCCTGAATTTTTTGCAGGAAACTACCATACTATCACACAGAGAGGACTTACTCATATGGAAACTTGAGCTCAGGGGAAAGTTTTCTTTCAAATCATCATATAGGATGCTCAGACAACACAGAGGTACATCCCAATCAATCTCAAAATTATGGAATAAAAGGATCCCAAAGAAGATATCCATCTTTATGTAGAGGGTCTTTAACTCAGTAGCCTTTTATTAATGTATTCATACACTATGGTTTCCAAATTGCATCCAAGTGTTGTTTCTGTAATACTGCTAATTCCATTGATCATTATTTCAATGAGTATCATATATCTGTTCAAACTTGGAAACATGCTCTGTGCCTAGTTGGTATTGTAGATCAAACTTTCCCTGACATATGGGCCAGACTAGCTTATTATTTGTCATACACTGGTTTTACAGCACTGCAATCCACTCTAACTCAGAATATAACCTCATATATTTGCTGGAGTTTATGGAAGGCAAGGAATAAGATGCTCTTTGAAAATGTTAAACCAAATGCCAACTTTTTTATTGAATGAAATCAAAGAGTTGATATTTTATTCCTTTATTGCTAAACCGGTTTACATTGATAAACAATTTGACATTGATTCGTACTCCAACAATCTGATACCTTTATGCACCAGACCCCCAAAGGCAAGAATCATCCCTGTTAAGTGGAAAAAACCAACACATGGTTTTAAAATAAATGTAGATGACTCCTGGTCAAATGGTAAAGCTGGTATTGCCTGCATAATTAGGAACATATTTGGACTGTTTATGACTGCTTCTGTGTGTTTCACTGATGCTTCCTCTCCACTGGAAGCTGAGCTCAAAGCAATAAAGCATGGAATCATGTATGGTAAATCTATAAGATTACATAGTTTTATTATTGAATCAGATTGCCTGGTTGGTATTTCCATGGTTTTAAATCCAATTACTGCTCACTGGAAAATTTTCAACTTATCAGATGAAATAAATAGGCTCTTAGTTGATATACATTTACATCATGTTCTTAGAGAGGCCAATACAGTTGCTGATGCTTTAGCAAAACACTCTTTCCAAAACTCCATCTCTTCTGTTTTGTCCACTCTCCTTCCATATATCAAAGCCCTTACAGATATGGATCTTAAAGAGGTCCCAAACCTGAGAATAATGGATCAGAATAGATACTGCTGATTTGTTGCTCTTATGACAGGTACACCACAGGAGGCCAGCAATGCAAAGGTGCTCCACTGATCAGATTCATAAGAGAATGCATATGGAGATCCAAACTGCAGAGGATAAGGTGCTCCATACCAAACTGCACTACAATGGAGTCCAATTAGAGCATCTGTTATCGTCGACTTTTCAAGAGTTTTTCGCGAAATAATTCGGCTACTTCCACACTATGGTACTTTTTTTCCTATACTTTCCGAAAAATGCGCTGAGAATTTCAATGTATGTCTGCACAAGTGCATCCCCGGAAAAAGCGTAAAAACCTGATGACGGGTCACTGAAAATGAGCTGTCATGGGCCACCGCACCATAATCCATACGTTTATGCCTTATTTTCCATTATTTTTAGTAATTGGCAAAACAAATTTACACATATGATAGTAATTTATTTTTGTTATGATGAAAAGTTCTAAATGATGCATATTAACTAACAAACAAAAATCATTCAGTTTTAATACCTTAATCTTATATATTTTCAACATACTTTTATATATATAATATTCTTTATTAAACATAAATAAGCATTATATATATTTATATATAAGTTTTGTATTAATGATAGATAAATAAAGTATTAATGAGGTACATGAGAAATAAATAATGACATGGATAAAAGTAAATGGTGGTGGGACATAGAGAAAGTGATGTGGAAATGTGTGTGGGATTTTATGATAGTTGAGTTGGGATGTTGGAGGGGTTGTAAACGGGGTTTTATTGGAAAAGTTGTTGGGAAGGGATGTATGATAGTGGATGCTCTTATAGATGAAGTTCTTTGGAGTTTTTAAGACGGGGAATAAAATAATCCATATGCTGATTTGTGTCTCACTTTGATTCACTAACATGCAAGTGGATTAATTTTCTCCCTACCTTAACTCCCTCCCTGTTTCTACTACATAATGAGTTATCCTCCTAACTCATTCTTTTTTATGGCATTTTTTGGCCTTCTGTAGTTACTTTCTACACATATACAGCTCTTTGCAAGCTGTTATCTAAGCCTCTATAGCTAGTATAGGTTTTTTAGTTGTTGCTCTTTTTTCCTTTGTAACTATACTCTTGTAACCTTTTATTTTTCTTTTAAAAGATTTGGGGAAACCAATATACACCCCCACCTACGGTGGTTCACCTTAAAAAAAATGGTAAAGCCTGTTGCTACAGTTTTTTTCAAAAATAGAAATTTTTCCTTAACTTATAAATTTCCAAAATCTCGCTTCTCTTTCTGATCTATATAGAGAAAAAAAAAAGTCTCTCATTAAATCTCTATTATACAGAAAATATAGAGAATTTATTAGATTTGAAAGAAGTTCAAAATCACTAAAAGTTGTAAAAATCTCTATTAAGTCTATACAAAAGCTAGTTCTTTACCGTTTCTATTGTGATAAGAGTTTGAAAATACATTCCGTGAACAGTTATGTTTCTGAATATTTCTCTGTTTTCATGACGAAATGTCCAATTTCTTTTTTGTTTCTAGGATCATCTAAGCCATTAAGAAAATTATTCAGTACTCTCCATTCATCTACGACTTGATGAATCAACTTTCGAAACTCCCACATTTCACGCAATTCTCCCTTACTCCTGGGTTAAATCTCCAGTACTCAATTCCAGAGGCGGAGTTGCATCGACGATGTCAAGAGCAATGAAACATCAACGGTGTAAGTGGGATCTTCACTAGTGAGGATCTCGTCCACTCGAAATACGAGTTCAGTTATGTAGAATAGGTTAGATTAGAATAGAATAGCATTCTTGTATCACATTCGATCGTCGTAGTGTTACCTTAAAAAAAAAAAAAAAATTCTACAACTTGATGATATTTTACAGCAAGTTGAGGAAGATGTAAGTTCATTTGCTTGGGAGGTCATAATTAGGCCTGTCAAACTGGATAAGTTATCCAATGGATAACCCATATCCATTTACAATTTGAACTCATTGGATAAGACTTATTGGATGATGAACTTATTGGATAAAAAAATAAATGGATTAAATGGATAATTAACTTATTGGATAAAGACTTATTGGATAATTAGCTTATTGGATAATTAGATAAACGGGCTAAATGGATATGGATAACGGTTATCCATTGGATAATTTTGATCAAACAACCCATTGGGTTCAAACACACATATAACCTAGTTACAATCAAACAACCTAGTTACAATCAAACAACCTAGTATAAATCAAATATCAACCGTTTCTTCATATGCGACATTGATACAATTATTAATATTATATAAGTTGTGTTAAACGTTATTTTTATTTTCGATATAACACGATACCAGACAAACAACCTAGTATAAAACAAAAAAATCTTGTACATATCAAACCGCATCAAATATTTTACACTCCATAGCGATGACATTATTAGTTACATTTCCCAAATTTTGTTAAATTAATTTTTCCATTTCCGACGTAAAATGGTACCTAGTAAACAACCTAGTATAAATCAAACTAACATAGTACTAATAAAAACAAGACTAATAATTAAGTTAAAAGTAGTATGCGATTTATTAGATCAATCAAATTAATCTAGTATCAATCAAATCAACCTAGTATCAATCAAATCAACCTAATTTAATTTATCTTTGATAAATTATGGGTATTAAGAAAAAAATAAAATTTAATTTAATTAATCAAATCAACTTATTATTTTCACGCCAGCTCAATTCAATACAGTTGAGTTCATCTCAGTAAAATCAAACTCGGAATAATTAAGTTAAAAGTAGTATGCGATTTATTAGACATTGATCTAATAGATCAATAAGTTTTATCCATTGGATAAATGGATATCTGATCCATTTAAATGGTACCAAATGGATAAATGGGTATCTGATCCATTTAAATGGTACCAATGGATAATTAGGGCCAATGGATAATTATTCATCTGATCCATTTAATTAAATGATCCAATGGATAATTATCCATTGGATATGGATCACGGATATATCCGTTTTATCCGTTTGACAGGCCTAGTCATAATATAGTGAGACTCTAAAGATTCGGTTAATCTCAGTTGAACCTCTTAGAATGATACTCCATTGACCAAGATATAGTGAAACCGAATATGACAAAACCAAATATTTAAATGTTCATTTCAACAGTTGTTCTTTATAGCTATAATTGTTTGTAAAAGTCATTCATGTTAGCCGTTTTATGTAGTACTAGTGGTGAAATATGGGCTGCCCACCCATAATTTTTAAAAATTACGAAATCTACTCCTAAATTTTTTAAAAATTATATTTTGTGCCTATAATTTTTTATATTTTTTATTATGGACCCTTCGAATTTTATTTTCTGGATCCGCCACTTTGCAGTACAAATCCAGTAAACGGATGTAATGCCCAAAAATTACTAATGAATGTGGAACCACTCGTTTACAAAAAAGAAAAAAATAGAGGGAGAGAGAGACATTAAACAGTACGAATATTTATGTTACACTAAAGTAAAAGATTGAATACCATGAAAAAATTCAAACCATTTACTTATTCAGCGATAAAATGCTTGGAGCATTGACCGCGTGTAAATCTTCCAAAGCCATGTAAAGTCGCGAGAATCTGAAAAAAGAGTGCAGAAAGTTAAGCTATTGAAAGATGATTTGAGCACCATGCTCAAAAACTTAATCATTAACCAGAAACAAAAATATTACCTTACACATCATGTGACATGTGGGCATTTAGGCTCGGATTGCATCCACTTAGAGCTGTCGATTCGGGTCCAAAGGTCGACCTCGGGTTCGGGTCTAAAAAGGTTCGGGTCAAACGGATCGGGTTCAAACGGGTCTAAAATATTTTTTCGGGTCTTGTCGGGTCAGGTCGGGTCGGGTTCGTGTCGGGTTGATGTCGGGTTGGGACTATTCATCGGGTCGGGTTGGGTTCGGGTCAGGTTTTATAGGGTCGGGTTGGTATCGGGCCAGTTTTATTTTCATGTCGGGTTCGGGTCAAAATATTATATTTTGACAAATACTCATAACTATATTAAATTTAACAATTATTCTAACTTGTATTAACACTTCGGTTCGAAAGAAACTCTAGTTTTAAATATGAATATTAAAATGTCAATAATCACGATGTCAGTAATAAATTAAATTACCAATAAATACAATATCAAGTACTCTATTTTATATTAACACCAAAATAACATGAAATGAAATAATTATTGGGTTGATTTTGATATTAGAATTGAGCATATTTGTTGGGCTTACTTTTGTCTTAAAGCCCCAAACCCCAAACCCCAAAACTCAAAACCCACTAAACCCACCCACTAAACCCTAAATCCACTAAATTGATGTAATTAATCGAATTGGAAACCTGCTTAACTAACAACAATAACTAAATTGAAATAAATTTACCAAAAATTAATCCTTAATTTAGTTTCAATAAACACTTAAAATTAAATTTAGTTACCTCCAAATATTATATTTAATTTAATTTTTTTTATAAATACTATGAAATAATTTATATTGAATTTTACTAATCAAATGTCAAACCTTACTTGACTTTCCATACGTAACTGAGTTTTAGTGCTAACACACTAACTTAATTATATTTAACTAACCAAATGTCAACTATTACTCGACTTTATACAAAAATTAATTAAGTTCAGTTTAATTATACAACTGTTAACCATCACTTCATTTATAATAATCAAGTAACTTATATTTATTCAAAAATAGGGATTCACTATAAATTAGTGATTAATGTTTACTTTGTTACTTTCGACAATTAATGAACTTCATTAAATGACTTTGTTTACAGAGTTGAATAGAAATAATTAAACGTCAAATATTACTTAACTTTTATAAACGAATGTAACTAGTATATTGTATTTAAGTAGTGAAAGATCAAATATTCATTGATTATCTATAAATACTGGATAAATTGAGTTTAACTAGTGTTAGATCAAACTTACTTGATTTTCTAAAAACACTAACAAGTAAATTAAAATTAAATAATAAAATATCAAATCTTACTTGAGTTTCTATAAACACTGGAACTAAATTGAGTTTCACTACATTCCCTTATAGTTCAATCCAATTTTATACTTGATGAGTTAAAAATTGTATCGTTGCTAGAGATTATTCAATTTAGCTCAAGGCATTATGACGACATGATCTTCATTAAACAAAAATGAATTGAAATAAATATTAATATACACAATATACTGAATTGATATTTTTATACTCCCTCCGTACAAACTGGATTTCCACATCTGACGTACTTTTAACGGTTTTCAATCACGTGTTTGACTACTAATATATTTAACTAGATATATTATAAATATATAAAAATTTGATATTAATAAACTATATGTTATGACGATTCCAACAATATTAGATACAATAATATTTTTATTTATCTATGCAGAAACAGTTAGAACAGAGAGTATTTATTTTAAATCTATCATAATTATAAAAAGTAAGATACAAATTGGACTAAACTGATATATATATATATATCAACTCTACTAGAGAAAATATGCTCTTGTAATAAACATATTATTTTTTACTGAACAATTGTTATAATCCACCAAATTATTCCTATAATGGACTTCGCTAAAATCCAGTATTTAAGCTCAGTAATGGCATGTCTATGTTGTAATTCATTCATCAAATTGCAGTGATCATAAATATATTTATAAACATTTTTATGGAAAGCAAATTGCATTGATCATAAACATTTTTACACCAATTCTATTACTACGGCTAGTTCATTAACTTAATTTTAGAGTTCGGTTCATTTTCGGGTTTGTGTCAAATCGAGTTCGGGTCACTTTCGGGTTCGGGTCATTCTCGGGTTCGTGTCGGGTTAAAATTTATTCGGGTTCGTGTCGGGTCGAATTTGACCTAATATTCTCGGGTTTTAATCGGGTCAAAAGGTTATTCGTGTCGAGTCAGTCGGGTCGGGTTTTTCGTGTTCGGGTCTGAATTGACAGCTCTACATCCACTATACGAACATGTTGAATCTTGTAATAATCTTGTCCTTCTTTGCCATCTACCAACTTTAATCGGGAACGGCTACAGTGAGCCCCGGGGCTCGGCGAGCCCCCCTCCACGTGGACTGTGGGACTAATTTGTCACGTGTGAACGGCTGCAGTAGTGGTAACTTTCGTATTCACTAAATCGGTGAAAACGTAAAAAAGAGATTGGCTACCGGAAGATGAAAGGGTCGAATTTATTTTAATATCAGAAATAACATCAAAGTCAGAATCGGCTTTGAACAGATATTGGCAACTCACCGTCGAATAGATCTTCAATTTGGGGAAACTCGTACTCCTCCAAGCGCTCCGGAACTTCCACATTTGCCGGCGCAATACTGGCAACAACAACAACAATTATGGATCCGTTCTGTTTTCTCGCCCGAGATTGGTACTCCGCAGCAGTAGAATTTGAGAGCACGCAGAGAGGCTCCGCCCGACATTTCTAATTAATTTTTACTTTTTTTCACCTACGTCCTTCCAAGAAAATGGGAAGTGTCGTGTAGTAAAATTCACTAGTCCTAAATTTAATTAAAACCATATGAAATGTGAAATTATAATATTAAGGTTTTTTGAGTAGCGGAAAAGGTAGAAAAAAATATTTACACTTTTTACGCAAAAGTTCCATATATACTCTTATAACCCTTTAAATATTTTCCAACACTTTCCCTTTAAAATTATGAACCAACATGTTTCCATTAATAACATGTATATTAATTTTTTAAACTTTATTAAAGGAAAATTAAGGGATTTGGTTGAAAATTTTTGTAGTTTTTCTTATAAAACTCTACTCCACTCATTTAATTCGGTCACATTCCAGACGGTAGTACTATTATGCCAATTGTAGACTACCACCACCTAGTCAAAATAAAATTCGATCATCCCCACTTAAATTTTGTTTTTTAAAAAAAGAAGAACCTTATTGCCACATCGGTTGTCTTCTTCATTACTTTTGTCTGCAACTTACTTTTTGTACCGACGAAGTTTCTGGAGCGCCGAAATGCCAATGGCGGTTGAGAAAACCCGGAAACCACAAATAAAAACCCGGAAACCACAAATAAAAACCCGGAAACCACAAATAAAAACCCGAATTCAGCCCCAAAATAACGCAAAGCACCAGAAATAGCCTCATCAAGAAAACCCCAAATCGAAACTCCCTCTTTCTTTTACTGCCCCTTTCTGAAAGCTCGATCTTTCCTTCGCATCAAGCGGTGGCGACACCTTTGCTCTTGTGTCCGGGTTCTTGGTCGGGGCTCGGTGGGGAAATGCAATGACGGGGCTTATCAGAAAAGATGGTTTGGTGACGGAGAAATTTGTCACAGAGCTCGGCGGCATGAGATTGAGGGTGGCGTTCATGCTCTCGTGGTCGGTTGGTGTTTTTACGGTTCAACTCCCCTTCGGAAGCAATACCAAAAAATTTGAAAAGGAAATGGAAAAAGACGGCGTGGGTGGTTGATTTTGCTTCTCCGGTTTCAAAAGTGGGTGCGAGCTGGTGCCGGATGCACGCCGGTGGTGGTGAGGATGATGTTCACGGCATTAGCAAGTGGCGCTCCGGTGAAGATGGCGACAGCCAGAGAAGTGATAAAATATTGAAAAACTAAAATTGGGAAAGTGCCTTGTGGTTTAACCGGTTGCAGATTCCATTTTGCGGGCCCATTAGTATAGCATTTTATCCCCACTTTAGTTTTTATTTCTTGCTCCCATGTCCATAACCAACCGTAACCCACCACGTGGGGAGGCTCGCTGAGCCTGGAGGCTCAATAAACCTTTTCCGACTTTAATCTGTCACAGAATTCAGCAGACATTCTCTCTACACGAAGAACTCCGAGTTTTTTAGCAAACCGCAATCCATCTGGAACCATAGTGAGTGATGGACAGTTGGAAATTTGTGTCGTACAAAGTATCGGCATAGAACCTTCATCCATCCTCCAGTCTTCTAGATTAGGCAATCCATCTAAACTCAAAACCTTAAGATGAGAAAACATATGCTCTTGGAAGGTCAAACATTGCCCCATATAAGAATCTTTTTCTAACCATAGGGTTCCCAAAAGCGGAAACTGTCCGAGAATTTCCATTGGATCCTTTTCTATATGGGTGTTTCTCATAGTTAACGTCCAAGGTTGTCACGCCGCCTCTGGACCGCCGTGACGCCTGGACGGCATGGCGCTCGCCGGTAATTCGGCGAGCACGGCTAACGTACAACATGTATTAAATACATGCATTAATGTATAAAATTCGAACCCAACGAAACAAAATTTCCGAAGAATTCTTTGATTTGGCTGAACCATTGCTGAACCTTTTCTGAACCGTCGCTGAACAGCCGCTGAACCGCCGCCAAACCGTTGCTGAACCGCCGCCAAACCGTCGCTGTCGCTGAATCGTTGCTGAACCGTCGTTGAACCGTCGCCGAACCGCCGCCTAGGCGTGAATGGCGACGGGACGCTGAATTGACGCCAAATGGACGCCGAAGCTCGCCGGATTACAACTTGGTGAGCCGCTACCTTGCGGCGGTCGGTAAAAACCGCCGGGACGCCAAATGGGCGCCTAGGCGACGCTGCAACAACCATGCTAACGTTGTAAGACATGGTAGAAAGTGTTGATCACAATATGGAAAGTTATCTAATTTTGCATTTAGATTTAATCCGACGAGACTTGCCATCTTGAAAAGGTTCGTTAAAAGGCCATATTCCTTTTTCGAACAACTGAAATCACAGTCATGAAGTTCAAGGGACATGCTCTCTAGATTGTGACCATTCATTTTCATGCAATCCATGAACACATTAAAGTTCGCAAGATCATTCACTCTGCAATCTTAACCAATTGTAAGAGATCTGAAATTTCATCTACCTCGTCATTAACTCCCCGAAGTGTTTCCAACCCTCTCAAACTATTTAATCTTAGTTTTCCTCCACTGTTTGCATAATGGTTCCAACCAAAATCCAATGTTTTTAGGCTTATCATTTTCAAGAGATTATAAGGGATTTTGATATTATTCTGGAGCCCCAAAACAAGTGTATGTAAAAACGGCAAATCAACTATGGATGATGGTAGTTCTTCCAAGTGGCAATTAGTCAGAACAAATTGTGGCCAAACCATTTTCATTTTGACATCTTCACCATGACGGATAAACAGCGTCCGTGCTTGATAATTACCATCTTGTTGATTAGCAGTGTTAATCATATCAGCAATATTTACTGTATCATCAACATGAACGATCAGTCTGTGAGCTGAAAAGTCTAAAAATGGCTGATTCGCATAGATGACTTTGTGGAACTCTTCTTCTTTGCACTTCTCCAAGCAAAAGTCCCTCATTACATCGTGAAGGGTACAAGAAACATATATTCGAAATGGAGTGGCATGCCATTTCAATTGGACCATACACTTACGACCTAATTCAATCATGTATCTTTCTGCAACTTTTTCCACGGTTTCTCCATTTCTTTGATGCTTTGCGGAAACCATTCCTTCCATAATCCACCACATATATAAGTAGTCAGTTCTTATACATTCATCCTCATTAAAACTTCCAAGGCTCATAAAGCATAGTTTCAAAACATATGGCAATTCATTGTAACTCAAGGACAAAACGTGTTTTAGTGATCCTGCTCTCGACTCTCCACCATTTACTATCTTGTTAAGATATGGAATTACATCTCTGTTAAACATTTCCCAACTTGCTGAAGAACTCTTATCCTAAAGAATTCCACCCACCAAAGATATGGCTAAAGGTAGACCTCCACACTTGGATACTAATTTTAACCCAACCTCTTTAAAACATGGGTCAGTCTCCAAATCTGAAAGTAGATGTCATAATACCATCATTAGGAGCATGTGGAGATATTATTCTATAATTTAATGTATTATTTAATAAATTTATGCATGGGGATTGAAAAAATATTAATATGTATTTTAGGCTTAGGATCTCGCATGAGATGAGTTTTAGGGTCGTCAATGTTTTGGGTCACCGGAGTTGAGATTGAGGGGTTGCCAAATGTGGGTTAAGGGTTGCCGGAGTTTGGGTCGTCGAAGGTGAGGTTCGGGTAATCGACGTTCAGGTTGGGGTCACCATATGTGAGGTTTGGGTCATCAAATGTGAGATTTTGGTTACCGCACCTGCGTTGAGGATTGGGCAATTAAAGTAAGGTTTGGGTCACCACCGTTGAGGTTTAGGTCGCCAAAAGCAAGGTTTGGGTAATCAACGTTGATATTTGAGTTATCGAATGTGAGGATGGGGATCGTCGAGGATGAGGATTAGGTCACTGAAGTTTGTGTCATTGAATGTGAGGTTATGGTCGTTGACGTTGAGTTGGGGATCATTAGAGATAGGTCACTATATGTGAGGTTTGGGTTGTCGGGTGTGAGAATTGGACCACCGATGTTGAGTTTGAGTCACCAAAAATGAGGCTAGGGGTCACCGGTGTTAGCGAGGGCTGGGTTATCGGAGATGAGGTTGGGGTCACCGGAGTTAGGGCTGGCGACATTGAGGATAGGGTCACATGATGTGAGGTTAGGGTTGAGAGGGACCATCAAGGACTCAAGGTAATGCATGATGATGTTATAGGAAGGCGGAAGAGAGTGGAAAAAAAAGCAATTTTTCCATGCAGGTCCATTTTTCTCTTGCAGGTCCGTATTTTTACCATAATGACCCTGATGGAACCCTATCATTTCAATCCCATTTTTTGCCTTAACAATATTATGGTAAAAATACGGACCTCTGTATCGTTCCAATTTTAACTTGAAACATAAAACATGAACATTTTAACTTGAAACATAAAACATAAATATTTTAACTTAAAACATAAAACATGGACGTTTTAACGTGAAACATTAACACTTTAACTTGAAACATAAAACATGAACATTTTAACTTGAAACATGAACATTTTAACTTGAAACATAAAACATAAACATTTTAACTTAAAACATAAAACATGGACGTTTTAACGTGAAACATGAACACTTTAACTTGAAACATAAAACATGAACATTTTAACTTGAAACATTGAAGTACACTGTAGCAAACACTGTAGCAAAACACTGTACAGCGCGGAAACACTGTAGTGCGTGATTTTTTTAAAATTTTTAAAATTGTAAATTGGTCCCTCCTTGATTTTCTTTATTGCACTATTTATAATTTAGTCCGGTCTCTATATAGAGACGGTCTCCTCAGAGACTAACTCTTGAATGTTTATAAATGCCCAAAAAATCATTAAAATGAATTTTAAATCAAAATATGAGATTATTATCACCATTAAGATATCTATCAAATAAGACCAATTCTTGGGTGAGGCAGGACCAAATAAACATTTTTTTGGTGAGATTTGATGAACTGATACAAAGGTTTTGATGAGATGACATGTTTGATGAACTGATACAAAGGTTTTGATGAGATGACATGTTTGATGAACTGTCACCGAGGTTTGATGAAATGATAGTGAGTTATAATGAGGTAACAGTAATGAAAATTTTCTTATTTGGCCTTGCCTCATGGGTGAGGCTGCCTCAGGAGAATTACTCATCAAATAATAAGTTCATATATATTGACCGTGAATTATAGTCATGCTAGAATCTGACCTGTATTTCCATTTGATGTTGTTTGTCGGAGCAACTCCCAACCTTCATTGTCACTCAAGAATGAGAGCTCATGGTAGTTTCCAATCTCTGCCACTTCTCTATTACGAGTAGTCAGCAACAGTTTACTATCACCTCGATTTGAAGAAAATGCAGCTTGTATACTTTCCCAGTGTTCCAATTCCCATAAATCATCCAGAACAATCAAACACTTTGCATCCTTTTGTGCTCGGTAAAGCTCTCGGATTAACTCCCTATCTGTCATATATTTGACAGTGCAACTTTTTTCAGGGTGAAGTTGGGTCAATAGATCGGCTAAAATCGCATCGATCTTAGGTTGTTGAGTCATACATGTCCAAGCAAAACGCTCGAAATGATTCTAATATCTTCGTGGTTGTACACCTCTCTGGCGAGAGTCGTCTTTCCCAGGCTACCCATTCCCCATATGGAAATGACTTTATTCACATGATCATCGTCATTGATAGTTAGTGATACCAAATTTTTTATATCAACTTCCAGCCCCACAACAATGTAGTCTTGATCAAGTTGATGGGCATAGGTTTGTCGAACCCATTGCTGGTATTGTTGATCTTGATCTCTTTCCCCGTGATCAATAGCTCGAATAATGTCATATCTGTTGGACATTTAGAATCAACTATAAATAAATAAAGCAAGTGTAAAGTTGAAAATCTTACCCCAAAATTATTTCATAATGTATACTGTATAAAAAGGAAAAAGCATGAGAAAATGATTGTGGAAGCGACACGCGTCACTCTCAAAAAACTCGCTCAATCTTAAAAAAAAATTAAAAAAGTCACATTTAATATACATTTGACTTTTCCATTTTACCTTATTTTTTAGAGAATACACTATTTATTCTTTCCAACTCTTCTTTTCAATTTCTTTTCTTTTTTTTTCCACTATTCTTCACCTCCAATTCTCTATTTTATTGAAGAAAAAAAATCACAAAAAGTGTATTTAATATTGAGAATGTATTAATATTATTAATAATATATTTTTTTCACCACTAAAACTCTTCCACGTCTAAATCTATTTACACAATATATAAAAGAATGAGTTTTTGCCAAAAGTCTTCCACCATAGTTTTGCAATGTGGTTCCCATAATTTTTCACTTAAAATTTATAAAGAATATTAGAAAAGTATTTCTATATATTTACTTTGGTAATTAGGTTGTATTTATAATTTCTCTAATCCAGCATGTCACGCGCTACTCCTCCTCTACGCGTTGGTGACAGAGACCGTACGCGGCGACAACGCGTGGCTCTGTCAGGCGTTTGAAGCTCCCGTGCGTGATGGCCACGCGCCGGAGGACTTGTTGCCTCACGCGTCGGACATCTCAACCCAGCTCCGCCATCTGCCGCAGAAAGGGTTTCTTTCGATTTCCTTTTTTTCCGAGGACTTTCTAAGATGGGATTGAAATGAAAAAGGTTTCAAATTTTGGGTTCAAAATTTGGAGAATTCTAATTCTAGATAGTTTGCATTTGGCAAATGCAAACTAGAGTTATGAATATTACAAATTGACCCTCAAAGTCTGTGACAATCATAAATTAACCCACAAACTTTGTAATGAGCAATATTACAAACTCTAATTCAGTTTATATAAAAGGAAAATTAAATTTTTTTGGATATAAACAAATTGAATTACATTGCTATGTGGACACTGGTGCAAGCATGTGTGTTGCTAGCAAAAATGTAATACCCAAGGAATACTGGGTAAATGTAGAAAGACCAATAAGAGTAAAAATTGGAAATGGATCCTACATTATACTCTCTAAGGTCTGTAAAAATCTTAATATAATGATAGCAGGTGAAATATTTCATATTCCAACTGTATATCAACAAGAATCTGGAATAGATTTTATTATTGGAAATAATTTATGTCTGTTGTATCATCCATTTGTCCAATACACAGATAGGATAATTTTCACTCTAAACAATAATCCTGTACATATAGGAAAAATAAGAAAAGCTCTTAAAGTAGGAGTTCCAGATTATTTAGAATACATGAAAAAAAAAATCTAAATTACCAAAACCCGAGGCGCTAAATATTAGGCTCAATAAAATTGCTTCTCTTTTAAGGAGGGGGGGGGGGGGGGGGGGGGTATGTATACTAAAGAACAACAACTTTTTGTGCTTCAAAATACAAAACTTTGTAAAATGGAAACACTTTTAGATTCTGTGTGTTCAGAAAATCCAATAGACCCTAACAAGTCAAAATATTGGATGACAGCAACCATAAAACTAATCAACCCCAAGACAATTGTAAAGGTTAAACCAATGCAATATAGTCCTAAGGATAGAGAAGAATTTGGAAAACAAATTAAGGAATTGCTAGAATTAAAAGTAATTAAACCTAGCAAATCACCTCACATGTCTCCAGCCTTCTTAGTAGAAAATGAAGCTGAAAAACGTAGAGGAAAAAAGAGAACGGTTGTCAACTATAAGGCTATAAACACAGCTACAATAGGAGACAGTCATAACCTTCCTAATAAAGACGAGTTATTAACTCTAATAAGAGGAAAGAAAATATTTAGTAGTTTTGATTGTAAATCAGGATTCTGGCAAGTATTGCTAGATGAAGAATCACAACTGTTAAGTGCTTTTACATGTCCGCAAGGTCATTATCAGTGGAATGTTGTACCCTTTGGGTTAAAACAGTCTCCAGCCATATTTCAAAGACATATGCAGAATGCATTTAGAACTTTTAAAAAAAAATTTGTGTTTATATTGATGACATTTTAGTCTTCGATAAAAATGAGACAGAACATCTATGGTAGGTAGCAGCAGTACTTAAGAAATGTGCTTGTCTGGGAATAATTCTCTCAAAGAAGAAAACACAGCTTTTTAAAACTAAAATTAATTTTCTAGGACTAGAAATTGAAGAAGGTTCTCATCGACCTCAAGATCATATCTTGGAACATATTCATAAATTCCCAGATATTCTTGAAAA
This sequence comes from Cruciata laevipes, assembly GCA_963678965.1. Classification (NCBI taxonomy): domain Eukaryota; kingdom Viridiplantae; phylum Streptophyta; class Magnoliopsida; order Gentianales; family Rubiaceae; genus Cruciata; species Cruciata laevipes. The sequence goes on from OY787635.1 coordinate 20,484,606, forward strand.
TAAAAAACAGTTGCAGAGATTCCTAGGAATTCTCACTTATGCTTCTGATTATATTTCTAAGCTTGCTCAGGTCAGAGCACCATTACAAGCAAAGCTTAAGGAAGATATTCCATGGGAATGGAAAGAGGCAGATACCAATTATATGATAAAAATAAAGAAAAGTTTAAAAAACTTTCCTAAACTTTATCACCCACTACCTGAGGATAAACTGATCATAGAAACTGATGCATCAGATTTATTCTGGGGAGGAATTCTTAAAGCAGAAAATAACGGCAAAGAATACATTTGCCGATATACTTCAGGAAGCTTTAAGGCTGCTGAAAAGAATTACCATAGTAACGAAAAAGAATATCATTCTGTTATTAGAGTAATTAAAAAATTCTTTGTTTATTTAACTCCCTGCAAATTTAAGAACAGATAACAAGAATTTTACTTATTTCCTAAAAATAAATTTAAAAGGAGATAGAAAACAAGGTTCTAATTAGATGGCAAATGTGGTTATCCAGATATGATTTCGATGTTGTTCATATCGCAGGTACCAAGAATTATTGGGCAGATTTTCTTACCAGAGAATTCCGGCAAGATTATAAAGAATAATACAAATGTTTCTAACGTTTGTTTCTTTGTGAAGCATCCAGCATGGATGAAATGGAGCAGCTAAAACTGCAAGAAGGACTTTTAGTCCAAGAACTAGAGCTGGTCCGAGCCAAGCTCAAGTATCTCAACCTGATCAAATTGGGTAAAGAAAAAGAAGAAGCTTCTGAAAATAAAGTAAAAAAGGTTATCTTATCACCTTCTCCCTCAAAAGAGAAAGATAAGGCTATTCCAACGCAAACGGCAGTTGGTAAAGAATCAACAAATCCGTTGAAGGCTGTGGATTTGCCAAAAATCCAGAAGGAAGTACAAACTTCCATCAAACTGGTTAGCCCAGTAGACTTTTGCTTAAGGCCAAACAAGGGAATTCCAATCCCACAGTCTAAAGTTACGCCTTTAGCATCGGAGAAATCCGAAGAGGGAATTCAAATCCCAAAAAGATATAAAACATATTATGTTGTTTATAACGGCCCCAATGCTGGAATCTACGAAGATTGGAGCTTCGCAAAAAAAGCAACTGAAGGAGTCTCCAACATTGCGCATAAGAAGTTCAAATCTTTCCAGGAAGCAAGAACTTCAACAGACCTATACACTGGGTCATCTTTATTAGCATCCATGGAGCTAATTACCAATGGAGAGATGATGAAGCCTAACACCTTCAGTGCAGCTCTGTTGTCTAAAAAGAAGTCGTTGACCTCGCTAGGAAGACTTCCCAGCAAACCTAGAGAAGACACGGTAAAATCTGCAAAAGTAGCCTACACCGACGAAATTACAGAAGCAGGCTTTGAATACTGCTACCGATATGCAAGATCTGCCAACGAAGAAAAGTTTTTGGAGAAAAAGTTCTTCACTACAGACTCCAAAAATTTAAGTTATTACAACTTCACTAAGAATGCTAATCCCGAACAGGTTTACGAGGCATTCCAATATGGTTTGGTAAAAACCATATATCTGAGTCCTAATTTGTTAGAAATTAGCCACTTCCCTAAGGCTATTATCGACACAGTTAAGACTTTTAGAAAAAAATGCACCAAACCAGGGCAAGAAGTTTTTCTAAAAATCAATAGTTCCGGCCCATACTGGAATCAATTAGGATTATTGGTATATCATCCTCATCATTTGATCCAGATTGGCATTTGCAAAGGGGATCATTATCATCCATCCCAGCCCATGGAGTGCAAGCTCGAGGCTAGCGATCTGCTACCCTTAGCAATAAAAAGACTGGAAGGTTTTATTCAAAAACTTTTCAGTTTCAGTGCAGATGATGGGTTATTTGTAAACTATCAAGATGCCACCATTTTGATATATAGCAAGTCACCCAAAAAGATCAGCGAAGCCGATGAAGGCAAATTTGTTAAATTCCAAAATACTTTGGTTAATCCATTTGTTTTGGGAGAACATATTCCAGACCTTTGCAAAAGGATGAAGAATTACCGCAGTAATTATCTATGCGGTAGATGCTCAGAAGAAAGTGGATCACCCACTAAAGAAGATAGTGACCTCTCCACTAACATAGCTGCCGACAGCTCAAAGGACCCCTCCACTTCAAGTGACAGCAAGTAGTGGATAATAATGCATCTGCTTTAGGTAGATACAATAATGCATCTGCTTTAATAAGGTGCAATAATGTAAGTGCGTTTGTACGTAAGGGATGACGCACCCCTCTTTAATAAAACAGATCATTCCTTCTCTATAAAAGGGAATTCATTTCTTGTAATATGGGAGCGCCCCTCACTTCTGAGCCTCATTGTCTTTTAAATTCAACCTCTGTAATCTCCTGGAGACGACCCTCGTCCAGGCTTCTGTCTGATCTTCGGATCAATTATGTGTGAATAAAAAGCCCTTTAGGGCCCTTGTAATTTCATGTAAGCTTCCATAATCTTTATCTTCTTTCTTATTATTGATTGTTGTATACATGCTTATCTGTTATAATGAAACCTGGAGTCCGTAGAATAGGGAGTACCGCTTAGGCAGGTGGCCGTTTAGGGAAACAAAGTTCGTAGGATTGGTTAAGTTATAAACAGAAAGCATGATAAAAATACACTCTTGATAATATAGTAAAGAAGGTAAAAGGAACTTGCATAAATTACTTAGGGTTCTAAAGTATTAAAACATTTTAAATCTTCAGCTATTAAGGATATTTGTATGCTCAAATGAGTAAAAACATCTGTAAATCTATTCTCGACAGAGAACTAACTAAAGAAGATAAGAAATTATCTGAATTCCGTAGGAATAATGATAATAGTCAATCCAGATATAGTTTTGGAACTAAGTTTTGTAAAAAACATCAAATCCAAATTTATGTACAATTTATGAATACCTGTAAAGTATGCATAAAATGTATAAAAGAATCTCAAAATTCTGCGAGAGGATGAACCCTCAAAAATCATTCAAATGAATAAAAACGTTTGTAAATTAATTCTTGACAGAGAATTAACTAAAGAGGATAAGAAATTATCTAAATTCCGTAGAGTTGGCCCTTTTAGCCAATCTAGGTATAGTTTTGGAACAAGATTTTGTGAAAAACATCAAACTCTTGTTCATTATATGAACTTCTATAAAGGATGTATAAGATATATCAAAGAAAATCAAAATTCCGCAGGATAGACCAAAAACCTGGTATCAAAGCCATAAAAACAATTATTATCTAAAAGATTCAACATTAAAATGAATCATTTAAATGATATAGAAGAAACAATTGATGAAAATCAAGATGTTTCTAATGTTCAAACCTTTGAATCTAATCAAGGATTCAACGGAAGTTTTTTGATAAAATAAGAATTACTTTCAAAAATTAGGTCCTCAAGACTTAATTTAAGAAAAGAAAATATTTTTAATATATCTCTTTTAGAGAAATTAAAAAGAAAAAATAGCATCTTTCATTTTGTAGGAACTAAAGAAATGCATGTAGATATCAAAGATACTACAGGAGCAGTATATTTACCTTTAATCACTCGAAAAGAGATTGAAGAAAATTTATTAAAAATAGATAGTAAAACTAGATCCACTATCTCAATGATACACTTTGGTGCTGTCAAAATTCTATTAAAATCAGAATTTCAAGAAGGAATAGATTCTCCAGTTAAAATGGTTTTAATGGATAATAGAATAAATGATAGACAAGACTGCATTTTAGGTGCAGCTAGAGGAAATTTAGCCTACCAAAAATTCATGTTTACAGTATATCCTAAATTTGGAATTAGTCTAAATACCACAAATTTAGACAAAACATTATCTTTTGTTCATAAATTTGAAAGAGAAAATTTAATGAATAAAGAAGATAAAGTATTTAGCTTAACATATCTGGTCGCTTATGCTTTAACAAATAGTCATCACAGTATTGACTATAAAAAGAAAGAATACATTGAACTAGAAGATGTATTTTCACAAGTAGGAACTGTAGAAGAAAAACAGTTTTCAGAAATAACTCCTTCAGATAACTCTTGGGCTATTGACATAGCTAAAGACAAGAAAATAATGGGAGAAAAATATAAATCCAGAGTAATACGAAATAATCTGGAAATAGGGGAACCATCTCGTAAAAGTTTTAACGAACTCAGTAAAAAAGACATATTGTTAAGTGTCTCAAAAAGAATTGACGATTTAGGTCGACAATTAGAACATATGTCTTGAATGAGTATGACAGAATTAAGAGAAGATTTCAAAATCTTAAAAACTAATCTAGACGAAATTCTAGTATTACTTAAACAGATAGGTTCTAATGAAAATGAGCAAATAGAAGCTGTAGACGCAAAAGTCATTACTGAACTATAATCTACAATTTCAGAATGCAATTGCAATAAAGAAATCTTAGAAGCTTTTCGAGAAAAAGATTTCTCAATATCTCCTGTAATAACAGAAGAGAATCCAAAACCTTTTAGTTTAGGAAAATATTCCTACCCCAATCATGGAGTAGGAAATGCAGAATTAGGATCCTCTGGAAATCCTAAAGCACTAACTTGGCCATTTGGTAAAAATGATAAACAACCAATATGACCAACTATATACCAAAGATTGAAAAATCTTCTGGGATCACCTAGAGGGTGAGGAGTTACAGGTAAACGAAGAGAACTTCGATTTACTTGACCATGCTCTTAGGTTGCTAGAATTAGAAAACGATGAGCTAGCAAACCAAGAAATAGAAAACAGTCCTAAACTAAAACAATTGTTTGGATTTGAAGACTTAAAAGTCTTAAATAATGAAGAATCAGCTAGTGAATCTGAAATAAGCGAACTAGTAATTAGCGATTACGATTCAGGTGATGTACCTAAAAACTTTAACGTAAATAAGGTTAAAGAAGAAGGAGAAAGCTCATATATGGGCTCTAAAAGAAGAAAAGCTAATCAACCATGGTATTTTCCAGAAAGTGCAAAATCCAAAATTGGTAATTCAAAAGGATTAGATGATAATTTCCTAAATATTGACTGTCAAAATAATAGGAAAGAAATCATTGATAAATGGGCAGCAGAATTAAGTTTAGTAATTCAAACTAATCCTGATGCCTATACAGAATCAAGAACTATATTGCTATTAATAGAACATAAGAGTCTGGGAATAGCAAAAGAATTTATAAAAAACACCATTTGGACAGATGATAATAACAACATTCCATATAATATTCTAGATATAGTTCTAGATGGGTTATATACTATGTTCCTAGGAATTGATTTTACTGGTGATAAAATACATGAAAAACAACTAGTACAAGAGAAAGCTAGGAAACGCTTAGCAGAACTACAACTCTGTGATATATGTTACTTAGAAGAATTCAATTGTGACTATGAAGTAAATCTTTACAAACTAGATTAAATTGAATTTCCAGAAATGATACTTCAGTATCTTAGAAAAATCCCTTTAGTAGGAGAAAAAGCCTTAGAAAGGTTTAGATCTGAAACTTCAGGTAGTAGAACAACTAGTTTCAGTTTAGGATATGCTATGAGAATAGTAAAAGACGAACTGACGAAATTCTGTGAATTAATAAGAACTCAGAAAAAACTTAAAAAATTTAATAAAAAATGTTGTGCCATTTCGGGTGAGATACCTGTAGAATACGGCTGTAAAACAGAATATAAAAAGAAGAAAAAATTCTTTTCCAAGAAAGAATCTCCTAAATATAGGTTTATTAAAAAGAAAAAGAAATTCCGACCAGGAAAATTCTTTAAGAAAAAATCTGACACAAGATCAGAAAAACAAAAATTCTGTCCAAAAGGAAAGAAAAATTGTAGGTGTTGGGTTTGCAACATAGAAGGACATTACGCTAATGAATGTCCTAATAGGCAAGATAATAACAAAATAAAATTTTTAGAAATTGCATATAAAATGGGATATGAACCCATAGAAGAAAAATATGATGAAATAGAAAAAGTTTACATCATAGAAATAGATTCTAGTTCCAGTGAAACAGAATCAGATGAATCAAATCTATCTGATTAAAACATAGGGGTAAAGATATAATAATAAATAAAAGCAGGGACTAGAATGTAATACATTCTTGGAACTCATTCAAAAACAACCCTATAATTAGAAAGGTTTCTAATTTCCATCACAAAACTAGAAAGATTTCTAGTTTTCAACCCAAAACAGTAAAATTTTCCTTTTTTTCCTTTAGTGTTTTTAGATTTTAATTCTTTTTTCAGTTTTAGCCTCTTTAGTTTTAGGCAACATGGGATATGCTCTTCAATTGATCGTTTTTTGCTCAAATGTTGGTTAAGTTGGGTTGTCTGTCAATTAGGCTTTTTCGACGGGTTCTTTGTTCGGTTAAAGCCTTTTTGACTTCCGTTCTGATGATTATTAGGGGACAGGAGAAATCCGAGTCGAGGTTTGAATCATAGTACTTTCCTTCGGCGTCCAGATCTAATGCGGCTGTTGTAACGTCCAGGTCTGATGCGTCTGGACAATCCTCCCGATGCCTTGCGCCTGTGAAACTAACATGTGATGTCTCTTGGCGGTCTCTTACTGGCCTCGGGGCCACCAAATAACGTTTTAATGAGACTTATATGAAACTGAATGGAGAGGAATTACGGGTTCAAGGTGTTAGTCCGACATTACAATCAACTTGGAGTCAGCTAGTTTGACCCGGATTTGTTGATAATGTTGGTTTGCGACCACTATCATATTTATCCTAGTTGCTCTATTTTAGTTAGTTTAGTCTAGATAAGTTTGTTACTGGCTTCAGATACGGAGAATGTTTACAATACGTATATTTTTAGAACCTCTCCGTAATCTTACAAATCGCCTCCACTAGTGGAGTATTGTATTTTTCTTTTGCATTTAGAGGTTTGGGACGCTCAATAAAATTTCACCCGCCTTTCAAACCTGGTTTAACTTTAAAAAAATAAAAATAAAAAAGGTGATATAAGAGGTGGGGCGGGGATGGATCATGGAGCATGAGGCGGGGCAGGTCATGGAGCGGTGATGGTTTTGTAATAAAACTCAATGGGGCGGGGATGATTTTTAATTTTGAACCCGTCATGGGTTATGGGACGGGGATGGGTTTAAAAATATTATACAGGGATGGGAGAGGTGGTACCCGCCACAGTGTCATTCCTACTCTAGAGTTGCCTATTTTTCCGCCCCAAACGGGCCAAACCTTCCAAATAATTAGAATGACTTGATTAACATCAACAACTACTTTAGATCATCCTCGTCATCGTGCATTACAAACTTGATAATCATCACTATAATTACAATAAAAGCTCAAGTTCATTTCCCAACAGCACACGTTTTAACAAAATGAGAGTTCGGGAACTACTGTTACACTAAAGTAACAGAATAGCCATGAGGGAAAAAAATCAAAGCAACTACCCTTCACTTATTCAGTTCATTTAGCAATACGTTTGGAGCATTAGCCGCCTGTAAATCTTCCAAAGGCGCCATATATAATATACGAAGTCTCGATAATCTGGAAAAAGAAAGATTACAGAAAGTTGAGCTTACAAAAGATGATTTACGTAGCATGCACGACTCAGAAGCTTAATCACTGGAAAGAAATGCATGTATTACCGTACCCATCATGTCGGCATTTAGGTTGGGGTTGCCTCCACTGTACAATTACGAACATGTTGAATCTTGTAATAATCTTGTCCTTCTTTGCCATCCACCAACTTTAATCGGTTACAGAATTCAACGGACATGCTCGTAACACGTAGAGTTTTGAGCTCTTTAGCAAACTGCAATCCATCTGGAACCATCGTTAGTGATGGACAATTAGAAATTCGTATCTGACAAAGTATCGGCATAGATCCTTCATCCATCCTCCAATCTCTCAGATTGGCCAGTCCGTCTAAAAACAGCTGCTTAAGATGAGAAAACCTATGCTTATGGAAGGTCAAACTTTGCCCCGTGTAAGAATCTTTTTCTAATTGAAGGGTTCGCAACAGAGGAAGCTGCCCGAATATTTCCGTTGGATCTTCATTTATATGACTGCTTCTCAAAGCTAAGGTTGTTAGACCTGGTAGAAAATTTTGATCAAAGTATGGAAGGTTAACTAACTTTGCATCTAAATTTAACGCCCCAAGACTTACTATCTTGAAAAGGTTGGTTAAAAGGTCGTATCCTTTTCCCGAACAAGTGAAATCACATGCAAAAATTTCAAGGCAGAGGCTCTGTAGTTTGTGACCATTCTTTTCCATGTAATCCATGAACACATAAAAGTTGGCTAGACCATTCACTCTGCATTCCATGGATTTAATATTCTGTAATTGTAAGAGACCTGAAATTTCATCTACCTCATCGTCAAATCCCCTGAGTCTTTCCAGCTCTCTCAAACAATTTAATCTTATTTTTCTTGTGTCGTCTGCAAAATGTTTCCAACCAAATTCCAATTTCTTTAAGCCTCTCAGTCTTGAGATACCACTTGGAATTTTGATTTTATTCTCAGTCCCCAAAACAAGTGTATGTAACAAGTGCAAATCAACTACGGATGGCGGCAGTTCTTCCCAGCGGCAAAGAAATAGAATTAGAGCCCTGAGATGGATCAACTTCCGTAAATCTATTGGCAATTTCCTTCCTAAATTGAAATTTTCGAAGCTTAGCAGCCTCAGCATCTTGAAATTCTTCATCACCACATCTTCTGGCCAAGCGATTTCTTCTCGATCATTACGGATAAATAGCAACCGTGTTTGGTTACCATCTTGTCGATTAGCAGTTTTAATCATATCGGCAACATTTACCGTATCATCAACTTGAATGACCAATCTGTGAGCTGAAAAGTCCAACGATGGTTGCTTCGCACAGATGATGACTTTGCTAAATTCTTCTGCTTTGCACTTCTCCAGGCAAAACTCTCTCATTACATCGTGAAGGGAACATGATAAATGTTCCGTTCCAAATGGAGTGGCGTGCCATATTCTCGTTTGGACCATACACCTACGACCTAATTCACTTAAGCATCTTTCTGCAATTTTCTCTATGGTTTCTCCATTTCTTTCATGTTTTACCGTAACCAATCCTTCCGTAATCCACCACAAATATAATTTTTCAGTATGTATGAACTCATCCTCTTTAAAATTGCCAAAACAGAGAAAGCATAGTTTTAAATTGTATGGCAATTCATTGTAACTCAAGGACAAAACTTGTTCTAGTGATCCTGATGTCGACTCTCCATCATTTTCCATGTTGTTAAAATAGTGTTCCCACCCCTCTAAGGATCTCTTATCCTTAAGAACTCCACCCAACAAACAAATAGCTAATGGTAGACCTCCACACTTGGATACTCCCTCTGTCTCACCTCAAGCTGCACAGTTGACTTTTCAGAGTCAAACTTATGAAACTTTGACTGTAATTATAGGTCAATATATAAATGATAAAACTATTATATGAGATATCAATAGATTCATTATAACATCTATTTTTCAAAAAGTAAATTTTTATATATTGTTTTTATATGTACTTAAAGATATTAATGGTCAAACACGATCATTGAAGACCGTAAAAAATCAACTGTGCAGATTTGGGTGAGACGGAGGGAGTACTAATTTTAACCCGACCACTTTAAAACATGGGTCAGTCTCGAAATCTGAAAATAGATTTAATAATAGCATCGTCAAAGGTTTACACAGAAATTAATTAAATCTATAAGTTGTTGAAAATTTTAATAACAACCCTCACAAACAATTAGATTTGACCATTTCACCATAAGTTTATTGTGATACAAGAAATATTTTATATATACAGTACGTATTTTAGGTTAAGGTTTTTTTATTTGAGGTTATTATACTTTTAATTATTTTTATTTTAGGTCACTTATTTTTTTAGTGTTCTCATCTGAAGTCACTAAACTAATTAAAATAGAGTTTTTCTCATCACCTTGTCAAAATAGAGTTTTAACCATCAAACATCCTATATTTTCTGATGGCATTTTGGGTAATTCCTCTCCTTTATATTGAAAATCTATATTGCTCATATTTAGTTTCATTTCATTATGTAATTCGCCTGCTCATTCTTGTTCATTCTTCCCCAGTTCCGTTTCCTCAATTTATTACGTACGCATCCATTTTTAAACGAAGAAGGAATTGAAATAAATTGAATTAAGTTAATTTAAAAATATATTTAGAATGGGATTATGAGTACAACTAAATTAATTTAATTTCATAAAATTAAATTTTTATTGAACTAAATTGAATTGAAATTATATACAGATAACAATTTTGGCAAATGCATTATGCCCATGTTTATTTAAAATTATTAGTATATAAATTTAGTCATACTCATGATTACATTTTGAGAAAGTCTCAAATAAGGGCACCTTACGGTAAGGGCAACCCAAAAGTAGACCATCTTCTACAAGATTGGAGTCACCAAACAATTAATTTAACTATTTGAGTTATTTTTATTTGAGCCTGATATTTTTATACTTGAATTTGATCTTTTTTTGGTTTGATTTTTTATTTGGTTTGATCTTTTATGTTTTAGGCCTCATGTTTTTATTTGATTTGATATTTCACATTTTACGCAATATATATTCACTTTATTCCTTGATCTTTTATATTTATGACCCAAATAATTAAAATAATTATGCATAATAAATCTCAATCTTGTAAAATGTGATATGCCCTTATCGTAAGTGGACCTTACAGGAGATATTCTCTTTCATTTTTAATAAATTATTTTTTAATTCAATTCAATTTAATTTAGTTTAGTTTACAATGGGTGTGTACCTAATAAATTGAGGAAACGGAACTAGGGAATAAAGAGGGAAACGGAACTGGGGAATTATATAGTGAAAGAAAATATAGGCAATATAATATAGATTTTTATATAAAGGAATTATCCAAAATGCCCTTAGGAAATATAGGGTATTTGATGGTTAATGAGTTTGAAAAAAGTGATGAGAAAAACTCTATTCTTATTAGTTCAGTGATCTCAAATAAAAATACTAAAGATAAGTGACCTAGAATCAAAATGATTAAAAGTATAGTGTTCTCAAATAAAAATCACTCTTTTATTTTAAAAAATATTGATTTTAAATTTTCATTTTGACGAAATTTAATTTTTAGTCCATATATATGTTTCTCAACAATGTATTCTTTCTTACTAAAACAACAACAAAATTGTGCTTTAGTTCTTTAGGAATCTCAAATTTTTGAAACTGCTATTGAAGACATTGAAGATCAGTGCAAATTGATTTGAACAAAATTGATACCTTTGTATTTCAAAAAAAAAATTGATACCTTTGAATAGCCTTTATGGCATTTTATAGGGTTAGGGAAGCCCAAAATAATCCCACCACCATTGGTGGTTTTAAAAAAAAATTAAAAGTGAGACCAAAACTGAAGTAGTCCAATTGATGCGTTGACACATCGGACTTGTAAAACAAATACGAACTTGATATGATAATTGTTTAACCATCGTCAAATAATAGGAAGCCCAATATAATCCCTCCACCATTGTATTGGAATATTTACTATAATTAAATTCATTTTTGATATTTATTTTAAGAATAGGTTTGTCTTAAGTTTATCAATAATTTATATTACATTTTAAACAAAATACGACATGGTTTTCAAAAATATATATTATTTGATTATATACATTTGACCTTGAAATTCACTTAGGATAGAATCTGACCTGTATTTTCACCGGATGCTATTTGTTGGAGCAACTCCCAGCCTTTACTGTCACTCAAGAAGCCGAGCTCGTGGCATTTTCCAATCTCTGCCACTTCTCTTTTACGAGTAGTCAGCAACAGTTTACTATTACCTCCACGCGGCGAAGAAAATGCAGCTTCTATGCTTTTCCAATGTTCGAGTTCCCAGATATCATCTATAACAATTAAACATTTGTTTTCCTTTTGCACTCGGTAAAGCTCTCGGACCAACCCCCCATCTGTCATAGATTTGGCAGTACAATTTTTTTCAGGGACAAGTTGGGACAGTAGATCAGCTAAAATCGCGTCGACCTTAGGTTGTTGAGTCATGCATGTCCAGGCAAAACGCTGAAAACGCGGGTTCTGTAATTCTTCTCCCTGAAAATGGTTGTACACTTTTCTAGCAAGAGTCGTCTTTCCAAGGCCTCCCATTCCCCATATGGAGATAACGTTGTTCACATGATCTTCGTCACTGATTATTAGTGATACCAGAGTTTTTATATCATCTTCCATCCCCACGGGGTTATAGTCTTCAGTTTTATGGGCATAGGTCTGTGGAACCCAGTGTTGATATTGTTGATCTTGATCTCCTCTCCCACCTCCAATAGTGTTATACCTGTTGGACATTAAATCATATATCATCATACAAATTCCCATTTGATACTTGTCTCTACAAGTACTAAAAGGGGCACTTATTGGTTGAAGTTGACATTGGCGAACTTCAACCCCGCCGCCGCTGTTAACAGATTTTAGGATGTTGGTGTTGCTAGAGCTCAACCGGCTCACATGGACTGACTCGAGACTGAGTTTCAGTATGAATTTGTACGGAATAACATTAATGTACCAATGATTATGAATGATCAAGGAAATTGACTGAAAGATCAAGAAGATTGAATAAAAGATTAAATGAACTAAAATAGTCAAGGCAAAACAAGAATGCTTAAGGTAACTGACTGAAAAAATCAATCAAAATGACTAAAAGATCAACCAAAAACGGTAAATGCTCACTTCCTTATCCCTTGGTCTCCACAAGGAAAGGTCTGACCCAAGATTTTCTCATTATTAAATAAAAACATGTAACGTTGAAAATTGATTAATTATGTAATTTTTTTAATACTCGGATATACTCATTTTAACTTGGTGAGGTTGCATCACCGGTAATATAATTCTATGAACCTTTCATATTATCAAATAACATCGGTTGTCTCATGATATTTTAGTTTAATACATGATACACGAATTCAACACAGCTTATGCTATTTTAGTTTAGGTTCTTAATTTTAATTAAATGAATAGTAAAATTGCAAAACAATTGTGACAATGGAGTATATCAGTACAATCTTTTACATTTATCCAATTTGTTTAAATTTCATATTATACACAATTGAACTCTGAAAATTTCTTTTACACATATATGTACTATTAAAGATGGACAATACCTTATGAGATTGTCGGTGATTCTGGTTATGTCTCCTTTGATCTTTTCAATCTCAGATCCGAATTTGTGAACAGATCTGATCTCCCCAAAAACACCGGCAGACTTGTTGAGAAATCTCTTTATACCTCTTCTTCCCGACGACATCCTTCGTTCATCCCGGATCACATATTCTTCCACAAGATCTTCAATTCTGTAGGAAAGTTTTCTGATTTCCCTCAACGAGCTACGAATGCTTTCATATCTGCTCTGTTTAGCATCTGCGTCTTTGAGGAAACACCGCATATTCTTCAACTCTGCAACAAGGCCTTCAACTTGAGGAGCGACACCGCGTAGAAATCGCACTTCATCCTCCAACCGACGACCGAGTGTTGTGAGAAGCACCGAGACGACAGCTTCCGCCATTTTCAAAGGGCGCCAATTCTGGATTTTTCGAAGAAAAGTTTGGGAATCTGGGAAGGCTGTAGTTTGGATTTAACTTATTGACATGCTAGTTGTCCTCTTGTTATATTTGCTTTTTCTTGAGACATGCTATAGTATTGTATCAATTTTAATCCAAGGTGAAACATCATTTTCATTCATTTTAATTATCTGTTTGTCAATGGCCGGTGAGAACTGAGAAGCATCCAAGGATTCCAACTTGACGATTCATGATTTGATTGTGAAAAGCGATTAAGTTTGGGTAGTTTAATAACACTTGCGTATGCGCCTGTGGAGAGAGTTGAATTTTCGATATTATATTACCAAACATATGCCCTGTCCAGTTCAGCTTATTTTCAGCACTCTTCAGCACTTGTCATTATTCACAGGCATGAATGATTGAATTTTTTTTGAAAAAAAAAGAATGATTTTTCTTTAGAATTAGTTTCAATATGTTTTGTACGAATTAATCATTCTTCAAATATATAATTTCATAATTATGTACATCATAATTATATAATTTTAATTTAATTTCAATACCCTCCAGCACCCTCTAGCACCTTCCAGCACAGCTACCAATTGCAGCACCCTATTGGACAGGGCCATATTATAAGTTGAAGAACCATCGAAAAAAATATCCCTCCAATGATTATTTACAATGGAGAAGTCTTGGTAACCTTGCTTTATAGTTTATATGTTTATCAAATTTGTTTCTTTGTAATTAAATGTCCAAAGCGGTTTTGATCGCTTGTAGGAAAATGTCCAAAGCGGTTTTTACATAATGGATGATATAATCTGGAGATATTGGATTTCCCTACAAGCTCTCCACAAGAATTGACATGTTTTATGACTAACTTAAAAACTGTAGGTATTTGCAAAAAAAAAAAAAAAAAAAAAAAAAAAAACTGTAGGCATACAAAACTACAAATGCTTGACTTGACTCTAAAATAATCAACTGATCAAAAGTCAAAACTAAAACACACACACACACAGAGTAGCTAGCCACCAAGATAGCCATGGCTGAAGCTGTAGTGTCGGTGGTTCTGGAAGCACTCCGACACCAAACAATCCAAGGATGAAAGCATCGGCAACTGGTTGAGGGAAATCAGGAGCCTTTCCTACAGAATCGAAGATCTGGTGGAGAGCTACGCGATCCAGGTTGAAGTATCGAGAAGACGACGAGGTATCAAGAAATTTCTTACAAGATGCATATGCATACTTGGAGAGATCAGGTCTCTGCACAAACTTGGGACTGAGATTGGAAGAGTCAAAACAGATATCAGTAACATCGCAAGCAATCTCCAAAAGTACAACGTTATTGGGCTCGGTGAGGAAGGAGAGGAGTATCAACAGTATCATCAATGGGTTCGCCAAACGTATGCCCATCAGATTGAGGACTACTTTGTCGGGATGGAGGATGATATCAAGAACTTGGTCTCGCTTGTTAAGAGCAATGACAAGATGCACAGCATCATTTCCATATGGGGAATGGGTGGGATTGGGAAGACAACTCTGGCCAGGAAAGTGTACAAACATGAAGATGTCCAAAGCGGTTTTGATCGCTTTGCCTGGACTTGTACAGCTCAACAACCTCAGATTGATGTAGTTTTAGCGGACCTGTTCATGCAGCTTTTCCCCGAGAGAAGCCGTGATGTTAAGTCCATGAGTGGTAGGGAGCTAATCCGAGAGCTTCACCAAGCGCAGATGGAAGCAAAATGCTTGATTGTTGTTGATGATATCTGGAAAGTGGATGACTGGAATAGCATACTTGCTGCATTTTCCTTTCATGAAGGAAGCAGTACTAAGCTGTTGCTTACTACGCGTATTGGAAAAGTTGCAGAGATTGGATTTCCCTACAAGCTCAAGTGCTTGAGTGATGATGAAGGCTGGGAGTTGCTCCGAAAAATTGCATCATCAAGTGGAAGAACAGGTTAGAATCTATTTTATGGTATTTTTGGTTGATACAATTCATATGTTATATTTACTATCTGACCAAAATGATATTACAAAAAGTGCTGGAGTAATGACTAGAGTGAAAACTAATGATGTAGTAATGAAAAAGTGATGATATATGAAATTTTATACCCTTTGTGAATTGTGTATAAGAACAAAAATGTTAATTCTGCATATTATGACATTAACTTTCAGATTTAACGATTGCCCCTGAGTTTAAGGATGTTGGGATGAAATTAGTGTCTAGTTGTTGAAATTCCCTGCTTACGTGATCTAATTCCTATCGTGTTCTAGTTTTAATTAAGAACAACTAATTAAAACTGAAAGTGCGGAATTAAAATGAACACGATATGATCACCCAGTTCAGTGCAATGCACCTACGTCTGGGGGGCCGTAGCCCGTGGTAAAACCCTTCACTAGCTGTAATAAAGTTTTCCCTATCTATTACAAGCTACTGGCTATATCAGCAAGCCTATCACACTATCAATTGGCTACTCTAGCATAGATAGCTGTTACAGTGATTACCTTCTTTTCCACGAAGGTGGGGCAAGGTTCTAAACCACCCGAGCTTCAACACACGTCCCAAGTGTTTTGTGTAAGGTTGAAAAACCAGGACTGCGTCGCCTTGTGCTCAAAGGATTAAAAATCTGCTTAACAGAATTTTTGCTGTGTAAAACCGATAATCTGAGCACGCAACCGATGTCCTTCTTTTATAGCTCATTGCCGTGAAAACCTTCCTTTTGCACGGCTCATAAATCCTTCCTTCAATAGACTTCTATTCCACATTTAAATCTTGAAGAAAAGGAATTAATGTGTGTCTAATCATCTGATAAATGGAAAACTGATTACCACGAATATTTCCATCCTAATACAGCTGCAAATCACATTGTAGACACCCATTAGGACTGTAGTTACCATAAACTCCATCGCACAATATTTTCCTTCCATCTTAAAAACCTGCGCTGGAACTTGAAAATATTCTATCTTTTTCTGCCAACTGAAGTCATGTTGCAACATGACATTCCACAAAGCAGCCAACAAAATCTGGACTTACAATCTCCCCCTTTGGCAATTTGTGGACCCACTACAGCAAAAAGCTTCTACTGAACTCAGAATCCCAAAAAAATATATAAGCTTCTACTCCATGAATCCAACATAAGAACTTGGCAGAAAAAGTAGAATTACCAATTAACTACAGTCATAAAAAAAAACTCAGTCACAATATTTCTCCCCCTGGGGCCATAAAATGCCAAAGGGCCCAAATCAAAACATCCACAGTACGAAAACAAATCAGGGAAGGGGAGGTAAGAGACAACAAAAATTGCAAAGATCACTAAGCTTCATCCTCAGAGTCAGAAGGAGCTTTGCCTCTTTTCAAGGAAGGAGTGACTGAAACTTTGGTCTTCTTGGCTCGGGGCTGCTTCACATGGTCAGAGGAATTAGCTCGCTTAGAAGACCTGGAGGGAGCAGGCATAGAGGGGCTAGAAACAGGTGGAACAGATGGCTCAACTGTCTCATTGGCCTTGGCAATAGCATCCAAAATCCGAGCCTTAGCATCCTGAGCCTTCTTTAGCAACTCACTGTGAAACATAATTTGATCCATGTGTAACTGGATTTCCTTCTCAGCAGCCCTCAACTCAAATTGATTAGACATAACAACATCTCCAGACATCATCTTCTGATCCCATGGAAGATCTAGCACAGCTCTATCCAAAGACTTGGCAGTAAAACCGAACTTGCCAGCTGGTTTCAAATTATCCTCATTAGCCTCAAACCCTTCAGCCACCAGAAAAGCAGTAATTAGGCAAGGATGAGGAAGAGCTTCAGTGCATCTGGATGCCTCAAGAGCACCCACCATTCTCTTTAACACATAATCCCCAAGGTTTACCTCACACCCTGAGCCAATCCCAAATAGAAGCTCTGCCTGATCTGGAGTCAGTGAAGTGGTGTTGGAGGTTTGCATCCAGCAGTTGATAAGCACCTTGAAAAGTAACCAAAACCGGAGAGTAAGTGAGCTGGTTGGGACATGTCCAGAAGGCCAGGAACTCAGTTTCCCAAATGTCAGTGCTCTAGCCAGCACATTATTGTCCACTAAATAGTCTCTGGGATAAACCAAGTCAGAATCCTCCAGTAACTGAATACCCAGTACTAAGTTCAATTTTTCTGGGGTAAGTACAACAATTCTCCCCCTGAAGTATAGCTTGCCAGTCCAATCATTCCCAGCTTGTAGTGTGCTCCTCTGAAGATTGCTGTAAAATTCCAGTACCATGTCTGGATCATAGCTCTTGAAGACAGTGGCCGCTTGCACATAGCCAATCTGACCCAGAAATATATCAAAGCCACTTTCGGCACACTTTTTAATATCCATCACCTTCTCGACGAAGAAACCCCTGGAGCTCAATAGATCATATTGAAGGCTGGCTGTGGCAGAATAGAACTTTTCAGAGTGAGCCAAGGACAACAGCTTGGCATTGAGCATCTCACCATCCTCAGGAGCATCCTCCTTACCAGTTGTAGTCCCAGAGGCAACATCTGGACCAAGATCCTCATCAGCAGGGGTATCATCAACAGTAGGTTCCTGAAAACTAGCATAATCTTCCTCAGCTGGAGCTGTATATGGAGAGGTGGGGGAAAGCAAATCCTGCTCAACATTTATGTTGTCCAAGTGAATTGGAGAATCCGGGACATTGAGTTTGATAGGACTGAGCGGAGAGGAGGTAGGGACATTATCATCATGGGCTGGAGAGTGTGGAGGTAAAAGATTCTCAGAGCTAGGGTGCAGCTGGTTCTGTCCAGTGACATTGGCATCAGTTGTAGAGCTTTTCCCAGCTAACCTCCTCGATCTCCTAGAGTAGTGCTTGATAGTGGCTGGAGCGGCCCATTCTGAGACTTTCTTCAGGTGATATCTGACATCAACCCTTTGTCTGAGTGACAGCAATGCAGCTCCATCGGATGAAGCATTCACTGGAAACTTCTTGGGTACCCTAGGTGTAAGCTTGTTCAAGCTTCTGAGTTTGGAGATAGGGAGAGGAACCTCTGGAATAGACACAGATTGGCTAGAGTGACTGGCACTAAGAGGGATCTCAGACTGAGAATTGTGCTCCTCATGATCATTAACAGCTGCTGCAGTTGACATCTCTGCAGAGTTAGAAAGTGGACCCTGGACCTCATCATCAGCATTACCAGTTTCCTGGTCTTCAAGAACAGCAGTCTCGGTTTGATCCTCAGATTCCACAATCTCAGTTTTCTGTGAGGGACTTGGAGATTCTGGTGTTGCAACATGAGAATCTGCTGTTTTAGGGGCAACAGTGGACGCTGGGGAAGTTACTGGTTTCCTCAAACTCTCCAGTATATCAGCAATGACAAGCTCGTCCTCCTGAGCTTCTTCAACATCTGACAGAGGCTCAAAACAATCCTCAAGCGTTAGACCATCAGGCACAGAAAGCACTGCACCAGTCCCACCATACCGGAGAAAATCTAAAGATGCTGGTGGATCTCCAACTGGTTCTGGATGTGGACCTCCTGGAACTTCATCGATAATTCCAGAGGCAGTAACACGAATCCCTTCATCCCCCTCAGATGCAGGACCCCTAAATTGCTTCAACCATTGAAGGGAAGAGTCATCCTCAAAAGTGGAGGTAGCTTGTGGAAAATTTGTGAAGCATTGTCTCCTCCGTCCATCATCCCATATCCTTCCAGCAGTCTTTTTGGTTCTCCTGGAGACCGCTTGTGAGGGAGCAATGGTGGAGCCTCCAGTAGAGGTGGCAGGGGATGAAATGTCACCAGGTCCATGGATTGTATCATGGACAGTAGGAACTGGTACCTCCTTTACTTGTGGTGCTTGAGATGCTCCACCCTCCTGAGTTGCTGAATCATCCAGCACTATGGGGGTATCACTGGTATTGGTAAACACAGATTTCAACTTGGTGTTGGATCTGGTGTGATAAGGCCTGCTCCTCACACAGGAAACCTTTGTGTTTGGAGTCCTCTTGGGAGGCTCAGAGCTGCTATCCTTGTTCTGACTTCCTGCCATAGATGTACCTCTTGTAGAATACCTGGAAGAGGAAGATGGCCTCAGGTAAGGGTTAACTTTAGGTTCAGGCCTCACAAAAGTTGGTTTATAAAGATCAGAGGTTATAATCACATCAGTCTTGGGAGGTTTTGGTCTCAACTGACCATTATAAGAGCATCTGTCAGGATTGTTCCTAGTACCCAAAGCATTATGCAGATAATCGTCTAACCCTTTAGCATATTCCCATACATCCAAATCGTTATAATACTTCCTTAAACGCTCTGCATCTCTGGATCCGGGGGCTGGGATAAAATTTTCTGGAATCGCATCCAGTGCAGGGGATGGGGGTGAATCAGGCAAGGGTTTAACAAATCCAACAGGATTAGCGTCAGGCTCAATCAATTCAATATAGGGATCCCATAAACCTTGAACCCACCGAGTATCAAAAACTCCCCCTAAATCCGTCCAATCTGAACTAACAAATCCCAAGCTTAATCGATCACACTCACGAAAATACATAGTTATGCTAGACCGACTAACCCAAACACAGATCACAGAGCTCACAGAAACCCTATTAATTGCCTCAAGAAACCGGTAAAATAAAACAATAGATCGAGAGGACCAAGGTAGTACCGTAGTTAGAAAGCCACGGTTTTCGACTACAAAGTGGAATCTGAAGACGAGTCCGGTGAGCACTGGAGAAATTTCCTGAGGAGAGAGACCACTGGTATCGTGTTGCAATAGGAATGGGGACGGGTTTCTGGCTGGGCGCGAATGAAAAGGGAAAACAAGTTCTTTTCCGCCTTTTTACGCGAAACATTTAAGAAGGCCCAACGGAAAAATAACACATAAATTGTGTGGGCCCCAGCTGTCTCCTACTAGAATATGCGCCTATCTCATGCGCCATAACCTTTCATGTTGCAACACGACATGCAACCTTCACCCTGCACTCTATTTTTGATATTTTCTGATTTTTATCAAAAGAAAAACAGAATCTGAAATAGCAACTATACAAATAGGTATACTTCTGTATCTTAGATAGTACACACCCCAAGATGCTGTCTTAGGGCCTCAAATGTTGAGGCATCCAACGGTTTAGTGAAGATATCTGCTAATTGGTTCTCAGTGGGCACATGTTTAAGTTCCACTTCCTTTCTTTCAACTAAGTCTCTGATAAAGTGGTGTCTGATATCTATGTGTTTGGTTCTGTTATGCTGAACTGGGTTCTTGGAGATATCGATTGCTGATTTATTATCACACAGAATAGTGAGACTTCCAAGTTTAATACCATAGTCTCTGAGCATTTGTTTCATCCATATCAATTGAGTGCAGCAACTTCCAGCAGCTAAATACTCAGCCTCAGCAGTAGATAACGATATAGAGTTCTGTTTCTTGCTATACCAAGACACAAGATTCTGACCAATAAAAAAACAACCTCCCGTGGTACTCTTTCTGTCATTTGCATTACCAGCCCAATCAGAATCACTATAACCATACACTTGACAGCCCACACCCTTCGAAAACCAGATACCATAGTCAGCAGTGCCAGAAATATATCTAATGATTCTCTTTACTGCAGATACATGAGATTCCTTAGGTGCAGCTTGAAACCGAGCACATATTCCAACACTCAGAGAAATATCAGGCCTGCTAGCTGTCAGATATAAGAGACTTCCAATCATGCTTCGATAAAGTTTAGTATCAACAGGCACACCTTTCTCATCTTTAGTTAACTTCTCAGTGGTAGACATTGGAGTTCTAACTGCCTTTGCATCTCCAAGACCAAACTTCTTAACAAGATTCAAGGCATATTTTGTTTGGTTGATAAACAGGCCATCATCACCCTGTTTGACTTGTAATCCCAGAAAATAAGATAGTTCACCAACCATACTCATCTCAAACTCAGATGTCATCAATGACACAAACTCATTTACCAGATCTGTAGAAGTTGAGCCAAAAACAATATCATCCACATAAATCTGAGCTATTAGAATATATGTCCCTTGAGAATACATAAACAGTGTTCTATCAACTCCCCCTCGAATATAGCCTTTGTTAAGTAGAAACTGAGTGAGCCTGTCATACCAAGCACGAGGAGCTTGTTTTAAACCATATAATGCCTTTTTGAGCTTGAACACATGATTAGGAAAGTGAGGATCTTCAAACCCCTTAGGCTGTTCAACATACACCTCCTCATTAACAATGCCATTTAGAAAAGCACTCTTAACATCCATCTGGTGCAGCTTAAAGTTCAACACACATGACATGGCTAAGAGAATTCGCACAGATTCAAGTCTAGCAACTGGGGCAAAAGTTTCATCGAAATCCACACCTTCAACCTGAGTATATCCCTGAGCAACAAGCCTAGCTTTGTTTCTGGTTACTGTTCCATCTCCATCAGATTTATTCTTGAAGATCCATTTTGTGCCAATGACATTAATTCCTTGCGGACGAGCAACTAACTCCCATACATCGTTTCTTTCAAACTGACTCAGTTCTTCCTGCATAGCTGAGATCCAGTATTCGTCCAATAAGGCTTCCTTATGGTTCTTTGGCTCGATCAAAGACAGAAAACATTGTATAACATGGCGACTTCCATGGTGCATCTGAGCATAGTTCACAGGAGGCTTTCCTCGGGGATTTTTCTGTCTTGGAGTAATTTCAGTGTCTACTCGTGTTGCTTCTCCATCAGATTCATCGGATTTATCTGACTCACCGGATTTAACTGATTCACCTTCAGCAATTGGTTGGATAGGTGCATCAGAGGCAGATGTTTTTGACATATCCAACCCTACTGCATTGGTTTGCTCATCTTCAGCAAGTTTCGAAACTTGGTTCTCTCCTGGAGTAGCAGTTGGTGTTGCAACATGAGAAGTGGTACATAGTTCGGGAGATGGGTTTTTCAGACTTGCACTACTTTGGTTTGAATTGTGCTGGAGGAGTTCTATGTCATCAATATCTTCTGAAATCCTATCAGGCACATCCTTAACTATCACATTAATCGATTCCATAATAGTACCCGTGCGTTTGTTAAACACTCTGTAAGCTCTACTGTTCAACGCATAGCCAAGAAACACTCCTTTGTCTGATTTTGACTCAAACTTACCAAGTTTTTCTCTATCCCTGAGAATATAACATCCTGCACCGAATACATGAAAGTGAGCCACACTAGGTTTTTTCCCTTTCCAGATTTCATAAGCCGTTTTCTCTGTCCACGGTCTTAGGTATACCCGATTTATAACATAGCAAGCAGTCTTAACAGCTTCGCCCCACCAGCGTTTTTGCACATCATACTCAGCTAGCATTGTCCGAGCCATCTCTTGTATAGTTCTATTTTTGCGTTCAACAATCCCATTCATCGGTGGAGAGAAGGGGGGGTGAATAAATGTGATTGATTCCATATGTAGAACAAAATTCACCCATGGCTGCGTTCTTGAATTCTCCACCATTGTCTGTTTGAATGCTAACAACTCTCTGATTTGCACTTGCCTTCTCAGTGTTTAGACGAAGTACTAGATCTCTGATAAAGTCACTGCCTCGGATTTTTCTGTCAATAACTCAACCCAGGAGAATCTAGAGAAGTCATCAACACATACAAAGATGAATCTCTTTCCAGACACACTAGAGATATTAACTGGCCCCATTAAATCCATATGAAGTAATTCCAAGTTCTGGGAAGTGGTGATGTCATTAATGGCTGAGTGAGGTGCCTTTGTCTGTTTTCCTTCCTTGCATGGACCACAGATCATATCCTTCAGATAAGTGATTTGAGAGAGCCCCCTGATAGCTTCAATTCGAGATGCTCTACTTAGTGCTTTGGTGTTTGCATGACCCAGTCTTCGATGCCACAGAGTTGAGTTGCACTCTTAGCACTCAAGCAGGTAATTGATGGTTCCAAGATATAGCAGTTATCAGAAGATCTTCTCCCTGTGAGTATTCCATTAGAGCCTTGCTTGACCGTACAGAGAGATTCATCAAAATGTACTGTCATGTGATGATCACAGAGATGACTGATGCTTATAAGATTTGCCTTGAGATCCTCTACTAGCAATACATCATAGAATACAGGGAAGTTCTGAATATGTAGCTCGCCTTTCCCGATAACCTTGCTGATTTTTCCATCTCCAAATTGAACAGTGCCAATCCAAGGTAACACATTTTTGAGAAGATCTGGAGAACCAGTCATGTGTCTGGAACATCCGCTATCAAAGTACCATGTGTCCCTGGCATAAACACTATAGCAGGTATGAACTACATAACAGTTGAGAGAGGTTTTAGGAATCCATACCATATTGGTCAATTTCTTCTGCAGTTCAGGTTCCATGTTGCAACATGAGATAAATTGCTTGCCTCTCATGATATCTCTAAGTAATTTCATACATCGAGATTCATTATGCCCCTGCATCATACAGTACTCACAACATCTGGGGGGAGTTTTTCTCTCTACAACTCCATAGTTAGACTGAGTACTTCTGTTTTTCTTCTGGCTGGTAGAGTGATTTCCATTTCCAGCCGACACAAACACTGTCTTCTTCATCTGAGTGGTTGACACCTTGCTGTTGAATCCCAAACCATGCTTATTACCATCAGTTTTTCCCATTATCAGAAGATCATTCAATTTGGCAGTTCCCTTGTTCAATTTCTGAATAGTTGCTTCAGCTTCTTCAGCCCTGGCAATTACAGATCTCAACTTCTTCCCCAAATTGTCACAGTCAATGGTTCTGGCCTTAGCCTTTTCTTCAGCACTCACTGCTCTAGAGGTCATAATTTCCAGTTTCTTAATCAGGATATCAGAAGCTACTTCAGCGTCTTTAGCCCTTTTTGTCATTATCTCTAGCTTCTGTGATTTCTCCACATCCTCCATGGGTTTCTTTCCTTCTGAGATTTCAAGTTTCTTTCTCAGATCAGCAAGCTCCCCTTCAGCTTTCTCAGCTCTTTTAGTCATGAATTTAAGACTCACGGTTAATTCTTCAATTTCCTGCTCCTCAACCATTGCATCATTCACTAGAGTATTGACCTTTACTTTCAGAGACTCAATTTCTTCTGCAAGGCTTGACGTTTCAGTAGCTTCACTTTGACTACTTTTTAGACTTTTGATCAGTTCAACTGAGTTTTCTCATTCCTTATACAGATCATCATATGCACTTTGGAGATCAGTGCTTTCTGATTCATCTGGAACTGGTCCTGATTCCACAACTCTAACTCCAAAAGACACATGTTTTTCAGGAAGAATCTCATCTTCATCATCACTCCAGGTTTCTCCTGATGCCGCAAATGCCTTAGGTTGATTCAAAAAATTCCCACACTGATATGCTAGATGTCCAAAGCCATTGCACTCTTTGCACTGAGGTTTACCAGCATGCTTAGTTCCTTCAGGACCTCTTGGTAGATCATCAACAGTTCTGAGTCTAGTTTGAGTAGAATCTCCTCCTGGAAGGTTTTTGACAGCATTCTGAGATTCTACAGATTGAACTCCTTGACCTTGGTAGGGCTGATTTCCCTGATTCTGATAGATTTGATCTCCCTGATTCTGATAGAGCTTAGTTCCTTGGAATTGGAAATTCTGAGTTCCCTGGCCTTGATTCATTTGAGCTTGTACACCCTGTTGACCTTGAACCCCTCTGAATTGACCCTGATTGCTTTGATTCTGAGCACCTTGATTTCCTCTTCCTTGATTGCCAGAATAACCTCTTCATTGGTTTCCCTTCATGAATCTCCCAAAGTTTCTAGCAAGCAATGCCATTTCATCAGAGCCAATATTATCTTCCTCCACCTTTCCTTTTCCTTTTGATGTTGCAACATGAAATGACAGAGCCTTTTTATCCTTACTTTTCTCAGTGCACAACTCAGAAGTCTTCATAAATCCCAACAGCTCATCTAGAGTAACAACGTCCAGTTGAGCATTGATCTCCAAGTTCATCACTAAAACTGAAAATCTCTCAGGCAATGACCTCTTCACCTTGTCCAGAACTTGAGCCTCAGTATATCTTTCTCCAAACTGATGTGCTCTATGAATTAAATCTTTCAATCTAGTGCTGAACTCATCAACTGTCTCATGTTCCAACATCTCCAGGCTTTCAAATTCAGATTTGATCATTCCAAGCTTGATCTTTCTAACAGACCTGGATCCTTCATGTTCCTTCTCAAGTGCTTCCCAGGCAGCTTTGGCAGTAGTACACCCCGAGATGATTCTGAATTGATCATCTTTTACTCCATTATAGAGAGCGCCTAGCACTTTGCTGTTCAGCCTCTTCATAGCCTTTTCTGTGTCAGTCCATGGAACAGGTTTAGGCATAGTTCCACCAGCTGGATTTGGTATGGTAGGTGGACTGTATCCGATCTCGATCATGTTCCAGGCATCATCATCAAGTTGATCTATGAAGATGCGCATCCTAGTTTTCCAGTCTGGATAACTCCCATCAACCAGTAACGGTGCCCTTGTGATGGATCCTCCTTCCTTGGCCATCGTAAGCAGATCGTTCACTCACCTCGCAAGAGGATTAAACAAGTGATTAAGCTCTGATACCAAATGTAATTCCCTGCTTACGTGATCTAATTCCTATCGTGTTCTAGTTTTAATTAAGAACAACTAATTAAAACTGAAAGTGCGGAATTAAAATGAACACGATATGATCACCCAGTTCAGTGCAATGCACCTACGTCTGGGGGGCCGTAGCCCGTGGTAAAACCCTTCACTAGCTGTAATAAAGTTTTCCCTATCTATTACAAGCTACTGGCTATATCAGCAAGCCTATCACACTATCAATTGGCTACTCTAGCATAGATAGCTGTTACAGTGATTACCTTCTTTTCCACGAAGGTGGGGCAAGGTTCTAAACCACCCGAGCTTCAACACACGTCCCAAGTGTTTTGTGTAAGGTTGAAAAACCAGGACTGCGTCGCCTTGTGCTCAAAGGATTAAAAATCTGCTTAACAGAATTTTTGCTGTGTAAAACCGATAATCTGAGCACGCAACCGATGTCCTTCTTTTATAGCTCATTGCCGTGAAAACCTTCCTTTTGCACGGCTCATAAATCCTTCCTTCAATAGACTTCTATTCCACATTTAAATCTTGAAGAAAAGGAATTAATGTGTGTCTAATCATCTGATAAATGGAAAACTGATTACCACGAATATTTCCATCCTAATACAGCTGCAAATCACATTGTAGACACCCATTAGGACTGTAGTTACCATAAACTCCATCGCACAATATTTTCCTTCCATCTTAAAAACCTGCGCTGGAACTTGAAAATATTCTATCTTTTTCTGCCAACTGAAGTCATGTTGCAACATGACATTCCACAAAGCAGCCAACAAAATCTGGACTTACAGTTGTGGGGGTCTACCGTTGGCAATTTCTCTGCTTGGTGGAATTCTTAAGGATAAGAGTTGCTTAGCAGACTGGGAAATGATTAACACAGATGTCAGTTCATACCTCAACAACATGGAAGAAGATGGAGGATCACTAGCCCGAGTTCTGTCTCTAAGTTACAATGAATTGTCGTACCATTTGAAATTGTGCTTCCTTTATTTTGGCAATTTCAAAGAGGATAAAGAGATATACACGAGACTTTTACATTTGTTGTGGACCGCGGAAGGATTGGTTTTGGAAAAACATCAGAGAAATGGAGAAACCTTGGTGGAGGTTGGGGAAAGATATTTGAATGAATTGTGTAATAGGTGTATGGTTCAATTGAAAGTGAACGAGGTCACTCTAACTCCAACGTCGTGTTCCCTCCACGATGTGATGAGAGACTTTTGTTTGGAAATGTGCAAAAAAGAAGAGTTTGTCAAAGTTATAGACGCGAAGCATAAGCATCATCCTTTGGTGGATTCTCTTAGTACTTCCTATGTAACTAGGCTTGCCATTCACATTAAGAGTGGGGATAATGTTGGAGACATGATTTGTAGTGCTGATCAGGAGGATGTCAAGCGAACTCGAACTCTTTTTTGCCTTAGTCCATTTGATGGCTATTTTGGGAAGGGAGAGGTCTGGCCTGAGGGCATAGTTATCAAGAATTTTAGAATACTGAGAGTGTTAAACCTTGAATCATTTGACTTTGGAAGGAAGTTTCCCTTAGAGTTGCACAGATTGATCCACCTCAAGATCTTAATCCTTCTGTTTTGTCAGCTGGACGAGTTGCCATCGTCTGTAGCAGACTTACCCTTGTTACAAACTCTTGTCCTGGTGATGTAGGATGGTTTTACGTATGAATTGAAGAAAAAAAGAAATGTAGCCAACGTGACCGTGAAGACAAGAGAATTTCTAATTCTGTTTCAGAAGTGGATCGTCAAACGTTTCCTGTTCCATTATAGAATAGATGTTTTAATATTTTCCTATTTTGTATTGTTGTTTTCCATTTTAGTTTAGTTTTATTTTAGGATTGCTTTAAAGTTTTGTAATAGTATTTATAGGATCCTTGTATTCATTATTTAACAGCTTTGAGACATTAAACAATTTCAAGAACTACGTTCTTTATTTGGTGGATTCCATTATCCCCGGTGGATTCCGGACCCTCATGACAAGGAAGTAGCGTTTGCAATTCCTTACTCTTCAGATTCGTGCTGGCGAATCTTATCGATTTTTCTGACTGCGTCATTTGGTATCAGTAGCAGGCTTTCTCCTGTTCTCTGCCAGTGATTCATGATGAGAGATCACCCAATTATCAAGGATGATGCGATGGCGGCTTTTTCCCCATATGATGCTTTGGTTAAGGATGTTACTACAATTGCTGCGTTGTCAACGCAAATAGATGGATTGTGCAATAATAAACAAATAGATAGGAGAAATCCATGGGACGAGAAAAATATTTTGGATTATAAGAAGGCGAGGTCGGAGGATTATCATGTCAGTATTCCTAATTTTTATGGGTCCATGAGTGTGAAGGATTTATTCAATTGGCAGATTAATGTTGGTAGGTATTTCGAGATCATGGAAGTTCCCGAGAGCCAACAAGTAAAGATGGTGGAGAAGAAGTTGAAGGACAGTGCTTCCACATATTGGGATCAATTGGCTCGAGATAGGCATAGAATGAATAAACCCCCGATTCAAACATGGAGGCATATGAAAGAATACATGTTAGCCGAGTTCCTTCCTGATGATTATGAGAAAAATTTGCGCAAAATGTATTTTAACTGCGTTCAAGGAAAGAGGACTGTGTGGGAATACACGACCGAGTTTTTATGTTATTGTGAACGAATAGAACTTAAGGAGACGGAGAATAAAAGAGTGACGAGGTATGTTAGTGGCTTAAAAAGTTCTATACAAGAACAGATGGATATGCAAACAGTGTGGTCTGTGAAAGAGGCTTACGCACTAGCCATGAAAGTAGAGATTACAGAGAAATTGCCTCGACATGATTTTACCCCAATCCAAGGGCTCGTGAAAGATAATGAAGAAGTGAAGCAGGCTATTACTAACCTTCATAATATTACTTCATCTATTGTTGGTAGTGTTGCTTCTAGTGCTCCGGAGAAGCAAGAAACAAAGGATGAAAAGATCTTTCATGTATACAATCATAATTCTAACTCCGAGGGTGTAGCATTGGAGGTAGAGTTGTGTGATGTTCCTTGTTCTAATAAGGATTTAAAGATTTCTCATGGAGTGCTTGATGGAGTGGAAGATGTGATACTTGAAGCCTCGAGTTGTGAAGTCTTTGTGGAGAATTCTCAAGTATTTGAGAGTGCTCTTGAAGAAGTTAACGCTTTGGATGCAATTTATGATGACGTGAAGATTCAAGTTCAGATCTGTGAAAGCTCTATAGATACCCTTTACGAAGATGTTAAGATTGATGTTCATATTGGCGAGGGTTCTAATAAAGAGATAGTTCCTTTGAGAGATAAGAGTGAAGATACGAAGATAATGCCCCTTGAAAGAGAATGCATTAATGCTGAATATGGTGATGCTCATTTTGAAGAGAAGCTTCGTCATGATTATAATTTCTTAAATGTTTCGATGAGTAGAGCCTGGAAGTTCAAGTCAATCCTACATGTTGCTTATACATCGATCGAACATGCAATGGAGACTGGGGCCCTTGCTGGTGAAGGGAATAACTCGGGGCGAGTTATTTTTAAAGTGGAGGAGAAGGAGGAAGACGAGGATATGAAGCTGAAGTCCGAGATTAACTCAATGGAGAAGGAGGAGGACGAGGATATGAAGCTGAAGTCCGAGATTAACTCATATGTTGGAAGTGTGGGTGTTCTGAATCTTAAGGTACTACCTAACCTTGTACGTGGACAAAAATATGTTATGCGTTGGAAGTATCTTGTCCGTTGGAAAGGACATCCTCGTGCAGATGGAAATAATTTAACACATCATGGATTGCAACCAATGAGCCTCGAATTTTATGATATGTTCAATGCTTTTAAGAAGAGGGTTCAAATTCATATATTTAAAGCTCTTGATGGTGGAGGGGGAGAACTCGGGACGAGTTCTTTTAAAGTGGAGGAGACTGATGTAGGACGGTTTTACGTATGAATTGAAGAAAAAAAGAAATGTAGCCAACGTGACCGTGAAGACAAGAGAATTTCTAATTCCGTTTCAGAAGTGGATCGTCAAACGTTTCCTGTTCCATTATAGAATAGATGTTTTAATATTTTCCTATTTTGTATTGTTGTTTTCCATTTTAGTTTAGTTTTATTTTAGGATTGCTTTAAAGTTTTGTAATAGTATTTATAGGATCCTTGTATTCATTATTTAACAGCTTTGAGACATTAAACAATTTCAAGAACTACGTTCTTTATTTGGTGGATTCCATTATCCCCGGTGGATTCCGGACCCTCATGACAAGGAAGTAGCGTTTGCAATTCCTTACTCTTCAGATTCGTGCTGGCGAATCTTATCGATTTTTCCGACTGCGTCACCTGGAGCTCAAAAACAGAATAAAAATCCCAAATGTTCTTTCCAAGATGAGAAGACTTAAAAACTTGGGATTTGGCTCTGAACATTGTGCACGAGGAAAACTAAGATTGAATATGCTGAGAGGGCTGGAAAGACTATGGGGATTCGATGATGAGGTAGATGAAATCGCAGATCTTTCCGAGCTGGTGAATCTTACAAACTTGCAAGGAATGGTGAAAGGTATTGACAACTTTTATGTTTTGATGAATTACATTGATGCAAATGGGAATTTACGCGAGATAGACCTTGAAATAGATGATTGTGATTTTGTTCTGTCAGGAAAAGGATATGGCCTCTTAACAAACCTTTTCAGGTGCAGAAGTCTCCAAATCCTAAATTTAAATGCCAAGTTAGGAAAATTCCCATGTTATGAACAGCATTTCCTGCCTTGTCTAACTGTTTTGAACTTGGGCAACAACTACATGGAAGAAGATCCAATGGAAACACTAGAAAAACTTCCTCAACTTCGATCCCTTCGGTTAAGACACTATTCCTACATGGGACAGCATTTGATTTGCCATGAACATGGATTTCCCCAGCTTACGTATCTGCATCTGATTGGACTACCAAATCTAGAGTATTGGAGGGTTGATAAAGGATCGATGCCGAATCTTTTCTATCTAGATATTAAGCAGTGTCCATCACTAGCCATGATTCCCGATGGATTGCGGTTTGTCGAAGGCCTTAAAGTACTGAATGTTGCCATGCCTTATGAATTTTGTGACAGAATAAGAGTGATAGATGACCATGAAGGTCCAGATTATTGTAAAATTCAACATGTTCCTTTCGTTTCCACCAACGCTGTGTAAGGTAATATAATATTCCTTCTGCAATAACTTCAAATGTTTATGAAAATGTGGTTATTATCATCCTTAGCTTTGGAAGGGACCGTCGTGACGGTTAGCCACTCGGTGCTCATGAGAAGCTTCTTTCCGACGTAAGCCGCATCACCTTCTGGCCTTTATCACTCAACGCCGGCGGTGGCACGAAAGATCCGGGATTACTATGAAATTATATTACAAACTTAATTAATTATGCTACCAGTAATTTATTTAGTTTACATGTATGGGTAAATTCCAAAATTATTTATCATACTTTTTCAAAGATTCACTTTTGACCATTTAATAACTTTTCATTCAATTTTGATCACTAAAATTTTTTATAAAAAACACATCTTATTTGCCACTTGAGTCTTGACCACTTTTACCGTAAGCTCTTTTAGTGTGTGGATGGATGTTACTATTTTTATAGTGTTGGGGTTTTCTGAATTTTCGTAAATTTCAAACTCAGGCCCGGTTTACTAGACCTTATTTCTTGATGTACTGAACTGAACCGAATTGAATTGAATTGAATTGAACTGAAGTGAAAATTGATGTATTGAAAAATGGAATCAGCATGACTGAATTAACCTGAATTTCATCAAATTGCATTTTCACTGAATTGAACTGAACATGTGAACTCTTGTAAAGTCCTAATATGTCTGTGGATCAACAAAGTATTTTTTTTTCTGTAATTCTAAAGTTTTCCTTGCTGGCCAGAATCGATTTGAAAAGATAAAATCACTCAATGAAGAATTTGGTAGTCATTTTTGTCTCAGGTAACTCGTGTCGCATGTGTTAACTTTGGTTTAAATTTAAAATTTTTGGGTATTTCATTTTCAATTATTGTTGCCACTCCAATGTTGTACTCCAATACTGTACTCAAATACAATGTTGTAAGTTTTCCTCTTTACAGGTCAACATGTTTGATCGACCAAAATTTAATTAAAATTACAAACTATGGATATATCAGAAGTCGGGGATACAAGGGAAATTTTTATAATTAAAAAAAACTTGCATAAATTCCCCCAATATTAAAGCTACAAAAGAGGCAGCCAAATCAACCGCTACACTAAACCCTTAAATCCACCCACCACCGTCAGGGTTTTAGAGATTAAACACAGCAGACCACGTTACAAAAATTCCAATGGCGTCTTCTCTCCGAGGGAAAAAGGCTGTCGGAAAATCCAAGAACAATTCCGGATCTTTTGTGTTGCCGGCGTTGAGTCAAAAAGGTCAGAAGGTGGTCTGTGATGCGGCGTACGTCGGAAAGAAGCTTCTGAGGAGCACCGGGAAGGCGGCGTGGCTGACCGTCACGACGGTGTTGGTGCTCGGACTTCCCCTCATGTTTGTCATGGATCGCGAGCAGCAGCTTGCCGATATGGACGTCCAGCAAGAAGCCCTCCTCGGCGCTCCCGCGGCCATGTGATTCTATTGCTGCTGCTAAGACTACTACTACTTAATTTAACTAGTTTTTCGATCTTTGTTTTCCGGTGCTTTGATTTGTGAATAGGTTATAGGATTGATCTGTTGGCCAGTTTATTATAATTAAGTCAGTTGATGAAATTTGGGATTTTGCTCTGCTTTGTTAGATTTATAATATACTAGCATTTGGTTGCCTGCTTGGTAGTGATGAGTTTTCTTGATTTGTGCAATTACTAAAATATCATAAAAGAAGTAATATAAGTGGTGATTATGCATTGGTTGCATTCTTAATTCTCCAGAATCATTGGAATCTTGATTACAGAATGAGTACCCTGGCCTAATATGATCGAATATCATGATAATGACTACAATCCAGTTTATTACCTGTCTAATAAGTACTTTGGAACTGATAAAGATGGCTTCTTGGAACAGTTATGATTCACCTGTTTTGATATGGACCATATGGTGTGGGATTTGTTTCATTAATATATGCCAAGTAGCAGTTATGGATTGTTTACATTATCATTAGATGAGAGATACACGTGCTGTTGCATAATCTAATCAAGTTGCCCTTGATATAATTGAGTTAGATTGATCCAAAATCTCCATTTGAAATAATTGGTTTATACTTTATAGGCTTTGTACCTTTGATGATAGATTGTTTTGAAATGCCAAATGCCAGAGGCTTATTGTCATCTTTGCATTGTACATGGCATGTTCTTAGAGCTATCTCAAGATCACCGTGAAATTTGTTATCTCAGTAACTATAGTGCTTCAAGTCGGACCCTAATAAGGGCCGCACATGTTCTAGTGTCTCGAGGTGGCCGGTTACACTCGAGATTTTGTTCTACGTTTTTCACTAGGTAATTTATTTACTTTAAGATTCCCGGGTGCCATAGTATTCGTATTGCCTCTAGTGTTTTATCTCTGAATCCGCTATAGACAGTGGGATGAACACTTAGTTTTTTTTGTTACTTATCGTATTCGTGACTGAATACTTGAAGCAGTGGGAAAATGCTTGGATGGTCCATGTAATATACTGAGTAAACCCTATGGGAGAGGAATTAGAGTGAAGAAGAGAGAATAAGATGGAAACGTAATAAACAATCTAATTAGTTAAATCCTGTGGAAACATTATTTTTTCTTCCAAAATCTTGATTATGATGGTTCATTTGCTGATAAGATAAGAGAATCTATTTCGAATTTAGCAAATGCCAGTCCCTGTGATTCAAGAAATCCAACCCATCGGCTGAAATTCATTCATTCAAATGGTCCCTCCTGTTAGTACTCCAGATGGTGCTGCTCCAGCCCATGTATTCCCTAACTCTATTGCACCTGCCAAGATTGTTTTGGCTGAGTTCTTAAATCCCTAGCTCTATCCCATTAGTAAGAATGCATGATCACTACCGTGCAAATTAGAGACTCGACTAGCTGGACAATGGACTAAAACTAAAACACGAGGCTAGTCGAGCTGACATATCAGAAACTAACAGCACTACAAAATCATATGATCAACCATACATACCTAGTGTTGTTATTGCTCATAAGAACTTGCTGAACTAATGATACATAGTAACTTCTCAAAGAATGGCAAACATGAAATAGGTAAAAGGCACTGTAGGATAAACCTGGGAAGGAAATGGATGAACAATTATCATTATTGATGAAGAAAAGCAAGAAAAAAGAGACAAATGTGCACATGGCAATTTGAGAAAAAGACCAAAATCCACTAGTGCTCTTTGCCCAAACTTTTCACAATTGACAAAACATTTCAACTCACATCCTTTCTTTCAGATTAGATAGATGCAACCAACCAATCCTCACATTCATGCCCCAAAATTTGTTCCATCCATCTAATAACATCAATCTCAATGATAATAATTCAGCTCAATAAATAAATAAAACTCTAGTTCCTAAACCAAGGCTCCCTTCAATAATCTGCATAAAGTAAACCAAAACAGACATCATTAAACAGAATCTAGTAAGAAAGAGCCAAAGATTTGATGAATAAGTAAACAAATGAAATCTTACCATCATGTTTCTTCAATAAATTTCTAGCAAACAGCATGCAAATGACCAGAAACCCCACTCCAGCTGCCCCTCCTAGGATGATAGCCACCGTCTTTCCAGTAGTTGCCCCTTGCCCTACATTGACCAAAATGGTAAATTCACCCCACATGAACAAATCTTGAGATTTAGTTTAGCCCACAAATCCAAGCCAGACAAACATCTTGTTAAAAGTGGTACCCTTTACACTACATTATTTTATGCACTTATCAAAACATTAAACTAGTCCTAGAAAAGAGCCATACAGCTGACAATCCTTGTGAATCCAAACATCAATCTTTTCAATAAACAAGAACCTTAAAATAATCAAATCAAGATTACCTGATGAACTTGAACCTGAACCTGAACCTGAACCTGAACTCTCTGGAGATGAAAATGAGGATGAAGAAGATGATGACTGTTTAGGAGCCCCATTGGGATAGTAATTGTAACTAATGAAGCATTTTGTAAGGAAGATTTGGCCTGAAACTGAACTCCCGCACTCAACCTGAGCCCTCTGAACAGCAGAAGTCACACAACTGTTGCAATCAGAGGACCCCAAATCACCTTCACACTGCCCTAAAACATACATAGCCTGATAGCTTGTGGTGAAGAATCCATTCCCAGTAGAAATCCCAGTTTCCAGTGAGTTTAGGGCAGTGTCCCTAATCATCTCAAATCCTGCCCCTCCAATGTTCTTCCCACTGCAAGTCTTGTACAGCAGCTCCATCCCTGAGACCTGTGGAAAACCTGCAACTTCATACAGCATGTAGCAGCCTGTGAGCTGGATTCTTGCAGCCACCTGCTTTCCACAGAGCTTGTCTATGAGTGTGGGAAGTTGGCTCACACAGTTGTAGCAGTCTACATTGGATAAATCTCCTCTGCACTGAAAGATGCCATTAATGGAGGTCTGGCCTGTCCCTGCAGAAGCCTTGAAAAACTTGGATTTTGAGGACTGTGCAATTAGGTTGCCAAAAAGGGAGGAAATTGCCTGGGAGTAAATCCCAGTTGGATCTGATAAAGGCTGCTTTGCACATCCCTTGTACACCAGGGTGGTGTAGTCAGATGCAGCAGCAGATTCACGTGGGAGAATGGCAAGAAAAAGGGCTAAAGAAAGTAGGTAAAATGGTCTGCTGGGCATTCCCATTTCTGTGTCTCTCATGTATCAAATCATGGTTTGCTGTTCTTGATGGAGTTGTTTGAGGGTTTTGAGAGATGGGTTTTGGTAAAGAATCAAGAAAGGCTGAAGCTTGGTGGAAAAAGATTGATTCTTTAACTTTACTTTTACCTCAAAAAAAGGTACCTTAATTTCTGATGTTTTGAGGTTCAAGAAGTGGAGATTGGTGAAGTGAGACTGAGGAAAAAAGGCATCTTTTCCAGACTACAAGAGGCTGTGCACAATGTGGTAGAACTAGAGAGTTTTGAGTTTGATGATAGAATGGCCAAAAAAGACCATATAAAAATTATTTCCAGAGCAAATGGAGAAGCACTGATTTCTTGTGATTCAATTATCTTTTAGCAGAAGTACACTATTTGAAAAGAAGAATGAGAACAACAAAAAATATTTTAAAAACACCCCAGCTGCCCAGCTCATAAAGTAGGGGAGAAAAATATTCTCTTGGTTGGAGGGGGGGAAAAGTTTGACCAAATTGCATGATCACTCCCTTGTTTTCTTACCACAATTTTGAATGGAGGAATGAGGAGTTAATGCTTGTTTTCATCTGCTCAACATTTATTGATGATCAGAGTGAGGTGTTGGTGAGCAAGAATCTGGTGAGCAGCTTTAAAAGCATGTCACAGATTATTGCATTTTAGGCACTTTGCCAATCTCACACACTTAGTTTGTAGTATCTGTTCTGACTTCTTCTTCAATGGATTTATTCCCTTGCTAAATTTGGCACTAGCTCTTTACTGCTATGGTTAAATAATTGAACCAATAGTTATATACTATTGTTATCGTGAAGTGTTAAATATGAAAAACCAACTAAAATTTGATTGAGATGGGAGCGTATTGATTTGATATCTCATTGTGCTTTGTATAGGTGAAGATATGATTGTCATTTGTCATGTCAGTTTAGGTTTAATAACAGATG
Organism: Cruciata laevipes; assembly: GCA_963678965.1. NCBI lineage: Eukaryota > Viridiplantae > Streptophyta > Magnoliopsida > Gentianales > Rubiaceae > Cruciata > Cruciata laevipes. The sequence continues at coordinate 20,521,392 of OY787635.1, forward strand.
CATTTTGGGGGTTTTAATTCAGGTGAAATTTCAAATTTATGTCAAAAAAAATTTAACTGGTCAAGGGATTCAAATTTAGAGTTCTACGTCTCACATCATTTTCATCGCATTAAAGATTTCTTTGGCATCATCACGTAATGTAATTTTTTTTTGAAATAATCCCAAACATCTAAAGTGTGTTTGTGTACATGGTTTGCAAGCGGGTTTACAAAGACAAACATTTTGTATTTTGACCATAAAGTTATGGAAATAAGTGAGATTTTTTGACATTTTGCGAGAGAATCCAACTAAATTTAAACTTTTAGTTGAATAATTTGTGTCCATGAAAGAAGAAACTGTCTGCCACCAATGCCATAAACCCTAACGTTTAAAGGATCATTTAAATTGTCTTCGTAGATTGAACTTGAGACTGTTTAAAAAAAAATTGATGCATACTTACTTTCGCTTATCAAACCGAGAATTTCAATTTTTATCATCAAAATCGAATTTTCAAAATTTAAATCTCAAACTTTTTCAAATACATAAATATTTTATTTTGACAGCATTATCCGATCAGACAAATTCTCAAATTCTAACTTTCAAGACTGATCTTCTAATTTTAAGGACAGGTCTTTTACATATTATATTAAACATGATCATTCAGTGCATCCATTGTGAATAGATCAATAATAATAACACTGAAATGACTGAATGATCATGAATCATGATTAATGTGTAAAAATGTCATATTTGAAACTAAGAAGATTAACATTTATATCTTGTCTCAATTGAGATTGATCTTAAAGGAGACCTTCTCGTCCAATTAAGTTTAATTGAGAATATTTTTTGTTTCTTCACTTTTTTGAAGTTTGAGGCTCTTATGAAATCCTTGGGACCGGTGGAAAAACTTAAAATCCATTTAAAACCTGTTTAATTAGTTGTCTTCGCATTCTAAAACTGGTGCATCTATTGATGATTTGTAGCTGAATATTGGTAGAAATGGACTAAAAAGAAGAAAATGAAATTTGGAAATGCATTAATGCATGAGATATCATTGACGGAGTTGGGGAGAAGAGTAATTGTTTGTTTGACTACAAGTTTTTTGGACCGCACAAATTCAAAGTTTTTTATTTAATAAAGCCTTGAACCTATTTTCTGCTTCTTTGTATGGGTCCTTTGTTTCGAGGGTACTCAGTGATACTCCCTCCATCCCACATTATTTTTCACAGAATCTTTTTCACGCATGCCGATATAGATGTTTGACCGTAAATATCTTTAGTTACATGTATTATCGGCATATAAAAATTTGATATTTGAATACTACATGTTACTATTAATCTAGTGATATCACATATGATGATATTAATATTAATATATCTATTCAAATATATGGTCAAAATTTAAAAGTAAATAGTGTCAAATAGTGAAGTGTGAAGTTTAATACAGGACGGAGGGAGTACCTGTTTTTTTTTGGAGACCAAGGGTTTATTGTTTTTAGAACATTCGCTTTTTACCTTGATCTTTCAGTTAATTTGATCTTTCATTCATTTTGTTTGATCTTTCAGTCAATTTCTTGATCATTCCTAATCTTTGGCGACCCCAGCTACCTAAACTCTAACTGCGGCGGTGGGATTGAAGCTCACCAACGGCAACTTCAACCGATAACAGTCCCTTATAATACTTGATCTCTGTAAAGACATGTGTTAAATGAGAATTTGTATTTGTTTTCTTGTTTGTCTTGTGCTGTTTATCTAAATTCTGCAGAAAGTAAATTATTGAATGTATTGGTGGTGATTTTACTAGGGTATTGGGTGCTGAAAATATTATTGGACTATATTAAATAAATATTAAATTAAAATGAGTTAAATTTCATTGAATCAAATTAATCTAAAAGTCTAAGGTAGCTAAATTGCTAAATTTCTAAAATAATTTATTTGTGTTAACTGAAAGTAATTAGTTGAACTAAACAATTGCTGAAAATAGCTTTTAATTGATGAAATTAGTTCATTAGAGATGAAACTGAAGTGAACTGAACAGGATCTAATCAAAAGAATTACCTTATTGATATTTTAAATCAAGTGAAACAAGCAAAAAATTGATAACTACTTATAAGACTTTATTAATTAATTAAAATGCACAACATATTACACTTACACACTATGTGTACTTATATTGTGTTTCTCTCTGGTTTTAGATATCACTCTATTCCACCCATAACTGCACCATTTTTTGTCAATTTTTTCAGAACATGTTTGACCGTGAATAACTTTATTTTTATACATTATTATGGTCTAAAACTTTTATAACTAAAAAATAGAGCGCATTGTGAATCTAACCATATCTCATATGATACTATTATAACACATATGTCAATTGCAATTTACGACCAAACATGCCCAGACGAAGTTGACTAAAAAATGTGCAGTTTTAGCTGGGACGGAGAGAGTAGAATTAATTATTTTCATGCCCCTACATATCTCAAATTATCAATTTATAGCATCAACTTAAAAATTGTTTAATTTATTGTGTCAAAGTATGGATATTTTATGTCCTAAGGCCTTTTAAATTAAAACAGTGAGGGTAGTATGGTAACACAAATTATCATCTACTATTAGGGTATCTTTTAAATTAAAAGGTGGAGCTAGCGACGAGAATTACTCATATTTCACCACCAAGATCATACAAGATCTTTATTCTCTCGCTTTTAACACAACTGAGTCTCACCTCCTCCTATCCTCTTCATAATCATCTACTCCCGGAATTGTTTCTTATTTTGATTATTTAATTTTTAATTTTTAATTTTGTTAACTGAAAGAGTTAGTCTCTGAAGAGACTGTCTCTATATAGAGATCGGACTAAATTTTAAATAGTGCAATAAAGAAAATCAAGGAGGGACCAATTTGCAATTTTTAAAAATTAAAAAAATCACGCGCTACAGTGTTTCCGCGCGTGTACAATGTTTCCGTGCTTGCTACAGTGTACTTCAATGTTTCAAGTTAAAATGTTCATGTTTTATGTTTCAAGTTAAAGTGTTCATCTTTCACGTTAAAACGTCCATGTTTTATGTTTTAAGTTAAAATGTTTATGTTTTATGTTTTAAGTTAAACTGTTCATGTTTTATGTTTCAAGTTAAAGTGTTCATATTTCACGTTCAAACGTCCATGTTTTATGTTTTAAATTAAAATATTTATGTTTTATGTTTCAAGTTAAAATGTTCATGTTCGTGTTTTAAGTCAAAATGTTCATGCTTCAAAAAATATTCATGTTTTAAGTTAAACTGTTCATGTTATATGTTTCAAGAAATGTTCATGTTTTATATTTCAAGTTAAAATGTTTATGTTTCAAGTTAAAGTGTTCATTTTCACGTTAAAACGTCCATGTTTTATGTTTTAAGTTAAAATATTTATATTTTATGTTTCAAGTTAAAATGTTCATGTTCATGTTTTAAGTCAAAATATTCATGTTTTAAGTTAAACTGTTCATGTTTTATGTTTCAAGAAATGTTCATGTTTTATGTTTCAAGAAATGTTCATGTTCCACGTTAATAAGTACATGTTTTATGTTTCAAGTTAAAATGTTTATGTTTTAAGTTAAAGTGTTCATGTTTTATGTTTACTGTAGCAACTCGACACTGTAGCAAATCGGTACTGTAGTGCGTGGCTTGATACTGTAGCGCGTGATTTTTAAAAAATTTCTGAAATTGCAAATTGGTCCCTCCGTGTTTTTGACTTATATAACTATTTACAATTTAATCCGGTCTCTCTATAGATAGGGTTGATCACGGTACGGTTAACCTTCTCATTTCAATAAAATATACTAACCGCTCAACTATTCAACGGTTCGGTTAACCTTTAAAATTGACAATAAAAATCAGATAACCTTTGTCTTGGTTAATTAGAAATTCGGTTAGGTTAACCAATAATTTTGATATTTCATTAATTATAAAATATTTTGAGACACACTACAAGAGGAATACAAAAGCTAGCTATATATACATATTTTCTCATACACCAAGAGGCAAGAGGAATACAAAAGCTAGCTACCTAGAGTGAAATGTGGGAGGGTTAAGTTTTGGTAAGGGTTCGGTGCTATTTATATAGGGTTAATAATAGTAATATAAATAAATAATTGCAAAATAATCCCCGGTTAGTCGGTTAACTATTCGTGTTGAATATTGAAAACCTTAACCTTAACTGAAAGACCGGTTAATCAAAAAGTGATAACCTTAACCTAACCTTACGGTTCGGTTAACCTTAAAATCGGTACGGTTCCGGCCGGTTAACCAGTCGATTTTGGTTATTCGGTTAGTTTTCCTCAGCCCTATATATAGAGACGGTCTCTTCCAAGACTTTGCTTAACTGAAAATATTGAAAAATTAAAAGAAAGTCATAAATTACCATACTACCCTTAACGGAAAATCGTTGTTTTAACAGAAAAGGACTCTAGACCATAAGATATCCAGATTTATATGTTGGGACCATAAATTATGCACTTTTAAAACTAGGCTAAAAATTGATCTTTTGGCGTATGTTAGGGACATAAAAAACAATCTAAACTTATATATACATTTAAAAATTTAACATATCAAAAAAGTTGTGTGATTACACTCTTCATCTTCTCAAACGGGAGTATGGTTATAAACGAATCGAGTTGACCTCGAACACACATGTGTTTGAGTTTGAGTTTGTGAAAATTACTTATGTTCGTGATCAAGTTCGTGCGAGTTGAGATATTTAACTCGAGTTTGATTCATCTGATTTTTTAAAGTTTGAACTCGACTCGTGAGATCGAACAAGTTTATTACACTATTGGGGAATCCATCATATTGCATTCCAACACTGTAGATAGGGAATTACGGCATGAACCTCAACGACGTCGCTTCTCAACTCAACATCCACACCACCACTAGGGATGTACCGCACCGCATAGCAAGGACATCATTGCACGAATGTGATATTCCATTACCTACCATGATCTCCGGTGCTCAACTCCTAGACAATTAAAATTCAGATCTTGCCATTTCAAAATGAACCCCAATCACCTAATTCCAAACCAATCTAGATCTTGGTGTGTTCTCATGTGCTCGACTCCCTGTAGAAATGGAAATGGTTCGATCTCCAATGGAGGTTTGAAACGGCGGTGGTGAGATATGGATCTCTAGTTGCTAGCGATGAGGTTTGTTCACCGATAATGAGGTTTAGATCACTAGTGATGATGTTGAATTTTGGTCGTTGACAATGAGATTTGAGTCATCATCTAGTGAGGTTTGGGTTACAAGCATGGATCTTGAAGTTAGATCATCTTTGTTGATGTGACAACAATTTGGAAGAAAAATTAGAGAATGTGAAAAATATAATTATTTTTACATGAAAGTCCTTCTACTTTTAATTTTACATCGTAGCTAAATTTAATAAGGTTTGTCAAATACTCGATCTTATGTGTATGCCTTGATAAAACTGAATTTTTTTTCTAATAAGGGGTAAAGGTACAACAAATCTCCTCTTTTTTAATAAAAAAATTCTCCATGGAATATTTTGGATGGCTACGTTCTAGCTTCTTGGGTTGGCCGTCGGTGCACCGGTGGTAGAAATTACGAGTTCTCGACAAGTCTTCACCTCCACGGCCATTAGGATCCGAACAAAACATTTTGTACATAAAACAAACAACAGGAACTTTCCCGTCCCCGTTTCTGCTCTTGGAGGAAGATTCTGATCTATAAAGACAATCCCTTCACGCCATTGTTTTAGCTTCCACAGCTCAATTTAGGAAAGGGGCTTTCGAAAAGGAAAAGCAGAATTTCAAGAATCTGTAATGCACGCTTTAAAAGACACGGTTTCTGATAAACTCTCTCGGCTTTTCTCCGATTCCCCTTCCCACGACACGGATCAGCTGCCACAGGTATCCTTTTCCGTTATATTTCCGGCATGGTTTTCTGGATTTCATTGGTGCAGAATGTTGATGGGATTGTGAGCTGTGATTTTGATCAATGACGCTAACCGATTATAACTTTTCTTTTGTTTCTGCTATGAATGTTCGATCTGTGTGCTATTTCGCAATGTGATTGATGGGATTTCCATGGTTGAATTTTGATGTGCCTTAAAAATTAAGGATTTTGAATATGTCTGTCAAGTTATTATAATGCAGTACCATTCTGGTATGTGTGTGTTGTAATATTGAGTTTATAGATTCATATGATTGTTCAGTCTGTTCCTGTTGGAAGTTTTAAATAAAAATTGTTTTGGAAAGGAAAAATCGAGCATTCATCTTTTCAAATGGTTCTAGTGCTGTAGTTGATGGTTATTCATATGATCTTTTTGCTAAGGTGTTTGGATTTTGTCTTGTAGAAAGTAATCATTCTATAGATGTGATAGCTTTAACTTCGAAGAACAAAAGGTAGGAAGTGCAGCTGATTTCCATTGGTCTTTTGAAGGGTTTTTTTCAAATTGCACCAAAGAACACTTAATCTTGTGTTTTCTCAATGTCTTTTCTGAATGGTAGTTCATGATATAAGTTTATGACGCTGGGTTAGTAATGTGTAGGACATGCCAACAATGAAGGAAAGAAAATCTTGGTCTTCGATATTATCACTCGGCATCCCTTCTGTAAGATTGGAATGGTTCAAATCCTATAATAGTCAAGATAACAGCAAACTGCAGCAGTCAGATTCTTTTAGTTGGAGAAGTAAGAGTTTCTCTTTAAAGGATGTTCCTTTGGATAGACACACCGAATCTTGCGATGAGATTGAAAGTTTTGGAAGTCCTCCTACTGCTCGTAAAGAAAATGGTTTTCCTGGACCTATTAGTGATTTAGTGTTTCATAGGAAGGATATGATTAATACCAATACTGACACTGTAGAAACTGGTTCTGCGAGGAGCGTGGTTTCCGATATCTTTGAAGATGCTCCAGATACAAATAATTTTGAAAGTTTAATGCCCAATCTCACAGATGAATCCCTTTTCATATCTCCCAACCTTTATGATTTTTTCGAATCCTCACTTCCAAATATTGTCAAAGGATGCCAGTGGGTGTTGCTGTACAGGTAATTTTCAAATAAATTTTCCACCTAATGATCTTTGGACAGTTGTACTCGCTTATGTTGATTATGGATCATTAATTTTGATGAAGGGCAGTACTGCAAGACATGGCATATCACTTCGTACACTCATTCGAAAAAGCACTGATCTTTCTGGCCCTTGTTTACTGGTATGTACATTTATATGAAGATACAAGCTCTTAGGCATCAGTCCTTTTACATTACACTTCAATTCTTTAGTATCACAATTGACAAGAAGTTGCTTCATGTGCAGATTACTGGTGACAAGAAAGGTGCTATATTTGGGGGATTGCTTGAAAGCCCCCTGAGGCCAACTGCAAAGAGAAAGTATCAAGTTCGTGCAATCTTATGCAGTGCTCATTGAACTTACAAGTAAAAACTATCAACTTCACCGCTTTCATGCACTGACTTTTGATTTGTTAATTTATGTAGGGTACGAATCAATCGTTTGTTTTCACGACCTTGTATGGAGAGCCAAGGCTATTTAGACCTACTGGTATGGACATAACTTCTTTGGTGAACATTTAAAATAATTTATGTTCTCTTTTTGTGGAGTGATCTTGATGATGTGGCAAAGGATGATGATCAGATGAACAACTGCATAGTTACAGATCTGTGTGTTAAATAAGTTTATCAGTGTCGTAGTAACTGCATTCATATTAGAAACAAACGCATGCTTGATGTCTACGTATATGGTGCAAGAAGAAAATCTTTGTGTTTTAACATCATGAAGAATTATGCTTAAGTGCACAAATGTTTTTCAATATATAATTAGTCATAGGTGTTTAAATATTTCAAACATCTTACTGCTCTGTTCAATCCATCCCACGTTCTAACATGTTATTCAGTAGCGTGCTGATTCTCTTACCTAGTTGAAAATTTCCAGTTGCCAATTTTTTCTGATTTATGATATTCAATAGATTCACAAGCAAACTAATTTCAAGGCCTCATTTTGCCAGGTGTCAACAGATATTTCTACCTGTGCTTGAATGACTTACTGGCAATTGGAGGAGGTGGAAATTTCGCCTTGCGTTTGGATGAAGAGCTGTAAGCTTTCTTCATTGTCTCATTTTCTTTTCTTTTATTTCCCCCCTAAAACTTTGGAGCTTTTATTTTGTACTTGATAGGTTAAATGGTAGCAGTGGGCCCTGCGAAACCTTTGGAAACTTGTGTTTAGCACATGACACAGAGTTTGAATTACGGGATGTCGAGGTAAATTACTCATTTTGGCTCTCTACTTTAACTGTATAAGTTAAGCTGAAAGTAGTGCCTGAGTTCTTGTGTCAGCCACACATACTAGGATATAGGTTTACGCTTTGGTTCTAGGATAAGTGTATGTACAAGAAGTATTTTTCCATCCAATACTATATAGACGTAATAGTTATTCTCATTCACTAAACTCTATGAAGTTTTTTGATATTGTATGTTTCGTAAATGAGCAATTTCATGGCTGGTATTTGTATATATAGGCCAATATTTCAGTTCAGACTAGATATTATTGAACACTAATGCATCACAATGTTGGCTGATTCCGGCTTATTTCATCTTTCTTTGTAATGATTTGCTTGAAATTTGTGAAAGGAACTAAATGGATAAATGGAGCACAAAAAGTTTCCCTTTTCTTGTGCTTGTTCATTACCAAAGTGGAATAAAGGCTTAGTGTTTCATTACTTGTTCTTCTCAAGCTCTTCTCATCCATTCTGTTTTCTCTGTTTTACAGCTATGGGGTTTTACACATGCATCGCGGTACCAGTAGATCCAGACCGACTTTCAAGTTGTATGACATTCATTATTCTTTGATGTATAAAGCTCCCTGCTTAGCAATTTGTGAATGACTACAAGGCTTTGGTGTCAAATTTGTATTAAGCTTTGTGTTGGTAGAAACATTTGTCCTGCCAATTGAAAGGTTGCTATTTAACATCAATCTTTTCAAATCTGGGATCAATGTGTACATTCTTTTTTTTTAAAAGCAATGTGTACATTCTTATAATTAAGTACTTACTCAAGTTCTTATACATGTATTTTGCATCACACGGTAGTAGTACAAAAAAGTAAAAACACATAATTCCTTATTTTGAGTGAAAGTGTTTCAGTTCAAATACTAGTACAATTTTACTGATTAACAAAAATTCTTTCATCTTACAACTTCTAAGCATGTTTTAATAAGTAGTGCTCTAGCATTTGAAACAAGTCACTGTCAAAAGATAAAAGCTACAACTTAAGTACTACTATGATCCAATCTCATGAGCAATAGTATCAACTTAACTTCATGTACTTCGGGGAACAATAGCTCGAATGCGACATAAATATTCTTGCACTAAATATCCCTGGTGTTTCCAACCAAAACAGTGACAATCCATCAAATGTTACAAAATGTATGTGGACAAATAAGTTCATTACAATCACTTGATTCCAGGATCAAAAACTACACCTTGCTCAGAATGCCCCGATCAAAGGGGACTATACTTCATTAGCCTCAAATAAACAAGCCTAGAGATCACAATAAGATTAAAGTGAGATGAAGATCAAGGCTCGGACGATGATGCGCCTTCCTTTGGCAGCCCAAATATTCTAAGGTTTCGGTCCATTGATCCAACAGCAATGTAATTTGCATCCGCCCCAAATTTAGCACAGGTTACTTTACCTGCATCAACCAAAGAAGTAATATATAACTGGTTACAGAACAATCATAATGCACCAACAGTAACACCAAAAAAATAGAACTTACCGGTCCCTGACAAATCTGGGAAAGTTTTTATGCAATTCCATTCTGACTTCACACTGGCTGTTTTATATACTCTGCAATGCAAGCATCACATGAGCAGTAAATCAATAATGAACAGTTTTTCTTAACCCAAAAACAGCTTGGGGTAAAATAACACAAAAATAGGATCAAAAGGACTACCATATCTATAGAACAACACAACTAAAATAAAAGCTCACCTCATATCTGCACCTCCAATTGCAAGGTAGCTTCCACTGTGATCAAACTCCACTAAAATAATGAAACAAAGAAGTGTCATTTAGATGCATAAGTAAAATTAAAAACAGGAATATTCAACGAATAAAGTTTGATTGGTATGAGTATTGTCAGGTGATCAAAAAAATTCAATTTAAATTCGTTCTAAACTGTATCAATAAAGACAAAGGATGTTTTATGAGGGTCGAAGGAGTGGCAGATATTCTTGATTTATACTTTTTTTAACTAGCACTATCTCAGTGCTACTGAGAAGGTACTATTCTGATGAGGGATCTAGTTGATAGAACAGAAATATAGGTAAACGTAAAAATGATGTCTATCTAAATGAAAAATATTAAATTAATCTGAATCCCCATACCAGATAATGTTGGCGTATTTTCATCATATGGATAAAAGTTTCTGAAATTTTTCAATTTGCGAAGATCATACAGTCGAACACCATCATGAGCAGCAGCCTGCACAAAAATACAAGTAATTAAACAAAGGGCAGCAATTTAAAAGTCAACATGTAACTATTAAAGTAAGACATACCGCCAGAAAGTAACCATTCTCAGAAAATGCAATAGATGTAACCGGCGCACGAGATTCTTCAAATTTGGCAACATCTCTCTGCATATAGGCTTACTTTCATCACTTAAAACGTAAATGGGAAATTGCAACAAGACTTTGGAATCTGAAAAGATTAAAGATTTGAAGGTAGGGGGGGAAACAAACCTGAGTTTTAACATCCCAAATCTTAACCATGGAGCTGGTGCCAGTTCCGAGGATGAGACCATCAGGGTGAAATGCAGCAGCAGTAAAACCTTCAGGATCGTAAGTCTGTAAAAAGGACCCAAATCATGTTTTCCAGTACAAATATAATTTAACGACACTGCATGTGTTATATTAGTTGTGTTCTGGAGCATGCACAATAGTCTGAAAGAGAGATGAACCTGCTTGAGGCATTGACCAGAAGCGAGATCGTAAAAACACCATGACTGGTCAAGGGAAGCTGTCACGAAGTAGTTATTGGTTGCATGAACAGTAATTGCTTGCACCTGCAGCAGTCATTAAATCTGGTTTACTAATGTGATTTGAGTAGGTAGGTATCATCAAAGGCCATAGTAAGAACTCCGGCAATTGTGAAACAACAATAACACAGAAGATCTTTAGAACGAAAAGTATTTATAGGAAGAACTGCAGCAAGAGATTCAACCAGCAGTGAAAACCAGAAAACAGATGATTCACACAAGAAATAGGAATAGTGATCTGATATAAGTTATACAACACAATTTCATTTTGTTCTCAATATTAATACTTCCTATAACTAGCTTAAACCAACCTTCAGGCACAAACAAGCTTCTAATATGGATGATAGGAAGCAGGGAAAAAGTAATGAAAACAAAGTCCTTACACATTAGCTTAGCAGTAGGTGGGTCAAAAACCATGTTTCATCTCTAACAACGGAATAGGAAATTGCTTCAACGGGGAAAAAAAGAGCACCAAAAGAAGGGGAGGGGGCAATACCTCTGCAGTATGCTCCTTCAGAATGTTCTTACAGTTATAGTTCCCATCCTCAGACTTAAGCCACATGCGGACAGTCTGAGAAAAAGAGTAGGTGAATTTATAGATCAGAAAATAATCAATATCAATCAATAAGATGGTAGCTTTGGACTAAAGGCACGGCAGTATATTAAATATAAAAATTTGATTTCTTGCACTACCACATAACATGATCTCCCAGCTGACAATCGCTACGCATAAATCTCCACACTTAGCAAATAACCTAAAGAAATTAGTTACCTAGTTCCTAAAAAAATCATGATATATCTACACCAGCTGATTATGTCAGATGCTATCAGACATTCTTTTTTCTTAATTAAATAGGAAAACAATCATAACTACATCAGCTTCTTGCGACAAGTAATCTAGATGACTGATAGAAGCAATTATCAAGAGGAAAGGCATGCTAATCTATTATAAGTAAAACTGTTCAGCTAAGATCACGTGTTAATAATGTAGACATAGACTGCAAAGTAACAATGCTTTACCTTATCAGCTGATCCAGTTAGAACTAGATCACCTTCATAATCAAATTTGACACAGGTTACCTGAATATAGAGACAAAATCAAGCAATTAATTTTCATAACAAAAAGATGTAATAAACAATTATCTAGGTTTATTTTGTGTAACCTTCTTAGAATGACCACTGAGGGTAGACAAAATCTCTCCTGATCGTCGATCAAACACAACTGCATTTGTATCAACTCCACCAGTTGCAATAATGTCCTGTTAAACCACCTTAGGATGTCAGGCTCAAACTGGATTCGATAAAATCACCCATAAACAAATTTGGCCAACAATAAACATTATAATACTTGCGATATTGGGGGGCTAAATTTTCATGGTATTTAGAGTATTGTTATCGGGAAAACAAGGTTACCGCTCGGGACATTGATAGCATAGTTATTAACACAAAGCCATGAGTTCCAAATTCCCAGTTGCTTAACCAAAAAGAGCTGTTTGTATTCAAAAGTTCGTGCTATTGAATTCACTTAGCATAATATGATATGGTTCTTAGTATGGGCAGAAAATTAAGGCAGCCTGAAACCTGCAATAATTCCTTCGCCACTTGACAATAATGAGATATATGACAGTAAAAAGGTGATCCCGCGTACCTCTGATTGGTGCACATCCAGACATAATATGCCTGGTTTGTTGGTTTTGTGGAGTGGATAGCTACTAAGTTGTGTATATTTTTCCACTTCTTCAACAGGAGCCAGTGTCCCAGGTACCTAAAGGACATAAGCACAAGAATGTGGACAAAATTTTTAGGTAACTAACATTGGAAGTCAGTGTTATGAACAGTGATGTTATGATATGTGGAAACTGGAGTTAGTTTGTTACCAGTCTCTTTTTCCTTTGTTGCGAAAGTACTGCATTGCACTCAGTAAGCTCAGCGATTATACTTTCTGTGATTCCGATTTCACTTTCTGAGGTTCGACTCCTTTTTCCATCAGGACCAATATCCTCGTCTTCTGTAGCTAGGCGCAAAAGACAAACAACATATGAGAAGCTTTTCAAAAAAAAAAGGAAGATATGATGAGCTCAAATTGAGGGAGTACCTCTTTTTCCATTGCTTAGACTAGCAGCAACAACTTCATCTGAGGAAGCTGCTGCAATTGATGCAGGAATCTGTCTCTCAGCCTGTGTAAGCAATTCCCTTGCTTCATCCCTTTCATTCTTCAATCTTGCAATAACACGGCAAGCTGCATCATGCTGAAATAAACAAAATTTAAACATACACAAACAAAAAGGTCATGATGACAATATTATAAAACCGAGATACTTTAGGTAAAAATGGGATAGCCAATTTTCCTAAACAAATAGTTTCCCCAAAACATTACCTGGTATAAAGCATGGCTCAGTTCTTGCCTAACAGTATGCAACTGCTGCTCCAAGGAAAAATTTGAAAGCATCAAACTATCCCATTCCTGAACATAGGAGCCAAAAGCATGAAATTAAAACAATTGCATGAAAGCATGAAACGCAGCATTTCTTTTGAATTAACTTCTAAAAAGGGTTTATAGAGCATAAAATAAGGAATAGAATCAACTGCTGTGGCTTCTGACAGTAAAACTTCAAGCAAAAGTTATGCACCCCTCTAATGATGAAATAGTGATGATAACCAACAGTCTGTGTAACCAAATTAAAGAAGCAGATAGCAGAAAACAAGAATTAAGTAACGTACTTATCCTAAAAAAGTGACAACTTTGCAAAAAATATGTCTGGAGAGAACATATAATTAGGAATTTCTACAGCAGATACTTCTTCAAGAAGCACTTGCAAGTCTAGCAATTTATCATTGCTAAAACAAATAAGAGAGCTTTCCAAACAACTAGCATAATAATAAATTCAACCAAATCATACTGGCAAAAAAATGAGTAAGGAACAAGGAAACATACGATTTGGAACATTCCAAGCATTCCAGGGATACTTGCAGCTTGCAGTGGTCGGGGCTTCACGATCTAAATCAAAAAGACTTAAAACATTAAAAGGTAAAATCTTTTGTGTGCTTTTATTTACAAGTGATGTTGAGAGAGCAATAGCCATTCCACAATACTTAGAGCCACAAACGAACCTTTCCAGTTTTAAGTGGTATCATGTCATCCATTGTCAGCGGCTCTCCCGTAACTGGACATTTTCCAGAATCCTAATAGAGAATCAACAAACAAAAGAAGAGAACTTTAAAATCAAACTCCCCTGGACACATTCAACAAAATCAAAACAAGAAACCAACCATATCATCGTGTGTCAATAAATTCTAAAATAAGAGTTTCAGGACACACAAAATTCCAACTTTTACCATTTAATAGCTTCGGCTAGGAAAATTAATCAAGTTTATATAAATTTCTGGTACCATCTTAACACCATAATCAACAGTATAATCACGTAAAAATATAAATGAAATCCTCACTATTCACCACTGAGCAGCTAACTTTGAACATTTGAGATTACGTCATTTCAACCTAACTCAAGCAAACAACCCTATAATTAAGAACAAGTGAAGGGGGAAGACGTACAGATATATAGCGCTCGATAAGTCGCTTCTCGAAGACGAGCCCGGACTTCGTTGAGGCCACCGGCTCCTCCGGCACTTCACCGGAAACTACACGAACATTTAAAAAAACGCCGTCAGCAAAAAACAATTAGCATTACACACGTAATAACCAGCAAAAACACGGATTTGGAGAGAGGGGAAGTACTCGAGCAGTTCATGGCGTTTGTAGGCTTCAAGATGGGAAGGATTTGGTGGAGCCGCTCGGGGCGATTGACGAAGCTTTTTGAGCTGCAGAGAGAGTGAGCGAGGGAGACCGAGGGTTTTGGGAGATGGGTGGATCCGTTTTGGGTTTTGATTAAGTGGCAAAAAATATATGTAAAATTCAACTCTTCAATTGTATCTATTCTTGTGAACTTATTTTTCCGTTGAACTAAATTAAATTGAACTGAAATTAAATATAAATTAATGTATTAAAAAAATGATTGAATTTATCTAAATTTTGTTTAATTATATTTTCACTAAACTGAATTGAATTGATCTACAGAAACATTCAAGAAATTTTAATTTGTCTAATTATGTTTATGACTTGATTTGTGTAAATTTAAGATTCTTGTTTTGACTAATAAGAGTCAAAAGTGTCACAATTTTACCATAGAATATTTTATTAATTATATAATAAGTATAATGTAAAACACACTCTTGTAAATTGTCGTGAGTTAAAATGTGAATACTACTAATTTTTCTATTATTGATTTCTCCTTAACTATTCTCATGTCTTCGTTCACCTTGTTTCACCCTCATCATCCATTTTATTTAGTGTAATTAGACTGAATTTAATCTTACTTTGATTTAATCTAATCTAATCATGCTCTATCCTATTATACTGATCTCATATGTCGAGTGACATAGGTCTCAATTTGGCTTTGAGTGGGGCGAGACTCCCACTTGATACACTGATTGATGTCCTCCTACACCCGTCACTAGTCGATGCAGGTCTCGTCACTCGAGTACGCCTCATGCACACGGAGGAAATGAAGACTTAAACCCTGCGAAATCAGAGAGAAAGTCCTTGAGAAATTGTGCTAGAGGGTTTGAACTCTGATCTCTGTTGGGCAGGCTGAATGCCCTGGCCACTTGACCTAACCCAAGTGGTTCTCATCGTCCATTACTTGCAACCACTTTATCACCATGTTGTCATTGTCGTCGGCGATCCAAAATCTCAATATTGTTCCAAACCTCTTCTTAAACGACCTAAATTTCAATGTCGGAGACCCAAATCTCAACATCGCCCCAAACTGCAATGCTGACAATCAGAAGCAGAGGTAGTGTATTAGTAGCGTCATGGGAGGCTTTTTTTAAAACATTTACATGTCAAGTTTTCAACATTAACATTTACATGCCTATAACAATAACATACTGCTAGAATCACACTAAATAGACCGGATTTGCGTGCGAGAATGAAAAAGTACAAACTAATTAATTATCTTTGTATATAGGGAAAATTGGGATTAAGGGTAGTGAAACATTAGAAATTGGAAAGTGGGGTGTAAGTTTCACATAATTTCTGAAAAGAGCATTGAATAATTAAATTAATATAATTATTAATACAAAGACAACAATACCCTTATTTCTATTATTTTTATTTAGACTAGTTGTGCTTAGTTAAATTTAGTTTAGTTTCAATAAGTTTACTCCAATATCTAAATAAATGTATTTATATTCAAATTAGTCCAATTTAGGCCTATGTCATTTCATGTAGTTTTGGTTCAATTCAATTTAGTTCACTGTAGTAGTTTTCGATTCAGTTTCATTTCATTAAATTATATGAATTCACTCAAATTTAGTTGAATTCAGTTCAATTTCTTTCCCTCTTAGTTTAATTTAATTTAACTTTGTTTGAATCATTCAAAATTGGACGAATTCAATTCAATTTAAGTTCTCTTTTTTTTTTTTTTTAATTCAGTCCCGCTTCATTACATTTAATCAAAATTTTGGTTAAAAATAAAAATCCAAGTCAATTCATATCTATCTAAAAAATAATATTTACTTTCATTTAGTTCAATTCAATTCAATTTGGTTGACTAAATTCATTTATACTTGGCTAAATTCAATTTAATTAAGCTCCATCATTTTTTCAGATTTATTAATCCAATTTAGTTCACTTTCTTGGAATTTAATTCAATTAAGTTTCATCAAGTTCGTATGAATTGGACCGCTTTGAGCTGAATTGAAAAGATTTGATTAAAAATAAATTTTATTTAAATTGGAGTAAAATAAAGTAAATAAAGCTAAACTGAATTTAACTAAATATAAGGTATCTAAACAAAAAATAAGGAGTATTGTGTCTTTATATTAATAATCAGATTAATTAAAATTAAGTTGATTATTCACTGTCCTTTTCAGAAATTATGTGAAACTTACACCCCACTTTCCAATTTCTAATGTTCCACTGCCCTTAATCCCAATTTTCCCTTGTATATAAATGGTTATCCCCCTTTTTTTTTGAGTTCAAGAAATAGTTCAAGAAAAAACCCTATCAAGAAGGATAAAAAAACTTGGAAGAATCTAAGAAAAACCCTAAATGATAAGATGAAAAAACTTG
Organism: Cruciata laevipes; assembly: GCA_963678965.1. Taxonomy (NCBI): domain Eukaryota; kingdom Viridiplantae; phylum Streptophyta; class Magnoliopsida; order Gentianales; family Rubiaceae; genus Cruciata; species Cruciata laevipes. The sequence continues at coordinate 20,538,548 of OY787635.1, forward strand.
AAACGAACAAATTCTTTTGAGCCTAAAGTCGAGGATTTCTAATCGATATCTACTCGGCTAATCCAGGTCAGTGCTCGACAGACATGACACTTGTCGAACACAAGTTTGCCACAGCAAGGATAACATTGCAAGGGCAGTTCAGTGATCATCAAGACGAGCAAGATGAAAAACCACTTAGCCACTTGAATGTGACTGGAAATCCAAAACTGAACAGTGTGTACTAAAGATAGAAAACAGTGGTTGCTTCTGCCAAGTCCTTCTGTGTAGAAGGAGAAAAGCTCATGAGTTGTAGGAGAAACTTGTAGGTCCAGAAGTGTTGATGTTGTATGACCCAATGAAAGGAAAAAGTTCCGATTCATTGAGGATTTTTTGTGTGTTGCACATTATGATCACTAAGGCCTCTAGGCCTTGTGATATTCTCCTGCAAAAAAACACCACTTCTTAGTATGGTGCATTAGCAATGAAAAATTGATAGAGATGAGTGAAGAAATAGCACCTGAGCAATATTGAACAGCAAAACTCATCTCCAGACCTGTTGACAAAACAAAGGAGGACCTGTAAAAAATTCCAGACATTTAATTAACTCTGATATATGGGAACTCTCTAATGTCAAGACCAACTAGACCTTTAATTTCTCTTGGGAGATTAAAGTGGTTGAATTCATGAGACAATTTTGAAGTACTTGCTAACTCTGCTAAAGAGTCGGCTACTGAATTAGCTTCCTTAAAAACATGAGTAAAGGATATAGTGTATAGACGGATTATAACAACCTCAAAACAAAACAAAACAAAAACAAAACAAAACAAAAACAAAAATTCAACTAACGGGCAATGAGTAAAAATATACAGCCATGGGCAACCGATAACTCCTCTCCATCGTTTCTCTATCTCCAAAAGTCGCCCAAATTTAATCCGCGCCGGGGAGGCACCGGCTGGCGCTTCTCGCCGGTCCGGTGGTGACCTCCCCACCCATAACCCCTAGATAATACTCTTGCCACCCCTTTCTCTCCCCCAATTGTGACCCACCTCGCCTCGGCCAACTGTTTCCAGGTGAAGTTGCCGGTGGACCAGATCGGCGCCGATCTGAGACGTTCATCCACTTGCGGCAAAAACACAGAAGCTTCGCGAGGTCCCTGACCCCGATCTGCAGATTTCTTGACGAGATCTGGCTCAGCCCGACCGCTCTGTCACCGTCGTCGATAGCACCCGAGGAAATTTGCCGAGGAGCTACCGATTAGGGGCGCCGACACCACTAGGAGGAGGAGGATGGTCTGAGCGCAGCCGCCGAGACGGGAGGGGTATAAGCCGCATAGCCACACACCACCCCTCTCTCACGTGCCGATAGGACAGGCCTCCACGCGATGGCGACGCGCGGCCCTGTCCAGGCGCGTTTCTCATGCACACTCGCCGATTTGTGCTTGCGCGTGCAGTTCACGCGCCACTGGCGTACCGCCGCGCCGGAGTTTGGCCGCCCATCTCCGTCATCGCCGCATGAGGGGTTTACATTCATTTTCCTTTTTTTCCCTGGTCATTTTATCGTTTTTTTATGATTTTCTGTTTTTTTTTTTTTTTAATCTTTATGTGTCTATGGTTACAATTAGATGAAAGATATCTGTCAATTATAGTTATTATAAACTGTTTTTGGCTTAAGATCTTTTATAAGCAATTAGGAGAAATCCAAGTCATAAGTAGTTTGTTAAATTACTTTTTGGCGATTTTGCTTTAGATCTTTAGACCATTGGAGCTATTTATCAGCTTCATGCGTGTTAGATGGTTTTCGTACGCACTCAACCTCTCATTTTGCTTTCTTGAAATCTCTACACCCTAAGATGACAAGTAAGCGAGGGTTTGAGTTGATAGTGTCTGAACGGACTGGGGTGTTTCTTTTACCACGAGACTAACCGGAATGGTAAAGACACTATCTGGGCGAAATCTAATTGTTTTATACTAGTGTTGGGAATATGATTTGAAACTGGTCTTTTTGTGGATCTATCCTGACAGACTTGGAGAGTATCCTTGCCCATTTGTTTGTTATGTCCATCTTAACCCTTCATTGGCAGGAGGGTAAACCCCATGGGCTTCTGGTCTTGTTAGACTGGTAGATTTTGATTAGGTAGTTTATAATGCGAGTTAATGTGTTACGCTTGTTAGGTAGTTTCGACCATATATTTTACGATGTATTCCCTTTTTTATGTAAGCCTTCGGGCATCACAGCCTACGGGCACCACAGCCTTTGGGCAACTCCTTGTTTCCAGGTGAAAGCCTAGGAATATGCCTTCGGGCAACAGGTCCTTGCCTTGGGTGGTGATCCCACCCCTATTTTTCCCTTACTTTAGGGTTGATAGCTGACAAGTTTTTTGTATTTTTATTTTTTAGTTATTTACAGTATGAGCAAGCCAATATAATCCTCCCACCAACGGTGGTCTTATCTTAAAATAAAATAAAATATAGCCATGTGTTTGAATTCATTTACCACAAGCAATGAATCAAACCATGAGAATAATACAATGAATCAATGTAACAGCCATCATATCACGGTTGGGAATAGTATATAATTTTGTTGACGCTGATCATTCAAATCTTACGGATTCTGAACGAAATTACTTCCTAAATCTCCACCACGAATCCAAAAAATTGCCAAACATTTGCCAAATTCCTGCAATTTAACCCCAAACAACAAGAACTTGGCATATTGCTATTCTGGGTAAAAAGGGTTTTTTTTGAATTCTTAAATGGTTTGGCCTAGTTTAGGTGGACATGGTTAAATTGATAAGTAAAATCATGCTCTTCTGAGCAATTCCAGAATTTGGTGAACAATTAGTCTAATTAATCTATGATGTCTAACTTAATTGGCCCATGCTCTTATGAGTTTAGGTTTTGCTAAAGTGAATTGAACTTAAGTTAAAAAGGTAATGTATTGAAAAAAAAAATCAGAACGACGAAATTTGATCAAATTATAATTTTACTGAAATGAATTGAATTAATTTAAATTAAACTGATCTACATATACGATCAAGAGAACATGCTGCAACCCTACATTACTGAAGAAAATATATGTTGAGACCGGTCTCAACTGAGACTAAGGACAAATGTTGATCTTCTCACTCTTAAACTCAATCTTTTACATATTAAGCATGATCATTCAATGTATTATTACTGATCTTTTCACTTTCATACATGATATTCTCACTTTCAATAACGATTATTTAGTGAGAACAATTCAAAAAGGTTTCAATTGAGAATTGGTTATATATGTTACATACGTGTTGTTTTTTGTACATATACATGATGTATTGCTAGATTACGTCATTAACGATACATATTGGTGTATAGTGGGCTAAGTCGCCTATTAGGAACATATTAGATTGGACTGGATAGCCCAGTAGAGGCTTCGGCCCAGTAGACTAATTCAGTCAAACACATGATTCCTATTTGGAGAAAATCAGGGAACCACAATCGAGAGGTGGAACCGAGAAAAGAAAATGATGACATCCTCTCTATATAAAGAATGAAGGAAACCAGAAGAAGGTAAGCGCTTTTAGAATCGGATTATTATTCTCAAACCACTTTCCATTTATTTCCGGTGGCGGAACTTAAGATTCTGGGATTTACTCTACATTAGTTCCGTGTTCGGAAGTTAGTATTTTCCGTTGATTTGTCGCCGGAATAAAATAATCCGGCCATTAGGTTTATGAATACGAGTCCATATTCGATTTTGCATAGTTTACGTATTCTAGGTTCCATTCTGGTTAATGAGTACTATTCCGAATTAGGAAATCCAATTCTACTTGTTGGTTGTTTTTCACCGTTTTCCAGATTCTATAAGCGTTTCGATTTATTGTACGTTACGGTATCTAGTATGAATTCTAGTTAGTTTTAAAGTTTCCGACACCGGAAATTCAATTATGTTTCACACTAATATTGACCGCAATCGACCGGATTCTATGACTGTTTCGATATATTTAATGTTACAATGTCGAGTATGAATTCTATTTGTTATTAATGTTTAGAAGCCCAATTCGAGCCCAAAAATTTAAATATGGCTTTGCACATGGAAATCCACCAAAGCAAGTTGGACTAAGAATGGTTAGGAAATAAGATCAATTTATAACTTAGAGAATATTTCTCCATTTCTCTTGCCACCGATGTGGGATTCAAACTTTCCTCCCTTCCCTTTTTCTCTTTCTTTTTCTCTCAAGATTTATTTTACTTTTTTCTTCAATTTTCATAACGTCATATCTTATCCATTTCTTATTCAAAATGTATTCTCTTAGTTTTTTATATATAAAAAAGACTAAAATAAATAAATTAAAAGAACCAAAATTAATAAACATATAATTACCTTCTTTAAGACATGTAAATTATTTTTATAAATTCTAAATATAGTACCTATAAATTATTCTCGAGCTGTTCAACGAGCCTATCGAGTTATGATCTCGAGTTCGAACTCATTTATTAACAAACGAACTCGAGTTCGATTTTGAACTGGTCAAATCGAGTTCGAACACGAACTTTTACCGAGTTGTTCACGAGTTGTTCACGAACGGTTCAGTTCATTTACAACCCTAGTTCTGATATCTAGTATGAATTCTATTTATTAATAATGTTCATGACATTCATCATTGATTTCATCCCATACATCTGCGTTTTCCCCATGCCTGGTATATGAAGGCTCAAATCCCCTTATAATCAAATGTGAGCGTAATCCCCGCTCCCCCAGATACACATCATTCCTACAATCCTTACATGGACATCGCATCATCGACATATTCTTCATTCTCGCATGATTAGAATCAACTTCAATGAAATATTTGATAAACTCCCCATATTCAGTAGATGTTCGAATGTTCGATCCAACAATACGAACCCGATCCAAGTTCATACTCCTGCAATGTAAATCACAATATATTTAAATCATATCAATTAAATTACTCAATCAATGAATTCATATAAAAAGCCCCAAATAATCTTGTAAAATATGATAGTTCATGTATTCAATATCTTGTAAGCAAGTAAGAGCATCCAAAATAGTTTGAAGATAAAGAGCACTTCTTAAGTGCCACATAATCAATTTTGAGCAAAATTAGGAAAAACCCAACACTAACAATGGAACAATACTTAAGAAGCACTTCTTTTCTTTATTTTTATTTTTAAACTTATAATTAAAAAAATACTCAATGGCAAGAGTAATGTTTTTATTGGCTAGTCAAGCACAATAAAAGAGGTAATCACTCCCTAAATAAGGAGTTGTTCTTAAAACTCCACAATGGACCTTCCTAATTAAGGAGTGCTCCTTATTAAGAAAAGTGCACTTAATTAAGGAGCACCATTGTGGATGCTCTAATAACCTTGTATTGTTCGTTGCCTTGTTCTGTTCGTTGTAGACGGATCACGATTCTTCGAACACACCAATTCTTTCTTCACAAATACAAAGCTTTATGGCATTCACAAGTGATTACCCGTTCCTGAATATATAGGTATTGCCCCCTTTATTTATATAGTCTTCCGACTCGGCCCTTTAAAATTGAGTATCCCTTTCCTGCTAGGTTTCTGAAAAAATATAGTCATGTATTTTAGGTTAACGTATTTTCAATTTTTAAAAATTTAGTTCCGAATCCGGAACTAATAGGGATTGGGAAATTATATTCACTTCCGATCCCGGAACCTAAAAATGTACTAGAATAAGGTTCCGATCTCGGAACTATGATGAGATTCTACGTAAAATATGTCGAAACAGTAAAATATTTACGCCGGTCAAACTTTAAAAATGTCAAAATTTAGCTCCGATTACTACATTAACCGGGATCGGGAACTTATTAGTACTTCCGAATTCGGAACCTAAAAATATATATTAGAATTGGTCCTAGATATCGGAAATATGCTTGTTTTTCCGCTTAATCGCTAACTTCTTTACTTCCAACTTCGGAACCCAAAAATTATTTACTAGAATATTGCTTCCCATCTCGGAACTGTGCTTCCGTTATCAGAAACTACTTTATTCGACAGCGTTTCTAAAAAAACGCAGTCTTTTATTACATTGGACAGCTGGTATTATAAAACGCCGTTAATGAAAATTTTTAGACAGCGGTTCAGATTTGACCGCTTTCTAAAAATTTTCAAAAGTTGTCTAATGATAGAGCTCCTAGAATTACATGCTTCCGATATCGGAAATATTGTTGAACAACATTTTTTTGAATTTTTCAACGAACTGCCTTCCATTGAAAGCCTTTAATCAAGCTTTCTGCACTAGTGGACTTAGGCATCGGAGAGTTTTCTCGGATTCATTCCAGGACTTGGCAGGAGGGATCCGGCAACTAGACAGAGATCACCGGTCAAATCACATCACATATAGATGTACAAATTAAATTACGAATTAATTTGCTGAACTTGTATATATTATGGGTGGAAAAGTGACCATATTCAAAAGAGATGTCAATCCTTGTGCCAAATAATGTGTGCACAAGAGATCTATCATCTTGTAAAGTCGGTCTATACACGAATGTGAATTTTCTTTGCTGTCCATTCCATGGAAATTGGACCGTGTCGACTGTACTAAGACTCGTATAAGAAGATGTCTTTAAACTAAGCAATTTCTCCATGCATGTCTATTTTTCTCTTGCAGATCCATATTTTTACCTTAATGCCCCCTGATGGAACCCTATGATTTCAAGCCCATTTTTTGTCTTAACAATATTAGGGGTATTATGGTAAAAATATGGACCTGCAAGAGAAAAATGGACCTCCATAGAGCAACCCCCTTAAACTATCGTCGTCCAATATTCCCATCTTTTTTGGACATTATCACAAAATTGAGCTCAAGTTCATCTTAATTCAATCAATATTTAAAAAAATAAAACTCAATAATTCAATTAACTTTAGTTGATTTGATAAAAATATTTCTCTTTGTTCTTGTTTGATTCAATTTAGAAAAAGTGACGATGATCTGGTAATTGTGACGGCCAATTTTGTAGTGGCCATGGCTAGTGATCGTTCGACATGGTGGTGGTGATGATCAGTGCCACCCTAGTAATGGTGGTGATCGACCGACATGGTCGTGGTGTGGCCGGAGGGTGATGAGTTGCGGTGACGGAAAATGAATATCAATGTAATCGTGGTTGGAGTGGTGGTAATTGACTGAATTGCTGTGGTTAGAGCGGATCGAGGAGGTGGTCATAAATGGGTGGTGGTCGAAAAGAGTGGTGGTGACAAACGGCGGTTGAAGAGAAGTATGACTACGAGAGGAATGTGAGGGAAGCCAAGTTACAATGAGATCATCATTTGAAATGAATCATAAAAGATGAAAAATGTTTAAAATATCGCTAAACAAAATGAATACAAAACGAATTCTAAAAAAGTAAGTATAAACTGAAACAAGAATCCGGTCAAAACAAAATAGGAAGCATATTGGCCAAGTTCCCGTTGGTTAGCGACGTAGCATATATAAAAATAGATGGTCTTTTCAATGATTACTTTCTAAAATCAAAGAATTCCTAAGAAATTAACTTAAAATCGAGAATCAAAGAACATATGTTGCTAGCAATATCAATAGTGCTTTATGGAATTTTGTAAAGAGATTCTGGTTGTACTTCATCAAGTACGCACCAATGGCAATCAACCAAAAAAATGATATTAAAAATCAATTACAATAAAAAAACTTTTATTGCAAAATTAAATTATTCTCAATTGATATCTCCACTAATGAAAAACGAATCATGTAAAATGGGGAATAGAATTCAAAAACACCACACCCAACAAAACGGCCAAAAATCAAAATCACACAACTTCTATAACCTCCTAAACCCTAACTCCTACCGCCCATAAGGAAGAAAAAAAACCTTCTTCTTCAATCTTTTCCCCATCAGTTACTTTTCCGAGTCTTTAAGTGTGATTCACAGAATAAAATTGTTCTCGATTTGATCGGCTGAATCCATCATTTAGTTGTTCATCGGTGTTTTTGTTCCCGATCTGGTTGAACAGGTCGTGATTTATGTTTTTTGTTTATAGTTCTTGATCTGGTTGGACAGGTCGTGGATCGTGTTCCCGTTCGTGATCTATGATTTTCAAGATGTTTACAGTTTGAAGAACATAGATCGTGGTTTGGATCTAATGGTGTTGCGATTGTAGCAGATCCCCGATTGGCGCAGTGATTGATGCGGGAGACGTTCTTCTCTGCCAAGCAGTTGTGGTGTTCGCGGTTGCAAAATAATATCCCTGAGGTGGTATTACAGCTTTTTTATTGGATGTCTCAATTTGTAATAGTACAGACGGTATGAGTCTGATTAGCATATGATTTAGTTAGCCTTGTAATAGATAGTTGATTAGATGTTGATTCCACTTGTAATTTTTACTGGGCGTTTTCCCAGTACCCTGAATGAGTTTTTTTTTTTTTTTTAAACGACCAAAATCGATTTTAGGTAATTAAGCTTAAATAAAAGACGATTTTGTGCTTAATACATGCATGCACGTACACATGTATAAAGAGTGGAAGAAAATAATATTGCTAATTCTCATCTGAATTTAATGAATTGCCAATATATTAGGAAAAGTCTTGGAAGAGACCGTCCCTATATAGAGACTGGACTCAATTGCAAATAACATATGGGCGGCTCCTCATATTGCAATTTTCAGAGTTCATCACACGCGCGGCGCGTGTGAAATTCGTGTCATATATATATTGAATTTCCTCCTCCGTCGCGGCTCATAATCTCCCTGCCGCTTCAGATTCATAATTTCCGTCGCGGTGGTTTCATCCTCCGTCGCGGCTTATAATTTCCTCCGTCGCGGCTCATAATTTCCCTGCCGCTTCAGATTCATAATTTCCGTCGCGGTGGTTTCAGTCCAATTTACGGTTTTATCAGTCGCGCTCTGTTCATCGCGGCGATTCAGGCTTCTCTCTGACGGTTTTCGCAATCCGCGCAGGTTAGTTGTGTTTGTTGTTTTCGGTTTTCATCTGACGCGAGCTGCATGACTCTATTTAATTCGTTCAATTTTTTCGGTTTTGCTAGGTTTTAAAGCAGTGCCGTCATGGTGAAATCGAGGGGAGGGAGAGGGAGACAGACAGGGACAGGGAGAGGTACTGTACCGAAAGGTGATTGTTGTTGTTTTGTTGTATCATCAGGTTTTTGTTGTGATTTTGAATTCATTCCCGCGCTTAATTGTTGTTGTTTTGTCTTTTCTGAAAAATGTTATGGTATCCAGAAGTGAAAGGTTGATGTTTAAGTTTAAAAGGTTTATATTTAACACTAGAAGGTAGTTGGACTTTTTGAGAGTAAAAGGTTTACTGTTTATACTAAAAGGTTGCTTGTTTATACTAAAAGGTTTTACTGTTTCTACTTCTTTTTTTCATTGCAGCTGATGTGCATGTGACGTTTGAGCAACCACAGTCAGATAAGAGTGAAAGTCAGGAGTTTGCCGATGCCATTCTTTCTGGAATGGGTGAGGCTATGGCGGCTGATGCGAAGAAGGATACTGCTAAGAGAGGTGTATCAAAGGATGATAGCTCCTCTACTTGTCTGCTAGGAGATGTGGGAGGTGATGTCACTAATTCTGTTTTGTTCCAGGTTTTAAATTACAAGTGACATGTTTTAATATATAAGTTACATGTTTTAACCTACATTTTTTAAGTTATAAGTCTCATGTTTTTATATACAAGTTCCAGGTTTTATTTTTTCAGTTTCATGTTTTAATTGTTTGTGGTCTGCTCGTATAGGTAAGCGTTTGTGTACTGTTCATAAAAAGTGCAGCATGTGCCCTCCTTCTGATGAGAAAACTGCCCGTGTTGCTGATAAGAAAGGAAAAGCTCCACGTAAGGAGAAGGGTGCTGCGAAGAAGAAAGGGGCTGCGAAGAATGCTCTTGAGAAGAAGGCTGGCAGTGAGGATGATGATTTTGAGGAAGAAGAAGAGGAGGAACAGTTAAGGAAGAGAAAACGCAGCGATAAGAATGAGGGGGGTGACAATAATGGCGCTGTTGATGGGAAGGACAAGAATGTCTCTGTTGATGGGAAGGACAAGAATGTCGCTGTTGATGGTAAGGACAAGAACGTCGATGTTGATGCTGAACCGAAAAAAGTGCCAAAACTTGTGATTAAGTGTGATCGAAGAAGAGGGCGTCTAGCTGGTAAGTCCAACAAGGCTGATCCTACTCAGATGAACGTTGCTGCTGAAAATGAGAACCCAGTAGCTGAGCCTCAGAAGCCTCTTGAGAATCCCGATACTGAGAATGATGTTAACCAGGCTAACCCTGCTCAGAAGAACATTGCTGCTGAGAATGTTGGTCAGACTTAGAAGCCTCTTGAGAATGATGTTGACAAGGCTGGTCTTGCTCGGAACGTTGCTGAAAAGTCGAATTTTGAGGGTGAGAACCCAGTAGGTCAGCCTGAGGAGCCTCGTGAGAATCCCAATGCTGAGAATGTTGCTGACAAGGCTGACTCTGCTCAGAATGTTGCTGACCAGCCGGAATCTGAGAGGCCAGTTGCTCAACCTGAGAAGCCACTTGAGAATCCATTGGTTGATGATCGAGTTCTGGCTACAGTCCCTATTGATGCTGATCCATTGCGGTCTGTTAAACAGGACGTAGTTGTTGATGACAACCGGAAGAGAAAAGGGAAGGATCTAGTTGTTGCTGAGGGTAAGAGAGGAAGAAAAAAGTTTCAACATGTGACTATCAAGGACAGAGATGTTGAGTAAGTGTTTGCCTTCATGAGCTTCATGTTTTAAATTATATCTCTTAGGTTTTAAGTTAAAAGTTACATGTTTTAAGTTTAGGTGTTTTTTTTAATTAATAGGACATTAGTAGTTATGGCTTTAATGTTTTAGGTTGAAAGCTCCATGTTTTAAGTTAGAAGTTTACCAGGTTTTAATATAAAACCACCATGTTTTAAGTCAGAAGTCTGCCAGGTTTTAATTTAAAAAGCTCCATGTTTTAAGTCATAAGTCCCATGTTTTCAAGATTCCAGTTTGTGCATTAAAAGCATCATATTTTAGATTTGATGCACCATCTGTTAGTTTGTATTCCCCATGTATTGCAATGATATTGATTTTTTGTGTTGATTTTTTTGGTGGTGCAGCTTGGATAAAGATGTGAAGACCTCTTCTACCCTCACCTTTTTCTTTCAGCTGGTGAATAGTTTGAGTGAAGGTCAGAAAGCAGCGGTCGAGCGCATTGGTTTTGGTGGCCTGTTGAAGTTTTCAATGACTAGGTTTCCTCTTGGTCTTGTTCCTTTTTTGGTGTCGAATTTCGAATCCAGTTATGGAATTCAGAGAGTGGGTAAGCGTGAGTATAATGTCACTGTGGATGATGTCTTTGATGTGTTGGGGCTGCCTATTGGTGGTGTTGATGTGAATAAGAAAAAAGATGTATTGATGGGCAAAGTTAAAGATGACAAGAAGAGGAGGGCAGAAGAAATGAGGGGCCAGTGGAGGAGTCGTTTTGGTATTAAAGGTGAACACATACCTCTGGAAGCTCTAGTTGAAGAGATGAAGAATGATGTAGAAGGGGGGGATGATTTTGTGAGGTTATTTGTGTTGTATGCACTAGGTAGAATTCTTACACCACTGCAGAACAGTTATGTTGATATGACGATGCTCAGGGCAGTGGATGATGTGGCTGCCATTAGGGGAATGAACTGGTGCAAGTACATTCTCGAGCAGCTTTTGAAGGCAGTGGATAAGTACCATAGAACCTCATACACAGTTGTAAGTGGTTGTGTATTGATCCTGGTTATTCAGTACCTGCAGCGAGTACCATATCTGGGAATTGAAGATCCGATGGATGGGCCTCTGTTGCAGCACTGGGATCAGGATAAGGTGAATGCGAGGTTTGATTGGATTTATAAGAGCGGGTTAGACAAAGCTCCAGTTGATACCACTTCGTATCCACTGTCAAAGAATGGTACGTGGTTGCCTCGTCTGAAGGTTGAGGAGGCTGTAAAGAAAGATGAGGGACTGAAGTTTGGCGGCTTGAGCATACCAGTTGGTGCTGACATCAGAACAGATGAGCAAATTGCCGCGCTTGGTCTCAACGTAAGTTTTATATTCCATTAGTTCAGATGTTTTATGTTCTAAGTTTCAGGTTTTATATTTCATTCCTCATCTTTTAATTTTTCTAATTTCTATGTGTGTTAGCCTGCTGCTGAAGCTATGGAGGTATTTCGAAATGACATGGGAATTTGCTTTGGGAAGCTAACAGCAAGGCTGTCACAATGTGCTGCACCTGGAGCTGAAAGTGATGATGGGAAGGGAGCTGAAGGTCCGGGCAAAGAAGGCCATCGTTCTGAGGAAATTGATGACAGCCAAGAGTGGTGGGCTGAGAACGTTGGCAATTTACAGAAGATAGCCGATGAAGCCTATAATGCTATGGCGATGAAGATGAAGGATGCTATGCCTAGTTTTGATCTAGGGATTGAGGGCTTGTATGATTAGGATGTTTCCATCTATGGTTTTGATTTAGACTTGTGCCTCTTTTTTGCAGTTGTGTATGCTGCTTGTGATGCCTGGAATGCTTTTGTAGAACAAGTTTTAGTGAATGCTTATGAATGGCTTTTTGTAGATTTTTCCAGGTTGTTGGCTAAAAGTATCATGTTTTGGATTATAATGTCCATGTTGATAATTCCAATGTTTTAGATTATAATGTCCATGTTTTATAAGTCCAATGTTTTAGACTACAATGTCCATGTTTATGTCATATGTTTACTGCTCTATTTTTTTGAAAAATGTTGATTTAAAACATTTCAGGTTTTAAAGTAAAAGCATCATCTTATAAGTTATATGCCTTAGATTTTTACTCATAAGAACCATGTTTCAAGACATCTTTTAAGTTATAAACCCCATGTTTTAGTATATACCCTTCATGTTCTAGTTTATACACTTCATAGTTCACGTTTTATAAGCCCATGTGTTTATGTTACTGGTCTATTTTTAACAAGTGTTGATTTTAGGTTTTCGATAAAAAACCATCTTTTAAGTAGTATGATCTAGGTTTTTACTTATAGGCCTAATGTTTCAAGTGTGTATAAGCCCAATATTTAAAAGACATGTGTTTAGATTTATCATACCCATTGTTTAGATTAAACGTATCATGTTTTAAGCTATATACCCCATGTTTATAATCCCAATGTTTTAGATTATAACGTCCACGCTTTATAAGTCCAATAAACACTACGATATATTTATCACATACTTATAGATATATAGAAAGTAAGGTAAACAAGGGGGGGTTTTGAAGTTGGTTTTGTAGAAAACACTACGATGCAAAGCAAATGAAAATCAACATTTAAGCATTCATGCAATTATCCAACTACAAGTTTAAGCATTTTTGCACAGCCAATCCAACTGAACTGAAAGATAGTTTACAATGAAATATAGTTTAAAAGAATCATGAACAATGAAAAATCAATGACCTCAAAACAGTTGCGGCTTCGGTGTGAATGATCCAAATTCATCCTTAGATCGCTTTTTCGGCTTCTCAATTGATGACTTGATTCTTGCTCGCCGACCTTTAGTTCTTGCTGGGACTGGATCTTGAACTTTTGGTGCACAATCTACAACTGAACTGGATGCGCTGTGTGGATCGGTGCATTCAGTGACACTTGTCTCCATGTCCAACACTTGTTGAACTGCGATTCTCTCTCTTTTTAGTGCATCCTCCATGATCTTTCTTGCATCTGCATTATCTGAGCTTTGAACAATGAGACTGTAGAAGCTTCTTGCCATTTCATGGCGCCACGGAATGATGTCCTTCAATTTGTTGGCTGCCAGACTTGGATCTGCCTCGAGATACTTGTCCCAGACTTCCTTCTTCACGTTTTTTGTCCAACGCTTGGCAATATACTGATCTGGAATTCTGGAAACAGACAGAAGATGTAAAATCCGAATGCAGTGGAAGCATAACAGTCCTGTTTCCTCGAACATGCTGCAAGAGCAGTTAAGGTCTATAGTCTTGTCTGCAGCTGTCGTCAGCATTACTGAGTGGCTTTTGTCTTGCTCGCCTTCTGGTGCAACCTCAAAAAACCTAATGTAGTTGCTGCTATTCCTCCCTTCTACTACTCTTGTTGCCATTGCTCTACTGAACTCCATTTTGAAATCTCCAAAGATATTCATTGTGTAAACCTCTGCTGCGTGTCTTAGAAGCCCGGCTTTGGCAGATTTAGGGATGAAGCGAATGCAGTCACTTTCATCGTTTTGTTCAATCGACCTCCAGTTTTTAACCATCTTTTCAAATATAGTTAGAAACTCAGTCAAAGAAGTAGTCTTACCTGATTACAGCAGAACAATTTAGTTATTAATACTTAATACTAAAAGCTGCACTGTAAAACATGTACTAGTTACTGTAAAACATGTGCTAGTTACTGTAAAAGATGGCATGTTCAAAGTACATCATACAGAAACATGTGCATTCCAAATAGAAACATGTAATCAGCTAAACTACAACTTGGCATTTAAAAAGGTAACATTCAGCCACAAACAAATACATCTCCACATAACTACTCCTAAAGGGTGCACTGTATCATTTAAAACATGTGCATTTTAATGTATAATAGGGAGCCACGGAAAAATACATCTCACGGACTAGGTTATAAAAGGTTGAATGTTTAATTTAAAACATGTACAGCTTATACTAGAAACTGGGGGGGCAGTGAAGTAATCTTACTTGACTTGCATGTGATTGCATGGTTTGTGCTCTCACTCCTTTGTGTTGCAAGAATGCCGGCAGAGAAGAAATCTTTGCTAAATGCTGGGCACCATTTTCCCCGCAAACCATATAGCCTATTAAACCAACTGCTATCATGTAAATTAAACTCCTCTATCATTCTATTCCAGCTATCCTCAAAATCCAACTCATTAGAACAACCCGTCAAGCAGTGGTCAAAAGCCGTCTTGAATGGGCCATTTCTCTTCAGCTCACCATAATGCTTGATAGCATTTTGCTTAAGGTGCCAGATGCACAGTCTGTGTTTTGTTTCAGGAAATACCTGATTTCAGCAAAGCATCAGTTTTGAATAGTGGATTCTAAAAGTTGCACTGTTTACTGTAAAACATGTACTAGTTATTGTAAAAGATGGACTGTTTATAAAGAATGACAGGTTCAAAGTCATGCCATTTTAAAAGGTTATAAAAAAAATTACCACAGAATTACTCCTAAAAGGTGCACTGTTTAATTTAAAACATGTACATTTTAAAGGCACTATGGTATAAAAGATGCACTGTTTAATTTAAAACATGTACAGTTTATACTAGAAACTGGGGACAGTGGTACCTCTTCTATAGCTACTGCCATTGCTTGATCTTGATCAGTAAATATTGTTGTCGGTGCCTTGTCCCCCATGCTCTTCCTGAATGTTTCCAATAGCCACTCGAATGTTTCAATTTTCTCATCAGAGATAAAAGCACACCCAAAAATCACATTCTTTCCATGGTTGTTTACTCCTACGAATAGTGCACAAATGAGATTGTACCTATTCGTCCTAAATGTTGTGTCAAACACCACTACATCCCCATATAGCTTAAAGTCCTCCATCATCATTGAGTCCCTCCAAAAAAGTGCTTGCAATGTCTTCTCTGGACCTGTTGTATAAGCACGGTAAAAAAAGCCCTCTTCTTGGTTCTCCCTCGTCTCAAGTCTCTCAATAACTGTATTTGCATCTCCACCTTCAATTTGCTTCATCCTTAGTCGTCCAACGAAATTTATTTGATCTCTCACCTGGTGGCCTACAGCTTCTTCCGACCCTGTCTCGTACGTGAGGTAATTGTAACCTTGTGTTGGCCTTAAGCCTGCTTTCTCCATTCCAATAATCACTTTAGCTATTGCAGGAGTAATCCTTCGCTCGCTCCTCACAAATTGCTGCCAGGCTGGCCTATTCAGTGGGTGATTGTGCTCTACTATGTGGTGTTTCACTGTGTACAGTCCATCAACCAACTTGATACGTATGGCAGCTTTACAGTCTGTCTTTGTTATACTGAATTGCTTCCTCCTTCTCTTTCTTGAAGTCGAAGCTTCTTCGGTTTTTGGAACTGGTGTAGGTGGTGTGGTTGTGTCAGCTTTCCCTGCACATGAGCAGACCAGATACTTCTCATATAGAACACCTTGCTGGTTTGTACGACCTGTTGCTCTTCGGTAACAAAAACCGATGGCATTAGAATGCAGCTTATAAACATTCTCTATTTCTTCTATGGTTCTACTTTTGTGTCCTGTGAAACACTCTCTTACATCAACGTCTGAAAGATCACTTGGCTCATTTTCTGAACTAACCACTGTCAATGACACATAAAGAATCCAGGTTAAATCTGGACAAGAAAGATAATTTAGTGGCAGGGGTGGGATTTGAACCCACGACTTCAAGGCTATGAACCTTGCGAGCTACCAAACTGCTCTACCCCGCAACAACCATGTGTGAACAGAAAAATATATACCTTAAAAGGTTGATAGTTTACATTAAAAAGTTGGTAGTTTACCTTAAAACAGATCAAAGGTTTACCTTTAAACAGATCAGAGTTGGTAGTTTACCTTAAAACAGATCGCAGTTTATACCATAACATCAAAGGTTTCAGTAAAGGTGGGATGCTTAGCCTAAAACATGAAGGATTTACTGAAAAACATGCATACATCAAAAACAAAGGGGCTAAATTAATACATTGACTGATTAGGCTTCAAAGGTGGGCAGTTTATACCATAACATCAAAGGTTTCAGTAAAGGTGGGATGCTTAGCCTAAAACATGAAGGATTTACTGAAAAACATGCATACATCAAAAACAAAGGGGCTAAATTAATACATTGACTGATTAGGCTTCAAAGGTGGGCAGTTTATACCATAACATCAAAGGTTTCAGTAAAGGTGGGATGCTTAGCCTAAAACATGAAGGATTTACTGAAAAACATAAAAGGTGAAAGCATGTGTACCTAATTTGGTATCAACAGCTGTTGATTCAGCTTCTGATTCTCCATTCATTGGAACCTTGATAAACATTAATGAACCGATCAAACAGAATCGAAACCTAATGCAACTAAACTCAATTGAACATGAAAACTGAAAAAACCGTACCATTTTTCCGGTTCCCGTCGCGATCTCGCTCTCCATCGTAAGCTGCTCGGATTTTCACTGTTTCCGAAACGTGCGCAATCAAAATCAAATTCCGATCCCGACGAACCTAGATCAAAACTTTATGATGAAAGGGCCGTGATTTTACGGTTTAGGGAATTCTGGAATTTGGGAATTTGGGGTTCAGAATCACGCGAGGTTTGTTTTCATTGATTTTCGGCTGGGTTTTAATATATGTACAGCGCGTATCAGTCAGACGCGGGTCGGAAAATGGGTCGGGTCAACCCGCGGAAATTGGCTCCTATTTCCTATATTTACAATCTAGTCCCTAATTATATATAGAGACCCCTGGTCTCTATATAGAGACCGTCTCCTCAGAGACGGACTCAATATATTATGTATCGAACTCATCTGATCGAATTCTTGTTATTTGTTATCGTATCGTACGTCATCTTATATATGTTTATAAATTAAGAAACAATTTTTTTTATAACAACCTGCAATATTATATTAAGCACACACGCCATAGTTACATTTCCAAGAGTTAGTAGCATCATGTTCTTGCTTAACCTGTTCTCTTGGAACTTTAACACAACTGAAGAAATTAAACATACAAGCTAAACTAATAATATCTTGCAGAATTGCATCAATCTCCCAGTAACTTGAGCTGCCTGCAACCATAATCTGTTGTTGTAATATCAGTGAATCTGTATGAATACAGATTTTCCTTACATTCAGTCTTCCTGCCTCTTGAATCCCCAATAAGCATGCCATTACCTCTGCTTGGAGTGCTGGAGAAGCTTGGAAATGAGTTACTGACCTTGCTTTGCAAATCCCTGTTCCAACCTGTATTATCGACCATGCTGCTGAAGCATGCATAATGTCTTTCCAAAAAGCACCATCAACTGACACTATGTGCATGTCTTCATCCTCATGATGAATATGCGGTTGCTGAATTTCTGGTGCCGGACTTTGATGTAGCTGGCTAATTTCTATATCCTCCTCCATATCATATGACCTTCTGGAATAGAATAAGAAATCAGCAAATGCCAAATCTTCCACCCTTTTAACATCCTCTGTTCTGCCTTCAAATACCACACCATTCCTAGATTTCCATACATGTCATATAAGATGACATGTGAGCTCTCTTGCTGCATTATCAGGTGCACATTTCCACCAGCCCCAAAACCAGTCCCTAAAACTTGTTTGATTCCCTCGGGTAAAATCAAACCCTAGTGAAGACACTCTCCATATCCTTGTTGAAATCTCACATGCCAAGAACATATGCTCCACATCTTCAACTGCTCCTTGACCACATCTGATGCAATATGGATCCAAAACTATTTGCCTTCTCTGTAAATTATCAGCAGTGGCCAATGAATTAGTTAATGCCCTCCAGATGCAAATCAATATTTTGCTTGGAACATTCAACTTCCAGAACTGATTCCATTTTGGCTCCTCCATAGTAGATGATGATGGACTGCTGCTTATGTCCATGTCCTGACATGTGTATCATGTCTTAACATTATACAATCCATCCTTTGTATGCGGCCATATAATCCTATCCTCCACATGGCCCTGAGATGGAATGTGCATTCTATATATCTTCTGACAGA
Source organism: Cruciata laevipes (assembly GCA_963678965.1). Taxonomy (NCBI): domain Eukaryota; kingdom Viridiplantae; phylum Streptophyta; class Magnoliopsida; order Gentianales; family Rubiaceae; genus Cruciata; species Cruciata laevipes. The sequence continues at coordinate 20,557,197 of OY787635.1, forward strand.
CAAAATCAGGAAGAATTTGCTGCTGCATACTTACATTCCATTGTTTATTATCTGTTATGAGATCAGCAACCTTGATGTGACTCACTCAGCTGCCCTTGTAAATGTTGCCCTGGAATGTCTAGTATCCAACTGTCAGTAATGATAACCTTTCTTCCATCACCAATCCTCCATTTTATCCTAGCTTTCAGGAAGTCTCTTCCCCATAAAATGCTCTTCCACCCCCAAGAGTCTGAAGATTTCTGTTTGACTTTTAAGAAATCCTCAGTTTTACAATACTTTTGTTTGAGAATGGTTACCATAAGGGAATTTTTATTCTGTAGAATGCTCCATGCATGCTTAGCTAATAGAGTTTGATTCATCTGAAATGCTAACCTCAGCCCCAATCCTCCTTTATTCTTAGGCAAACACATTTTCTTCCAAGACATCCAATGTATACCCCTTCCTTCCAAATCTCCCTTCCAGATAAACCTAGCAGTTATCCTATCAATCTGGTCAAGCACCTTCTTTGGCAATCTGAAGATTAACATTGGATAAATTGGCAAAGACGAGAACACATACTTTGCCATAGCTATTCTACCAGCCAAAGACAAAAACCTATTCTTCCATGAGTCGAACTTGTTTATGAACTTTGAAATAATATCCCTGTACATCTCACACCTTGATGCTGCCATGTTAATATTCATGCCAAGATATTTATCTCCAACTCCTTGATTATGTATATTCAATGAGTTCCTGAGATATGTTTCCATTTCCCTTGTTGTATTTGGACTCACTAATATACCTGACTTCTCAAAATTAATTCTCTGACTTGAGAATCTTGCAAACATATCAATACATCTTGCTAGCTGTTGCACAGAAGCATCTCGGCATTCCAAGAATATGATACAATCGTCTGCATACATTAAATGAGAGACCCTTTGAACTCCCCTACCTGGACTGAAACCACATCTGATATTGCTATACAAGGAGTAATCAATCATGGAAGATAAATATTGCTGACAAATGACAAATAGCAGTGGAGACAAAGGACAACCTTGCCTCAAACCCCTGGCTGGAAGGAAGAACTCGGAATTCACCCCATTAACCCTCAATGTCATTGTAACAGTAGTTACACACTGGTGAACTAACTGTATCCAGTGTTGAGGCAACCCAAGGCAACTAAAGGCACTGAATAGAAAAGGCCATGACACTCTATCATAAGCCTTGCTCATGTCCAATTTTATAGCTGCCACTCCTTGTTTTCCTTTCTTCTTCTTCAAAAAGCTATCATTTCCTGTGCTAACAACACATTCTCCCCAATATTCCTATCCTTTATGAATCCTGACTGTGCTTTATCTATGATAGAGTTCATTACCTTGGACAGTCTCATTGCTAAAATCTTAGCAATGATTTTGTATTTCACATTGCAGAGAGATATAGGCATAAACTCCTCAGGCCTAACTGCCAGCTTCTTCTTTGGAATGAGAATAATGACTGTCTGATTCCATTCCAGTGGTAACTTACCCCCATTGAGGATGTGCAATATACTTTCAGACACCTTGTCGCCTACTATATGCCAGTGCGTCTTATAAAAACCTGCCGGTAATCCATCCAATCCAGGGGCTTTCCATGCCTTCATACGTTGAACAGCCTGACTTACTTCCTTCTTATCAAATGGAACCCGTAACATTTCAACTTGCTGTGCATTGAGAGTCCTACTGTTTATCTCCATAAATTGCCTCATGCTTAACTCCGGAGAAGGTTGTACTGGATAATGAGAAGGCCTTACATATAATTGTTTGAAATTTAACAACAATATGTCTCTGATGGCCTCCTGTGATCTTCTAATCTCCCCCTGTGAATCCCGCAACTCACTTATCTGATTAATTGCCTTCCTCCTAGTTGCCCACCTATGAAAAAACTCAGTATTTTTGTCTCCCAACTTTCCCCAATTTGTTTTCGCCCTTTGCTTCCAATATTCTGATTGATAAGATAAAAGCTCTTGCAACACCTGTTGACAACCCATTTCTTGATTATGAACTTTCCTTGTTCTTGGCTTGGTTTGAAGTGTATCTAACTTCCCAGTTACCTCCCTTAACTGAGCTTCAATATTTCCAAAGCTCTTCCTGTTCCAATTTGCTAGATGTCTAAGAATACAGTCCAGTGTTTTTGACAAATTCTGTGCCATGGCTGTGTTAGGCTGCACTTCATGTTGCTGCCATACTCTTTGAATAATTTGGTTCGGATTTGGACTGTTTTTCCAAAAGGACTCATACTTGTTCCAATGAGTCTTTTTAACATGCTTTGTTTCCAACTCCAACACCAAAGGACTGTGATCGGAGCATATGATTGGCATATTATGTACTTTAGATTTGGGGGAAGTTTTAAACCATGTATCATTCCCAAATGCCCTGTCTAATCTCTCAGAAATGTTATATGGTATTAATCTGTTATTTGTCCAAGTAAACCAAAGACCTGTGTTTCTTATCTCTTTGAACGAACCAGTTTCTAACATTTCTATCAAACAGTCACTTTGAGGAGTTGGTGAAAACCTATTTCCACCAAATTTATCCTCATAGGAGACAACCTGATTAAAATCTCCTACCAACACCACAGGAAACTCCGAGGATGGCATTACAGCCTTGAGTTGATTCCAAACATTCACCCTATTTGCTAGTACGGGACTCCCTAAACAAAATTAATATACCACAAAAGTGTATTTCAGCTTGCCTTATCTGAGAGAAGAAAGTTAGGCAAAATTAATCAGTGATATTTTATATAATCGGTTTTTCTAACGGCACTCGATAACCATTCGTAGATTCCATCGTTAATTGCAGTATTCTGTTGGTTACTGTGTGGATCATAATTATATTTCATCGTTAATGGCAGTATTCTGTGGGTTACTGTGTGGATCATAATTACACTTCCGTTGTTTGTGTTACTTTTGGAAACTTGCACATTACTTGGTAATGAAGTATTACGCTATTAATTATACTACTTTTTAATTTTTTATATCTAAGTTATAACTTATGATATACTTTCACTGTTATATCTAGTATTTAAATATTCCAATAAAACAATAAAAGTATTATATTAATATACAAACTCCAATAGATAAGTGTAATTTATTTTTTTATTCTCTTTAACATAATATTACTAATTTTAATATTATGTAACTTCAAATTTGATTGTACTCAATCTTTTTTTGATATAATAATCATTCCGAAAAACTTTTCATGAAATAATGAAATGTTTGTGTATTATTAATTATTCGTATTAGGTGTTTTTTCTCCTTTGATTTATAAGATGTCGAAAAGGAAAAAAATGGTTGTTCGACTTAAAAATTTTATACTTCAATATCACAAAAACTATTAAATTCTACCTTCATTTTGTAATTTTAAAAAATTTAAAAGTTAATTCATTCGTTTACCTGTTTATTAACAAGAAATACAACTGATATGTATGTGCATTTGCGACGTAATTATGACAATTAATGCATTTACTAAGATTTACAGATAATCTTGTATGCGATAAAGTAATTATGATCCACACAGTTATCAACAGAATAATCAATTAATGATGAAATCTACGAATTGTTATCGAGTGCCCTAGGGTACTCGTTAGAAAAACCGTTAATATAATAGTCAAGTTTTGAATTTAACTATTATCTCTAATTTCATTTGTCGTGATATTTGTATGAATGCCTTAAACATGTCTATTTTAGTTGAATAATTTTGATTGAGATTTTTTGAAAAATTTAGATTGTCCAAAAAGATAAAGTTGTAAATTGGGTTGTTCGGGTTCAAACCAAAACAAACTGAAACCCAAATAACCCGAATCCGAATTCGGAATTCGGGTTCATAGTTAATATGGTTCGGGTTTGGGTTTGGAATTTTTGAGTGTCAATCCGAACAACCCGAACCGAACATCCCGAAAATCGAATAATCTGACCCAATGCCCACCCCTATATATAATAGTAAAATTTGAAGTTAACCTTATCTCTAATTTCATTTGTCGTGGTAATTGTATGAATACCTTAAACATGTATATGCTTTAGTTGAATAATTTTGATTGAGATTTTTTGGAAAATTTAGATTGTCCAAAAATTTGAAGTTGTAAATTGGGTTGTGTGGTTTCAAACCAAAACAAACCGAAACCCAAATAACCCGAATTCCGAATTCGGGTTCATAGTTAATATGCTTCGGGTTTGGGTTTGGAATTTTTGAGTGTCAACCCGAACAACCGAAACCGAATAACTCAACCCGATTCCCACCTCTATACATAATACTCCTAGTAAAATTTGAAGTTAACCTTATCTCTAATTTTATTTGTCGTGGTATTTGTATGAATGCCTTAAACATGTCTATATTTTTTACTTGAATAATTTTGATTGAGATTTTTTGAAAAATTTAGATTGTCCAAAAACTTGAAGTTGTAAATTGGGTTGTCCGGGTTCAAACAGAACAAACCGAAACCCAAATAACCCGAACCCAAAATCGGAATTCGGGTTCATAGTTAATATGGTTCGAGTTTGGGATTTTTGAGTGTAAACCTGAACAACCTGAATCGAACAACCCGAAAATCGAATAACCCGACCCGATGTCCACCCTATATATAATAGTACAATTTGAAGTTAACCTTATCTCTAATTTTATTTGTCGTGGAATTTGTATGAATGCCTTAAACACGTCTATGTTTTAGTTGAATAATTTTGATTGAAAGTTTTTGAAAATTTTAGATTGTACAATATCTTAAAGTTGTAAATTGGGTTGTCTGAGTTCAAACCGAAACAAACCGAAACCCAAATAACCCAAATCCGAATTTGGAATTCGGGTTCATAGTTAATATGGTTCGGGTTTGGGTTTGAAAATTTTTGAGTGTCAACCCGAACAATCCGAACCGAACAACCCGAAAACCGAATAACTCGATATGATTCCCACCCCTATATATAATAGTAAAATTTGAATTTAACCCTATCTCTAAATTCATTTGTCGTGGTATTTGTATGAATGTCTTACACATGTCTAAGTTTTAGTTGAATAATTTTGATTGAGATTTTTTGGAAAATTTAATTGTCCATAAACTTGAAGTTGTGTAAATTGGGTTGTCCGGGTTCAAACCGAAACCCAAGTAACCCGAATTCGAATTTGGAATTCGGGTTCATATTTAATACGGTTCGGGTTTGGGTTTGGAATTTTTGAGTGTCATACCGAACAAACCGAACCGAACAAACCGACCGAACAACCCAAAAACCGAATAACTCGATACGATTCCTACCCCTATATATAATAGTAAATTTTGAAGTTAACCTTATCTCTAATTTCATTTGTCGTGGTATTTGTATGAATGCCTTACAAATATGTTAACCATGTCTATGTTTTAGTTGAATAATTTTGATTGAGATTTTTTGGAAAATTTAGATTGTCCAAAAACTTGAAGTTGTAAATTGGGTTGTCCGGTTCAAATTGAAATCCAAATAACCCGAATTCGTAGTTAATATGGTTCGGGTTTGGGTTTGCAATTTTTGAGTGTCAACCCGAACAACCGAACTGAACAATCCAAAAACCAAATAATCCGACCCGATGCCCACCTCCAGATATATATACCTGACTGCAAAAATATCTGCTAAAAGCCTAATTTGAAGTGACAGATTTTTCTTATCTTAAAAAATATACAAATGCTAGTAGCTAATTAAATAAATATTGAAATTAAGACATGTCATATTCATTATAAAGTTTAGTTTATCTTAATGGCGCTTGATTTATTTAATTTTTATTAATTTAATTCATACCAGATTATGCAAAAATATCATGACATTTGGACGAGGCATCACGCAAGTTGTTTAATCAAAATCTTTTATCCATATATCTTGCTAGAATAGGATCGATCGATATGATAGCTTGTTTCTATCATTTTCGTCTCTGAAATACGAATAAAGCACGTCTGAAGAATAATTAAAGCTCTGCAGGATTAGGGTTAACTATATCAAAGGAATATTTTTGCATCAATAGCTAACTTTTCCAGTCAATGTAAAATTTTAATTCCAATGTCGATAAATTATCAAGAGAAGGTTTTGAGTGAAATTGTGCTACCATAAGCTTATGGTATAACGAATAATACCTCATGTGTTTCACAATTTTGTTTGTGTTTTTCAGAAAATCAACAATAATACACTGAATATTATGTTTAATATGTAAAATGTCAAAATTAAAAATGAGAAATCATTATGATTAGTCTCACAGGAGATATTCCTATTAATTAATGTATAAAAAAGAAAGGAATATCGGTGGTGCTCTAGTAAACATGGCTTATTATATCTAGTCAAATGATCTTTTGGATGTTTTTCGTTGGTAAGAGAAATTTTTACTTTTGAAAATAAAGATAATTAAGTGGAGAAATCATCTCTTGTCTTCCAATATATAAATGTATTGTTTCAAAAAAAAAATATATATATATAAATGTATATATTGAATGGAATATTATGCTAAAACAAAAGCTCGCACTTTAATTACCACATTGCCCTCATTCTATCTAAAATTTAAGGGATAATTTCCTACCATTTTATATCAAATTATACAAAAACAAGATTTGCAAAGGACAGCGTAGAGAAAATGTAGGAATGTTAGATATATAGAGTAGTTAGTTGTAACTAATTTGTCCGAAACATAAATTAAGCAGAAATAATCTAACTTCTTTATATCCAAACTAATTATCCAAGAACAAGTCATTGTTTAAATGATTAATTATGATCGATTACATTTTTACATTTAATTGCAAGTAAACATAGCACAAATTGGCATATTAATACATAAATTATATGTTAATCGTACATTTTCTTTTCGAAAAACATACATTTTTCACCTGATCATTTTATTCGAACAATTATGATATTAATATTAATAATAATATCATAATTTCATTTCTTTTATATCCAAAAATAGCCGTTTAAAGTAACAAGAATATTATTATTATTTAAAATTTTATAGATTTTTTTTCTTCCAATTTTTGGTTTTTTAGAAAATATGTAGTGGGACCATTGCCACTTACCACGGAGACATATAGCTAAATGTGAGGCTCTACGACAAATTCGTTTTCTTTTTAGGTTTTTCGTTTATATAACTAACTTTTCCTTCCAATTTTTTACACCCTATTTGAACATCTTCTCCAAGCTCAAGAACATGCCTTCGATTTCTTCTCTATCATCCTCAAAATCAATTTAACAAACAAAACCCTAGAAATCAACCAGATTTCTTCTCCATCGCCGGAAAACAGCCTCGATTTCCCGATAAAAGTTTCGCGATCACCGCGTTTTTTCAAGTTTGGAGACAGACAATGATGCAGCACGAAATGGCTCAGCATCTTCCCATTGTAATAATGCTCTCTCTTGAATCCTTGGATTTTCTATTTTCATGCATGGGATTGATGAAGAAAGTTACTTAATTTGGAAAATTCTTGATTTTTCCTCTTTTCATAACATCATTTGCTCAAGTTACATTGCAACTGTTGTTTGAGTAAACCGGAGTTTCTGCTCTTCCTGTGCTTGCCTAGGATAAAGGAAAAACAACATATGTGTTGATAATGAAGTTGGATTTTTTTTGAAACTTTTTGGAGAATTGGAATGAAAATACTACTATTTTGTGGTTAGTTGCTTTCATTTGTATCATTTTTACCTATTTTTGGAATCTTGACCTTTTTCTATCAATGGAAAGTTCCCTTAACCAAATGGAATACAATTCAAGTTGCCTTAACCTCCACTTGTTCACATTTTAGTTGATTAGATATACATCCTTGTATAAGCATCATTCAACATTTTTCAAAGCACTTTATTTTTGTTGTTATTATTATTATGATCTCAATATCTTTATGGTTATCTTTTTGGAATTTGATGGAATATTTATAAGATTGAGAAAATGGAACTAGTTCACATGCATTTCCACAACAATTTTATGAGTGCCCTAAAAATCCTTTTGCTGGTCTATTTTTGGCAATTTCACCATTTTGCATCTATCCACAATCATCTTTTGGTTATGCAAGGTAGATATTTTGATCATTAATCATAAATCAATACATAAGCACTGTGAAGATGAAAACACCATTGATTACTCTTTCTAAATCATCATGTTTATTAAGTTCTTCTGACTCTGATTCTGATCATGCAGGAGGAGATTCCAAGCCCTGATCTAAACACACAGATTTTCGACTTTTGCGAGTCGGAATTGTTCACAGAAACATTGCAGAACTCAGAAGTTGCTTCAAATTCAAATGGTTGCTATGAAGAACAATCTTCCTATTCTACAAATCTTTCCCTTACCCCAGACATGAACAAATACACAAACAACAGCAACAACAACAACTCGATAAACGACGAGATGTCAGAAACCTTAGCCAATACACAAACAAACATGGCCTTAAACAGCAACATCAACCCTACAAATACCTTAATCCCTTCAAACAGCAACAACCTTTCTTTCTGTGACAACATCGACAACGACATATCTGTTTCCATAGACTTTAACATTCCTCAGTACATCCCTAACCAGCAAAACCAGTTCAATTACTCTTCTCTAAACAACAGTAACTCTGACTGTGCTCTGGCACAGTACAACTCTGACCCTTCTGGTGTGCCATTCATGGGGCACCACATGCCTCCTGTCTATGAAGATGAGTGCCTGTCTTCTGTGCCTCCCTACCTTCGGCTAAATACCTCGTCTCCTTCGTGTGCCATGCTTGATCCTGTTCCAATAGGATCGTACATGCCAGGGAACTTAAACGCAGCATTAGGCACAGATAACACAGGCCTTTTTGTTGGCGAATGCCTCTTCCTCGGTCACGAGCTTCAGCCTCAAGAACTGGATTACCAAGCTGAAAATGGCGCAATTTTCTGCACTGATACCATTCCTCGAACTTATAACTGCAATGCTGACCTTCAGGTAAAGTCTATGAGTGTGTTTGCCAAGCATTTAAGTTTTTGGTGCTTAGTAAACTGCTAGAAACTGTTTATTTTAAATGCAGAAAACATATATATTTGAGGGAAAAACAGAAATTATTTTCCCCTGCCTCTTGAGTTTTGAATCTACCTAATCTTTAAAAACATAAAATTTGCAGGGAATCAGTAATGAGAACCAGCACTTTGTGAACGGAACTGCGAATTCCAATCCATTAGCATCAGAAATCGCGAGTTTAGACGATCCAACTTTTAAGGTAGGCAAGCTTACACCTGAAGAAAGGAGGGAAAAGATCCACAGGTACCTGAAGAAGAGAAATGAAAGAAATTTCAGCAAGAAAATCAAGGTATATTTTAACAGCATCATTTTTCATATACAATGTTTTGTTACAGAAACTGTCCTTGATCATTATTAAGTACTGACACTGAAGAACAACGTGCAGTACGCGTGTCGCAAAACCTTGGCAGACAGCAGGCCTCGAGTTCGCGGAAGGTTCGCGAAAAACGATGAACTGGAGATGATGAACAGAGCTGCCTGCTACATAGGCCAGCATGAAGAGGATACAGATGAGGATGTAAGTCAAAACACTCACTTTTTTCATTTTAATAAGTACTACAAACCATTTCATTCCAACTTTGCTTGTCCAAACAATCATCGGTAAAGAGATCGCGATCTTCAGACAGAACTATGAACATTAATTTCTTCTTAAAAAAATGCAGGTGGTGGTGAAAGATGATGATGACATTGATTCTTCTGACCTCATGGCACACCTTCATGAATGGATTCCTGCTTGAACTGCAAAATCCAGCTCCAATCAGCAAAAAATTTTGAGAAGGCCATTTTGAGTCACTATATATACATATATAAATATGATATATAATCAATCAGCATATACATGATATTTTGAGATTTTGTTGTATCTACTGTTATAATTGTAGCCAGTGTAAATAAGTGCACTTGAGCGATCTTTGTTGTTTTGTAATTGATAAGAAGCAATAACGGAGAACAAGGCGCATAGTTGTATAATTTTTTTCGACGGATATATATATATGTTCATGATTTAGTGATGAGAAAGTCTTGTGTGAGATCTGTCCTTGTGGAGACCAAGAGCAGGGGGAATGAGCATTTACTGTTTCTGCTTAATCTTTTAGTCAGTTTGTTTGATCTTTCAATCAATGTGCTTGAGTATTTTTGTTTTGCCTTGATTTTTCAGTTAATTTGATCTTTCGTTCAATTTGCTTGATCTTTCGGTCAATTTCCTTGATCATTTCCTTGGTCAATTTTACCAACGACAAATTCAATCAAGGAAATCGGCGGGTTTAAAACTCACCAATGACAAATTCAATCAATAGCAGTCTCATATAATCTTTGGTCTCAATGGAGACAGGTCTCAATTGAGAATTAGTATTTAGTGATAGGTTTTCTTTTTACCTCTTTGGTTTGCTTTCTGTTATTCCTTCTTGGATCAACACTCTTCAGTTTGTATCAGCTCATTTAAATTCGATTCAGCCGTCTCGAGTTACATATAAATACATTTTAATTTAAGTGAACACGTTTCGATTCATTATCAGTTCAATTCAGCTCAACTTATTTAAAAAAAAAATTGTATCAATTTATTTGAGTGTCCTTTACTTTCATTTTTAACTATTCAGTTCAATTCCATTGAATATAAGTAAGTTCATTTGAATTCAAATTTTTGTTCAATTTAGTCAAATTTAATTTATTTTATCTCAATTTATCCAAATTTAAGCATGGACCAATATGGTCTTGTGATTTCTTTAAGATGTCAGGGGCATTTTGGTAATTTTACAAAAGTCAGAGGGGCATAACGACAGTTAGTTCACTGGAGCGGTTGAACCATTAAACCAATTGGTTTCCTATATAGTGTGAAAATTCCATTTTGATTTCATCTGAAATCGTAAACAAATTCTTTATCAATACCAACTGATTCGGCAGATAATCGAAATGTTTTGAACGCAGGTTCACAACATAGAGAAAATCACAATTCATTGGACCTTTCGATACAATCAAATAGAAAGGTTTAAGTGATTTGCCCATATTAAACAATACGAGACATTCCAAGCACTTTGAAATAGATTTGTATTAGGAAAAATAATCGTGACAACTATTACTATACTGTCACGAAACCAACTTCTCGTATACTTCACTTCCCCACAATCAAATAAAACCGTGTTGACAAATTCCCATTAATATGTTGCACATTCAGCAAATTGTGTCAATTATTTTCCCTGTTTTATGATATTGGCATCAATTTCAGCAATAATATTCACCAGCAAATTATGCCTCGCTTACATATTTTTTTTTTTTTTAAGATAAGACCACCGTTGGTGGGAGGATTATATTGGTTTCCTCGTGCCGTAAATAACTAAAAAATAAAGATACAAGATCATTACCATCTATCAACCCTAAAGTAAGGGAAAATATGGGTGGAATCATCACCCAATGCAAGGATCTGTTGCCCTAAGGCTGTGTGTCTGAAGACATATTCCTAGATTTTCACCTGGAAACAAGAAGTTGTCCGAAGACTGTAGTGCCCGTAGGCTGTAATACTCGAAGCCTTACGTAAAAAAGAAATACATCGTAAAATCTATGCTCTAAACTACCTCACAAGCGAATAGTGACCCTACAACTAATGGGAATTTATTGAGCATCTTTATTAAAACATCTTTCGAACTAAGAAAACGAGAGCAGATTAACGTGACCCTACAAAACCATAGTGATGCATATTATCTACTGGTGAGGCGGCTAAGGTGAAGCTAATTTAGGCGGCTATTTTAAATTCGAAACATTTTCTCAGTTTTTTAATGACTTATATGAAATCTGGCCATCAAGATCTGTTAGCATTGAAATTCAAGACTTTAAGAGCATCTCCAATGCTACAAACTTCTTGCACAAATTCCGCTGCCACATGTCATTCTTACATAAAACCTCAATATGACGTGTTTCAACATGCTCCCTCCGGAGAAATCTGTTCTCCAACGCCAAACATCAGTTTGGACTTTGATTTCATTTACTAATATATTTATATTAACAATAATTTCAAATATTCGTATTTATCTATTTTTTCTTGAATTTAAAATTTGGTTATGTTTATCAATAATTTCATCCCTATCCACCATTATTTATTCTACTTTCAAAAAAATATATTGTTTATCCTTATTAGATTTTATAAATTTTGACTGAATATATATATATATATATTATGTTTATATACCTGCTCAAGTTCACAATTCATATTTTTATTATTTCATTGATAAAAAAATTTAATTATAATATTTAAATAATGTAATAAATTGATTGTGTGTTTAAATATATTTCATTCAAAATTTGAATGTGGTTTAAAGGCAAAGAAAAATAGTAAAAAATAGATGCAGATCATTACGTGGCAAATGGAGGATGTTGGTATGGACCTCGCAAAGTAGAGGCTTCCTTTGACAATGTTGATCGAAATCGCATCCACGTCATATTGACAACGTAAAACGAAGTCTGGGTTGGAGACGTAAATTAGGATTAATCATCAATTTTACCTACGAGGTCATCAACTCTTACGCAAGTGACTATCCCATTGGAGATGCTCTAACCATTTCATAATAATTTCTGATGCCAATTTTAGCCTAACCCTAGACGGCCAAGACTTCACCAAACATGGGTTAAATTTTAACTCGATCGGTCTATAGATATTTTTAGCTTTTTTCGTTGACATAAATTTTTTAGCTAATTAATTAGGCATATCATAACAAGTGTATTTGGTGGAGATGTATGTGCAACAATATGAATTTGGTTGTTAGATTTTAGGTTGCTGGTATCGCCAGAGTTCAGTCGTCTTACATGGACCGACTCAAGACCGAGTTTCAATATGAATTTGTACGAAATAACAGTAATGTACCAATGATTATGAATAATCAAGGAGATTGACTGAAAGATCAAGTAAAATGAATGAAAGATCAAATCAATTTGAAAGATCTAGGTAAAAAGGTAATGCTCAAGGGAACTGACTGAAAGATCAATCAAACTGACTAAAAGATCAAGAAAAAACAGTAAATGATCATTCTCTTGGCAATTGATCTCCACATAAACAGGTTTCACCCAAAACTCTCCCTAAAATATGATCCATGAACCAACATTAGCACTCCTATCTTCTCACAATCTTTCGCTAGCTGATTTTTAACATATTAATATTGAACTAGAGTTTAAACGTAATTCTAATATTTATCACATGCCTGAAAAAGGTAGACGATAAAACATAACATTTTTTTTTTTGAGATAAACCACCATTGGTGGGAGGACTTATATTGGCTTCCCCAAGCCGTAAATAACAAAAAAGAAAAAATACAATTCCGCAGCCAGCTATAACCCTAAAATAAGGGAAAATAGGGGTGGAAAAACCACCCAAGGCAAGGGAACAGTTGCCCGAAGGCTGTGTTGCCCGAAGGCAATTTCCTAGGCTTTCGCCCGGAACCAAAGCGTCGCCCGAAGGCTGTGATGCCCGAAGGCTACAAGCTGTAGTGCCCGAAGGCTGTGATGCCCGAAAGCTTACATCAAAAGGGAATACATCGTAAAATTCTACGGTCTAAACTACCTAACAAGCGTAGCACCTTAACTCGCATTCTAATCTATCTAATCGAAGTCTACCAGTCTGGGCGCAATGTAACCAAGACCAGAAGCCCATGGGGTTTACCCTCTCGCCATAAAGGGTTAAGAGGGATGTAACAAACAAATGGGCAAGGATACTCACCAAGTCTGTCAGGATAGTTCCACAAAAAAAGACCAGTTCCAAATCATATTCCCTACTACTACAGTATATAACAATTAGATTTCGCCCAGATATTGTCATTCCCTTTCCGGATAGTCTCAGGGTAAAAGAAACACCCCGGTCCGTTCAGACTCTATCAACTCAATCCCTCACTTACTCGTCATCTCAGGATGTAGAGATTTCAAGGAAGCAAATTGAGAGGTTGAGTGCGTACGAAAACCATCTAACACGTAAGGAACGGTAAAACAACTCCAACGGTCTAAAGATCTAAAGCAAAATCGCCAAAAAGTAAGTTCAAAAACTACTTATAACTCGGATTTCTCCTAATTGCTTATACTAGATCTTAAGCCAAGCACAGTTTAAACTAACAGCTGTCAGGAAAACCATAATTGGCAGATAGCATTCAATCTAATTGCAACAAAAGACATTTCTAAATTCCTAAAAAGCAAAATAAATAAAAAACAGAGAAAAAAAAGGAAAAAGAGATAAAACCCTCTCTGGCGAGTGATGGTGGAGCTTGCGGCCGGACTCCGGCACGGCGGCACAGCTGTGGTGCGTAATCACGTGCGGGCACTGAAAGACGTTAGCGGCGCGTGGGTACACGCGCAACGCCTGAGGTGCGTGAAACACGCCCGGACAAGGCCAAGCGTCGCCAACGCGTAGGGACCTGTCTTATCGGCGCGTGACGGAGGCAGTAGCGCGTGGCGTCGCGGCTTATACCCCTCTCGTCACCGGCGGCTGCACTCTGAACATCACCCTCCTCCTATTTGTGCCGGCGGCTCATGTCGATAAAACATAACATGTCATCATCTAATACAAAATATTTGAATTGTCTTCGGTTGCCCAGCTTATAATAAAAAATAAAACAAACTATATATGTCATTCTCAGTTTATTATTCGATCGGGACTTTCATCGTCTTTATTAATATGCCAAGGGATCCGAGGTTCCTAACCACTCCTCAAATTATAAACTTTTCACATTTTTTGAATTCAAGAATTTTGCGCCATAGCAAACATTAGATTACAAAACAGCATATTTCAGAAATCAAACATTCAAATAATTCTAATGATTGTAAACTGTATAAAGACAAATACTAATTCTCAATTGAGACATGTCTCCATTGATACCAAAGATTATATGAGACTGCTATTGATTGAATTAAGCTCACCCGACGATTTCCTTGATTGAATTTGTCGTTGGTGAAATTGACCAAGGAAATGATCAAGGAAATTTGATCGAAAAATCAAGCAAATTGAACGAAAGATCAAATTAACTAAAATTCAAGGCAAAACAAAAATACTCAAGCACATTGATTGAAAGATCAAACAAACTGACTAAAAGATCAAGCAGAAACAGTAAATGCTCATTCTCCTGCTCTTGGTCTCCACAATGACAGGTATCACCCAAAACTTTCTCAAAGACAAAACATCTAAAATAGCTAGTAACGGGCAGCGCTAGCCTTCTCAAGTAACAAATTTTTACTACACATATCATTGTTCGTTTTAACTAAACTTATTTATTATCGAACTGAATTAAAATAAAATTAATATAAATATATTTCATGTTAATATTCCATAATAATTTATTTAATCTCAACGTGAGATGCAAAAGACATCAATCTGCCTATAATCTTAAGGGTTATATATATATATATATATATATATATATATATATATATATGCGTGGGTAGAAGTCGGTATCATTGACGACATTGATCGGTGCAACGAGAGTACAGATTTTAGAGGAAATTAATTGATATGGAATGGAGAGTTTCATAATTGTCAACAAATAATCAGCAAGATTTATGAGCTTCACATGCAGGGTTTATCAAAAACTTAATTTCCTTCATTCAATACTTGAAGATGACAAGTTTCAGTATTTCTGCCTAATTCAATTCACTTACTAATTTTAATCGTTTTTACACAAGTAAGTAACACCTTGTTTGCCTGAACTTATCAGTAGATCAGTTCAGTTCAGTTCAATTCAATTCAATTTCATTTTATTCAGTTTAGTTCAATTCAGTCTAGTTCAGTAAAAATGTAATTTGTTGAAATTCAGATTAATTCAGCCATGCTGATTTTTTTTCAAATACATTAATTTTTAATTTAGTTCAGTTCAATCCAATTCAGTTCAGCAAGATATAAACTCTAGCAAACAAGGCTTAAATGTTCATAAGCTTGAATTTACTTTTCCTGAATTCTAAATTAAATAAAATTTCTTGAGTTGTTGTACTAAACTCCAAAGTGATCTAAATTAAATTAAATTTCTACAATTAATGCCGCTAATTAAAACAATGAATGATTTTTTTTAAAATAAATAAATAATAATGAATAAATTAGTGATGCGATTACAGCCAGTACAGCTGACCTTATATTTTGTCCTAAAATGACCCAGAAGAATATTTAAAAAAATATAAGAGATGAGCATATAGTCGTTTCCCTTTCATATTCATCTTCATATTTTAAAATAGCATTCGAATCAACGTTGACAATTAAGGGAGAAAAAAAATGAACGTTGGATTTTACTATTTCTCTTCCTATAGTACAAGTTAAAATTCAAATATTCGTCTTTTCAAGTTTTCATGGTCCCTCCATCACCTATTTTTTTTAAAATTTTAAAAATCCAACAATAATTTGGAGAAGAAAATGGTAAAACTTGATTTTTCGTGTCACATCACTATCAAAGATGGATATAATTCGTTTTTGTATATGTGGAGATTGTTGTAACTTGCAAGGTGCAAACATAGTTGAAGTGGGGTGCTAGTGAAAGTTTGCCACATACCAAATATAAAATCACATTGTCTTCGATATTTGATGCATAGAAAAATTTCATCATCGATCGCTCACGCTCACATATGTTTGACCCTGTCCAGTTCAGCTTATTTTCACCACCTCCAGCACCCTCCAACACTTGTCACTATTCACAGATATGAATGATTGATTTTTTTTTGATTTTTTTTAATTTTTTAGAATTAGTTTCAATATGTTTTGTAAAAATTAATCATTCTTCAAATATATAGTTTCATAATTATGTACATCATAATTATACAATTTTAATTTCATTTCAACATCCTCCAGCACCCTCCAGCATTCTCCACCACCTTCCAGCACCCTCTAGCACCAGCTACCAATTGCAGCACCCTATTGGACATGGCCATTGTTGTAAAATCTATCTTACATTACTAGTAACTGAACTTAGTTGAGTAACGTGAGATCAACTTGGGACTGTGATGGTAATGTGAGGTCACAATGCAAAGGGTTCTTATTCAAACCCTAAACCTTCGTTACTACAATAATACAACACGATCCCCGGATTCTAGAGTGAGCTGACGCAGTCCCACGCTATCCAATCCCCCATTAAATGTAACTATAGGTTATAATACGTCAAAACACAATATATTTTACATCGTATAAGTCATTTCAAGTTTTGAGTTAAGTAAAAATACTACTCCCTCCGTCCCGTATTAAATTTCACACTTCACTATTTGATACTATTTACTTTTAAACTTTGACCATATATTTGAATAGATATATTAATATCAATACCATCATATGTAATATCACTAGATTAATCGTAACATGTAGTATTCAAATATCAATTTTTTATATGCCGATAATACATGTAACTAAAGATATTTACGGTTAAACATCTGCATCGGCATGTGTAAAAAAGATTTTGTAAAGATTAATGTGGGACAGAGGGAGTACTAATTAACACCACTACTATCCATCAACATCAAAACCACAACATGAAGAAAATGAAACGATCAAAAGAATCACAAAATAAAAACACCATTCACTTCTCTAGGGTTGAGCTTTTATATATTTTCAATTGATTATTTACCAATTATTTTCCAACACCAAAAAAATAGTATAAGTATCATTTTTGGGGACAAAAGTATTAAATGCAACTAATACGACCCATATGATTTGAAAATTCTCGTGTATTCCCGCCGCACAGAAGAAGGGAAAACTACGGAAAGAACATGACAACATTAAAATCATTAATATATAATAATTGATTTTTGGACCCTTTTGGTTACATAGTATACTAAGGCTTTGTTTAAAATAGCTTATTTCTTGATGTACTGAACTGAATTGAATTGAACTGAACTGAAATGAAAATTGATGTATTGAAAAATGAAATCAGCATGACTGAATTAACCTGAATTTCATTAAATTGCATTTTCACTGAACTGAATTGAACTGAACTGAACTGGCTGATCTACAGATAAGCTCTGGTAAACAGGGCCTAAGTATAATACCATATTTTAATAACCTATCCCCGCAAAACACTATTCTTTGTGTGGTTCATTTGTTCTTCAATTTCCAACCATATTAAAATGATTATTGTAGTAGTATAAAATAAACCTAGGTTCAACTTTGTATTGACCTCTTCTCCTTTTTATGCTTAAATCATGCTCAATGGATTAGATTGATTGCTAATCATCTCACTATTGTACTCAGTCATTTTAGTTATTGGTCTTATCAAATCATTGAAATAAGATTTTTTTAAATGGACTAATTAATACTCTAACAAAAGTTAAAACTCTAAAATTTGGTAGTGCACTCTTGTATTCTAGATAGGATTCCAGTTCAACTGTTCAACTATGTCACAGTATAATGGTCTTTTTTCAGAACATGTTTGTTAATAAATTTATTTTTATGCATTATTATAGTTCGAAAATGTATAATTCAAAATTAGAGCACATTGTTAATCTAACTATATCTAGTATGATACTATTGTAACACATATACCAATTGCAATAACAAAGTTGACTAAAAATTGTTCATGTTAAGTTGGAACAGAGGAAGTACTATGACCCGTTAGAGTTTATTTCTACTGAATGAACTGAACTGGATTGTACTGATTTGAACTGAAGTGAAAATTAATGTATTGAAGAAATGATTTATATGACTGAATTATCAATAATTTCATCAACTCATATTTCAATGAACTGAAGTGATTTACAAGAAAATTTTTGGTAAACCGGTCCTACCTAAACGATGAAATTTATGTAGTATTCTAATTATAATGCACCATACTATTAGTAGTGGTACAAATTTATAATTTTAAATGTACAACCTACCCCAAATTTACCATATAATTTGCCTAATAAATATTAAGTCTATCTTGTTATTTAGGCAATCTAGGAGAGCATAAATGTTGTGTACCAATATTTCAACTTTAGACTTTTTTTTGTTGTTTTTTTGCTTTGTTTTGACCAAAACTTTAGACCACTCTACAAAATTTATTTTTAAGTTATTTTCTTCCTTTGGATTATGGAGTACTTTGGGTACTGCCTTTCTGGTAAGTACTTATTACTTACCCAATAAAAAGCTGTTAAATCAGTTAGAGTATTATAAATAAATAAAAAATAGCCTCCGAGTATTTATGCACAATAAATAATTCTTACCAGTAGATCACATGCTCCAGAAAAAAATGTCCAGTTGTTCTGTTCACTTCCCACCCACACACACTCACACACGGAACCTTCAGAAAACACCTTCTTTCTTCTTCCATGTCTGAAAATTTCTTCTTTTGTGCTTCCATGGCGGAGCAGCAGTTGTAGTGGGCACTTAAGCACCGAAAAAATCGAAGCCCAGTTGCTGTCGTGCTCACCAGCTCATTTCCACTTTTTCACAAATCTTGTTTTTTTATCACAAGTGTTTTTTTAGCATTTGGTAAAGTTTTTTCATCTCTTCTCATCAGTTCTCACAAAAGGGATTTGGTATTTGGTAGAGTCGTTTCAATTTTCAATTTTCGAATCCCAAATGCATGAAATTTCAAGAAAAAATTGACCATTTCGTAGGTCCCACCACGTAGTTTGCCTGAGTTTAATGTCTCCATTGGTACAAAACGTGGCTTACGTTAGGCATTAGTGCTTCGATTTGGTTAAGTTTTCTGGGTTTTTTTCATAGTGCTTTTAGTGTTGTTGCTCTCTTGTGGTGGAGCTTCTTCCTCCGTGTGCTGCCGGTTGGTAAAGTAGAGTGCTTTTTAAGGCTCCAAGATTGAATTTTGGAAGGTATTGTTTGTTCTTAATCAGCAAAATCATTAATTAGTATTAATTTTCACTCGTTTTTGTTTTCCTGGTTTGCCTTCTTGTTGGATTTTGGAAAGGTTCTGTTTGTTGGAATTCTTATTTCAGCTCTTTCTGCAGTTGTGTTTGAAGCAAGCTGTATATAGCTGAGGTGGGAGTTTTATTTCAGGTACACAAAGATTTCTGATTGAATCCCTTATTTGTCCTAATGTTCGATTGTTGAAATATGCGACTTTTTGTGGTTGATTCTCTGGTTATGTTTGCCTTAATTTGCCTTATTCGTGTATCGTCAACATGATTATTGGAGGTTTACTGTCATATATTGCTAATGTAACTACTACACTCTGTGTTGGATTCCTTTTGTATTACAGAGGTTTTTCTGATGATATTTCCAATCTTAAAGTTGTTTTCTTGAGTTAAAGTATGAGTCTTTCTTGTTGATTTTACCCGTGTAATTGGCTTGTTTAACGGTTTTATCTTAATGCTTGCACTGTATGATTCAAGCTGCCTAGTTTGTTTTGTCTCATTTGCAATTTGAGTTGCCTTCTGTCCATGTAGTGGTTGGATCACATTGAATTATAAGGGACTTTTTGAGTTTGGGATCCTAGTCTTAGTCTATGACCGGTTTTATTAGATTATTGCTGGCTGGGATGTATAAAGAACTATTGTGCCTCTGACCTTCTGATTTCAAGGTCTTTACATATGTTTGTCTTTAGTTTTATTGTTTAAAACTAGAAACCCTGCTTCAGTCTTGGTCATTCTTGTGAGATTGTTGAGTTAGTACTGATTTAAGGAACGTTATTTTTTCCAAGGTTTAGGTTGCCTGTCTCGAAATCTTACTGCAAAAATGAAAGACCGAATTTTTTTGGAGAAAGGTGATGTGGAAGAGGAAGAAGATTTGTTACCTTCCGTGAGCAAGAGTATAGACTTCGCAGAGAAAAATAATATTTTGTCAAAAGATATCCTGCATAATAAAGTGCATAATCCCTTAGTTGTCCTATTGAATAGCAACAGTTGCAATAAGCAGTGGCTCATCCAACGAATGTATAGCCTGGATAACAACATCCCAAAGCAGTTAATTGGTTTTGATGAAAAATATCTCCGCCACTGCCTCGAATGGATTCATATCAGTGCATTTGGTGAACAATCACACAATTTGAATCTGGAAATCTCTCAGAACTACTTTAGTTCTAGTGGATTCACCATGAGGAGTACAGAAAGCATGGGGATTCCAGCTATTGAATGTCCATTTCCTTCTTCTGCTGATAGTGTTGCTGTTAGTTCGATGGGAGACCACATTATAGGAAGAATTTCTGCTAGCAAGAGTATGATGAACATATTGAGTAGCCCGTTGCTTAACCAGTTTGGAGTTTTGGAGTCTGGTGAAATAAATCGAGCAATTTCAGCAGGTTTTATCGACTCTCCTGGTTACAATGTCAATAATAAACCTGGCAAACTGAAGGAAGTGGTTCTTGGAGATCATGAATTTGGATATGGATCCAAGCCTGCTCACAAAAGGCTTGCCTCTGCTTCTAGCACAAACTCTACAAGCTCAGATCAGTCTTCTTCTTCTGCATCAACTGTCGTCTCTCAAGGAATGCTTCAGTGTACATGGAAGGATGGATTTCCACATTATTTATTCTCTGTAGATGATCAGGGAGAGGTTTATGCAGCTAGCTTATTCAAACACCGATCATCAAATGATAAGGCCATTGATTATGTCTACTCATTTCATTTAAAATCAAGTCGGAGAAGAGAACACGAGAATCGTGAGATGGATCTTGTTGCAAAGATGAAAGTGTCTACTTCAGTCACACTCTGCCCCAAGAATTCAGAAATCACGGAGACGGAATTTGTCTTGTTCGGTTCTAGTGAGAGCTGGACAAATGAGCAGAACTCAGTCCCCACTGTTAAGAAAAACAAAAGGTTAGCTAAGAAGGTGAGTGATGTATTCAGACAAAGAAGATCTTCCAAGAATCTGGGAAATAGTACCATTCTTGAAGATACCTCCTGGGAATCATCTGATGATGTAGTAATATGTGATGGTCTTGATTATGCTTCTGCAAATGTGCTGGATGTCGATAATCCTCCGAATATCGAGTTGGCTGCTATTGTTGTCAGGGACCATGTTTGTGACAAACCTAAGGAGCCACAAGTCGGAGGCTGGGGTCTGAAATTCCTCAAAAAATCCGGGATCAACCAAACTGATACATCTTCAAGGGATTCAACGGTTACTGAGCGATGCCAGCTAGACAATAATGGTGAATGCTCAACAAGCATGAACATTGTACTTCCAGCAGGCTATCATGGTGGTCCGAGAACTAGGAATGGCGGGCCCTCAACGCTCTTGGACAGGTGGCGCTCTGGCGGACACTGTGACTGTGGAGGTTGGGACCTAGGTTGCCCCCTCACTGTTATGAATACACGAATCAATCGAATGGATCATCAAACCTTAACAGATTCTGGAGAGTGCAAGTCAGTTGATCTCTTCATCGAGGTATAAAAAGTTCCCTCATTTGTTTTACTGATGTTCTTTCATTACTTCACACTATATACTGTCCTAGAACAAGATCAGAACGGATATAGTAGATATATCAATCTCTGTATTTGGTCTGAATGAAGATTTCTGTCTTGATATATTGCAGGGTTTGCAGCAGGATACGCCTGTGATGAAGATGACAAACATTCATGAAGATCTGTACTATATCCATTTCCAGTCGACTCTGTCAGCTCTTCAGAGTTTCTGTATCGCTGCTGCGATTATTCATAGTCATAGCCCTTCTCTTCGACCCAAACTGTACAGCGGTTGAAGCCATAAAGGTTCATATTTAAGTTGTAGCTTTTTGCCGAATGAAGGTTCATATTTAAGTAAAAAATTATGTAGGAAACAGGTAAAGTGTTTCTGTTTCTTGGGATGTGAATGTGATTCTACATATTGTTTCTGATATTTTTCAAGATTACTGAACTGTTTTGTAGTCATAGACTCATGTGCTTCTATTAAAGCTCCGTTGTGAAGAAATCAAGAATTTGTATCAAATTTGATGTTTTTCAACCCATGGCGAAACTTTCACTAAATTGTAGGATATAATTGCAAAACTTCATAATAAATCTAAAAATTTACAATTCAACTCACCAGAAAAGAACAAATAACTATAAGATCTAATTGCAAAACTTTTCATATCAAATTTAGTTTCTCTTCAGAAGCTGTGGTTTTTCGAGAACTCGGGAGCATCAGTTTATCAAATGTTAACGATGCAACCAATCACTAAGGAAGCCGTGGAACTTACTGTAAAACAGGTTTCTTTGGAAGTTAAGGATAAGGGGATTAGGTTTCATAAGATTATAATGAAAAATAAAGCAAATTGGAGACTTAGTTTTTCATAACAAACTGAATGAAAAATATCCATGACAATAACTTGATTGTCAAAGTTTCTAACATTAAGTATCATCGAAAGCCATTCAAGACTGTTATCACCAGCTACCAAGGACAAGTCCCATTCCTCTAAAATGGCAAAATTGAGAATACTTCTACAACGGCACAAAAACAACGTAAGAGAGTGCAAACAGAGCAAAATGAAATCTGCAGAGGCAACTTCAACACTTTCACTCATCGTGTTCACCAGCAGCATTAAGAGCGTCAAGCCTCTCGATCAACCTAGCCTTCCTCTCCTCGTAAGTCAGCTTCTTCAAGTTGTACCTGTAACATAATGGTTTCAGCAGATGAGTTAAATCAGTGTAAAAGGTTTAGGAAATGAAAAATCTTGACTGAATCAAGGAGTACAAACTATCACTAAGTGCATGTCAAAGAGGCAACAATAAAATGATAGCCAAATTGAGACATCTTGAATGAAACAAAGAGGACATATATACAATTTGTAACATATTGGTAATAAACATAATTTTATATGAAAAAGTTGACAGACGTCCAAGGACCACTAACCTCTTATGTTTCTTTGGAGCCTGCTTCTGAGAAAGCTTAGGAGTAGGATCAGCTCGGATAGCAGCGTGAACCTTCTTGTAAAGCTCTTCAAGATCATCTGCATTAATTCCCTTCTTGATGTATGCACTGAAATGGGATTGGAGCTTTTCAGGCTCATCTTCAGCAAGAGTCTGCAAACACAGGCATTGTGATTAGCTTTATAGACGTTAGACTTAGCGACAATGAAAATGGTGAAACTGGAAAACAAGACTCACCCTCATGTAACCAGCAACATGCCCACCGTAGATGTACTTGCGGTGAACCTCAGGGTCCAGGCTCTTGCCTTCCTTGCTGAATCCAGCAAACCTCTTGTCACTGTGGGGAATGTCAAGACCGCCATCAAGTGCTCCCTAAATGCAAACATCAAATATAATTATCAGATAAGGAAGTAAAAGTATAAGAAAAGGGTTGGGACCTAGAACTGCAACCCAAGTAGCCATTTACCATCACGATTAGAAATTTAAAGAAACTGTAGCAGACTGTATTCAATTCAGAATAATACACGATTCCTTCAATAATCATATAAATAAATCATTGTATACTATCAAAAGACACAATTATTGTTCGACAACTGGTAAGGGTTTATCAATAAGTGTGTAACTGTATATTCACAGAATCCGTCATTGTATACTCTTACAAAAAATAGATTAAAAGATTATATCTACAGAAAAAACAATTTTTGCAGTAAAATTTTCCCAGTATTAAAGTAGTAATCATCAACTGCAAAAGCTCAGCCTAGATTGTACAAACAGTATATCCAATAGGTGTATACCTTCAAGGCACCGAATACACGGTTTCCAGTTGTAGTGCGGATAAGACCAACGTCCAACAAAGCCCTGAAAGGTCTCCTGCTATCCGAGGGCTCAACAGTGTAATCGTCACCTGAAGCCTGTTGCAAAATCAATCAATACCCTATACATAGAAAAAGGGAAAAACATATATATCAGGTAAAGACTAAGTGAACTCTTTTGTTACCTCAACATTTCCTTCATACTCATCATCCATTTCCAATTTCTTCAAAACCCGGCGAGCAAGCAGAAGTCCAGTGCAGTAAGCTATGAAACGACACATTAAAATCAGAAGATGAAAATAAAAGAAACACGGAGATAAAGCAATCCAAGAATCAGGTACATACCAGCAGCATAATTGGTCAAACCAGTCTCAAGACCATAGTGAGGCAGTTCATGGGAATAAGCTGCTGCAAGAATGATATCACCGGCAATGCTGGCAGAGATAACCTGTGCAACGATGTCCTTCTTGGTCTGAAAAACTAGTTAAGGAACTCAAACAGCAAAACAGATTTCTAATAGTACAAAGAACCAGACAAAATCCCTCCATTACAGCAAAACAAAAACATAATCCCCAATTAATTTCAACCAGTCAATTTACCAACATTGCAATCAAACAACTCACATCTTCCTAAATAAGTAGGATGGAAAGACAAAGCAGCAACAATCCACAGACAATAAGATTTCAAAGACAATGCTTCTCGAAAAAAAAGGATACAAATCTGACGACGAAGCGGTACTTGGGGGTGTTGTACTTGTTCTTATCTTGGTTGATAAGACGCACCCTAGCACGGTAGTCGGTCTTTCCAGCTGCAAATACACAGACCCAAAACAGTCAAAAACTATACAATGGATACAGGAGATGAAAAAAGACAGATTTTTTATACCTCTCCTCCTCTTGAACTGAACCTGGTACCTCTTGAAGTAGGCCCTTGACTTGTGGGACTTAACGAACACCTAAACGCAAAAAAAGGATTATCAGCTGGAATCAAACAACGCCATTTTGTTCAAATGAAGATTCATCTGTCCTAAAACCCCAATATCATATAAGACTCGTTCAGATCTGGATAATCAGATCAATAAACTGAGGTAAAAACGATATATACAGGCGGCTTACCATTCTGCAAGTTTCGCCGCCGGAGTAGAGTGGAAACTAGAGAGAATGGGTTGTGCGGCCGCAAGTGATATAAACTAGGAGGTGAAGGGAAATATGTTCTCTATAAACCCTAGTGAGTGGTGCTGGGTTTTATGGTTGGGCTTTTGACAGAGATTCAGCCCAACTATTCATCTCTCACCTTTCGAAAACAAGGAAGCCCAACCATTATATACCTTTTACAGTTTCACCATTCCCCGTGGATGATTTAAATTTATTATTATTTTATTATTTTATTTTTCGCAAAACCATCATATAGATGAGAGGATTATTCATGACTCCTCAACCGAAATAAAAACATAACATA
The DNA here is from genome assembly GCA_963678965.1 of Cruciata laevipes. NCBI lineage: Eukaryota > Viridiplantae > Streptophyta > Magnoliopsida > Gentianales > Rubiaceae > Cruciata > Cruciata laevipes. Next base: position 20,583,163 of record OY787635.1, read on the forward strand.
ATACACATAAGACCAAATAAGGGTCTTAGTGACTATAAGTTGCCCGAAGGTTGTTTTCCACAAGTGGAGCCAATTTGGTAGATAACAGGAAAATTTCTGAAATGTAAAGCAAATTTAATCTTCCCTGCATCTAAATGTGGTGTGGCCCAAAGGTTATTTCCTAGGCTTTCGCTCAGAAGTAATGTGGTGCCCGAAGGCTTACATCAAAAAGAGGATACATCGTAAAAATCTACAATCTAATACTCGAAAGTATCGAACTACCTGACAAGCGTAGTACCTTAACTCGCATTCTAAACTATCTAATCGAAGTCTAATATTCTAGTCACAAATGTTACCTAGTCCAGAAGGCCATGTGGTTTACTCTCTCGTCAATTAAGGGTTAAGAGGGATATAACAAACAAATGGGCAAGGATACTCCCCAAGTTTGTCAGGACAATTTCGCAAAAAAAGACTAGTTCCAAATCATATCCCCTAAAATAAGGTAAATACTATGGGCAGATTCCAACTAATCCGGGTCTAACTAGCTAGCAAGTACCACATAGTATAGAAATTTGAACAAAAATATTATTTAACAGAGAAAAGATTTGCAAAGCTAACTTCCACTGTCTACAAATCTGGAATTACTACTCTGACTCGGATTTCTCCTAACCAACCACCCATAAAACAAGAGTTAAGTCAACCAAGGTTTCTGAAACAGAAACGTACCCGTCCATAAACTAAGGTTGACAAATAATAACTTGTTCAAATATTCCGACCTTATTAGTAAAAACTACTACAATAAAAGAAAAAAGAAAAAACCACCTCATTCTCTAGTTGGGCCAGAACCAAAAGTCCATGTAAACCGACCCGGTCCGAACCGGTCTAAACCAACCCGAGCCGATCTGAACCGACCCGAGCAGGTCCAAATCCGATCCGGCTGTAGTGTCGGCATCCTGATTTCACCGTCGCTGATGGAGCCGCTTTAAATATAAATTTACAACATAGTTATGCCTTGTTCATGTGAAATATTTTTTTATTGAATTAAATTGAGTGAATTAAATTTTAATGGATTATAAAATAGAGTTGGTGTGACTAAATAAAATAAAATTTTATGAACTTGATTTTTTTAATGAACTAAACGGATATATATAATATGCAAGGGATCATGATTCTTATTCTTCAATGTTATTGAGTGTAGAAGATAAATTTACTTTCATCTTCTGGATCGAACCGCCTCGATCGTGCTACGCGGAAACAAGGCATGCACATTACGAATGCTCTAATGATGCATTCGGACCACTACCGTCTACAAGTTCAACCTGAGATCGAGGGATCATAACGGCAAAAGACAATGAAGGCAGTGACAGAACTAGAAAAAGATGTAGTCATGTAGTGAAACTAATCAATAATTTTGTAAATCTATATTTTTCTAGTTGAGGCTGAAGTCTACACCATCCTCCACCTCCGTCTTCCACAGTAAGGAGGTAGAGGTTCGGATTTGAGGCACACTGAATCAGCTATTGTGGATGGACAATGTGTTAGGATACCCATAGGAACCACCACATTTCTATTTACCATTTTACACAAGTGTTTGGGATAGCGGAACTTAAATGAGATTCTACACATTTGTAATGAACCTTCTACTGTTTTGTTATGTTATTCTCTGCCTTGTGTTGTCTTGAAATAGTTTTAGTTAATACTTTGTACTATGACATGAACCAACAAGCAGTTTCCTACATTAACTATAGTTTCAGTTCAAAGTATGATGTTTACATCACAGTGCAATATTTTTTTTTTTTGAAAGGAACACTACAACGACCGAATCTGATACAAGGATCTTACTCTAATCTAATCTAATCCTACACTAACCTACTCTACTATACTGATCTCGTATGTCGAGTGGCCGAGATCCTCACCATGATGCTTAGAGTGGAGTGAAGATCCCACTTACACTGTCGATGCTCCTCTGCTCTTGATACCATCGATGCAACTCCGACTCTTGAGTTGAGTACGACTGAAAACTTGACCCAGGGGATCTGGGAGAATTGCGTGAAATGTTGCCTCTGAGGAGACGTCCCCTGGGCGGGGCAAGGCCCCTGGCTAGGCCAGTTGGTTCACAGTGCAATATATTAACAACATATACTTCCATAAAATGTCATCAGTAGAACACAAAAAAATATCACTCACACGCACACACCTACAAACACAAGGAAAACGGATTTTTGATGCTGATTAAGGACAACAATGCAAAAGCAGACTGCCATTAACAAACTCAAGCCATATGCTTCATATCAGCGGGCTGAGAAGTACAGAATCTGCACCAAACAATGCAGTTCCATTTGGGAGAAATGGTAGTGCTCGTTTACATAAGACACATCACAACAAACATGTAGAACAAAGGATTAATCATACACTGCTGATGAGAAGCAGCTCAGTATTTAATTATTTGAATACATCCACCACCTAAAGGTGATCCGGCTTTCATCAGGCTATAAACTCGATCATTTACACAACAGTATCAGATGATGTATCATTACCACTTTGATTGATATAAGCAATCAAAACAGCTGATTTGTTTTGATAACATACGATGGGATCTTCATCAAACTCAGAACCATTGAAAGATAAAACTTGAAGGCTATGAGAAACCAACATGGGCAAAGTTCTAATCGTAAAACTTGAAGGTTTGGCCATTTCCAAAGATCTTCAATAACAGGGCAGTTAAACACTGAGTAATCATCAGACAGACAAAATGAAACAACTTGTTTCTACGATTCTGTTCATCTCTGTGATGTCCTCGATAATCCCATTAAGAGATGCATCCAACCTTCTAAGCTTTGTCAGTTTCCAGAGGTCTTTCACCTCACATGCTTCTGAAACAAAGTTTACAAGTTCCTCCAGATCTACTAGCCGATGTATATGCAGTTTTGCACCACCACGGACCTCAAAAAATCGAGGTAGAAATAGAAACCTCAATGCAATCAAATATTGAATCTCACTGGGTAAGACCATTCTTTTCCTGGTATCAGGTAGAATAAGTGTTTGCAAATTTAACAAGCAGCTGATAGAATAAGTTACAACTTTCCAAGTTCAGATGTCTCAACCTTGTCATCTTTTCAATGTAAAGGCTCAACCTCATCATATCTAAAGTCGCTCAAAATTAGCTTCAAACATCTAATGATTTAATTATATCAACTGATAACTATAATCTTATTTTATAAAATTTGACTTGTAAATTTTGATTTTTTAAACTTGTTGGGACAACGGTGTCAACCAGGGGATAAAGCTTTTCCAGTTGCCATACATTTGTTAAAGTATGCATCTACAACAGATATGCGATCATCCACTGCAGCTTCTGCTCATCTGTTCATTTGCTGTGTTTTGCTGATCTGCTCAGTCTTTGGTAGCTTAGAATTATGTACTTTAAATTTGTTATTTATGGATTCATAGAATAAGTATTGCACATGATAGACAAGTCTCATTAGCTTATGCATTAAATTGAACAAGCATATGATGTAAATGTAAGGCTTTCTCGAGCCTATACTAGATGGTTTTGAATATTTTTTTCAAAAGTAGCTTGTAGTCTAATGGCAAACATGCATAAGTTGATCAGATTCAATATATATACCTAATTTATGTAGCAAAACAATTTTGGGCATATATATGAGAAAGGTTAGTTTGTGTTTTTTTCCCAAGACCAAACTAAATTGAACTGAACTGAATTGTACTGAATTGAATTGAATTGAACTGAACTGAACTGAACTGAACAGATAAGCTCTGGTAAACAGGGAATTGTGACCATATAAATTTTTAATCATTTAAAAATATATTTCATTACTATGTTTTATAATACAAAGAAACCTTTACAACCAAATATAGGAGGCATGTTCTACTCATAAATTATAATTGGTGTTTTTCAACTATTTTTTATTTCTATTCACAACAAAATTAGAATAGTAAGCATATTCGAGATTACATTGACAAAATTATACTCTTGCTAGTGTTTATATAGTTTTTTTTTTCAACTATTTTTTATTTCTATTCACAACAAAATTAGAATAGTAAGCATATTCGAGATTACATTGACAAAATTATACTCATGCTAGTGTTTATATAGTTTTTTTTTTTTTTACAAATATTAGAAAATAGATGAGGAAAAAATATAGTATTAAGGAAATCCAACTAATCGATCGAAAACCTGCACGTGAGACTTGACCATTCTTATTTCAACTCAAAAGGGCGGTCACACTCACACACCGCTCGATATTCTCTACGCAAGAGATTCTATGCCAATGTTACGCAAAAATGACTGTTTTTTTTCTACAGTAAATTTTAATAATTTATTAATCTGACTGACCTTCTTCAATATAGATTACTTGCATATATCCAACCATCCCACATTATTTTCAATCATTTCTTTCACGAATTTTTTTTAAAAAAGTTAGACTTGGTATTAGAATTGAAAGGATGATAAATTTGCTAAGAAAGAAACACAACAACAACAAAAACAATATACATATAGACCGATAAATTCATAATTTTATACTATGGAAAAGATAAAAATTATATATTTTATTGAAGAAATATTTATCATTCAAATATATAATTGTCGATTAATTTATTGTCATTCTCAATTTATTTATGACAAATTCTTGGGTGAGGCAGCCTCACCCAAGAGGCAGGACCAAATAAACCCTCTTTTTAGTGAGGTTTGATGAACTAGTAGCGAGGTTTTGATGATGTGACATGTTTGATGAACTGTGACATCGATGTTTGATGAGGTGGCGTCGAGTTTTGATGAGTTGGTAGTTTTAATTTATTTAATATTTTAAATTTATTAATCTATTAATATTGTTGTTTATTATATTCAAAATTTTAATTAAACATTAATTATAGTTTTTTTAATAAAACAAACATTAAATAATAAACAACATGACAAAATAGTTTAATCTAGACTCATGCGTATGTTTGTACGTAAAATAATTAACTTATAAATTTACGGTAAAACATAAACAATCAAAACGAAATTATGGTTAATGTCCGCAGAACATTTTAATTGATAATTTATTGCAAGAAACACAAACAACGTCGTTTTGGCGTAATGTTTGCTTAGAATATTTGCGCAGAGGATCCGACTTCCACACACCCACAAATTCTATACGACCGTTAATAACAAAATTCTTAAATCTTAACTAAACATTCACTCCATTCATTTATGGGTGTTAACTTGTTATTGATTACATGCATGATCTTAATTGAAGGTTTTTGAGCAAATATTCTGAATTTCTATAAATCTTCTCCAATCTTCTATAAATCAATCCAAAGATGAATTAAGGAGTCAATATAAATCTTCTATAAATCCAAACATCAATTAAGGAGTCATTATAAATCTTCTATAAATCCAAACATCAATTAAGGAGTCAATAAAAATCTTCTATAAATCTTCTCCAATCCAATAAATTAAACATAAAATTACTATTTACCCTCAACATTTAACTATTTTTAATGAATTAGTGTCCCAGATGGGCATGGGGTCCAAGCGAAGCAAAAACGAAAGGTTAGAGTCTCAACATTAATCAAATACACTTGACATGACCCGGCATAACCCGATAAATAAATTTTGACACATTTTAGTTCAGTTCGTGTTGAGTTTGGTTCGACTCGGTTCGGTATCAAAACCTCTATCTATCTGGTATAATCGGGTCATTACTATTTGGTTTCGATCAATTTTTCGGGTTTGGGTCAAAAATGATAGCACCAATGAATAGAACTATCATATTATACATTAGTATAGTAATTTTTTAATTTATTTTTGATATATTAATTTTCAATTCACTTTGATTTAAAATTTAATTGTCCAATAAAAGTAAGTACGTGAGAAAATGGCATACCCAACCAAAACATTTTACTTTCCTTTTTCGTCTATGCCAACCAAAATTTTTTACTTTCATTTTTTTTTCTTTTAGCAAAGGAAAAAACTATAAAAAGTTCGTACAAACAATAATACAATAAGTGATATTTCATTTATACTCCTTAAAATTTTACTTATAATATATAAATAGACTCTTCTTAAACTATAAGGCAAACTCAACTAAAAAATTTTAGTTTGGACGGAGAAAAAGTATTATTGATCATGTTCTTTTATTCTTTATCACTATCACAAGATACGGAGATTCGGTCTTTGAAAGTAAAATCAAGAACAAAGGCTAAAAAGAGGAGATATAATTGAAGAGTTTCATGTTCTTTTAGATTGTCAGGTTTTACACTTTCTCATTTCATGTGCTTTAATATATATATTTTTCCCATTTCAATTCAAAAGGTTAAACATAGACAACTAACTGAACTAAGTAATAATACTATGCGTTCAAATAATTTTTTATAATTCAGTTAATATTTTTTTGGTTCAAATAAAGTTTTCTAAGTTTAGATAACTTCAATTACAGTGGGGAGAATATGACCTTAATATTATTAGTAATTAATAGAGAAAAGTGTCATGGTAACAATGAGTTTTTTTGTTAAGTGTTCATGTACCACTGAGTTTCTGGAAAATGCTCATCTACTATTCAAATGTACATTTCTGATTTTTAAGTGATTTTAAAAGACTTGAAAATAAACATATATATGACGGTTAGAGATTTCAGGGTTAAAATTTACAAAGTTAATAACGGTCCAGAGATATTTGAGCATTTTTAAAAAACTGAGAGGTACATAATCAGTTAACAATGAACTCATGGGTAAAAGTGCACTTTTCTCTTATTAATAAAGTCTTACTTGCGTCGACTAAATAAGAGTGTTGTTATATCACGCCCTATATTTTACTAAAACACCCCTGTATTTTCAACTATTATTTAATTATATTTGAACATAGTATGATGTTGAAAAATCAAGAAATGTATTTAGATCGCGTTTAATTTTCTACAGCTATGGAAAATTTTTGGTTTAAAAAATAGATTAAATATAAACATTTTTGGTAGTAATTCAGCTAAATAATGATGAATTTGTGCATAACCCACTTCTCATTCGGACTATTTGGATACTAGTACTACTACTACTAGTAGTCCTCCTCAGTTCACTCTTCTCCGACTCCAGCAGCGGTAGCAATCATTATTTCGTTTTTTAGCCGGAGGTGAGCCTCTACGGTCAACGCCTCATTTCTCGAATAGTCTTCGTCACTACCCACTATCTTGGTATGAGCCTCTACAAGATTTATTTTTCCTCCCTTCCTTTGATCAATTTGAAATCAACAAGTCATTTGTCGATTTGAAATCAGTTTTAAGTTCATCAGAACATGATCATTTTATGTCCGGGCATTGTTGTTTTTCTATTAACTTACGTTGTCTGCTTGGATCTGGACTGCTTAGTTTTTATCTCTGCATTTCTGCCAAAAGTCTTCATAGTAGTAGTTGAGATGAACTGTAACTTATAATCAGGCATTGTCCTAGTATATTTCCTATGTAGGGTTTGGATTGACACACAAAACAGAAACTAACTCCTAGTGAACAAATGCAGGAATGGGATCAGGATATCAGGTCATCATTGATGATCCTGAAAACAAGGTTAATGTTAAGGTCAATGCATCCGGTGAATTGCATCGGGGCAATGATCAGGTGAACTCTCCCGGGTTCAGCCACTACTCTGAAGGCGCAACGGTTTTGGCATCAACAATCAACCAAAGGTTATCCTTACTTGCCCCAGACTCTCTTAATTATGGTACAGTTTGCATATTTAGGGTGCCTGAGAAACATCGGAATATGAATAAAGAAGCATATACTCCTCGCATAGTGTCTATTGGTCCTCTTCATCATGGGGAGAGCCAATTGCAAGCTATGGAGGAGTATAAGTTAAAGTATCTGAATAGTTTTCTGACCACGTTTAAAGTTCCTTTGGAGTTGCTGGCTGAATTTGTCCACAGTCAGGAGAAGCTTGTCTGTGGTTGTTATGAAGAAGCTAACATTCGTGATAAGAAAAAGCTATTGGAGGTGACTTTGTTAGATGGGGTGTTTATTGTTGAACTCTTCTTAAAGAACTACTTTCGTGAGATGAGGGAAATGGGGGACACAATTTTTAGCAATCATTGGGTATCAACTGATGTATTACATGACCTCCTCCTCATTGAAAACCAGGTTCCTTTGAAATTTCTTTCCACACTGTATAAAGCTTTTGTTTTTGGGGAGTTGAGGAAATTTCTAGACGATAATGCTATTGAGCCTCCATCTTTCGATGAATTGTCCCATCAGTATTTCTCAGCTGTAGGAAATACTAGGAAGTTAGAGCTCACAAAGGATCTTAGAAGGGCAAAGCATCTAGTTGAGTTCTTAGCAATCCTTCATAAGCCATCTCATAATAAGAGAGAACGGGGGCCACAAAAGGAAAGGAAAAAATTGCGTAAGAAAATCGATTTCACATACTGCCCCCGAGCAACAGAGCTACGAGCAACCGGTGTCAACTTCCAGCATGGGACAGAGAAATGTCTGTTTGAAATTGAATTTAGCAATGGTGTGTTGAGAATTCCGCAACTGACTGTAAATAACTTGACAGAAACTTTTTTCCGAAATGTGATAGCTTTTGAACAATCTCGATATGATGACAAGCCAATAACAAGCTATGTTATTCTGTTAGATAACTTGATTGACACTTACAAGGACGTTGAACTCCTTGTTGAGCATGATATTATTGATAATCAGCTTGGCAGCAGTGAAGAAGTGACTGAGCTTTTCAACCATTTGTACAAGGAGTTTGTGACGGACGAAAAAGAATTTTATTTTGCTGCACACTGCTCTGAACTTAATGAATACAGCAAAGACTTCTGGCATACATGGATCTCAAAAGTCACCAAGTGGTACATAGTGCTAAAACGTGAATACTTTGGAAATCCATGGTCTTTTATATCAGTTATGGCTGCAATCGTATTACTGATTCTTACTGTGATACAGACAGTATGCTCTATGCTTCAAGTATGATTCCACATGGCATTTCCATTCCTGCATTGATGGCCACTAATCTATCGCAACAGATGGGATACTACAAAGAGAGGTGATGACATTTTATCATCCGTTGCTACTAGTTCTGATTCAATTGCTTGATGTTGTTTGATAATTATGTCATTGTAACTTGAACTATTCTGTATAATTCATCAGTTGTTGGCTTGTTGCTGTGTGAATTATTTGTTAATAAAATCTGTGAGTGTGAAACATTTGATCCAATGTCAAACATTCCTAGACCTTTAATTTGATCAGGGTAATGTGTGCTCCAATGGAGAGATTGTATATACTAGGTTGTTTTTTCAGCATGTGATTTAGTTAGAAACAAGTACAACTAGAGTGTGGTTTCTACATCATGAACCAGGTCACCTGCACATGTATTGCTTGGTGGGTCTCGACCAGAGGCGGACGCAGCTCAGTGCAAGGGTGGCAATTGCCACCCAAAAGTTATTAATTTTTGTATTTTTTAGGTATTAAATTTTAAATTTTAAATTTTGCCCCATCACTTTTGTAAAAATACACAAAATTAGTGTGTTATTTTAAGTACTTCAAGGGTATTTAATTGAATTGAATTAAATTTTCTTTAAGATACATCTTTTTATTTGATGAATTCGTATTTAAATTGTTGCATTTTAAGTTATTTTTTATGTATTGAAGTGAAAAAAAATTTAAGAGTAAGGCCCTGTTTACTAGAGCTTATTTCTTGATGTACTGAACTGAACTGAACTGAATTGAACTGAACTGAACTGAAGTGAAAATTGATGTATTGAAAAATGGAATCAGCATGACTGAATTAACCTGAATTTCATCAAATTACATTTTCACTGAACTGAACTGAATTGAACTGAACTGAACTGAACTGAACTGATCTACAGATAAGCTCTGGTAAACAGGGCCTAAAATGCCCCACTACTATTGAAATTTTGGATCCGCCTCTGGTCTCGACAGTGTAAGTCTGTCAAAACTTCGGATATTTTAACAGTTGTGTAAACGTTCGTGAATCGTGATATATGGTGACATATGGCAAGTTTGATACAATTTATAAGCTGTTTTAGTTACAAGTACAACATTTTTTTGGACTAAAAAAAGAAAAATTTGATTTCACCACTTTTCGAAGTAAGCACTTATAAGACAACTTTTGCTTATAACCGTTTGTAAAGGTTCATGAGACACGGTACCAGTTCTAGTTTTTTACATTTTAAGAGGCTCAAACTGCAGCCATACGTGATTTTTAACCGCCTCTAAAGGTTTGTATTATTTGATAAAATGATGATGGAAAATTATCCAAAATGTTCAAGCTAGAATGGAATAGAGTTGGTAAAATACTTAAAAAGTGAAAACGGGACATAATTTACTAAACACAAAATTTAGACTTATCAAATGGTTAGTCCCGGCCGGCTAGCAATCCTACAATTTGACAGTAAGAAATACATATAATAATAAAATGCAAAATGATCTGCCACTAGTGGAAAAAGGGTGGACGGCGGCGCTTTTTCGCGGCGGTTCCGGCCAAACATACAAGAACCGCCGTGCAATTCGGTTTGCGAGTTCGCAACATGATCAGGTTCTCCAAAAACCGGTGCTCGACCCGTTGCGAGTTCATAACACAGTCAGGATCCTATTATGCACAGTAAAACGCCGTCCAACGATACGTTCCGCGGCGGTTTTGCAACGGGTTCATAACACAGTCAGGATCCTATTATGCACAGTAAAACGCCGTCCAACGATACGTTCCGCGGCGGTTTTGTAAAACCGCCGCCGTCAAATCCAGTTACGACATCGTAACTGGGGCTACGGTTCTTTTAAATTGAACCTGATGTAGTGGCGAAGTCGCAACCGAGCTAAATTTGAATTAACTAATTAGCAAAATTAGCAATAATTTCACTAATTAAGCAAAGCAAGATAATCAAAGTTTTGGATCTTAATATCCATTTTATTGTATATGAGGAACTTTTCATATAGTTTTTTTTTTAAAAAAAAACACACATTTGAGGGGATTTATAGTAAGAACGTTGACATTGGCTCTGTTTACTAGAGGTTATTTCTTGATGTACTGAACTGAACTGAACTGAATTGAACTGAACTGAACTGAACTGAATTGAACTGAACTGAAGTGAAAATTGATGTATTGAAAAATGGAATCAGCATGACTGAATTAACCTGAATTTCATCAAATTGCATTTTCACTGAACTGAGCTGAACTGAACTGAATTGAACTGAACTAAACTGAACTGAACTGATCTACAGATAAGCTCTGGTAAACAGGGCCATTGACTACTTATACATTAATTCATTACTTAAACATATATACTATGTTGTCATGATTTCTTCTCAATTTTGACTGATTTATATATACTTAATTTGATATAACTACACCCCACACTGTGACACTTTTCAAAATATTTTAAATATTATATAATCGATGATCAAATCATAAATAGTACGTAGGTCATAGTGAAAATTAACATAAAATATTATAAATGGATATCAATCACATTCAAATGGATTTGATGAATATTATTGAAACTGAACTTATTTAAATATAAGCTACAAGTAAAATAAAATTAATTTAAATACAAAATGAAATTGATTTTAAATACAAACATGCATTAGTAATTAAACCGAGTTTAACTAATGAAGGTTTAAAATATTTCATAGCTTTCTATAAATACAAGTAACTAAATTGAGTTTAATCAGTGAAATGCCAAATCTTATTTGAATTCTTTAAACACCGGAAGGTCCGGAACTAAGCTAAGTGAAAGGTTAAAACATACTTTATTTTCTTAAGAACTAAGGCCATGTTTGATAGAGATTATTTCTTGATGTACTGAACTGAATTGAAATGAAAATCAATGTATTGAAAAATGGAATCAGCATGATTGAATTAACCTGAATTTCATCAAATTACATTTTCACAGAACTGAACTAAACTGAAGTGAAAATCAATGTATTGAAAAATATAATCAACATGATTGAATTAAACTGAATTTCATCAAATTACATTTTCACTGAACTGAACTGTTCAACAGATAAGCTCGGACAACCATGTTAAGTCAATTTAACATTTTTTAACCACTAGTAACTAAATTGATTTAAATTAAATTTAAATTATAACTTTAATTTATTTCTTGCATAACGTTTAATATAATAATAATTATATTTCTTAAATAAAAAATTGTATTTATTGATCTCTTTTAATCTGAACCATCAATCTTTTCTGCAAATTGAATCTCGTCCGTCAAGACCATGTATTTATAAACAGCAACCCCCTGCTTGTTCTCCAACATTATCTTCTCAGATCTATCATCCACCACAGCCGCGCCCAAATCTCATATCAGTCACGCTGTTGATCCCGACGACTCCATTGCACCGCACCCCATTGGGAATCTGAAAGACTACACTACGCCGCACCACCGCACTGCACCGCACAGCACCGCACCACCACACCGCCGATCCGGAACGCACCGCCCGGCACCACCGCATCGCAACTTGCTAAAAACGGCTCCCGCCCGCATCCCTCGTTGCTTTTCCCAGGTTAGCTGTTGTTGCTGAGCTTGATTTGGGGCCAAATGCTCCTAATTATTTTCTTTATAAATAATTTACCTTTGTTGGCTAAACGATACTCAGTGGTATGATTGAATTAATCAAATAATGGCAAGCTCCTTAAATCAGTTGAATTTGAATTTTCCAAGGCATATGCATTACATTTATTACTAAAACCTAATTAATATGTGAGCTCATGATTAAATGCAGTGAAATGCTGGAGCATGTTAGCCATGATTTCTTTGGCTATTCTGTATAATTATTTAGATCTGTGGATCATATTTTGGGGTTGTTTTTGCATCTTAAACATGTGAATAGAGATGCTTTAACTTTGTCTAATCTAAGCCCAGATGACATGGTTATGGATTATGTTGAACTAGTTTTTGAGGAATCCTTTGCTCCACTGCCATCTTACTTGTGTGCTTTTACTCTGCTTTCACTCTTACTTGTGTTACTCCACTGCCATAATATTTTTCTTAGTTTTTCGTGATTAGTTATGATTGTTTTAGTAAGTACTTGGTCAGTGATATAGTGGTAAATTGACCAGTTTCAGTTCTGTTTTATAAGTGCTTTATGATTTTTCAGAATTTTGTATTCATTTTTTCACCTTATAATAAAAAAGTAAGTAGACAAAACTTCAGTTATACCTCACCAGTTGAGCAAAAACTAATCTCTTGAATTTTGACTTTTGGCTTTAGGTGGATCTGCCCTGGAGAGTTGAAGACTGCCCCAAGGAGTACCTTCTCCTCTCCTCGGCTTCATTGGAAAGGTACATGTGCATTAGTTTCCTATGCTTAGTCAGAAACACAACTATTTATGTTGAATGGATAGTAAATGTATTGCATATGTTTCAGAAAATGGGATTCAAGAAGTAGTGGAGTTTAGCTGGAAGACTCTCGATGGAAAACAGGTCTCGTGATTTTTTTCACTGTGTCCTATAATCCCTTTTCTTGATTTCTGAGTTTGGACACAATTTTATGAAATCTGTATCATGAATGCTTTCTATGAAATGCTTTCTGTTGTGCACTATGAAAATATTCTGACATTGAGGCTAATCTTGAAGGTGATGCCCAATAACACTAGCGAATTGGCCCATGAAATAGCTGTTATCTCTCCAGGTTTGTGTTTTTGTTTTGGTTAATTTATCAGAATCTCTTTCTACAAAAAAGATTTATTAAGATTGATGTTACTCGTCATGTATCATTAGAGAGCATGGATGAAGAATTTATGTGTTTTTTTTCCTTGTTAAAATGTAGGCTAAAAGGTTGTCCGTCTCTAGCTTTCTTGAGGCTTTCATGTTCTAGGTTATCAAATTCACAGGTAATGCACTTTGTAGAAGTAGTGTGCTTGTGGATCTTGTATACATTTTAAGTATGGAATATGTAGAGTATTGAGGTGGTTGAAGTACTGATGTACTGATAGATAAGTCTATGAACTGGACCTATTCAACTCACTAGAGACTTGTATTATTTATTGCTATCTAACTCGTATTTTAATTGTATAGGTGGCTGAACCTGACCATAATGACCCTAAAGATTACAAGCCTACTGAATGGATTTCAAATTGGAAACAAAATATTAAAATCAATTTGGTTGATGATTTCACAAGGTATGTTTATCTCAAAGTGAGTGAATAATTATGCCAAGAAAGGATTTTGAATTATATTTTATCTCAAACTGTTTGTTTTAGTCTCAAGATTTGTGTTTGTTTTGTTCCTGATTTGAATCTTGTGTGGTTGGCAAATGAGCATTTTGTTTTACTCCATATATAAAAAATCAGGGAAGAATTACCTAGCTATGCTGTTTTGTTTGGTGTTTAATCCAGTCTGTTTAAAAATCTAGAATTCATGTAATAAACTCATGTTTAGGAGTTAGTATTAGGATTCATCAAGCTACAATCCCTTTTCTGTGATCAAGTCAAGTCAGTATGCTAATGTTGTTCATTCATGTCTTTTTTCGTGTGAAACATTTGCTACCAAACATGAGTATGGAAAAATATGTGATCACTATGGACTATGTAGTCAATTGTTTCTTCGACCCTTTATCAGTTCATACATTGCATTGCATTTTTTAAGGTTTTGTTCTAAGTTATTACCCACTTAACATTTTGCAGGTTTCATTCTCTAGTGGAATTTGATGAAGGAGTATTGATTGGCAAAGAGTTTTGATATTTGTAATTTATCAAATATTCTTCTTTGTTCATATTGAAGTATATAGTTCTGTTCATTTTCTTAACTGGTGGCATTTTCATTTTACCGGCCAAATTGGCCGGGATTTTTTTTAGGCATTCCTAATTAGGTTACGAATTCGTAACCATGTTCAGGAACAAACATATACTCTAACCTGAAATATTGGTTGCGAGGTCGTAACATGAACCTGAAGGGAATCCGATTTCGCAACCTTCGAAAACAACCGGGCAGGTTCTGGCTAGTTACGACATCGCAACCTATTGAACCTGAACAGGTTGCGCGGCGCAGCCGCCGCCGTCGGTTCATAACCGCCGACCATTGAACACGGAACCGCCGCGCTAGCCCCTTCCCTCCACTTGTGTGCTGATGCTACGTTCCAGACGGATAGGTTTGTTTTCCCAAGTGCAGAACATCGCTGCACAGTGTACACTATCATTTTTCCATCGCTAAAATAGGTTTGTTCCATCGCTATTTTATTATTTTTCCGGTGGCAAAATGATCTGCTTAAGTTCTGCGATGCCTATAACAAGCTATGTTATTTTATTAGATAACTTGATTGACACTTACAAGGACGTTGAACTCCTTGTTGAACATGACATTATTGATAATCAGCTTGGCAGCAGTGAAGAAGTGGCTGAACTTTTTAATTATTTGTACTTTTTAAGCAAAGACTTGTGGCATGGGTGGATCTCAAAAGTCACTAAGTGGTACATATATAGTGCTCAAACGTGAATATTTTGGTAATCCATGGTCTCTTATATCAGTTATGGCTGCAATTATATTACTGATTCTTACTGTGATACAGACAGAATGCTCTGTGCTTCAAGTGTAATTCAAAATGGTATTCTCCAAAGAGGTGATAACATATATAATCATCCATTGCTGCTAGTTCGCTTTGATTGTGCTATGTTGTTTCAGAAGTGTTTTGAACTAGTCTGTACAAATCTTATATTGTTGCTGTGTGAATTTGTTTATGTTTCCATTGTTTTTTTTTTTTTGATTAAAACCACCTAAGTGGAGGGATTTATATTGGCTTCCCCATGCCTATGAAAATAAACGAGTAAATACAAAGAAACCGCTTCTAATGTAGCAATAACTCCTAGAAGGTTTCTATATTCGTAGAGAAAAAAACTCTACATGAAGCTAAGCATAACTTCCAAAAAGAATGAGTTAGCCTAAATATTTACTCTAAGTTACTCATTCTACCATCCAAAAGTGATGAAGATAGATAGACTTTGAGGAAGAGAGACTTCAAAATCACTTGCTTATTAGTGAATCAGGAGCGCAAGGCAACTGAGACACAAGACATCCTATGAATGAAATCTGCAATCCAGGTAAAGTCATCTATCTGTTACACAAAAACGAAGTACCATAGAATCTGCAAAACCCAGAAGTATCAGGCAAGTGCAGCTCAGAGTTGGGGCGAGATAACATTGCCATTTGTTGGAACTGATCCCAGGCCAGCAATGTAGGTTCAATCATGTTGGAAGTCCATTGATGGTAAAAGATCATCAATGAACTTCTAATCCTGCAGTGAAACATAAAGGGAATCAATAGAGTCCATTCATGAGATCCTAATTCAAGGAGTCCCCATTTTGTTAAGTCTGATCAGTCCTTGTATAGCACATGGAAGGGAAGCAAAAGTGAAACATGCATTGGAACGGGAATGCAGACAGAGTTTAGCAATACCATCAGCAACCTTATTAGCCTCTCTATGTGTGTGTGAGTGAAATAGAACCATCTAGGTGTTGC
Source organism: Cruciata laevipes (assembly GCA_963678965.1). NCBI lineage: Eukaryota > Viridiplantae > Streptophyta > Magnoliopsida > Gentianales > Rubiaceae > Cruciata > Cruciata laevipes. The sequence goes on from OY787635.1 coordinate 20,599,606, forward strand.
AACAACTAGTGTATTGAATCAGATAGATGAAACAATTTCCAGTGTGCAGTGACAGGGTTTAGAACAGCAGAGATAGCATTTAAACAGTCAGATTCAATAATAATTGACACAGAAAGTTCCTTAGCATGAATCACTGCATGATGTTTAGCAATAATTTCGGCTTGTAAAGGAGATTCAGCATAGGTTAATGACTAGAAGCAGAGATAAAAAGTCCTTCTGTATTCCTAACAATCATGCTGACTCCAGCATACAGGGAAGATGAGTTCCATGCTGCGTCAACATTAATTTTCAGACCAGATGTAGGTTTTTGCCATGCAATTTTAAAGATTTTGGGCTTGGGTGGTCTTTTGCCTAGAGGAAGAAAACTATGGTTAGCAATTTCTGAGTCCAGAGCAGATGAAATGAAAAATGGTTTAGCACAAAAAACAAGGAAATGGTTTAGCACAAAAAACAAGGAAAATCTGCTCTTTAATAAATTTCAAAACCATAGTTTTAGAGGCTGGGATATTATCATAAAGCATTTTATTCCTAGATTTCCATAACATCCAGCAGGTTATGGAAGGAGTGATTCTGATAATCAAATTATGCAGGGCACTCAGACCATTATAGGTGAGATAGAAAGAGAGTCTTTCCCAAATGGAAGAGAAATTTCTATCAGAGATTCCCATGAATGAATGCATAGTTTTCCAGATAGATAAAGAGAAGGCATAAGAGTTGTAATAATGATCTAGAGAGTCCTCATTATTGCACATACAATACTTAGATGGTAAGGAAATATGCATGGATTTCAATATGTTATCAAAATGCAAGAAAGAGTTGATCATTTTCCACATAAAAATTGAATTTTTTTTCTCAATCCTAGGGTTCCAGAGGTGCTGAATAGATGAGATATTACCCCTAGACTCCGTAAGCATGTTGTATGTGGATTTGAAAGAGAAATTTCCTTTTTGATCAGGCTTCCAAATCAATTTATCCTTCCTGTGAGGATATAATTGTGAGTCCTGTAAAAAAGATAAAGTATCATTAGGTAGTAGAGGGGATAGTTGTTGCATAATATTAGATTTATCATTTAAACACGATGCAACAATGCTATCCAAAGGTATATTGGTAAGAGAGGGGTCACAGAGATCTATGAGAGGGCCAATATCTAGCCAATTAGATGACCAGAAATTACAATCCCCTTTCCCTATAATAACTCTATAGTGTGATTCAGCCCATGAATTTATTTTGCAAATTCTTTTTCAGTTCGGAGAAGTTCGAAAAGAAACAGGCAAAGATGCAATAAGATGAGTCCACATTGCATCTGCCTGCTGGTATTTCCACCAGAGCTTAACTGAGCATGTATCTATGATAGTGTGGATTGACCTGAAACCTAATTCATTCTGTGAGATAGGAATGCACAGGTCATTCCATTTTCTCCAGGATTTTTTAGGCTTTAGTTCAGTCTCACCCCAAAAGAAGATGCTCAGTTTCCTCTCAATCTTTTTAACCACTTGCTTAGGAGGAACAACTACTGACCAAATATGTTGGGGTAAGGCATAAATGCATGAATTAATCAAAATCATTTTCCCCCCCATAGTCAGCCATTTGTTTTTCCAATTTAAAAGTTTTTGGTCAATGATTTCCAGCAAGGGGTGAAAGTGATCATTTAGTAACCTACCTCTATAGATAGGCACCCCTAAATATTTAAAAGGGAAACTCCCCAGTTTCATTCCAATGATGTTTTTAATAGAGTTAATTTTAACTGGGGAGGCATGCTTGCTAATAAAGATATCACTCTTATTAAAATGATTTTTTGACCAGTAACCTCTTCAAATTTTTCCAAAAATGCTTTGAATCTAATCAAAGTATTTTTTTCACCATTTAAAAAGACTACTGTGTCATCAGCATAGCTCAGATGAGAGACTTGTAAAGCATTAGCAGGGAGATCAAAGTATTTAAGCTTACCTTTAGCAAAAGCAAAAACCAAACTCCTAGTAAAAGCTTCTGAAAAAATATTGAAAAGGAAGGGAGATAGTGGATCTCCCTGTTTTATACCTCTTGATAATTGGAAAAATCCTACAGGCTTGCCATTAATTAGCACTGAAAACCAAGTCTGGGAGAGATTCTGCATAATACTATAAATAAACTGACCATGGAATCCAAATTTCATCAAAACTGCTTTTAAAAAGTGCCATTTGACTCTATCAAAAGCTTTCTGAAGGTCTAGTTTAATGATATAGTTAGGCTCTCTAGACTTCCTATTTAAGAATCTTACCATTTCCTGAAGGAAGATGACATTATCAGAGATGTCTCTTCCTTTCATGAAGACAGATGGATGTGGTGATATAATTTTTGACATCAGTGGCTTTAACCTCTCCATTAATAGTTTAGAACATATTTTGTTCAGAACATTGGAGAGGCTAATTGGCCTGTAGTCATCAAAAGAGACAGGGGTCTCTTTTTTAGGGATGATAGTGATCCATGTACTTGCAATACCCCTGGGATCTCCTTACATGACTGGAAATCTTTGACTGCATCAAGAAGATCATTAGCAATAATATCCCAATACTTGATAAAAAATTTGGCAGTAAAACCATCAGGTCCTGGGCTACTATTTTTATTCAATGAGAAAACAATTTCTTTAAGCTCAGAGATGGAAACAGGGCTAAGAAGCATTTGATTATCCTCATTACTTATGAGTTTGGGAACTTGGCTAAGGAAGTGTGATTGGAAAAAGTCACTGGCTTCACTACTGTCATCAGAAAGAAGGGATTGATAGTATGTGATGGCTTCATTTTCAATTTCAGTAATATTGTCTAACCATCTACCATCTGAACTTTTTTACCTTGGTGATACTAAGCCTACTCTTTCTCTCTCTAACAGAGTTGTGAAAGAATTTGGTATTATTATCACCATCATTGAGCCATTTAATTCTGCATTTCTGTTTCCAAAAATGTTTTTGTTCAGATATAGCTTTGATTAACTTAGCTTTTGCATGTTTCAGTTTCAAGAGTTCATCAAGAGAATTATTTGAATCATAAGAAATCTCCTGAGCTTCTAATTTTCTCTCTGCTCTTTCCACATTCTCATGCACATTCCCAAAATGATCGTTATTCCAAATTTTAAGAACCTTTTTTAGTCTGATCATTTTAAGGAAAAAACCAAGCATACCTGTTTCTGAAATTGGAAGATTCCAATTCTCTTTGATGACAGTATTGAATTCAGGTCTTTTATACCAAGTGTTTAAAAACCTAAAGGGTCTAGGAGATGAAGGAATAAAACTACCAACAGTGAGGAGTAGAGGATTATGATCAGAGGTTGCTCTACTTAAAATTTGGATGGAAGAGGCATGGAATTTAGAATTCCATAGAGCAGTACATAGCCCCCTATCTAACCTCTGTCTAGTTGGATTTCTATGCCTTTTATTACTCCAAGTGAAAAGATTACCAACTGTGTTGATATCTTCCAGTGCTAGAGTATTAATGCAATCATTGAAATCTCTAATGCTACCAAGTTTGGGGGTGGCAGGACCTCTGTATTCATGGACATAAGTGATAGCATTAAAATCTCTAATAAGGAGAGAAGCATTGTGAGTATAAGACAAAAGAGAAGACCATAAATCTTTCCTACCAGTTCTATTCCTTAAACCATATACAAAAAAAGCATCCATCAAGTTATTAAGACAATTAATACTGACATGCAAAAATTGTAAGTGGTCATGAATAAGGGATATGGTAATATTTGAAGACCAGAAAAGCCATATTTGTCCAGAGCAACCAAACATACACTTATCAAAATGAAGGAGTTGTCTATATTGGTCACATTTTGAATTGTCACGCATAGGCTCAATAAAACAGAGAAGATCAAATCTATGCCTAATAGATAAGTTAACTAGTCTATTAAGAGATGTTTTCATTCCCCTAATGTTCCACACAAAAATTGTTTTTGGTGTGATTCATTGGGAAACTTCAGTAAAGTTTCTTGACCTAGTCATAATTCTATTTAACTGTGTTAAATAAGAATCAGTTTTCGGTTTAGTTACTTTTTGACCTTTTTTTAATTTCTTAGCATTCCTAGCAAGATCTATAAGACTTACCTGGGAGGAGCTTACCTCTTGATCATTTGGGAGTGACTGTGAAGACTGATCCTGAGTATGTGAACCTGAGCCCTCTTGTGTTTCCTCCTGGTCCTCCGTATCATCACTTGCTAAAACATGAAACCTGTTTTGGTATCTCCTATGTTGTGATTGAAAAAATCTTTTAGCTGCTGAAAGTGTATTGAAAGTAGAGATGGGCTTACTTGTTTTAGTCACTGTGAGACTATCATCTTTAACAGGAAGTTTTTCTTTTCCTTTGTTCCTGATAGGCTCTGAGTGTGGAGTTGAGAATTTTCTTGGGATTTCTTTGGTGGGGGATTAGTATTGGGACACTGGGGCTTGCTGAGGAGAGCCATAGACTGAGACATCAGGGGAGGTATAAATCTCATTGGAGTTCTGAGTGAAAGGGATATCATCAGTATATGGCATATGACTCACATCAGGAGAAGGCTTATCTTTATCATCTTTATCACCAGACCCATATTTATCATTGGACTTCATACCATAAACATCTGTCCCAGGACTGACAGTAGACTGAGGCATATCCTTGTTGGTATCCTCATTGATAATCTGAAAAATGGGCTCATCCAGGTTAAGGGATTCAAATTGATTTGAGATGATCACAGGTTTTGGCTCAGATATTAAAGTAGTTGGTTGTATAGGCTTGGGAATGAAAACCTTCTTTTGGTATTTTGGTGCCTGTTTTACCAGGTTTTTCTGAGCTCTAATGGCTATGGCTTTATCCTGTGCAGATGTTCCTGAGGATTCAGAATTTTGTGGCTGGGGTACCTTTTCATTCCGAAAAGGTCTGTCTTGATCAATCTCAACCATAGTTGGAGGTTTATCAACCTTTTGAGCAGCTCCAGGATCTGGTCCTTGATGTCTAGGCCTTCTGAGTTCAGGATGAAGATGTACACATTGCTCTTGGTGATGACCAATGCAGTTACAGTGGAAGCAATACAAAGGAACATCTTCAAAATCAATAGGCAACTTTGAAACACCATATCCAATACCATCCTCCTCTATGCCTACTCTAATATGTGAAGGCAGTTTCTGTTTCAAATCTACCTCTACACAGATTTTAATAACTGATGGCCTAGAGAGGGTGGCAGTTGCAACATCCATTTTGATAAATTTTCCAATCTGATTATCCATGGATTCTATCATAACATGGTTATAAAAGAAAACCGGTACCTTTGGAATATTAACCCAAACTGGGACAATGGAAGATTCCGCTTCAGGAGAGAAGTCTATTGTCCATTTCAGCACCTTCATGATCGAGCCATTCAGACTCCAGTTGCCTTTGAGCCAGAGACGTTGGTAGTCTTCTTTCTCCTGAAAGCGTATTAGTTTATGCCTGTAATCAATCAGCCCGATATGATATTTTCCTTTGAACTCCATGGACTTGAAGGCTTCCTGAAGACTATCCATTGCTGGCCTCTTCCTAGCAAATTTACCGATGAGAGCATTTGAGTAGTAGGAGGCTAAAGTTTCAGCTTCCTTACGCGTAACAATACAGGCTATCTCGCCTTTGTAAAGGGTTTTTAGGATGATTCTCGGTTTGAGGGTAAGGAGGAGCTTAGCGGTGGTGGACGGTTTGCCAGAGCATTGAGAAAAGATTTCCCGGTGACGTTACCACCGCGGTAAGGCGGAGGCGCCGCCATGGGCGGGGTGGAGATTTGCCCGTTTGTGACCGTTAAATGTCAGAACGGACTGATTTGGGGTAAAAAGTGGAGTCGGAATTTTAGAACAGTAGTTGGAGATTGGGGATTTTTAGAGAGAGGAGAGAGCATGTGATTTCAAGAGAGAGAGTTGATGAGGAAATTTTTGTTGAGTTTATGTTTCCATTGATTTGCAATCTGTTCAAAGTAGATCGCAAAACATTTTATCCAATGCATAAAGAGCCATGTCAAACATTTGTTAGACCTTTGATGTCGGTGATGTGTGTTCCATTGGAGAGATCATATATGCTGGATTTTTTGTTCAACATATATATGATTTTTAGTAGTAAGCAATTAATAAGTTAAGAATGAGTCTACTCCATATATATTGCTTGATGGTCTCGACAGTGTACTAGACATATTTAACTTATGTGTAAGTGTTGATGTATGGTAGTTAGCAACGTCCGTCTTGGGGAATGCAGCTCTAGGCTGCATTGCATAGTCCAGAAAACTGTATCCAAACGTGATTTCATAAAGGTCCGTATTCTGTATTCTACCTAGTATATTCATAATATGATGGTGGAAAATGATCCAATGTTCATGTTAGAATGGAATAGAGTTGGCAAAACATACCACCACCAATTGGTGTTTTTTACCTTTAAAAAAGTGTTAGTTGAAGCGCAAAAATGCACCTTGTGAAATGGAGATGCATTTCTAAAAAAATACATACAATGAAAATCACAATGTTATCAAAATAGTCATGTGAATGTTGGAACAAAAACGAAAGAGGGGGCAGGAGTAGCAAAAACAAAATGAAATATCATCAAATGCGTGAAGACGGATTTTTTGCATGGACAAATGAGAGCTCAATGCCGCTTTGATGCTTCAGTTCCTGAATTTTCTTTGCTGTGGCAGCCACCTCTGGACCTGTGCCTAGAATTTTAATTTCTCGGAGATCTGGAATATCTGCCAGGCTTTGTGGGATGCCTTGAAGAGCATCACAAAACTCAAGGAAAAGGCACTTAAGCATTGGAAAATGAAGTGCTAACGGTACCTCCCAAATGCGTAGATCTGTTTTTCCCAAATGCAGAACTTCAAGTACCTTAAATTCCTCAGGATTTGTAGTCCAAACATCTCCAACAAATGCATTTTCCTTCAATTTTAGAACCTTGAGGCTTTCCAGCTTTCCCAGGATAGAAATCTTGCTCCATGATAGCCATGTGTTCATCAAAGTCAGCTTTTCTATACTGGGAGGAAAAACCGGGTTCTGCAATCTGGTAGTACCACCGAGCAGCTTCAACTTACGAAGATGTTCTAATAAGCACAGACTCTTACAGTTAAGCAAGGCTAAATCTCCACGTACCCCTAATTTCCTGAGACGTGGGGTGCATTCGAACACATCTTTTCTGCAATTTTCTGGAGATATGGTAGACAGAGTCTGGGTGTTTTCATTTGGTAGCATTTCTTTTTTATCAGCTGGGCTCCGTAAAACAGCAGAGGCATCAGTGAGCAGATGCCTGAAGCGAGGCATCTTCCACAGCTTTGCTCTAATATCAAGAGCTTTGAATGTTGTTTCCACTTCCAGGGTCTCCAAGTTGAGCAATGTAGAAACTTGTGAAGGAATGATCCTGATGCTACCGCGCATGGCAATGTACTTCAAAAAAATAAGGTGAAACAACTGTGTGGGAAATCCAGGAAGCATAAGCATCGGCGAAACATCCAACACTCTTAGACGTGTGGACTTGCATATGAGATCCATCTGTTTCTCACTTGACTCTAGTGTTTCTTTCTTTTTGGTTGCCAAGAAAGAATGAAGATTCGTTCCAAAAACGAAAGGTATATTTGTTAAACTGTCCAATTTGTTACTACTAATGCAAATACGTCGGGGCTTTTCATCGCGGGGAAGGGTCTTCAGACCCTCCTGGAAGAAACTTTCTTCAATAGCTTTGCACTTACAGAACTCCACCATTATCTCATAGAGTCCACAAGTTTTCACTCGACCATCAAGCGATCTTTTTCCGACACGAACTAAGTTCAAAGACACAAGCTCCTTCAAGATAAGCTCACCCTCGTCCTCTAATTTCATGCCACTTTGTGGTAATAGGAGTCCCTCAGCAATCCATAATCGCAACAGTTTTGGGACCGGTATCTCAAACCCCTTTGGAAAGATACCCAGGTACAGAAAACAAGCCTTCATATAGATATCCATTCCTTGGTAGATAATACTTATCATCTTCTCGTATTGACGTACATCTTGAGGAACAAATTTAGCCCCCCTCTCAAAAAGATACTTACCAGCACTTTCCCTGCTTCTCATCATGAACATCCTCCGTAAAGTCGCAGTTAATGTTATTGCTAAAGGCAGTCCTGTTACATGCGCAACATCCATCTCTAGCTCCAAAGGGGGGACATTAGCCTCTCCAAATGACGACCGAAACAAATCTTCGCTTTCCTTGTATGTCAAAGGACGCAGTACAAAAGGCTCAGTACATGGGTTTGCATGAGCAGCCACATACTGGTTCCTGGTAGTGATTAACACTCCGCTGCCCATCTTGTTGTTGCTTAAGGCAGCTTTGAGTCTATCCCAATCCTCCCTCTCTCTCACATCATCCATAATTATAAGATACTTTTGATATCTCAACTGCTCCCGAACAAGAAGTACTAATTCTTCTTCCGATTTAGTTATCCTTCCAGAGGATACCATTGGGCAGGAACTCAAAATGTTCATCAAAATATCTCTGAAATCATATTCCTGAGAAACGTGGATAAAGAATCGAATAGGGAACTCAGTTTGAATCACTGGATCATTTAAGATCCCTTTGGCCAATACTGTCTTCCCAAGACCCTGAATTCCAACTAATGGAACAATTTCGAGGTACTTTGAATCATTGCAGAGAAGATCCAGAACAGCTTTAGTCATTTTCTCATGCCCAACTAACGATGCAAAGGAAGCTTGCTGGCACATCCCAAGAATCAAAATTGTGTTAAAATTAAATATAGAGGTTTTTTGCATATGAGTGATTATCCTATAAAAAATATGATCCCCATAACAAACTAAGGGAAAAATAAACGATTACAACTATCAAATATTCAATAAACAGATACTAAGAGCATCTCCAATGGTGAGAGGGTCATGAGTAAAAATATGTTCCAATTGTCAAAATTGTATTGGGCGTCAATGTGATGTAAGATTGAAAACTTTTATTTTGAAGTTTGGTTCTCCCATGCAACCATCAATTGTCACAACAATATTATTGAATTAAATACTGCATTTATTTTTCAAATTCAAATATGAAATGATTAAATGATTTAATTAGTAAAAAAGTCTAAATATGTTAAGTTGGCAAAGTGATGCCTTCAAATTGAGCATCAATATATAGACCCCTTAATTGATGTCTTCAATCCATGTCATGTGACACATAATATTGACCCCTTAATTGATACTTGGATTGGAGAAGATTTTTTGAATTTTAGAGCATCTCCAATGCAAGTTTCAATGTTGAAAATGTTGATTGACACATAGGATTGAGTGTCATAAGAGATTAAAATCTATCTCCAATGCAAGCATCAATTAAAATGTCAGTTTGACGTGGATGCATTCGTGGAGTGAAGGTGTCAACTAGACCTTCAATATATTGATGCTCATATTGAAGGTGTCAATTTATTTGTTTACAAAATTTATGTTTACTTTCCTTTTAACATTAATATTTCAATTAATTTGTTTACTAAATTTATACTTTCTTTCTTTCTTTTTTACATTAATAATATGAAAACTGACGCTCATACATTGGAGAGCAAAGTTTTAAAAAGATTTTCAATCACATCTTTCAAATTTACATCATATTGACACTCAATCAAAAGTTGACAAATGGAGGCGAATTTTCAAATTTACATCATATTGGAGATGCTCTTAGAGTATCAATCTTACGTGGCCATCAATATTTTTAATTGAGAGTCTTGCATTGGAGATGCTCTAATAAAACTAAACTAAATTTTGTTGTATTGTATAACCATAACGGTATACTTATTAGGGAATATTTTGTATATATCTTTTTCCCTTTTAGATTGTATAGATAGAATCCTTTTCCTTGGTGAATACTCTTTGTAAACTCTATACTCGCGGTGAATAATACACACACAATTCCCACATTTCTCTTTGTATTATTACAACACTTCCTCAAAAACTATTTGAGTATGTGCCTCTTGAAAGACTTCCGGTCTCTCCTTAAACTTAATGAACAACCAGTTACCTTCCTGTTTTTATATATACAATTCCTATAATACCTACCACATCATTACTATTTATATTATTTTCAACTTAAAATTTTTACTTAAATTACATGCCTGATGCCACATTCAAATATATCTTTTTAAATTATTTAATTAAAACTGTACATGTATAATTGAATTTTACCATACACTCCACCTTGCTCATTGTGAGGAACACTATTCGGGATATCAAAATTCTATAAATTTGAAATATGCAGAATTCAAAACATTGTAATTATAATAATCTGAGCATTTAAAGTAAAAAGACACGAATTATATTATTTATAAAGTGAGGCATTATAACTGAAAAAAAGGCAAGCTGGGAAAATAATCATAGATTTTTAAAAAAACAAAATGGCCGGAAAAGTTGCAGAGAGTACCTGAGCTTGTATTCTGGGACGTCGGTTAACGTGAGCGATGGCACTACAAAGCGGATCGACCAAATAAACTACGGTTAAATTCTCAATTTCGTCAACCAAAGATTCGAATTGTCTCCCTGCCTCTTGAAGCATGCGGGTTATCGAAGCTTCGGGGATCCAGCACCGTGACTTTTCGACGGCGGCTAAAACTACAAAATTATCCACCGCTCTCCCAGCTTCATCGATGAGTTTTCCAATCTCCGGGATGTCCTTGAGTGATACAAGTCGGTCGGAGGATGGGATCAGCAGGATGTCCTTGAGTGATACAAGATGAACTTGAAGTCGGTCCTTCATTTTCCATACATCCGCAGGCACGCGAGATTTGTACCTGGACAGTCCACTGAGGTCCTCCATTATAACATTCAGAGCTACTACCGGAAAAGGCATCTGGAAAACTGTTGTGGATCTGAATCTGGTTATTTTGAATTTGTTTGTGGGCAAATCACCATATGATCAAATCTCAAAGATTAATGCTGCCGTAGACTTAGAGCAAGTCCAACAGCTTCCCCACCCTTTACTACAAGATAGGGTACTACATCATCATATTCCCTATATTTTTTCCTATCAACTCCAACAGCTTCCCTACCTCGGGTATTGGAATTTAATGCATACACATTAAATCTTAGTATTTTTTTACTTTATATTTTATTTATTTCCTTTTTACTATTCAAAGATGATTTTGAAATTTCAATATCTTAAATTATGCACGATAAAAAATTGTGAAAGTTATAAATTATTAAAATATACATTACAACGTATATAACAATATCTCATATGATAGTATTCAAAATTTTATATGCATATAAATATAGTCATGTAAGATCTTGTTACGTTCGCCATAATTTGCATGTCTACAATATATAATTTTTGTAATTTTTTATTTTATATAATTATAGATATTTAAAATTGAAATATATGTTTGAAATTGTAAAAACAATAAAGACAAATGTTTAAAAAATAATAGTGAAGAGTAAATAAGAAAGCATTAAATTTTGCTTCCCAAGTTTTGTTTTTTTTCTATAGATTTGGGGAAGCAAATCTTCTCTCTCCTCAAAATCCCCAACTTACGGATGCATATAGGGAAGCTGTTGGAGCATAAAAAAAGCCCATATTCCCCAAATTTAATGAAATCCCCCAAGTTGGGGAAGCTGTTGGACTTGCTCTTACAGCACCAAACAAGGGGTACGACCATCTCCTATCATAAATTCCATTTTCACAACTTTTCTAATAAAACCCCTTTTACAATCCCTCTAAAATCCTTACCCCAACTATCATAAAACCTCATATACATTCCACATCACTTTCTCTATGTCCCACCACCATTTTTTTTATCCATGTCATTATTTATTTATCTTTTACCTCATTCATACTTTATTTATCTATCATTAATATAAAACTAAAATATAATTTGTATAATAATTAAGAATCTGATCTAATTAAAGTATTAAAATATAATTACAATTTTTGTTTGAAAATTTTACCAATTAAAAATTATAAATAAGTTTAAAGACAACTTAAATGGTAATCAATGAATTCTCTTTATTTTTAAGGAAAATAAAACACCGCTGGCTCTGAATATTTACATCATTCCCATATGAATTATTTAACTTTTTTTTTTTTGAATTCAAGATAGATTACAACCTACCTATTACATATACACGTCCTAATCTAGGACTAACTAGGAGACACCACATTAGATCCATGTAAGCACAGTAAAGCTATACACGCTCCATCCACGTAGCTCTGAGACGTCCTCTTGAAAGATCCATCTGCTTGCACCAACGAGCCACTGAACCACCGAAGCCGGAACCACCGATCGCACCATCATGAGTCACCACCTGCAGCATGGGAGACCACAGCGGGCTCCATCCACGTAGCTCTGAGACGTCCTCTTGAAAGATCCATCTGCTTGCACCAACGAGCCACTGAACCACCGAAGCCGGAACCACCGATCGCACCATCATGAGTCACCACCTGCAGCATGGGAGACCACAGCGGGGGCCACCAACACGGCCCCTGGGAAACCACCATCGGCCCCTCTACGCTGGGTAGACCCTGACAATAATTGCTCAAATATTCACAATTTTGTCAGGGGTGTGTTTTGAACCTTGGACCTCTCAGTTATAGAGAGGGTGGATTACCACTGAACCAGGCCCATTACACACCAATTATTTAACTATAATCATTAATAATCACGGCAACTTTACTGTTTTGAATACTAAAATCAAACGATTGGTGTTAAATAAATTGTTCCGGCTAAAATAAGAATCGGTCTCTTAGGTCCTGTTCTCTAGAGATTATTTGAATATTTTTTAGTTCAGATAAAGTTTTTTTTGTTCAGATAAACTTTTTTTAGTTCAGATAAATGTTTTTCAGTTAAGATGAGTTCAGATAAAGTTTTTTTAGTTTAGATAAACTTTTTTTAGTTCAGATAAATTTTTTTTAGTTCAGATGAGTTCAGATAATCTTTTTTCAGTTCAGATGAGTTCAGTTCAGTAAACCTTTTTAGTTTTCAGAAAAGTTAAGTTCAGTAAACTTATTTGTAATTTAGTTCAGTTTAGTTTAAATTAGTTCAATCTTTTGAGTTTAATTGTTCATATCAGTTCAGTTCAATTCCATTCAGTTTAGTTCAGTTTCAATATGATTTGATGAAATTTAGATTAATTTAGTCATACCGATTCTTTTTTTTCAATACATTAATTTCACTTTCAGTTCAGTTTAGCTCAACAACAATATAACTTGGTGCAATTAATTAAGGTTAATTTATTCATACTGTTTATTTTCATCACACTTATTAATTTTCAATTCAGTTCAGTTAAGTTATCTATATGCTTCAGCTCAACTCAAATCAATATGTTTAGCTAGCAAACATGATCATATTTTTTAACATTAAGGCCCTGTGTGCCAGAACTTTTATATCACTTCAGTTCAATTCAGTAAATTGAAGTGAAATGTAATTTGATGAAATTCAGGTTAATTCAGTCATGTTGATTCTTTTTTCGGTACATTAATTTTGACTTCAGTTCAATTCAATCCAGTTCAGTTCAGTTGAACAAGAAATAAACTCTATCAAACTCTAAGTTATACTCAAATTATTAAATTTCAAATGTTTTGAAAATGTCATATTTATTTCATTTCAGTTCAGTTGATCTATATATTCCAGTTCAACTTTGTTCTACATATTTTCATATTAAGATTAATAATGTCAAATATATTAAAATTGATCATATTTGTTAATTCAATTCAGTTCAGTTTATCTACATCAGTGCAACTCAGTTCAGTATATTTTAATATTAAATGTATTATGTTATTTTTAGATGAATGAATTTCAAATATATCGAAAATGATCATATATTTTTTAGTTAGTTTCAATTTAGTTCAATTCAATTTATCTATGTATTTCAATTTAGCTCAGTTTTTAAGTTCAAATAAGTTCAGCTAAATTTTTAAGTACAAATGAGTTCAGTTCAGATAAAGTTTTTTAAGTTCTATTTAGTTCAGATAAAGTTTTTTAAGTTCTAGAAAAAGTTTTTTTAGTTCAGATAAACTTTTTTAAGTTCAGATGAGTTCAGATAAGTTCAAATACCGTGAAGAGAATAAGACCTTAGTAGACCGTCTATATTCTGACAGAGTATAGACCGTGACTAAAATACTCCTTAAGTGCAAATGGCAAATGGCAAATGGCAAGAACAAGGAGGTCCTTAAGTGCAAATTCTGAAAAATTATATTTTACACGTGCTGGCGCATGTCTTTCTTTCCAGACACGTGAATTTCTCTCACATGCTTTCTTCTTCTCCATCAACTCCTGTGTCATCACTCTTCACCAGGCCCAACGCCTTCATCTTCGTCCCTTCCGGCACCTCCTCATCATCAAACACGCCGAAATCTCAATCACCTTCTTAAACATAGAGGTTATAAGTTAAAAGATGAACATAAATGTTATAAGTTAAAACATGAACATTTTAAACTTAAACATAAAGGCTATAAGTGAAAACATGAAAATGTTATAAGTTAAAAACATAAATATTTTAAGTTTAAACATAAAGGTTAAAAGTTAAACCAAGAACATAAAGATTATAAGTTAAAATATGAACATAGAGGTTATAAGTTAAAACATGAACATTTTAAACTTAAACATAAATGTTATAAGTTAAAACATGAACATTTTAAACTTAAACATAAAGGTTATAAGTGAAAACATGAACATAAAGATTAAAAGTTAAAACATGAACATAAAGGTTATAAGTTAAAACACAAACATTTTAAGTTTAAACATAAAGGTTACAAGTTAAACCAAGAACATAAAGATTATAAGTTGAAACATGAACATAGAGGTTATAAGTTAAAACACAAACATTTTAAGTTTAAACATAAAGGTTACAAGTTAAACCAAGAACATAAAGATTATAAGTTGAAACATGAACAAAGAGGTTAAAAGTTAAAACACAAACATTTTAAGTTTAAACATAAAGGTTACAAGTTAAACCAAGAACATAAAGATTATAAGTTAAAACATGAACATAGAGGTTATAAGTTAAAACATGAACATTTTAAACTTAAACATAAATGTTATAACTTAAAACATGAACATTTTAAACTTAAACATAAATGTTATAACTTAAAACATGAACATTTTAAACTTAAACATAAATGTTATAAGTTAAAACATGAACATATAGGTTATATGTTAATAAATGAACATTTTAAACCTAAACATAAGGTTAAAAGTTAAAACATGAACATAAATGTTGTAACTTAAAACATGAACATTTTAAACTTAAAAATAAAGATGATAAGTTAAAACATGAATATAAAGGATATAACTTAAAAATGTGGCCTTCAAATTAGGTACTTGGTTTATAATCATCATAAAAGAAAGTACACGAATTGGGTCCAGGAACAGTCAGGAAATAAAAAAGGAGGTCAAGGACTTTGTACGTACACAAATGAGTCCACATGTTTTTTTATGAGGATTAACGGTTGGAAACAATAAATGGAAGCAGCATAGCGTGTGTATTTTCTATTTTTTTCCCAAATCCTCACGCGTGACTTTTGAGATGTTTTAAAAATTGTAATTCCGTGTTTTGGGTCTTTTGTACTATTTGCATCTTACTCCAGGACTATGGCCCTGTTTACTAGAGCTTATTTCCACCACGTACTGAACTGAACTGAACTGAACTGAACTAAACTGAACTAAACTGAACTGAACTGAATTGAACTGAACTGAACTGAACTGAAGTAAAAATGATGTATTGAAAAATGGAATCAGCATAACTGAATTAACCTGAATTTCATCATCTCTGAAGAAGAGAACTCCAAGCGGGAGACATATTCTGGCTCGAGTTGAATCACGATGCAGGTTTGATTTCCTTCAAGGATGTTGTTTATGGCATATGTGAGAGTACTGAAATCGCCCCTGTTGTAGGCCTTCATGCTAATGATTCTCAACACGTCTGTCTTTGCTTTCAGCACCACCGTGTCCAGGGTTTGTGCGATGGAGATTGTGGTGACGGGAAAGGTGTTTCTGGGATTAAATTGGGCGGGAAGACGAAGGAGACAGAAATATGGGCTACAAAAACTCGTTTTGAAATAAGGATGCCATAAACGCTATTCCTGCACTTTTTTTAGGGCCAAAATTTGAGAAAAATGTTTTAATCAATTTTAATCTATAGCCTTAAATTCCTCCCACCAAATACTTTTATTGGTGATTTTAATAGCACTGATGAGTTTTCTAATTGAACTTCTCATTTGCATCATTTCATTTTGTTTAAATATCGTTGATAAATGCTAAGCTTATGTAGTGCATTATCTTACATAATTGATTGAAATAAATTTTCCCAACCCCATTTCCTTTCCGAAATACCTATATCACAATTTTCTATCTAAAAAAAATGTTGATCTAACGCCCGAATCTTTATTTTTTGCCTTAAAACGCTGCTTTTGCTAACTTTCTCATTAACCATCGTTCTCTTTTATTTGGACATGTTTAGGCACAAATTCTTTTTTTCTTTTTCTTTTTTTTTTTCCTTTTCTTTTCTTTTCTTTCTTTTCTTATTCCATTTTTTCCTTTCTTCCTTTCTTCCTTTTTTTTTTTCTTTTTCTTTCCTTCATTTTTTGTTTCTTTCTTTTCTTCTTCTCCGGTAAAGCCTGTAACTCGCTGGCACATTCAACCAGCGCTACACCACAAACGTCACTACCGCACAACCACCACGGATTCGTGGCCTCGCAGCTTGATTATAATGGCCAGAATCATCGTTAGCATCAAATCATCACTATATAATAACCATCATTAATCTTCATGAAAATACTTTGAAAATACTTACTGTCTATTCTGTGGTAACAATTCTATATGTGAAATTATAATCCTAACACAGATATATTAAAGTTATAACGCTAAAGTTATTAAATAACACACATAATTTGTTACGTAGTTTGGTTAATGACCTACGTTTGCGGGGCCTTGTCCAGATCGAAAATCACTCATTAGAATTTAGTACAAGAGTTCTCATCGGACCCATATTAGGGTTTCAAATTTGGGAGAAACAATGAGGTTGTAAGTAAATGTTTTTTCTAGAGAGGTTAACAAAACGTAACTACAGAAAATTAACAGTAAAATTGCCAAAATTGGGCTAAAAATGGAAAGATTGACGAAACAGACTCTAAATCCTAAAATGTACATTAAATTAGAGTTGGGCTATAATTTAGTCAATTTTAGAATTGGGATATAAAAAATACGTTAAGTTAGTGATGTGATTTGATCACCCACAAACCCATTGATGACCTCCGCCAGTTCGCCGGACGTTACCTGCAAGATTCCGGAATGGATTCCGGGAAGACTCTCCGATGCCAAAGTTAGTTTCTTGATTACTAGATATAATAATCCAATCTCACAAGTGCGTACTTGCTTTCTTCTCTCTTCCTGCTATTTATAGAGAGTATGGTATTATCCTATTTTCATGACTTCCACCATTGTCGTGTGATCGTGATTCCTTCTCTCTCTCTCTTATTTTCACTAGCGTGTTTGACTGAGTAGTTCTATTATTCCTTCTTGGGCTGGGATCTTCTGGGCTTTGTGATCTAATATCTTAGTAGTTGGTTTAACCCAGTATATACCATAAACCCCCCAGTCATTATGGTATGTGTTGGATGTCGAACTGTGTAGTTCTAATTGTACTCGCCCATTAAAGTTGATCGCCCGTAATTTCTAGGGCGTTTAATTAGTTTTGGGTGATTCCTGTTTGAACTATCAGTTGGATATGATAATCTGGCATGATGACTAGGGTAATATTATTTCTTCGTGATCCTTTTGAAATTTTGAAATTCAAATTCCCGAATTTTGAGAAACTGATGGGACTATTTTCTTGTGTCAAAATAGTACCATTCCTGATTTCTTTCCTCCTTTATCTCTATTATTAGTTAATATTTTCCTATAAAATTAACAATTCGCGATCACCATTACTTTTTTGGCCTCTTTATTGTTACTGACGGCTGGGTTAAGTTTCCCATCACATGCATCATTGAATATAGGCATCAGTTAAAGGTAAAAATAAAACATTTTCCTTTTCACTTTCCTTTTCATTGCTCTTCATCTTCTTCGCGAAAAAACCGTCCAGTAGACCCCTGAGTTTTATCAGATCCAAGTAAAGCTCTGATCTTTTCTGGCTCTTTTTATTATTTGTGTTTTATAGGTCTTCCTGTGTCTGTTAATCCTTACCTATATTGATTGCATGTAATTTCTATTTTGTGGGTTTATAAGGGTATCAGATGGATTCGGCGAGGGGTTAAATGGTGTCACTAACCTTTCAATCAATATGGATGATTTTGACGACCTAGTTAATAGATCCCCTCCTGTAAAGTCAACTAATGGTGTCGAACAAGAGGGGGAAAGTAGTATTCCGGTGGACTCTTCTGACATAGATTCCGGAGATGATGATGAAGATGGGGATGGGGTTATTCTTGTCCCCATCAAAAGTGTTGTGACAGAGCGTATGTATAAGATAGATTTAGGTAATGTCCCTAGTCTGAGTAATCGGGAACTTGTGATTCCTCAGCCAGGGGAGACTGTTGATAGACCCCATGCTGGTTATTTTTCTATGTACAAGGAGTGTTTTAAGTATGATATATTTCCCCCTTTTCCTAACTGGTTGATAAACATTCTTAAGGGATACCATATTGCTTTGGTTCAGCTGGCCCCAAAGAGTGTAATGATTCTGTATGCCCTCCACTCTGTTTGTGGTCAGGCCGGGGTTACCTTTGATTTTGAGCTTATAAAGTCTATGTACAGATTTGGCGTTTGTCACCGAATTTCCTAATAACTTCGAAATTTGGCAAGCGGGGTTTACTATATCAAATATGAAAGTGGTGAATCAGAGATGCCTACTTGGAATAGGCGTATCGGGGATTGGGGTCATCAGGCTCCTGCTGATCGGAGTGTCTTAGGTAGGGATGTTTATAGGAAATTGGCAGCTTTCGCTATCAAAGTTGACAAGGAAATTCCTCCAGTCAAAGAGGCAAAAGATCCTTATCATACTAAAAGGAGAGTTGCCACTAAGGCAAAAGTATCTTCCCGTAAAAGTCGTTTTAATTATATAAATTGTTATCTACTTGTCAACTTGAATAATGTTGAACTGATTAGTGTGTTAGTTGTATTTTTCCTATGGATTGATGTTTTAGTTGGTACATTGATAATTTTATTGTTATCTATGTGTGATAGGTATGGGAACCTAGCTAATGCCAGAACTGCCACCTATAAGTTTGGGTCAACTTCGGCTTCTGGTGGAGGCTCGAAGCCGCCTACTCCTGTTAAAACTGGCTCTTCTAATGAATTAACTCCGCTGATCTCTCCCCCTGATCATCAGGAGCGTGATAAGCGTAAGGTACACTACTGGAAACCACAACAATACGCGGCGGTGGAGGCGGCCTCTCGTGGCGGTTTTTGGGCGTCAGCAGGGGGCCGCGAATGGGTATGGTTTTCTCGACGGTTGCTCAAAACCGCTGTGATTTCTTGGTTTCGCAGCGGTTTTCCACCGCCGCGACTTGTTGCAGAAAACCGCCGTAGTAGAGTTCCGACGATGGAACGTGTTCATATACCATTTCGTATATATGGGTTCCATTAGCGGAACAGATGAGATGACGTTAATAAGTTAGGTTGTCGTTACAGAGTTCCATTGACGGAACTTTGGAACGAGTGGGATACATAATGGACTGGTTCCTTGCTCGGTTATGATTTTAGTGTTTATAGTTCTGTTGCTGGAACATTGAGTTTAATGTTTGACTTCCGACATCGGAAGTTGGTTTTAAACGATGTCGTTTTGGTTAGCGGGTTTTAGACGTTTTGATCTAGTTCTGACGTCGGGGATCGGGTCAGTCTCGTTGTCTGAATGAGTGCAAAAATAATAGAAATTGCATAAAATTGAGTTCCGATATAGGAACCTGATCAAGAAGATTTCCTGGCACAACTGTGCCTTCATATGAGTCAACAAAAGCAACATTCATACAAAACAGCATACATATAATCATATACCTAAGAACCTTATAACTCTAACGTTCTTTGGTGGATGAAGAGTTCTCCATGTTGTAATCCAAGTCTTTGCGAATGGGCCGAGACAAAATAACGAGTTTAGTTATTCCGGGTAACATTCATCTCCATCAAAGTGTAGGGAGTAATGTACTTTGGCAATAGTTGTACCCACGAAAGCGTAACACAATCCATGAAACCTTCAACAATCAAATAATTTCCAACCACCATCACCTATAAAAAAGATGATTAAAGCTCAGTATTCAACAACCTATTATAGCTATTAGGAAGAGATAATCATGCAGTTTGAAATTTTCTGAAAATCAATCCTGAACAGCGGATAGCTAGACGGTATAGCTCTTTTCTCAAGCGATGTGCTCAACACATCAGATATGAGAGAAAAAATAATAATGTTTGTAACCAAAGCAAGAACATAAAACTTCTATCATGACCCAAAGAAACCTTAAAACAAAACAATGGAAAAAATACAGATACATAACCGATTTACTCCCCACTGTCTTTACCTATAATCCTAATATTACTCCTCTAGCTGACAAAATTATGCTAACCTAATCTACTCAATATACTGAATTTTCAAATTGTATTACATACTAGAATGCTATATCAAGCAACATACACAAATTCATGTATTAAGTCTTTTTTCTCAATCAAATATGAGAATATCAGTATATATGAATTCTTACCAGAGTAAATATATACTTTTTCCCATCAGTTGCTCGAAACCCCTGGGTACAAATATTACTCAATCACTACTTAAGCAATAAAACAATTGTAGCAATTATTACTCCATACAACACAAAACAATCAACATAGGGGGTGTTTGGAGCCAATTAGTTGTTTGACCAACTCAAAAGGCTAATAAAAGTGTTTGATAAATAGTTTTTTGAAAGAGCTGTTTGGGCCCAAAAGGCTAATTTTCAAAACGCTCCTAAAAGCAGCGTTTTCAAATCAGCTGATTACATTTATTCCTAAACTTACCTTTTTAACCCTCTTCCCCATTCAATTGTCCGTTTTTTTCTTTAAGCAACACGCATTCATTCTTTGTACGTACGTACTCACCCTAATTAATTACCTGGGTTGCATGCTTAATTATTATGGTAATACTTTATTTATTTATAAATATTAATATATTTAATGTTAGTTAATTATTTTAGTATGATTTTAAAATAATTTTTGATTAATTAATTAAAATATATGATATATTTTTAATATAAAATTAAGACTTTATAACTAATGATATTCGATGAAACTTTATTTACTTTTTAACTATTTAAAAAAAGCATAAATATATCTTAACAAAAAATATAATTTTAACCTATATTATTCACATATAATATTATTCTAATCATTACAAATAATTGATGCTTGTGTACTATCTGAATTATTATTTCTCTTCCATATAGTGATGATTAATTAGTAAAATTATCTATGGTCAAATACGTCATTTTACAATACTTATTAAACAAACAGTTATCAGTTATCAGCTAATTTTGTCAAACACATATACACAATCAGCTAATAAAATCAGCTAGTCAAATCAGCTAATGCAATCAGCTAGTCAAATCAGCTAACCGCTAACAGCTATTAGCTAATCACCAAACACCCCCACAGTCATGTTATCCTAGTGAAGAAACAAGCAAATCAAAACCGGAGAATGTCACAATTTATGCATCAAATCTACTTATAAATCAATACACAGAAGTTTAAGGGTACAATCATGTTCATCAGCTCATAGTAAACAAATAATAATGCTCAATCACTACTGAAGAATGTAACGATTACTCAAATCTACTTATTAACCAATACAAAGAATCTTAAGGGTACAATCATGTTACAATCAACACATCATACTCATGATAACCAAACACAACTAAAAATGTAACTATAAAAACACAATCATAACTATAAAACACAATCAATACCTTTGTCTTGCTGGAATGATTCGATTGTGCTGTCTCCATCGACATCGTACAGAAAGAACCCTAAATTCAAAAGAGAAAACCGACTAAGCTATTCATCGAGGGTTTCCGCAGATTACAGTCATTGTGCAACAAATTTACATGAATACAATGAATTGAGCTTAAGCTATTCAAACCCTAGCAACATAATCCAATGTGATAACAAATTGGATTCCTAATACCGATCGACATAGCTAAATCGTGTTCTGATATTCTTCCGGATAACTAATAACACAAGATATAGATTTTCCGTAGTATAATTGAGAAATTTGAGAATATCGGTGGGAATTCAACGATTTACCTGAAATTTACGGCGCTCGGATTAAGCTCAACGACTGACTCCCCATCCCACGCCAGTGACTGGGTTTCGGAGCGGCCCACACCCCTGATTCCCTTACCCACCACCACTAAATCGGCATTCTCTTCCCTGCAATCTAAACCTGCGACTTCGTCTCCACCACTACCCCAATATCCATCCCGTCAAAAATCAGGTTGACGCGACCGAGTTGGTTTCAGTGACATTGTTGGTTCGTGTTGGTTCGTCGTGGTACGATCTTCAACGCGATGTTGATGAGGGGATTGGTGGGGGAATCTTGAGGCGGTGGTTGTGAGGGGATCTGGAGATTGGAAGTTTCTGACGGGGCTGGAGTGAGATGCGAAAGAGATGGGGGGGGGGGGGGGAGGGGGTTTAATAGATAGGAAAATATGTGGCAGTTTTTTACATATAGGAAAATATATAGAAAATTTCTACAACCTTTATTAAATTGGAATTGGAATAAGAATTATAATTTAATTTAATTTTTATTCTTAAATTTCAGCCCTATATTTAATGTCAAATATATAAAATACACCACATACTTTTTTATTATTTTATTTTCTTAAACATTATTTTTATATAAAATTTAGAAGATGGAGAACAATGGAATACATATACATAGAATTTAGATTATCTAACATACACAAAATATGCTAATAAGTATAAAAGTACTTAAGTTTCAAAAGAAAATGTAAATTTCAAATCAAGTGTCGCGGACTCGCGGTAGTGCACCCGATCGATATGTGGATGAAGGACACTCGGTTCTTACCCTAATCATCGTCTTTAATGTCGGTTCTTTCACTCCATCACCGTACAGATCATGTCCGAGGGGCGAGGGATTTGATGGACTCATCGTCAGTGAGGATCTCCAGTGCCGATTTGGAGAAAATTCTCAAGTAGGATAAAGTTTTGGGATTTATAAAAGTAATATGTTGAATGTGTGAGATTGAATTGATAAAATATATCAAAGTCTCAAATCATACAGTTTATAGATGTCCAATTTAAATAAAATTTGACATTTCATTTATCTTATTTAATAATTTTATAAAGATAGTCAATTGCTGTTAGTAAAGATTGATCATAACATATAAAATCAGACTAATGATATAATAGATTAATTATTGATTATAGAAAGTTAAGTGATGGTAAACCTTAAATTAGTTAAACCCAACTTGATTAGTATTTATAAAATGTCAAGTATGGGTTGACTTTCAATTAAGTCAACTTATTTTAGTTAGTGTATGTAGAAAATCAAGTGAATTATCATACTAGTTAAATTGAAGTAGTGTCTATAGAAAATCAAACAAGAAGTAACTAATGACATTTGTTACCCTCATTTAAGGTTTAAGATTGGATAAAATTAAACTCAATTTAGTTCCCTTGTCATAAAGTTAAGTAATATGTGAGAACATTTGATTAGTTAAACTCAATTTAGTGTGGGTTTAGGGTTTTAGAGAACTTATTGGGTTGAAAACTGTAAATAATGACATTGGTCTTGAGTATACAAAAAAAAAACTATGTTCCAGCACAGAAACTACTTTCGTGTATCCTTTAATATCAAACAACATTTAATTTTAAATACTATATGCATGTTCCTACACAGGAAGTTAGGTTATGTACAACTTTTGGTCTTCAGTTGAGTAATTTTACAATATTGCTTACTATGTTCCGAGTTCGGAACTACTCCTTTCACGCATTTTTTCCAGTTCCTACATCGGAACTATTATATTCAAATATTGCATTGTAGTTCCGATATTGGAAATCTTTGAAAACACCTATATTTGTTTTTTCAAAAATTATATTATCCAAAATCAATTCCGATTAAATTTTAATTGCAATTCTTTCGTCCTGTAACGGAACAGTACCTAAACGCGGCGGTTTTTCTGCCACTGCCGTGAAAATAACGCCGCGAATACAAAACCGCCGCGAATTCTTTTTAAATTTACGGCGGTCTATGATAACCGCAGTGTATTTACCACTGTAAATTCAAAATCGTCGCGAATTCATTTTATAACCACGGTGGTTTACTCAAAACCGTTGAAAATGGTCATCCAGGTGACGGCCAACGATGCCAAATTTAGTTCCTGTACATGAACAACAACAAATCACGGTGGTTCTCAAACCACCGACGTTAATCGGCGCCTCAAGTGCCCCTTTCTGCAGTAGTGGTAGCACCCGGTCCTTCTGGTAATTAGTCTGATGGGAACCCTACCAAAATTTTCGAATGGTTGATTCCCTGGCGTATTGCGACAATTTTCAGGCTTGAGGACAGGCCTTTCTTCAGGGGCGCGTGAATGATGGGAACCCTAATCCTGTTCCACGTAGGTATTGGTTACGTAATAGGCGTAATACCTAATCTTTATTGTATTAGGATGTTATTTGTTTTTCCTTTTTGATGCAGCGCAAGATATAGGCGGAAGCGTCAAATTCACAAGATTCACCAATATATCTAGATTAGCCTTTAAAATCCGTTGATTCTAAGAATTCCGGAAATTAAACTCTATCTTGATTAGTAATTTTGATATATCTAGATTTGCCTTCAAGGTCCGTTGAGTCTGAGAATGCCCGGAAGTTGAATTCAATCTTGATTAGTATCCAACTTCCCGTTGAGTCTGAGAATGCTCGGAAAATTAGAGAATAAACTGGAAAACTAAATTATATTATCTCAAATCAAAATCAAAAGGTTCCTCAATTACAAAGCAAAGGACTGTATTTATAGCCCAACAATCTCCCTCCTATTACAAACAAGATACAGATTCCCACTCTGAATAGGAGATCGATTCCTTCTATAACCTAGAAACAATAACCAAATCCTATTACAAAAAAGAATCTCACCAAGATTAAAAAAAACCTTTTCAAGAAAAACTCTAAACCTTGGTAAGGAAAACAAAAAAAAACATTAACTCCTTCCATGAGCATTTTTGGAATAATCCAAAGAATCCAAAAATGCTAGAGCAACTCGATCTGCATCATTCCCGCTGGGGTCGAAAGAATTCGTCCTCGAATTCGAAATGTCATCGTCCGAAGAAGTATCATCAAAGTAAGGCAGCAAATGTTTGACATTAAACACATCAGCAGTACGAATGTGACTCGGTAACTTGAGACGATAAGCATTTGAATTAATCTTCTCTATAATCTCCAAAGGACCAATCTTCTTTGCTGCCAATTTGTTGTAGTCCCCCGCTGAAAATCGTTCTTTAGTCAAAATAGCCCATACAAAATCACCTTCTTCAAACTCCACATGTCACATGTCGTCGCTTCTTATCGGCTGAGTGTTTGTATTTGAAATTGGTATTTTCCAAATTATCTCGAACTTGACTATGAACTTGTTGCAAAGAAGAAACAAAATCAGTAGCCCTTCCATGTGTTCCACGTCCAGGCAGAGGAATTAAATCAAGAGGACCTCGTGGCAGTGCTGAATAGACAACGGCAAATGGACTATACCCGGTACTGCGGTTGATGGCATGATTATGCGCAAACTCTGCTTGACATAATTTTAAATCCCAACTTTTAATATTGTCTCCAACCAAACTGCGTAACAAGTTTCCCAAAGAACGATTAACAACCTCGGTTTGTCCATCTGTCTGAGGATGATATGCGCTGCTGAAATTTAACTCCGTGCCCACCATACTCCACAAACTACGCCAAAAATGACTTAAAAATTGAGTATCTCGGTCAGAAACAATTGATTTTGGCAATCCATGAAGACGATATACCTCCCGAAAATACAATTGAGCAACATTCACAGCATCCGTTGTTTTCTTACATGCGATAAAGTGAACCATCTTGGAAAATCGATCAACAACGACGTAAATAGAATCATGACCTCTTTGCGTTCTAGGCAAACCCAAAACAAAATCCATGCTCACATCAACCCAAGGTTGGGAAGGAACAGGTAAAGGCATATATAATCCCGCATTAGTAGCTCCTCCTTTTGAAACCTGACAAATGTGGCATCGTTGCACATATTTTTCCACCTCTTTGCGAACCGTTGGCCAATAATAAGAATCACGAACTAGCTGCAAAGTTCTGTCACGTCCTACATGTCCTTCACCATGCAACTCCTTGATAATTTTCAACCTCAAGCTGCTCTCTGGAATACACAACTGGTTACCCCTGAACAAAAATCCATCAACAAGTGAAAACTCGGATTTCTCTCCTGCCTGGAGGCTATCCATGATTTTTGAAAAGTAAGGATCATCCGCCAGCAAATCAGGCAAAGAATCAAACCCGGGAACCGCAACGCGCATAGTAGTTAAGAGATTACTACGACGGCTCAGAGCATCAGCAACTTTATTGGTAATGCCGGCTTTATGCTTGACCACAAATGTGAATTGCTGCAAATATGACATCCAAGAAGCATGTCTAGCTGCCACCTTATTCTGCCCATGAAGATGTTTAAGAGCCTCATGATCAGTATACAAGACAAATTCTTTATGAAAAAGATAATGTCTCCAATGCTTAACTGCCTGAACCACAACATAAAATTCCACATCGTAAGTACTATATCTCACTTTCGCTCCCGACAATTTCTCACTAAAATACGCAATAGGACGTCCATGTTGACTCAAAACTCCTCCAATTCCGACCTTAGACGCATCACAATGTAAATCAAAAGGTTGATGAAAGTCGGGAAGGACTAAAATAGGTGCAGTCGTGAGTCGTTGCTTAAGAAGTTCAAAAGCCCTTTCCGCCTCATCAGTCCATGAAAACTTCACCCCCTTCATACAGTCTGTAACAGGTGCCATGATGCTGCTGAAATGAGGAATAAACCTCATGTAAAAGGAAGCTAAGCCATGGAAACTACGAACTTCTGTGATGGATTTTGGACGAGGCCAATTCCGGATTGCTTCAACCTTGCTTTCATCAACTTGTAACCCCTCTCCCAAAATCACATAACCAAGGAATAACACCTTCGGAGCCATGAAAACACATTTCCTTGTTGCTGCATAAAATTCCTCATTACGAAGGACTCTCAAAACCTCCCGCAAATGCTGAAGATGCTCCTCTGGGTTATTGCTATAGATCAGGATATCATCAAAGTAAACAACCACAAACTTCCTAATAAAAGGTCTGAATATTTGGTTCATCACACGCATGAAGGTACTGGGAGCATTAGATAATCCGAAAGGCATAACAAGCCATTCATATAATCCCTCCCTAGTCTTAAAGGCAGGTGATGCAGCGCAAGATATAGGCGGAAGCGTCAAATTCACAAGATTCACCAATATATCTAGATTAGCCTTTAAAATCCGTTGATTCTAAGAAGTCCGGAAATTAAACTCTATCTTGATTAGTAATTTTGATATATCTAGATTTGCCTTCAAGGTCCGTTGAGTCTGAGAATGCCCGGAAGTTGAATTCAATCTTGATTAGTATCCAACTTCCCGTTGAGTCTGAGAATGCCCGGAAAATTAGAGAATAAACTGGAAAACTAAATTATATTATCTCAAATCAAAATCAAAAGGTTCCTCAATTACAAAGCAAATGACTGTATTTATAGCCCAACAATCTCCCTCCTATTACAAACAAGATACAGATTCCCACTCTGAATAGGAGATCGATTCCTTCTATAACCTAGAAACAATAACCAAATCCTATTACAAAAAAGAATCTCACCAAGATTAAAAAAAACCTTTTCAGGAAAAACTCTAAACCTTGGTAAGGGAAAAAAAAAACATTAACTCCTTCCATGAGCATTTTTGGAATAATCCAAAGAATCCAAAAATGCTAGAGCAACTCGATCTGCATCACTTTTCCTAGTTAAAATGCTAATTCCATAGAGAGGCCTATATAAGATGTTAGGCTCCTATGTTTTCATTATCAGTTCAATAAAACTCATTCTTGAATCAAAGATTCAATAGGTTGACAGACCACAAATCAAAGGTCATATCCCCTTGAAATATCGAACCTCAACACAGTCAAAGAAGGCGAAGAATTCTTCACCTGATGTTTCCCTTGCTGGTCCCATTAGGGAGGAAACATTCACCAATCAGTTGAAGAGGCTATCTTTCAGTGAGGCGATGCAGGAGGTAAAGGTATTGTAGTATTCCTCCTTTAACTTTGTCTGTAGTAGTTTTGGATTTGACTATATATGTGCATATTTTTATATAGAGGATGGCTGTCAAGTTGTTAATGGTATGGCCGCCTGTCTATCTGGCTCTTATACCGCCTTAGAGGCGAAGCTTAAGGTGAAGGTCACTTACCTCAATGCTTAGCTTAAGTAGAAGGAGAAGCTGGTCACCGAGGCGAATGCTCGTAGGGACATGTTGCGGAAGTTTTTGGATAAGCTCAAGACTGATGAGCCTCTTCATTCACAGTACCATCAAGTGTTCATGGATAAGCTTGCCAAGACTCATTCATTCTTCGACCTATTTGCTGATGTCCTTGCTGTTGGGAAAGAGATAGGGGCTATCGAATACTATCAGTTAATGAGAGAAGCACCTTGATCCCTCCATGATTGAGTGGCTATATGATGAACGTATACAGAGGGATGTGGATGCTGCAAACGCCAAGGCTAACCTTCTGTTTGACACCAAGACGAAAGATGACGAGCATACCTATGGGCTGATAGAGCATGTCAAAAATCGCGATCAACCTATGAGCACGAAGAAGCTAATCGCCTATAGCAAGGAAGAAGTTACTCTCGTGGGGGGTAACTTGGTTGATTCCATTGTGGGCGATGACTCTGCTGACGTAAACTCCCTAGATCATGCTGTGTCTCATGGGACTTCTACCGCCGTTCTTGGTGTTGAGAATAGTGAAGTTGGGGCGAATGCTCAGTCGGATAGTATTCCTGTGGTGAATGCAACCCCGACGATTGATGAAGGGGCGAATGCTGAACGAGAGAATTCAAATGAGGTACCTGTAATGCCAGCTATCGAGACTCAGGCGATTGATTCAACGGTTGAGGAGAGTATCGCCACTCATGATGTTAGTACTTCTCCCTAGTAGGAAATTAATTTTAATGTTATTGTATTTCAGAATATTAGAATTTTCGGAATATTATTATGTAAGGATTCGGCCATTAATATGGTATTTTATTCATTTTGTAGGCGAAATTTATTAAAGATTTGGCCTCTCGTTTTGTTGAACTGAAAATGATTACTCGGAGCTTAGATCCTCATGCTTTGATTCAGACGTCTCCTATTGGGGTTATGCAGAATCGTATCGAGGCTATGTTACATGAGGCTGGTAATATTACTCAAGCTGTATTTGCCAGGATGTCCAAATCTCCAACCTTAGGAAAGATGAAAGCGTCGTTGGAAGAGGCTCCCCATGGTACTTCATCATCTTTTTCTGAAACGCCACACTTTAATGGTGGTGTTAATGAAGCTGAGTATGAATTCCAGGATGTGATCACTAAGTGCTTATCAGATGTGGGTTCAGTCGCTCTACATATCTCGACATTGTGTCTTCCGCCTGGGCCCCTTCGATGGATAATTGATATGGGCCGCAGGCTTCGGGCCGTTCTAATGGCTTGTCGAGAGCGAGAGGAGTCTTGGGATAATGTAACTAAGGAGATTGAAGTTTTAAGGGGCGAATGGTATGATCTATGCTCCCAGCATAACGCCCTTATCGACACCCACCGAACTCAAATTAAGACGTTTGTTTATCAGACCAGAGCACTCAAGACTCGTTATGAGCAGAAGCGTAATGAATGTCATTTCCTTGAGGATAACATTGCCAAAGCCATTCATAACGAGAAGGTTCTGACTGAAAAGGTTGGTCATCGCACCCAGCAATGTGAGTATTATCGCCTTGAGGGCAAAAGCTGGATGACTAAATTCGATGAGAAATATGCCCTCAATGTTGACTTGTCGGCAAGGTATAATGATCAGGAGGTTAAATACAATGAAGTGGTGGAGCTATTGAAGGAGATGGAGTCTCAGCTTCAGGCTGCTGAGCAACTCGATGTTAAGACGACTTTCTTACACGGAAACCTCGAGGAGGAGATTTACATGGAGCAACCCGAAGGATTCAAAGAGCCGGGAAAGGAGCACTTAATGTGTCATCTCAAAAGAAGTCTCTATGGTTTGAAGCAAGCGCCCCGTCAATGGTACATGAAGTTTGAAGCCTTCATGAATCATCATGGATTCAAAAAGACACACACCGACCATTGTGTTTTCATGCAGAGGTACGATCAAAGAGACTTTCTCATACTTATGCTTTACGTTGATGATATGTTGATCATCGGGCAGGATAAAATAAAAATTGATGCTCTTAATTAAGCATTGAGTAGTTCATTTGGGATGAAAGATTTGGGGCCAGCAAAGCAGATCCTTGGGATGCGGATCACGCGGGATCGATCCGAAAAGCTTCTTTGGCTATCTCAAGAGAGGTATGTTGAGAAGATCCTTGAGAGATTTAACATGCACCAGGCCAAACCTGTTAGCGTACCGCTTGCCGGACATTTCAAGTTTGATGGAAAGAAAAATACGAGAGGGGACGAAGAAATGAGAGGCGTTCCATATTCTTCCGCTGTTGGTAGCCTCATGTATGCGGTGATATGTACCCGGCCAGATATTGCACATGCAGTTGGAGTTGTGAGCAGGCACTTGTCAAATCCTGGGAAGGAGCATTGGGCTGCCGTGAAGTGGATACTTCGATATCTCAGAGGAACAACCAAAAGGAGCTTGCGCTTTGGAGCAGACAAACCTATGTTGGAGGGATACACAGATGCTGATATGGCCGGAGACTTGGAAACTCGAAAATCAACACCGGGTTTTCTAACTACTTTTGCAGGGGGAGCTGTATCTTGACAGTCAAAACTTCAAAAATAAGTTTATTTTTCTACGACGGAGGCGGAGTACATAGCTGCCTCCGAGGCTTGTAAGGAGATGTTGTGGATGAAGAATTTTCTACTTGAGTTGGGGCTAAAGCAAGAGAAGTATGTCCTCTATTGCGACAATCAGAGTTCTATCCACTTAGCCAAGAATTCAGCTTACCATTCCCGAACGAAGCATATTGATGTTCGTCATCACTGGATTCGGGACGTGTTGGAAGAGAAACGACTACAGCTTGAAAAAGTTCACACCGATGATAATTGGTCTGATATGATGGCAAAGATACTACCGAGCAACTACCGAGCAAGAAGTTCGAAGATTGCTACAAAGGCGCCGGTGTGGAGACTCCTTCCAATTAGGTCGGAAGAGGGAGATTTGTTGGGTATTCCTCCCTAATTCTTGAATCTTCTCTTGGCAAAAGGGAAGGGAATGTTCTAGTATTATGGGAGATGAATCTAGTCCATTGAGAATATTCTAGAGAGCCTTCTAGAAGCCTCCAAGCATTAATTTCAGAGAAGGAGAAGAGAATTCTAGAGCAATCCTACTCACTTATAAATAGGGTGCTCTTGGAGAGGTTTGATCATCCAACCAAAAACCAATTCCTTTCCTACTAGATATCCTCCAAGTAAGAAGTAGAGAGAAGTCTTCATCCTCTCTAGTTGATAGATATCCACCATAATGTAAAGAATCCCTTGTAATCCATCCACCTTGGGTGAGAGTTTGTAACTCTATTATAGTCATATAGTGGAAGACTTGGACTACAATAGTTCCGCGGTTTTTCCCGTTTTGGGTTTTCCGCGTAACCAAATTTGGTGTCTTGCTTCACTTTCTATTTTTCTCATTCACCGTCTTAATCACACAAAGAGGGAAACCTTATAATATTTCCCAACAGGGGTAATGACTCGAGACATAGAGATTTCTAAAATCTAGCTTTGAAAACAAAAACTCATGAACAGAGGGAGACAAAGAGACGGTGCGTTGACCAATCGGAGACAAACAGCAAGACGACCTTACTAATGGAATGCTTTACTAAATCTCAATTTTATTTTAAAATTTTAATGACTAAAACGTTTTCTTGGCTTCCGACATACAAAATCTTGGCCTAAAAAATATATAGTTTTTATGATCCCGTAATTTTAAAATGAATATTTGCAATGATGCTGCTAGTGGTATTTTTGTATTTTTGTAATTTCATCATTTTATAATTTAATAAATTTAATAGATAAAAATTTAATGACGATGACAACATTGACGTCATTATGATATCATCTTCTCCCTCTTTTTCACATATCAAATATTCTGCACAACGCCAGGTGTCCTATTTTGCATTCGTCATCTCCGAAGAAGAGAACTTCAAGTGGGAGACATATTCTGGCCCGAGCTGAATCACGATGCGGTTTTGATTTCCTTCAAGGATTTTGTTTATGGCATATGTGAGAGTTCTGAAATCGCCCCTGTTGTAGGCCTTCATGCTAATGATTCTCGGCGCGCCTGTCTCTTTCAGCACCACCGTGTCCAAGGTTGTGTGATGGAGATTGTGGTAACGAGAAGAGTGTTTCTAGGGTTAAATTGAGCGGGAAGACGAAGGTGACAGAGATATGGGCCACAAAAACTCGTTTTGAAATTACAGATGCCATAAACGCTACTCCTGCACTTTTTTTAGGGCCAAAATTCGAAAAAAATGTTTTAATCAATTTTAATCTATAACCTTAATTCATCCCACCAAATACTTTTATGGGTGATTTTAATAGCACTGATGAGTTTTCTAATTGAACTTCTCATTTGCATCATTTCATTTTGTTTAAATATCGTTGATAAATGCTAAGCTTATGTAGTGCATTAATTATCTTACATAATTGATTGAAATAAATTTTCCCAACCCCATTTCCTTTCCGAAATACCTATATCACAATTTTCTATCTAAAAAAAAATGTTAATCTAACGCCCGAATCATTATTTTTTGCCTTAAAACGCGGCTTTTGCTAATTTTCTCATTAACCATCGTTCTCTTTAATTTGGACATGCTTACTTTAGGCACAATTTCTTTTTCTTTTTTCCTTTTCTTTCTTTTCTTCTTCGCTTTTTCTTTTCTTCTTTTTTCTTCTTTACTTCTTTTCTTCTCTTTTTTTTCCTTCCTTTTTTCTTTTTTTCTTTCTTTCTTTCTTTCTTTCTTTCTTTTCTTCTTCTCCATTTCTTTCCTTCTTTCTTCTCCGATAAAGCCTGTAACTTGCTGTCACCTTCAACCACCGCCACACCACAAACATCACTACCGCACAACCACCACTGGAGCGCCGCTGGTGCATTCTTGTCCAGATCGAAAATCACTCATTAGAATTTAGTACAAGAGTTCTCATCGGACCCCTATTAGGGTTTCAAATTTGGGAGAAACAATGAGGTTGTAAGTAAATTTGTTTTCTAGAGAGGTTAACAAAACGTAATTAGAGAAAAATAACAATAAAATTGCCAAAATTGGGCTAAAATGGAAAGATTGACTAAATCGATTCTAAATCCTAAAATATAGATTAATTTAGGTTCTGTTCTCTTCACGGTATTTGAACTTATCTGAACTCATCTAAACTTAAAAAAGTTTATCTGAAGTTAAAAAACTTTATCTGAACTCATCTGAACTTAAAAAACTTTATCTGAACTAAAAAAAGTTTATCTGAACTTAAAAAACTTTATCTGAACTAATCTGAACTTAAAAAACTTTATCTGAACTCATCTGAACTTAAAAAACTTTATCTAAACTCATCTGAACTGAACTCATTTGTACTTAAAATATTTAGCTGAACTTATTTGAACTTAAAAACTGAGCTGAATTGAAATATATAAATGATTTGAATTGAACTAAATTGAAACTAACTAAAAAATATATGATCATTTCCAATATGTTTGAAATTCATTAATCTAAATATAACATAATACATTTAATATTAAAATATACTGAACTGAGTTGCACTGATGTAGATAAACTGAACTGAATTGAATTAAAAATAATATGGTCTATTTCAACATATTTGAAATTTATTAATCTTAGCATAATACATTTAATATGAAAACATGTAGAACAAAGTTGAACTGGAATATTTATATCAACTGAACTGAAATGAAATAAATATGACATTTTCAAAACATTTGAAATTTAATAATTTGAGTATAACTTAGAGTTTGATAGAGTTTATTTCTTGTTCAACTGAACTGAACTGGATTGAATTGAACTGAAGTGAAAATTAATGTACTGAAAAAAAGAATCAACATGACTGAATTAACATGAATTTCATCAAATTACATTTCACTTCAATTTACTGAACTAAACTGGATTGGATTGAATTGAACTGAACTGATATATAAAAGTTCTGGCACACAGGGCCTTAATGTTAAAAAATATGATCATGTTTGCTAGCTAAACATGTTGATTTGAGTTGAGCTGACGCATATAGATAACTGAACTGAACTGAATTGAAAATAAATAAGTGTGATGAAAATAAACGGTATGAATAAATTAACCTTAATTAATTGCATCAAATTATATTATTGTTGAGCTAAACTGAACTGAACTGAACTTAATGTATTGAAAAAAAATCGATGTGACTAAATTAATCTAAATTTCATCAAATCACATTGAAACTGAACTAAACTGAATGGAATTGAACATAACTGATATGAACAATTAAGTTCAAAAGATTGAACTGATTTAAACTGAACTGAACTAAAATACAAAGAAGTTTACTGAAAATTAAAAAAGTTTACTGAACTGAACTCATATGAACTGAAAAAAGATTATCTGAACTCATCTGAACTAGAAAAACTTTATCTGAACTAAAAAAACTTTATCTGAACTAAAAAAACTTTATCTGAACTCATTTGAACTAAAAAATATTTATTTGAACTAAAAAAAGTTTATCTAAATTACAAAAACTTTATCTGAACTAAAAAATATTCAAATAATCTCTAGAGAACAGGACCTTAGAGTTGAGCTATAATTTAATCAATTTTAGAATTGGGGTATAAAAAATACGTTAAGTTAGAGTTAGAATCATAATTTCATTTAAGTGTAGCCGAGAAAATTATGTTTCAATAGAGTTTGGTTTACAAATAATTAATTTAGTAAAAACAAAAGTAAAAAAAAAGAGGAAGTCTTGGGTGAGACCTGTCCTTGTGGAGACCAAGAGCAGGGGAATGAGCATTTACTGTTTCTGCTTGATCTTTTAGTCAGTTTGTTTGATCTTTCAATCAATGTCCTTGAGTATTTTTGTTTTGCCTTGATTTTTCAGTTAATTTGATCTTTCGTTCAATTTGCTTGATCTTTCGGTCAATTTTCTTGATCATTTCCTTGGTCAATTTCACCAACGACAAATTCAATCAAGGAAATCAGCGGGTTTAAAGCTCACCAACGACAAATTCAATCAATAACAGTCTCATATAATCTTTGGTCTCATTTGAGACAGGTCTCAAATGAGAATTTGCCAAAAACAATTTATTGGAAACACCTTAGACCACCTGCAATGGGCCAAAAACGAGAACTGGGCTTTTGCAACATATATATGTGCGACCAATGTGTAAATGTCGTTAATTCGCCACACTTATGTCGATGTGTTATTTATTTGCGACATTTTTAAGTCACTTTCTTGCTATGTCCTAATCTTTATGACACTTATGCTGCACATTATTTAATGTCCCAAATTTACGACATAATTTTTACAACACTCTTTAAAAATGTTTTAAATATGTGGCACAATGGTAAATCTGTTGCAAATTTGTGGCACTATTGTGTCATTTTTTTTAAATTGATGCATTGCATGCTACATATATGCAACATTTTTTTAGTGTTCCGAAATAGGTTCATATTATTTACGACACATAAATAACATGTCTTAACACACGTTTAAATATGTGTTGCAAATTTGTGACATATTTGTATCATTTTTCCCTCGTGTCACTATATTTACGACACATGTGCGGCACTTAACATCACTATAATATATTTGTTATTAATGAAGTAGTCTATCTCACATTTTCACCCTTAAAGCTTGCATCACCAATTCTCAACAAACGTACAAAGTTTGGGCCAGCGTATAAGTCGTTCTACTTAATTTCGCATAAGATTATAGAAAATTCAAGCTAGATAAATACTAAAAAATGAAGCAAACCTGGAGATGACGATGAAAATCGTGCTTACCGAAATTTCAGAGCAAATTCAAGACAATAGGATTCAGAGCTAGAGAAGAAGTTGTCATCAAATTTCCAGAGAAAAACGAACACACACGAGAATCATACATTAATGAATCAGTAAACAACACAAGAATCGAATAAGATATATACCATCCATTTTAATTTAGTTTGGAAAATACCCTCGAAGTCAGATCTTTGGTAGGCAGCAAGAAGTCCAGGGTTGCCTTTCTCTGCTCAATGTTGACTGCCTTTATGTGATCATCGGAAAAGAACTGAAAATATAATCATGCAAGAATTTCATCAGTTTATCAAACATTAATACATGAAACTTTCGGAAGAAGATGTAAAATTATGGTGAAAAATAAAGCAAGACCTCTTACCATTCGTTCTGTTCTGCATAGACCTATCAGACCTATCCCTTCAGTGTTATTGCTCTGTGCAGTTAATGCATGTTCAGGCGTGTCAGCATTCACCCTCAGCCTATCACCTATACATCGAGCGAATATCAGTGCTTTTAACAACCAAAGTACAAAAATGTTTTATCGATTTCTGACATAAACATTAATATGCACCTTATTTTGTATGCCCAAGACATGAAGATCTCCACAAATCAGTCGACATGCCTTTCTCCAAATCAGAACCTACAATATGATGTTACAATTATTTTCTACAGCAAGTAGCCTTTTTCTTTCTTCGTCATCTCTGCCGTCCTCTGAGTTCATGAGCCGTTTTAGAATAATGCCCTTAGCCTGCACAATCACACCGGCCAAGACTCCCTTTTTTGAAGATGAAGAAGGTATATAGCTTATATTATATCATAAAGTTACAATGCTAGTAAGTCTACATTCTGTCCATAACCACAACACAAACAGAAACATAAAAGAAACTCCATAAAATTGTGTCCACAAAAGAAATACAAATGCAAACTGCAAATTCCATCCCTTTTCAACACTCTTTGCACGGATTAATAATATGTAGTTATGCTCACGTGATGATGATGATGATTATGATGATCTTGTGTTTTCAAGACGCGTTTTCGTCTTCTTTGGGCCGGAAATTGTTGCAGGCCGGTGACCATGACAGCTCTGTGGGGGTGGCCGCTGCGGCGTTCACTTCGCCAGATGTATATATTAATGGGAGGCAACTAAGTTTCAAGAGGCAAAAACCGAACATTGGTGATGACTGATGACTATGTATTAGGAATGATGGAGGCTATGATAACTGATACGGTTTGGGCCATTGTGATCGTTCCCGCCGAGTCTGTGAAATCTTGGCGCTCTGTTTTCATCGTCTCCCGCGCTAATTTTCCGAAATCACAATTCTTTTCTTTCTTATTTTTTCCGAAATCACAATTCTCCCCACTGAAATTGTGCAATTCTTATTAAATCTTTTCCATATTTATCTCTTTTTTCCATTTTCGTAAAACACTTTACTGTTTTGTCTAAAAAATAATTGTTGTTGTTCACTATATTGATAAACTAAATCAATCAATTAAATATCTTCAAAAAAAAATCAATTAAATGATTACGATTTTTTGTGAAATGAGTTAATTTATAAATTAGGCCCGGTTTGTCAGAGTTTATCTGTAGATCAGTTCAATTCAGTTAAGTGAAAATATAATATGATGAAATTCAGGTTGCAAAAGTCATGTTGATTCCATTTTTCAATATATTAATTTTCACTTCAGTTCAGTTCAGTTCAGTTCAGTTCAGTGCAGTATAGTTCAATTCAGTGCAGTAATAAATAAGGTCTAACAAATAGGGGTTTAGTCAGATTTAAGTTTACACCTAATAAGTAAATATGCCCCCCTTTCAAAATAAAATTGGTCCACTTTTTAAAGAATTATTTTTAAAATATTACTCATAATGATCTATAATATAAAATGCAAATATGTACTTAATTAAGTTGATATTGTACATGTTAAAGTCATAATTAATGAGGCACTTATTCTAATTAGGTTAAGATATAATTATGAAATATATTATAATAATATTAGATGACTATTGAATATTAATATTTTACTAAAGGAACTTAATTAAATTAGACCGAATCGAACCGAAAAAATTGTCAATATATTAAACATAATTTTTTTGAAACAAATGTAATTGAGCTGGACTACATTGATCTTTTACGTATTTAATTTAATTGAAATTTCTCGTCCATTAGTATAATCGAGAATAATAAAATAAATAAATAATATATATTTATGTTTGACTATGGCTCGTTCAAGAATATTTAGTTAAATTTAAAGATATTATTGTTGAAAATTGACCTCGATTAGTTCACAATCATGTTTTCATTTTGTATTCGAAAGGCAATAAATTACACATTATAATATTTTAAAAGAATAAAATAATATTTTTGATGTTTTGTGGGGCGTTAAAGGTTAAGGGTAATTTAACCCATGGATCAATTCTAAAAAACAAACAAGTCATCTAGATCAAAACTTGTTCATACACTGTGACATATTTCAAAAGAATAAAAATATATCTTTGAGATTTTGTGGGTTTAGGGTTTAGGGTTTAAAGTTAAGGATTTAACCCATTGAACAATACACAAAAAGGGGTTTAGGATTAAGAATTTAACCCATAGACCGGTTCACAATCAATGTCAAAACTTTTTCAAATTCAAGTTTGAACAAACTCATATTGAAATCGACAAAGCTCATTTAGTAATCTAGCATGAACTTGAGCTCAACTTATATTTTTCAGTAAAATTAGGTGTAATAGTAAATTCAAATTTTCTATAAATTATAAAAATCGAATCCATCGATTTGTTCAAGGAATATTGAAACTAGTCGAAATATAGATATATTTTCAAAATCAATTTCGAATAGTTTACGGTCTAAATTTTAATCATATGTTTTTAATGCAATAAATAATGCGAAAAAATATATTTTCAAAGGGGATAAATATTTTTTAGGTTTTATGGGCTTAGGGTTTAACGTATTGATATGTTCGCAAAACCAAGCTAGAATGGTCCTGTGATTTGTTCGAAGATATTTAAACTACTCAAATTTGATATAAGTTTGTCAAAATTTACTCGACTCATTTGCCGCCATATATACGTTCAAAATGCAATGCATAATACTTTTTAATTTTTGAAAAGAAGAAAATAAACACTTTTGAATGGTATAAGTTAAATGTTTAAGGCTCAAGATCTAGGATTTAACGTACTAATCCGTTCTCTGAAAATAAATAAGACATCTCGGTCAAAACTAGTTCAAATTTGAGTATGACCAAAATGAAGTTGAATTCGAAAAATATAATTTATAAATCAAGTTTGTACTTGAACTCAAGTTATATTGTTAGTTAAACTCGTTGCAATTATCGATCTGATATAATATAAACTTTAAAAATGTATAAATTAAATATATTTAAAATTTTAATTTTAAAATTATTTTTAACTATCAATCGTTTGAAGAAATTGTAATCTTGTCCAATTCAAAATAAGAATATTACAGATTTTCAAATGATTAGCTATATTTTGCTTGCTTTCTTATTGTTTTTATTGTAGAAATACTTAACTTATCTTATCATTCAACTAATTAATTGGAAATATCCTTACCTTAATTCATCACCAATATTTTGTAGATGAAATTAACGAGAATTTTGTACTAATTAACAAAACGTGTTCTACTAAATTAATTGAAAATATAGTTACCTTAATTTAGCACATATTTTTAGTTAGATTAACAAGATTAACTAAATCTTAATTGACAGAATATATTCAGCCTTAATTCACGTTGATATCAAATCTCATGAGATAACTATGCATCTAAAATTGCTCTTTTCATCAAATATACTCTACTCCTCAAATCTTGAACAAGTTCCATGATAATTCACTTTGCAACAACAGTACAATCTTCTTTGAATTTTCTTTTCACTGAATCATTGCTGGAGTCGATCAATACCCGGAAGACTCGTGTTTTTGGAAGTAACTTGCTTGAAGCCATGCTCGGGA
Source organism: Cruciata laevipes (assembly GCA_963678965.1). Lineage (NCBI taxonomy): Eukaryota > Viridiplantae > Streptophyta > Magnoliopsida > Gentianales > Rubiaceae > Cruciata > Cruciata laevipes. The sequence continues at coordinate 20,639,766 of OY787635.1, forward strand.
TGGGTTTGGCGGCGAATGAAGAAAACTACCGTATCATAAAGTTTGTGTGCTTCTCAAACAAAGGTATTTTTTAGCTCTTTATATATTTGTAGTATTCTTTTTTCTTTATTGATTTTTATGATTATATTGTTCTCCCTTTTTACAAATGATTAAACTTTCTGAATCTATTGGTTGAGGTTAAGGACGGGATGGAGCAAACAAATCAGCCCATAATGGCCCTCGTTCACTAACAACCGGCTCACTGGTAATTCTTTTTATGTTTCACCTTAATTTGATTTTTTATTTTATTTTTTTCTTATTGTATCCATGATCCTGAATGGTCTAGAGCGTGCTATGATTTATTGGAAAAACACATGGAGTATGAGGATAGGTATAACATGATTTCATCATTTGGGGCAGGGAACATATTCTAATTCTTAGAAGCAATGGTGGACACAAGCCTGGAGTTTTGCCGAAAGGATTAATTAGAGACAATGGAAATTTGCAGAAAGGAGAAGTCAAGCCAAGAACAATATTTTTATGTAGATCCTAATTAGTTTATTTTCAATTTTTCTTTGTGTGCTAGCAATACTATAAAATCGTATATTTGAATAGTTTGATATTTTAATATTAATATTTTAATAATATTAGTTTATCTATTAAATAAACAATTAATGATTTAATTTATAGTATTCGACATTTCCTTTTATAGTGCGCCGTATATACTGTCGCAATTATGAATTGACAATTAAAGTAATGTTGCATATTGTGTTGCCATTAAAGCAAACCTCATTTTTTACAAATGGTGTTTAATGTGTCGCAAAAATCCATGCATCACTTAAGATAAATGTTGCACAATGTGCAGCAAATTTTCATGCGCCGCTAAGCATAAATGATGCATAATGTGTCGCAAACAACATGCGTCACGAACATTAACTGACGCATAATGTGTCGCGATAAATATTCCCCAGAAAACTAAAAAGTCACGACATATAAAATAATGATGCATATTGTGTCATTACTTTTACCACACAATTGACTTTTTATGTCGCTAATTTTGCTACACGGCCTTTTACGACACATAATATATTGATGCATATTGTGTTGCAAAATAGCATGCGTCACTATTGACATGACGTATAATGTGTCACGATTCATCCGCGTCACAAAACATAAAAGTCGCATGATGTGTCACATATATTCAAGACAGATAAAATAATGATGCAAATTGTGTCATTAATTTTACGTCACAATCGAACTCTTGTGTCGCTAAATTCGCTACATCACCTTTTGCGACACAATATTTGGTGACGCATACTATGTCGCAAATAACCATTTACGGCACTTAATCAGCCCTAAGTGACACATATAAATGACGCAAAAGTACCAGTCTCCTGTAGTGAGGGGTCTTTGAATCGGTTTTCAATGTTCAAAGCCCACATCAATTCCCACAATGGGGGTATTTTCATGGGGTTTTCCTAATTTCACGGAAAAGAAAAAGACAGAAGGACTCAAAAATCAAGCCGATCAATTGATCATCATGCCAAATGAAAAGATGACATGTGGCAGAGTGGACCACTTGCATGGCATCTACGCTGCAAATTTTGGTTTCATCTGTAGTGTTATTTTTTTATTCTTAAAAAAAAGGAAGAGTGCATAATTATTTTGAAAGCGAAGAGTGAAAAATTACTTCCTTCTTGATGTTTGAAATTATTTTTGAAATTCATAATTTGATTTTTTTTCTCATTAATTATACGTTAATTAAAAAACAATCAACAATTTAATTAATGCCTTTTTAGACAAATAAAAATGTTTTTATATCTACGCTTTTTCATTTTTAGGATATATATTAATTAATCAAATTATATATATATATATATATATATATATATATATATATTGGTCTAGATTCATTGTATGTTGTATACAAATTAGTCTTGATTAATTAAGATTGGTTTTATACACATAAATTTTTATATGAATGTGTCATAATCAAATTTCAAGATTTAATCATTTTAAATATGAATATATTTTTAACTTTATTTTATTTTATATAATATTTATCATCAATAAAAATTATATATTAAATACATCAATATGTTAAATGACATAAATGAAAATGATGATGTGTAAAGAAATATGATGATATGACATGCTGTATGAGTGTGAATTAAAAGCTGAAAAATATGACTTTATATAAAATAATGAGTTTAAATCCCAAACAATGACTTTATGAACGTGGATGCTCTTACAGACAACTTCTTTACCCAGTCCCGGAATCTATCTTTTATATTTTCCCGGTCCCGCAAGCGGACTCATGTTCTTTGCCATTTCAAATTCTACTTACAATTACTACGTATTTCAGAAAGCGAAAAAGAGCAGTTACTCAGAAAACCACCTATCCAGCGAAAAGTGCAAATACTCGGTACTGTTTCTGATCCGGATATTGCTAGGGAGCTCAAATGGCTGCAGACGACATCAGCAACACGCCAATCGCGGACAAAATGCTTGTGCTGGTGAGGAAGTCACTGGAATTGATGTCCATGGAGTCCGTTCTTGGTAATGTTGGAGTTGCCCAGATCAAAATGTTCATAGGTATATGTGGAGAAAAACCCGCCAGTGGAAAGGGTGGCGTGAAGACACTTGCTGGTGCCGAGAAAAAGCAAATGAATATGGATTGGTCAGGAGAATTGGCAGATTGGCTGGAAAAAGTGAACGGCGTGATTGACCTGGTTGGTGATGTGCTTGACGAGTGTGAATACCAAAAACACCATCGTCATTTTCGTGAGGATCTGGGCGATGGTAAGTTCCGAAACTACTTGTCATCAGTCATCCCAGCTTCAACGATATCAGACATGGCCGGGCGGTTCAAGCGTCTTAATTTGACACTCAAAGCTGTATTGGAGGAAGGGGACAAATTTGGCGATGTAACAAGTGCAACAGCGCAGGCGCAGCCAATCAAGGATTCTGTGAAAATTGAATCCCAGGTTGTTGAAGAAAAGAATGATGTAAAAGCCATTGTTGAAAAGTTGCTCAGTTGGAACAATGAAGACGTGTCCTTTATTAGCCTTGTAGGATGGGGAGCTACTGGGAAGACCGCCCTCGCTAAGATGCTGTACAAGAAGGTGGAGGTGAACAATCATTTTGATGAGAGGATGTGGGCGGAGGTATCACTGGACTTCAGCATTGATAGGATTGCGCGGTGTATGGTGGCTACTCTCACCCGAACCAGGGTTGATGAGCCGTTAACCGAGGCTCTATACACTCAGAGTCTTCAGGAGAGAATCAAAGGAAGAAGATATTTGCTAGTGCTTGATGACGTATGGGAGGAAAGCTCCAGCAAATGGGATTCGTTGATCAAGTTCTTGCACAGTTTGGGCGGCTCCAGAGGCTCTAAAGTAGTAGTGACATCTTGCATTCCACTAGTTGAACGGTTAGTTCATCCGTTTACTCATTACATGGGCTTGAGATCAATTGATTACTGTATTGCCTTGTTTGATAAGATTACGTCTGCTAAGGAGGGTAGTGCAAGAAGCTTAGCTAGTAAGGAAGTGGTCAAAATGTGCCAAGGTAATCCATTGTACATAAAATTGTTAGGAAATCTGATGTCCCGCATGGATGAATCATTATGGCCTGAAATTGCAAAGAGAGAAGAGTTTGAGGATTTGTGTCATGGTATCCCTAGCATATGCTTTCAGTTCATGAGTTCATTACCTCTAAAACAGTGTTTTCAATACTGTTGTATTTTTCCAAAGGGGTATTTGATGGGGAGGGAAGAGATTATACATCTTTGGATGGCGCAAGGATATCTGAATCCGAGGAAGGAAGATGCTAGGGTCCCTTACCATTCGAACGTGGAAAATGGGATCCAATACTATGATATCTTACTACAGAGTTCGTTGTTGCATGTTGCCGAAGATTCTGATTTCGATACCAAGTTCTGCAAGATGCATGATCTCTTAAGGGGTATGCTTTCGTCTGCACCACACAGGGGTGGTTTCAGAACTCTAGAGCATGAGGACGTAAGGGACTGTGTCGGAGCTGTACACTTGTCATTGCTTAGTTGCAAGGTACAGTTCTCAAAAGCATTGAGGGATAGCTTTTCAAACTTAGTTACACTTCGTTTGGAAAACACTGGAGGTTTGGGAGAATTTTTGGATTGTGCTAAAGGACTTCGTGCCTTAATAGTTGTGGATTGGAAGATTGAAGAATTGCCGATTTCCATTGGCAGGCTGATACGCCTCAAGTATCTTGATATCTCAGGGACTAAAATTGTCAGGTTGCCGGATACAATTTCAATGCTCTACAATTTGCAAACCTTGAGGCTTTATGATTTACTAGAGTCACCAAGGAACTTTGACAATTTGGTGAGTTTGAGGAATTTGTATGTCCAAAATTTCAAGGACTCCTCAAAAGTGAACATGTTGCCTTTAAGCATCCGTGGATTGGTCAACCTATGGTCAAGTAAGGTACCCTTCAAGTTTTTTTTGGACAATGAATGCAGAATTAATAATTTGGTGTTGAGTAAGAACCCAAGCATACAGTCATGTATTAGCATTCATCAGCTTGAGTATGTGACAAACCCTGACGAGGCCTCTAAAGCACAGTTGTGGACTATGCCTGGACTTGACAGTTTGAAGCTACACTGGAGTCCTAGAAGGGAAAACAGCTATGATGAGGATGTCCTTGCAGCTCTTCAGCCACATCCAAATCTCAAAACTTTGGTGGTAGAAAATTTCAAAGGCACGAGGTTCCCATTTTGGATGGTGAGCTCTGATTCAGCTATGCTCCCACTCCTGGTGAACATGGAATTGGAAAATTGCTGCTGGTGCGATGAACTGCCGCCTTTGGGCCACCTGCCTCATCTTAGGACCCTTAAGATTGTAGGTATGGGGAATGTCATCTGCATTGCAAAAGACTTCTATGGTTCCAATAGTGCTGATGGTGTATTTCCTTCCTTAAAAGAGTTGAGTTTCTTTGGAATGTCAAATTTAGAGAAGTGGGATGGACTGGTTGAGTCTTCCTCAAAACCTGCATTCCCTTACTTGGAGAGGCTGCAAGTTGAGCAATGTCCCAAGTTGAAGTGCATTCCAGATATCATTTTGCAGGGGGATCGCATGGTTCTTCGCAAACTTAGGATCGCGCTTTGTGATTCTCTGACTGGTGTGCCAAAAAGGATAGGAGAACTCAACTCTCTCGAGGATTTGGAAATAATTGGTCTTCCTTTGTTAAAGCACCTCTCTATTGGATCTGCCAACATTCTGAAAAGTTTGACCATAGGCTGCTTCGCTACTGAATCAGATGATAACATCCCCAGTATTCGGACATCACTGCATTTACGAGGAAGCACGGATGCCAAAGATTTGCCGGAGCAACTTCAGCATCTCTCAGCTCTGACGAATCTGACTCTATGGGGGTATCGCTATCTGGAGGCCCTACCAGAATGGCTTGCTAAATTGAGTAGCCTTCGAGTGCTGAAGCTCGAATCATGTGGGAGTCTCAAGTATTTTCCACCAGCTGAGAAAATGCTGCAGATGGCTAGTTTGAAGGAGCTGAACATCTGCTATTGCCCGCTTTTGGAAGAGAGATGCACCAGAGGAAGCAGACCAGAGTGGCACAAGATCTCTCGTGTTCCGACAATCGTTGTCAATTATGAGACAATACATCAGATTAGGCGTCCAGCCTAAAGTGTAAATCATCCCTTGCTTGAGGTGCAGGTGTCATTCCCTCCCATGTGTTTTAGGTTTCTTTGCTTGTTTTGGTTGGATTTGATTGTAATATATTGCTCTTCACGAATCACGATATTTTAAGGTTTGACATCCAAAGTTGTATTCATTTTGCTTCAATATTAGTTCTCCATGATTATCATGATTGGAAATCAGTTGTATTCATTTTGCTTCAAAATTAGTATCATTGGAAATCAGTTGTATTCATTTTGCTTCAAATGCAGAAATGAGTATCATTGGAAATCAGTTGTACTATTCATTTTGCTTCAAAATTAGTTCTCCATGATTGGAAGATGCTGTGAATGACAGTCTTGCAACATCCGTACCATCCCTCTCTAGCTACAAATTTTCGTCACTAGTATCGTCACTAAGTGCATCTTTAGTGACGTATATTTCATCAATGAGTCTCATGCATATGACGAAAACATAGTGACGCGTATTTTTTCATCACTAAAGATGGTATTAGTGACGCCTCTAAGGTCCTGTTCTCTAGAGATTATTTGAATATTTTTAAGTTCAGATAAAGTTTTTTTAGTTCAGATAAATGTTTTTTAGTTTAGATGAGTTCAGATAATCTTTTTTCAGTTCAGATGAGTTCAGTTCAGTAAACTTTTTTTGTTTTCAGATAAGTTAAGTTCAGTAAACTTATTTGTAATTTAGTTCAGTTCAGTTTAAATCAGTTCAATCTTTTGAGCTTAATTGTTCATAACGATTCTTTTTTTTTCAATACATTAATTTCACTTCAGTTCAGTTCAGTTCAGTTTAGCTCAACAACAATAAAATTTGGTGCAATTAATTAAGGTCAATTTATTCATATTGTTTATTTTCATCACACTTATTAATTTTCAATTCAGTTCAGTTCAATTCCATTCAGTTTAGTTCAGTTTAGATTAATCTTTTTTAGTTTTGTTCATATGATTTGATGAAATTTAGATTAATTTAGTCATACCGATTCTTTTTTTTCAATACATTAATTTCACTTCAGTTCAGTTCAGTTCAGTTTAGCTCAACAACAATAAAATTTGGTGCAATTAATTAAGGTCAATTTATTCATATTGTTTATTTTCATCACACTTATTAATTTTCAGTTCAGTTCAGTTCAGTTATCTATATGCTTCAGCTCAACTCAAATCAATATGTTTAGCTAGCAAACATGATCATATTTTTTAACATTAAGGCCATGTGTGCCAGAACTTTTATATATCAGTTCAGTTCAATTCAGTTCAGTTCAGTAAATTGAAGTGAAATGTAACTTGATAAAATTCAGGCTAATTCAGTCACGTTGATTCTTTTTTTCGGTACATTAATTTTCACTTCAGTTCAATTCAATCCAGTTCAGTTCAGTTGAACAATAAATAAACTGTATCAAACTCTAAGTTATACTCAAATTATTAAATTTCAAATGTTTTGAAAATGTCATATTTATTTCATTTCAGTTCAGTTGATCTATATATTCCAGTTCAACTTTGTTCTACATATTTTCATATTAAGATTAATAAATTTTAAATATATTGAAATTGATCATATTTGTTAATTCAATTCAGTTTATCTACATCAGTGCAACTCAGTTCAGTATATTTTAATATTAAATGTATGATGTTATATTTAGATTAAAGAATTTCAAATATATTGGAAAAGATCATATATTTTTTAGTTAGTTTCAATTTAGTTCAATTCAATTTATCTATATATTTCAATTCAGCTCAGTTTTTAAGTTCAAATAAGTTCAGCTAAATTTTTTAAGTACAAATGAGTTCAGTTCAGATAAAGTTTTTTAAATTCAGATGAGTTCAGATAAAGTTTTTTAAGTTCAGATTAGTTTAAATAAATTTTGTTTAGTTCAAATAAACTTTTTTTAATTCAGATGAGTTCAAATACCGTGAAGAGAACAGGACCTAAATGACGCCCCGTCAATAAAGAACATGCTTACTTTAGGCACACTTTTTTTTTTCCTTTTCTTTTCTTTTCTTTTCTTTTCTTTCTTTTCTTCTTCACTATTTCTTTTTTTCTTTTCTTCTTCTTGGAACAGACTTCTTCTTTACCCAGACTTCTTCTTTACACCGAACAGACAACTTCTTTACCCAGTCCCGGAATCTAATCTTTTATGTTTGCCCGGTCCAGCAAGCGGACTCATGTTCTTTGCCATTTCAAAGTTTACTCACAATTACTATTTCAGAAAGAGAAAAAAAGCAGTTACTCAGAAAACCACCCATCCAGCGAAAAGTGTCCGGATATTGCTAGCAGGGCCGGGCCTGACAGTGGGCTGATTGTGCCAAGGCACAGGGCCTCACCAAGTCAGGGGCCCCAAAAAATGAAAAAAAAAAAAACTTATATATGATTGTAAATAGTATGGGCTGTAATCCGTAAGATTTGTTTCTGCAATAACAAAACACGTGGTAATTAAGATTTGTTTCTGCAATAACAAAACACGTGGTAATTAAGGAAATTATTTATTTATAAATTTGAAAATCCGAATCTGCTGGTGTGATATATTTGATTTGATTGGATTCCTATTTATGGTTAGTGAGAAAGGCATGGTTTGGAAAAAATATTATTTGATGAGTGTAATTATATGTGATAATTTGTACTTTCCAAATACAAACATGTATGAATCAAACAAAGATACCAGGGATTTCGTTTAGCATCAAATAATCATTATTATTATTAACATTAGCATTATTTTATTTTATTAACTAACTAAATAGGTAAATTTTATGTAAGCATTTTTTCACGTGTGTTAAATGGTTGGATTTTAGTTTTATATTATAAATAAATGATGAGCCTATAAAATAAAAGTAGTAACTGAATATACAATTATTTGATCTTTAAAATTTAATTATATGTGCAAAATCAAATATTTACATTAATTTTATTTATTATTTGTCACTTTACTTATTTTATCTAAAAGTAGTTAAATTCCATTTCCAGAACTTAATTTCGGAGCAAACTTAGTTTTTATATAACTTTATTTAGCAATACAAAAACATTAAGTCCACAATTTTAATTTTGCACCGGGCCTCCAAATTCTCAGGGCCGGCCCTGATTGCTAGGGAGCTCAAATGGCTGCAGACGACATCAGCAACACGCCAATCGCGGACAAAATGCATGTGCTGGTGAGGAAGTCACGGGAATTGATGTCCATGGAGTCCGTTCTTGGTAAGGTTAGAGTTGCCCAGATCAATATGTTCATAGGTATATGTGGAGAAAAACCCGCCGGTGGAAAGGGTGGCGTGAAGACAGTTGCTGGTGCCGAGAAAAAGCAAATGATGAATATGGATTGGTCAGGAGAATTGGCAGATTGGCTGGAAAAAGTGAACGGCGTGATTGACCTGGTTGGTGATGTGCTTGACGAGTGTGAATACCACAAACACCATCGTCATTTTCGTGAGGATCTGGGCGATGGTAAGTTTCGAAACTACTTGTCATCAGTCATCCCAGCTTCAACGATATCAGACATGGCCGGGCGGTTCAAGCGTCTTAATTTGACACTCAAAGCTGTATTGGAGGAAGGGGACAAATTTGGCGATGTAACAAGTGCAACAGCGCAGGCGCAAAATGACAGAAATAAATAAATTTGCATTTATGGAGAAAAGGAAATAGAAAGGCTTAATGAAATTGCCAAATATTGGATGGATACATACTGCTAGGACATGCAAAATGACATACTAAGACACACCATATAACCATCAAAAAGGGTACTGTTGTGAAATTGTGACAATAGCTATCATAGGGAAAATAAATAAACATATAGCTCTAGGTCTATTTTAACTCTTAAGTTTCCCAGATTCAATGTGTCCACATTTAGCAGTCCTGGTAAAATTATATGAAATACACAAAATTTTCAGCAAGCTATATTCAAAAAGACAAGTGAGCATGATGATGATGATGTAGAGGGAGAAAGTGTTACAATTCATGTTCACATGGTTTCAGCTCCTCCAGAAATGGACTGTAAATTGGCATAGTTGGCTGGAATGAAAACTCGGGCCTGACGAAAATCCCAATCAAACCAATTTTAACAGTCTAAATTCAATCACATGAGTAAGCATGATAGAAGGAGAAGAAAATGTAAGGGCCTCATACTTGTGTATCCTTGACAGCATCCATGGGGAGATGTACAACATCCAAGCAAAAACTGCTGCCTGTAGTAGTATTACCTGTAGATATGAGGAACATGGAGTAACTAATGAATGGAAGGAAAATTGAGAGCAGCAAATCTACCTCTCAAGAAAACACAAGTGACAGTCCAGGTCATAGGACAATCATCATCTCCAAACATCTCAGCAAAGAAGAGCCCGCGGGAAGATTTGCCATTCCCATCCCCATCAGGTTGCCAGGCAGCAAAGTTGCAATGAACCCAGGCTCCATCCGATGTGAAGGCATTGCTAAGAAAAAAAGAACCAGCAAGTTCATAGTTCGTACCCTGCATGGAAAAAAACTTTAGAAATGACAGTACAGGAAAGAAAAGTAAAACAGGCAGGGGTAGGCAATGACATGAATTTACATACATTCTCCTTGTTGTAGTATTCCAATGCAATATTTGCACGAATACCGTCTTTCTCATCATCGCTAGGAACTGTACTAATAGGTGAAAGCTTTCTTTTTTTACCCCTACACATAGAGAAAAAAATGGTGATAATTCAATAGGAAGGCATAATGGAATTGCTAGACATGCAAAATGATTCACTAAGACTGTATAACCTTATAGAATTGTTGTATACAACTTTGGGCATAAATAAAATATTATATAATTTGCAGGGACTAATATGCAAAATTGAAAATTACAATATGCATAAATAAATTCGAATGGAATCACGACGAACGTTTTCCTTGAAACAAATTAGGCCCCGTATGGGTCTTTGTTCCCTAGGATAAGACCATCAAGGATGAAAGTCAACTCGTGACGATCATCCCGGAAGGCGCATAGCCCGAAGGCACTCTATCACATTAGTACACTGACCTAAATAGAACGACGGGAGAGTACAGAACCAAGAACAGACAGAGCCAGACAGAAAATGACGGAGAGAGAGAGTTTGATTGCCTAAGGCTATTTTGTTTCTGAACCGTTTCTAGGTTGGCTCTAAGACTGTACTTATAAGGAGGTGGGGGGGTCAGGTCTAAATGCAGACATGAATGCAATCAATCAAATTTGGGACGTTTTTCCCTTGATTGTTGCCCTGAAACTGACACCTTGATTGTTGCCCATAAATCAGACTACTTTATTGTCTGTTTTAATTCAGCCGTTAATTGCGTAATTAGAGCTGATTCACATTAATAGAAAATAAAACTGATCATTAAGTTTTGAACAGTTACAAAACGTTTGAGCCCAAGCCTGAGCCCAAGCCCAAAATCTTTATTTTCCAACAATCCCCCACATGAATCAGATATCAGTGCGGGAATCAGAACAATCAAGACAGACACGGAATGTTTGACTATGTGATAGATTCGTATCGATGACATAGAATGCTGCATAGGATAAGTATGGGGTTTGCCCTTTGAACTTTCCCTTGAGAGAGCACACCTATTCCACTGGTTAGGAAGTATGCGGTCCCGCTTTGAACTTCCATGAACCTCCTGTGTGGACTTTCAGTGTACTTCCCATAGCTTTCTTTCCTAGCTCATGCGCTTTCCTCGGTTGTGTCCATTCTATGAGGCCCTAGATCACTGCCTAGTTCTGTAAGTTTCCTAGAGAATTGAGTCCCAACAATTCCCTTTTGAAGCGGCCCACACTTCTCCTTACATAGGTGAATCTTTGCTTAGGAGCAGTTCATTGAACTTTATCGTCTCCACTCAAGTAATCAATACTTTGAGGCCGTGAATCATTAAAAGCATTGAAATGCTTATCCTACAACCCTAATCACTGTTTCTACATCTTAGGAATGAGACAAGAGGAGTAGAACCCCTCTGGTGAGCGTCGGTGGGTCTTTGCAGTTCAGTTGTCCCTTTGAACCTAGACCATGGGATCTCCAATCGCATAGGAAGGGTTTTCCACATACGTAACCTCACCATTTAGTGGACTTGAGTCTCATCCCTCTCGATGATGTTTCAACTATCTCTCTATTTAGCCCTTTAGTCAGGGGATCGGCTATGTTGTCCTTAGATCTTACATAGTCGATTGTGATCACGTCCGTTGAGAGAAGTTGTCTAATGGAGCTATGTCCGTGTAGAGACATACCATTATCGATATGGTTTCATAGTAATCCAATCAGCATATATTTGCTTTGGTTACCAAGGGATTCCTTTTTCGTAAAAGGTATGGACATTAATTTCCTTTCCCTTAATCCAACCCAATGGATTTAGATTCCCCATATGAATCTTAAAAGAGAATCATTTCTCTACACATTTCAAAAACTGTCTGATCGAGTACAACTCATTAAGTACTATAGACCTTCAATGACTCTTCATTTCTCTTATCAAGAGAAACCTCACATTTGCGAAGGCATTCCACCCACGTTAGAGTCATTCCATTGAATACAAAACATCTTTCCAACAGATTTAGTCATTGTATCAATGTTGCTATCAACGAGCAAATAAATATCCAAGAACACAAATGACATAGTCATTTCTCGTGTCCTTTAGCCCAAGCTCATTGATTCAAATCAGTGGCTCAACAACAATCAGTGTCATTAACCTATGGACTGTTTTGGAGCATCGAGCTATTCATTTTGCTCTATTTAGATTTTAATATCTAAATCCCCACATAACCATTTGGGTCCATTTGATATTACTTTCAGCTTTACAACTAAGTACCATCATTCCAGGCTTCATTCTCATTTCTAGAGAATACCCACCAAGTATACAAATATACTGACTAATTGTTGAAATCTACTAGATGTTTAGTGATTTGCCGTCTTACATGGTAGATCAATTTCACCATTGATCACCGATATTTCCATAAACATCATTTCATGGAATTCTAGCCTTTTAAAGCTTTCAGATATACCTATAAATCAAACAAGGTACGCAACTGTCTTGTCACATTTGTTTCATTCAGGTCTATCATCAAAGATCTTCAAAGATTTTATCCATTGACTCATAAGTCCAATCTCAGGATAAATCGAGATCTCCGGGAATTTCCAAATACTCTTTCTATCTAAAGATGTATTTCTCTATTCCAATGCGCATTTCTTGTGAATCTCAAAGATATTTGATATTCTTTCACAAGAACTCAATAAGCACTAATGTATTGTGCAGTCCGATAAATATTTCACTTCAGGCTATATCTTTACCATACATGGTTAGACCTCAACCCCCACATTCGAATGAATTTATCGGATGACTCTACAACATTAGGTCAACCCCCACATTCACAGGAATTCGTAGGATTAATTTACACCATTAAAAGTTTCAATTACTCTTTTATCCTTTGGGATATCTTAATTAAAATATCACAACCTATATGTAGGTTTTCCCTCACATTGCTTTCACAATCATGTTATACCACAAATGATACGAAAATGGACTTAAGCACCATTTATGTAAGTATCACTTCAGTGATTTTCCGTTAACTATCATTTATGACACAATGTCTATCTCACTGACTTATTGCAAGTCTCGTTTAGTCAATTTCCATTTCAGGGATTTCGTTTTACTATCCCTTATGGTGCAGATACACCCAACTTTTTGGGTACTACTATGTGAGTTACAAACTATACATAGTTTCTGCTCATTTCCAAATCAAAATTTGACTATCATACTCGATTTGACTTTCTCATTTAACGTTCATGTCTGAACTGACCTCTCAACTTAAGTTTGAGCAATACTCTCTCGTTATGAGTTCACGTGTTATGCTCTTGACACAAGGTCCTATTCGAGTCTCATCTTGCTAGAAGATTAACTCCCCATGCTCAACTCACTTGAGTTCAAGTCTTGGCTCGGGATTCCGCCTCATCGACAGTTTATCACTTTATTGACAAGTAGTCTTTAGTGATAACTCTGTACCTTATTAAAATTCACATCGTTGAATTTCCAAGGTTTCTGGGGCCCCCACATTGGACGGATTATCTCCACACATTTAGTTCCTCGGAACTTAGTGTCTTGGAGTTCCTAGACCTTAAGTCTTTGGACTTTATAGTCTGAGAATTTTCCAGTTAATCTGGCCAAAAGTCTAGACTTTACCATATCTTAGGATCCCAATCTCAGAATTTCTGGATTTGACCATATGTCCTGGGATTCCTGAACCTCGGATTTCTCTGGTTTTATCGACCAATCTGACGATTTTCCAAATTTTCAATTACAAGTAATTATAATTTTAACCTCAGATTTTTTAGGTCTCACAACCATAATTCTGACGATTATATAATTCTTCTATTACAAGTAATCAAAATTTCAACAGAGTTACAAAAAAAACTCAAGCTTTCGGGGTTTCTCTTTTTAGTTCTTAAAACCAATACCCTCGACATAGTTAAAACTCATGTCCTTTTGTTCATATTTTATAGATTATAAAATAATCAAAACATCGAATTTTGAGCCATATGCTCAATTCGTGCAATTTAAATTGCCAAGGGCTTACGTAGCCACACTACTGACATCAGTCCAATTTAATTGTGAAAACTAGTATGTACATCGCTTTTCTCACTTTCACAATAACAAAGCCACAATTTCTTATGCAAGTACATATATACATTTATCACAACTTGCATGCATCAATCAAAACAAACCAGTTTAAACATATACCAGAGTTTCATGAAAACAAACTCATCACTTTAAATATTTATATATGCAAACTCATGATTTCATACAACTCATGATTTACTAATCAAACTCATGCACAATCTGCTAGCATTTCTTACATGCGTGTGCGCAGACATTCATATACTTGGTAGCATGAATTCACATACTTCAAATAAACACGTGCATACATTATATGATCATTTGCCTAATATAATCTTTTTTCCATACACGGAGATTTTCTAGTATCTTAAATTGCATGCATATCAATAAAGACCACGTTGATTGCAATTTAAAAACTCGTGATTTATCTTAATTATTTGCATGCAAACTAAAAGCAATAATTATGTCTATTACTTTTAATAACACACCACATATCAAGCAAGCAAGCACATCACCTTAATTAATCATAACCACGTTTGGAAAATGATCTTGAGAAAACATTTTTTTTAATCAATTTTATATTTATTTTCAGTAAAAACACGTTCTGTGAACATGAATACCGTCAAAATAAATCAGACCAACAGTCATTAATTAAGGCTTCTTGATATATATCAGTTTCCTCAAAACTTTTCATGCAAATCAAACCAATCAGTTTATTCTTAGAATATAATGGCAATCTCAATATATATTCATGTACATAGATAAGTATATATTTAGCCACATTCGGATACATATATGCATGCATTAATATATATAATATTCAAGTCAAGCATGCATCAATCTTATATTGCATTCACTCCAACTTTCATACCAATAAACAATTCAGCCAGTCTAATAGACATGTAACTCAGTTTATTAGATTTGAAGTTCTAACCTTTTGTTTATACGTCGAGACCATAGTATCTCTATAAGAGCAAGTCCAACAGCTTTGTTATAATAGAGATTTTATTCAAATTTGGAGATTTTGACAAATTTTTCACTCCAACAGAATCTCTATATGATTCTCTAAAATAGAAAAATGAGGAGAGAGAGGAAAATAATCTCTATATATGCAGATTGTAAACAAATTTTTAGAGAACTAATTTTATGGTATGTTTACTAAAAATAGGAATTGAATTACCTTTCTAACTCTCATCAAATTCTCCACCACACAATATGCCAAAAATAGAAGATTAATTCAAAATAATATAGAGATTCTGTTGGAGTTAAGAAAAAATAATATGGATATTATTGGCTTTCATTCTCTACTTTAGAAAAATTTATAGCAAAGCTGTTGGACTTGCTCTAATCCTTCGATCAACACATCCTCCTCCATGATACTTGTTGATACTCCGTACTCGAATAAAATTCAATCGTTCATGTCAAGAAAAAATCGGCAAACCATTAGTAAATTAATCAATTTGGTTTGTAATTAAAACCCGTAAACTCTGCATTCTAATAATGCATTTAATTAATTGATTATGCAATTAAACCATAGAACCTGAATCATGCATTAACATTTAAAGCATGCAATAAACTGAAACTAAAATCATGCATATCAATTATTAAATTGTCAAAACCATATGTTAACTACATAGATTTTGAATCAAATAAAATGCACGCATGCATTATTCAAGCAGCAAACAAATAAAGACATGCATAAATATTAATATGGTAAGCATGCATTATTTCGTTTCAATTTCTAACATATTTGCAATTTAATATTTTACGAAAACATACAGATAAAAAAATAATTTGTTTCAAGACTGTTAGAATCTGTATACAACTTTGGGCATAAATAAAATATTATATAATTTGCAGGGACTAATATGCAAAATTGAAAATTACAATATGCATAAATAAATTCGAATGGAATCACGACGAGCGTTTTCCTTGAAACAAATTAGGCCCCGTATGGGTCTTTGTTCCCTAGGATAAGACCATCAAGGATGAAAGTCAACTCGTGACGATCATCCCGGAAGGCGCATAGCCCGAAGGCACTCTATCACATTAGTACACTGACCTGAATAGAACGACGGGAGAGTACAGAACCAAGAACAGACAGAGCCAGACAGAAAATGACGGAGAGAGAGAGTTTGATTGCCTAAGGCTATTTTGTTTCTGAACCGTTTCTAGGTTGGCTCTAAGACTGTACTTATAGGGAGGTGAGGGGGTCAGGTCTAAATGCAGACATGAATGCAATCAATCAAATTTGAGACGTTTTTCCCTTGATTGTTGCCCTGAAACTGACACCTTGATTGTTGCCCATAAATCAGACTACTTTATTGTCTGTTTTAATTCAGCCGTTAATTGCGTAATTAGAGCTGTATCACATTAATGGAAAATAAAACTGATCATTAAGTTTTGAACAGTTACAAAACGTTTGAGCCCAAGCCTGAGCCCAAGCCCAAAATCTTTATTTTCCAACAATTGTAACATTAGTTGTATCTCAATTTTCAATCCTTAAAACAAGCTAAATTAGGCTAAATTTACACAGTAGGCTAAATTCAAACATATAAGGAAGCATGAGGATGATGATGGAGAAGAAGAGGGGGTTACTTACTTGTCTCCATCATTGGAAGGACTCAAGGGTGGCCTGAAAAACAGAAATCCCCAATTCAATCACAATCATAATTACAAATGAATTCAAAACTCAATTTCATCAATGCACGAATATATTACCTCATATGCTCCGGGATCTCCATCTGGTTGCTTGTTGAAATCAAATTGGTAAACCCTAACAATGAAAATCGCTGGTCTCAGTTCAGAAAAATAAGCAAAGCACGGGGAGGCGCACTACGAGCAGCGGCGTCCGGCGAGCACTCGACCTGGCTCAATGACAGTTTGAGGTGTTGAGCTGAGAAGTCAGACGGCGGAAGGCGGGAAGCGTAAGCAGACGGACGGCAAAAGGCGGGAAGGGCGAGTCAATCGATGTTTGAGTAATTTTGGCGGTTAATTGCGGGTAGGGTTCGGGTTATTGACGGGGCGGAGCTTAAATGGACTCTATGTTTCTAAGTTATTAAATCAACATGTTTTTTTTTTTGAAAAATGTAATAATTCCATTCAACTTCAGGGTTCTGGAAATCATCCAGAAACGAATGACATGAACCTCGGGGTGAATCTCAAGTATCGTACATCAGGGGATTCAACTTAGAATAATTAGCTAGAGAATGAGCAATAAAATTCTGACTACGTGGAACCCAAAAGGGCCCTAACCAAGTACTATTCCCAAGCAAACTTCGAATCCTCAAAACCGTCTCCCTACAGTTGTCCGAGTAGTCCATCTCCTGATTCACCATCTGAACAACCTGTAGTGCATCCCCCACCAGCTTCATCCCCGGCTGGTTCAAAT
Organism: Cruciata laevipes; assembly: GCA_963678965.1. NCBI lineage: Eukaryota > Viridiplantae > Streptophyta > Magnoliopsida > Gentianales > Rubiaceae > Cruciata > Cruciata laevipes. Next base: position 20,657,412 of record OY787635.1, read on the forward strand.
TTCTGGCTAACATGAGCGCCTCCTCTAAGGCTAAGCATTCAGCCAACGCCGGATCACTGACGTGTTGAATCTTCCTAGCCACTGCTCTCAGAAACTGGCATGTCTGGTCCAAAGCCACCACACCAACCCCCACGTCCCCATTCAGTAGGCAAGCGTCAAAATTAATCTGGATACCAAGGTCTGGCGGTCTCAATAGAGTCTGTGGCACCCTTTGATTCTGAGCTACCCTGTACTTCCTCAAATTGTCCACCACACCCGCCGCTACCACTCCAGCCGCCAACTGAGCATGCTCGAAAATCCTCTTATTTCTTTGGAACCATAAGCCGTCACAGACCATGATCGTCAATGCACATAACTCCTCATCTCCATCTTTCAGGATCTCCCGGAACCAAACATCGCCTCGCTGCTTCCTAGCCAACTCAATCTTCGACCATAGATTTACCGTCTCCCACGTTGTCCTAGCATAATCACAGTCGAAGAACAAGTGAGCCGTCGAGTCCTCCTCCTGCAAACAGAAAGGGCATGCCGAGTCTACCTCAACCCCTCGATGCCTCAGGTTAGCCACTGTCGGAAGAGAGTCCTTGCAAAGCCTCTATGCGAAATGCAAAGCCCTCTTCGGAACCCTGAACTTCCAAAAGCGATTCCAGAATGCCAGCGACCGAACATCTGTCCTCGGCTGCTGAATCCTTGCCTCCACCGCACATGATAGGCCGATCGCACTGTGTACTTCCCCGGATTTGTGAAATGCCATATCCACCTATCCGGCGAATTCAGATTACGAAGCGACATCTCCCTGATCAACCCCACCTCCTCCTCCGTAAACAAGACCTCCAGAATGCCCGGCTTCCACCATCTAGTATCCACGTCAATAAGGCCAGCCACCCACGCAATGTGGCCTGGCACCCGTTGCGAGTCCTGAACCATAAAGCCCCCCACTCTCGGAATCCAGGGATCGTTGCAGACCGAAGTCTGACGTCCCGACCCAAACGATCTCCTACACCCCTTCCAAGCCAGCTCCAAAGCCCCGTGGATGCTGCGTCATGCCCACGACGGCCGTGTCCCTATGTCCGAAGAAAGTAGATCCTCGTTCCTGTAATACTTAGCCCTCATCACTCTGGCCAGTAGAGACTCCGGCTGTGTAAGTAGCCTACATGCCTGCTTCCCCAATAGGGCCTAGTTGAAAGCCCCTATGTCCCAAAAGTCGATGCCCCCTTACTCTTCGAGCTGGACATCTTCTTCCATCCAACCCATGGAATCTTCCTCTCCGAGGACGTGCCCCTCACCAAACGTTGCTCAATAGGCCATGAATCTCATCCACTACATAGCCTGGCAGTTGGAAGCAACTCATCGTGTAGTTGGGTATAGCCTGCAACACTGATTTGATCATGATCTCCTTCCCTGCCTTCGATAAGTGCTGTTCATTCCACTCATCGATCTTCTGGCTAATGTGAACCTTAATGCCCTGGAAGATTTCTCACTTCTTCCTGCCAATGACTGTAGGCAACCCCAGGTACTTCTCATGTGCCTCCACCTCCGGAATCTTCAGTATCTCACATATTCTGGGTCTGAGCTCCACGGCTGTGTTAGGGCTGAAAAGCACTCCCGATTTATCCACATTGATCATCTGGCCTAATACTGACTCATAGAGAATTAGCGCCCACTGTGTCCTGCGTGCCTCCTCCAATGATGCTTCCCCAAGGAGGAGAGTGTCATTTGCAAAAAACAAATGAGATATCCTCGGTCCGTTGGGCGAAGCACACACCCTTTTGATCCTTCCTGCAGCCGCCAAATCAGATAGAAACATAGAGAGCACCTCCGAGCATATTATGAAAAGGTATGGGGAAAGTGGATCTCCTTGCCTGATTCCCTTTTTCGGTGAGAGCTGCCCAAACTCTTCCTCATTCAGAATGAACGAAAACTGTACCGATGACAAGAACTGAGTGATGGTCGATACGAAAGATGGCGGGAATCCCATCTTCTCCCGTGTCTTCGTCACGAATATCCATTCTATCATGTCAAAAGCCTTGCTCATCTCTCCTCTCCTCCCTCTTGTTTGCACCTTCATAGTATGGTGAATCTCATGAGCCACCAACACATTATCCGTTATCAACCTTCCAGGGATAAAAGCTGATTGTAATGGCGGGATAATACTGTCAATGATCAAGCTCACCCTGTTCGCCACCACCTTCGAGGCCAACTTGTATACCACATTGCACAAGCTTACATGCCTGAACTGAGTAATGAGCTCAGGTTGCTGTACTTTCGGCAATAGGACTATGTGCGTGTAATTCATCCTCGGATTCCAGTCCCCCTTGTTCAGAAAATCCAGTACACAAGTGACTACATCCTTCTTAACAATATGCCAGAATTTCTGAAAAAAGATAGGGCTAATACCATCTGGTTCAGGGGCCTTGAGTGGATGCATCTGCTTCACCACCTTGGACACCTCCACCTCCACATAAGGTCTCGCAAGTCTGGCATCCATCTTCGGCGTGACCTTCATGGGCATCCTATCCAACACATGAGCCATCCTCCCCTCATCCGGATCGGAAGAGGACAACAACCCCCCAAAGTAATCCACAATGATTCTTTCCATGCTGTCTAAATCCGTTCGCAATACCTGCGAGGAGTCCCTGAGCCCCGCAATATGGGTCCTCGTCCTCCTGTTAGTAGCAGACCTGTGGAAGAACCTGGTATTGTGATCTCCTTCCCGATACCAGTGTTGTTTCGCTCGTTGTCTCCATTTGATTCATTCCGCCTCCTGCAAGAAACTGTACTCCTGTCTCAACAAGAATAGCTCATCATGGTCCACCAAACCCGAGTCATCCTCCATGTCATGTATAAGCTTCTTCAACTCCTCTACCCGCTTGGCGCTAGCTAGGAAGGATCGTCGGCTCCAATCTATTAGACCAACTGCACACTGCTCCAGCTTATCAGCCAGGTGAATGTTCTCATCACTGCACGACTTCCTGATCCGAATCTCGCAGTCCTCATTGAAGTCCCCCATGCACAACCAAGGGGTATCACCCCCTCTCTCCAACTCACGGAACCGGATCCAAGCTTTCTGACGTAGCGTTGGACTCGGTTCTCAATACACCCCAGTAACTCTCACCTTTACATTAGAAATAAAAACCATAATATCTATGAAGTAAAAAGAAGATGACAACCACTCTATTTTTACTTGTTTTTTCCAAAGCATAGCTAAACCCCTAGACTGACCTTAGGCATCTACTGCTACACCCTCATAATTTAACTAGAATTTTAAACTATCAATATCCAAACTAGAACATTTTGTTTCACAGAGAAATAAAATTAAAGGAGATTTCAAGCGCACCAAAGAGCGCGTAGTTCCTGAACTGCCGCAGTGTCCGAGTCCCTCAGGCCACCACGGCAGTTCCAGCTGATGATACTCATGGCCCCTGGCGGGACTGGGCCTCCTCGCCAGTCACCGCCTGAATATTGAGAGCATTACTAACCAAGGAAGTGTCTGATTCGCTAACCCTGGGTTTTCTTTGTTCCCGAGCTTCCGCCCACTTCCTCTACCTGATCCAGCAAGTCCAGCTTCCACCTTGCTGACCCAGATTCCACTCCCTGCACAATGATTATCTCAACCCGGGCTTGCCGCTGTAACCTTTCTGCCGGCGACGAAACCATCTCTTCCTATGGCGGCTCGACCACCCATGGCACTTCGACCTTATCCCACCAGTCCATCATGTTCCCGCAAACCGAGCCCCAACCTGAGGCGTTCCCCACCGCCTCGTCCAGCGAGCCGAACCCGTCATCTGGTCCCTTCACCTCCGTTCTCTGATTCACCTCTCCGAGCCCCGTTCCCCTTGCCAGCGGCTTCCCTGCTTCCTCTCTGATCGGTAACCCTGTCGCACCCAAATCTTCTTAATGAATCTGATCTGGATCGATCAGATCTTTCTCCTCCTCCACCGTAAGCCGGAGATCCCCATACATCGATGTCATATCTTCCATGACCGTCGCGGACTGCTCACCAGAGATTGATCGCCGGTGACTGATTTGATCGAAACGGTACTTGCACAGAGAAACTGCGGCATGAAGGTTTTACGACTCTAAACCCTAGATCTAGAGAAGAAGGAACTCCGCAGGGGAGAACATCGAGTTGTAGTACACTTATTAAATCATCATGTTTTAGCAACATTTATAAAGGTTCTACCTTCATTCTTTATTTTGAATTTTTATATATTTATACTATTATAAAATTAACATGCATGTAATTATATATAAACTATGCAGATCATATTCAGTTTAATGTCTTCAAGTTCCCCGCATATAGCTCCTCTCCCAGTTTATTATCTCTCATCCGGGGTGGATACACAAATCAGATCTTTATTTTTAACAGTTAATTGTTGATGTAGGCCCTGTCCAGTACAGCTTATTTTCAACACCTGCAACACTCTTCAGCACCCTTCAACACCCTCTGATGCTACCAAAATCCGCCGGTCTCCCTCGGAGATCAACGCTATCCGGGAGTCCTTCTCAGTGTGCCTGCAACAAGCCTGCAAAACAATGCCCGGGAGGCGTCCCGGGGAAGAAGCTTCGGTGTGATGATGAGATGAGGATAACGATGAGGGGGAAATCGTACGGAAATGCTCTCAATAAGAAATAGAGAGATAAAAGTCACATCCCTGATTCACTATTTGGGACAAGTATTTATAGCCGAGGTAGTCTGTATTGAATAAGAGTCAGGACCACTTCTTCTTGTCACTTTGTTTGTCTTCTTGCTCGTCCGGACATGCCTACACGGGAAAGATGTTGCTCCCTTTCGTCTTGGGCCATTGGTCGTTCTCCAAGCCCAGTGGGGCACTGGGCCGGTATTAACACTAGCCCCCCAGACCAGTGACACGGGCTTCAGTATTCCGGGGGGCTGGTCTTGAAAACTGTTCTTCGGCGGGTTGGTCCCATTTGTGCGAGTTCCAACTTCGGGCGCCGCCTTTCTCTGTTGTGTATTAATCATTGCCTCGTTTGTCGCACCGCAGTTACTTTTCCTCCTTTTGAGGTGGCATTTTCTATTCTCCTACCTATATAAAGGCCCAGCCTATCTTCACAAGATTTTTCTCTCCATATTTTCCAGACGCTCCACTTTATCTTATCAAGTAAGCTCTAGTCCTTTCTCCTTCTTCTTCCTTCCCTCCGATCTTCTCTCTCGCCATGAGTTCCCTGCATCACACTACCTCTTCCTTGGATACCGAGGGAGTCCAGAATCAATTCGAAGCTCGATTCAGGGATTCCGCAGATTTAATTCCATCTCAGGGTTCCTCCTCGGGTACCCCTTCTGAGGCCTTTAGAACGTCCCAGGAACTTAATGTTCCTCGGACAGTGGCCTTTACTGAAGAGGGCTCTCCCCCGGCCGGGTATTCCAGTCCCCCCCGAGAGGAACCCCATGAGGAGGTATTTGAGGAAGATGTTGGTAACGATACTATCTGGGGACCTACCCATGGGGTGCGGCCTTCAGGCCTTCGGTTCTCGGGCATTTTCGGGGATCCTCCTTCTCTAAATAGGGACGTTTTAGACTTAGTTAAGCGTTCATTTATCCCTTTTCCTCTAAACGCTTATCTCTCCAAAATCTCTCCTGGGGTTTCCGAGCGGGAGGTCGCGTGCATCCCTTAGATCCATTTTCAATATGGACTTAGTCTCCCTCTCCCTCCCATTTTCACTGAGATTTTCAACTTTTACCAGATGTCCCCGGCCCAATTACACCCCAACGGGGTGGTCCTAGTAATGGCTTTCCTCCTTATTTGCGCCCGCTGCGCAGTTCCTCCCTACCTCTTCCTCTTCCGGTCTTTCTACGCCCTTCAGCGTTCTCATTCTTCTTTCCCCGGGGTTTTCTCATTTTTCTGTCCGGACTGGGGTTAAGGATTTTCTGGTGAGTAAACCCTGGTCGGCCAAGGGGTACCCTCAGAAGGGGTTTTATAGTTATAACTTTAACTTATATCCACTGCCCTCCTGGAATAGTACCCTTTCCCCGGAGGACAAAAAACAATTATCTTCTCTCCCGGCGGTCGTAGTCAATGGCCATGGGATTCTCCGCTTGACTCCCTTACAAATAGACTCATTTTTCATGACTGGGAACGCGGGCTATTATTGGCCCCGTGGGATATACCCTTCCAACCTCTTCTCTCTTCCTCGCATCTTTGCTGTGTGGCCGGCTGGAGGTGCCTATTTTGAGGGCTTTCGCCCCTGCCTTCCTTTTTTTTTACTTGTTTTTCTGTTCGAGATTTTAATTGTGTTTCTTTGGTCTCAGTCCAGCCTTCTTTGCACATAGACGCCATGACTCACGTGGAGAGGCCTTCCAGGGAGAATCATTCACAAGAAAACTCTTGCTCGAGGCAACCAGTTCCTTCTGAGCAACAGGTGGTTCCTCCTCCCAGGCCATCATCTGCCGAGAATCCTTACCTCATTCCTCAGAGATCCAGGCAACAACAGCACCCTCGCACTCAGAAGCCCCCGCGGTCCAAACAAATCCTTCCGGGTCCTCCCCTGCCCCAAGACGGAAGTCTTTCATCAGCCACCCGGATTATAGATCCGGGGTTAGTTCCCGTTTTAAGCGGCCATTATCAGATGATCTTGGGGGTTCTCCCCGCACTCTCGAAAAAGATCGGAGGACGCTCTCCCTCCTCATCCTCCTTTCCAGGCTACCCCTCTGCAAGCGGATTCTTCTCAAGCCACCCCTGATGAGAAGGAAGAGGTAATTTATTTGTAATTCCCCCAAGTACAACTTCAATCTTCTTGTGTGCAGTCTAATCCTTAGCTTTTGTCTTTTCCGCAGAGCGTCACTTTCACTGATTCCCTGCTGGGAGACCCCCAGTTTACCGAGGCGCTAAACCGAACTTATTCCCGGTATAACGCCGGGTTGTTCGCTAAGGTGGAGAAGGAGCTCCGCGAGGCCAAGGAGAAACTGGCCGAGCAAGACGACTTGAAAGCCCGACTCGCAAAATCCCAGAAGGAGCTAGCGGAGAGGGAGAAGAAGCTGGCCGAAACAGAGAAAAAGTACAACTCTCTTAAGAAGGACAAGAAAGCTTCTCAACTTAAGTCCTTGAATGCGGTCACCCAGAAGCTCCTTCGCTCAGTGGATTTTGAAAGAAGGCTGGAGGGGATTGCTGTTGCGGCAAGTGCCGATGCCTTCCACGAGATGTATCGCCGCCTGCGAGGCTGGCTTCCCGGGCCTGCTCGCCTTGAGGCTCAAGCATCCTACTACCAGCCCAAGGCCAATGATCTGCTGAACCACCGCTGGCGGGCCTTCCAGGAGGCTGACTTAGAGAGCCTAGTGCCACAGCTGTGGCGGTTGTTGGAGATGTCCTCTCGGGTTTCCTCCACCTCTGACATCAGGAAAATCAAGCTCCCAGAGGTTGGTGAGGCTTCTTGCCCCGACCCCAGCCCCGAAGAATTCAATGTTTATGAGGTTGTTCCAGAGACACCTCACTGGGCTGAGGGCTACAATGAGTTTTGCTCTATGCCTGATAACTTTGGGTATCAATCCGTCCAGACGGATGATGGTGAGTTTCGCGTGGGCCTTGGCGAGGGACATGAAGACCTGCTATACCAATCCCGGAAAGCTACCCTGAGAGTGGGATTCCCCGAGCGATCAGCAGATGATCCCAAGGTGGATGCCTCTACTTATTGTGGCCCAGAATGGACTGCTGAGGACCTTGCGAAGGTGGAGCGGAGGTTAGAGAGAGCTCATGCTACTCCGGGGGAAGAGGCTGCTACGGACAATGTATAATCCTAGTCCTTAGCCTTTTGGTGTAACTTTTCCTTTTTTTTTTCTTGTAATCTGCCTCTCCGGGAGGTATATGTAGAACTCGGCCTTAGTGCCCATTTTGATAATATAAAGTTCTACTTTTATTGAAGTATCTTTATCCTTTTTGTAGTTTGAGCGCCATCTAGGGGAACTTCTCCCGCGGGGACCAGTTCCTTACACATTTCCTCACCCTAATTCTTCTTCTGGTACCTACTTCTCCCTCCCCCGGACTGGGTGCCTCCAATGCTCATTCCTTTAAAGGAAGCTGGCGCACTTGAGGTTTGGAGGCAATCAGGCTGACCGGGCCATGTTCGAGGCGGGTTTGTGCTCGTTCCTTTGCGAGTTCGGGTCTGTCCAGGCATTGGTGTCGTTTCTTAAGGCTATTGGGAACAAGTTTGGGTCATTAAATCATTGTTTTGACCTGGCCTCTGATCATATGAGGGAGGCCTTAAATTCCTATCGAACCATAGCTGAGCTCCAGGCCCTTCATGGCGATTCCCAGCATCGCACCACCAAGGAATTAGGTATGGTGTGAGGCGAACTCGAGCAGGCACATGAGAAACTTAAGAACCTGGAGATCCGGACTGCGCAGAATAAGCTGATGTATGACTCGGAGACAGAGAATCGATCCCTTACTCATAGGAATAGAGTCCTCTAAGACGCTTTACTGGTTGTTTGGCTGTCATATCACCTTCTTGGTCTTAAAGTTGGCTTAGTTGGGGTGTCTTCTCTCACCGATATCTCTGTCGGGGTTAGGAGGGTGATTGAGCATATGGAGGCTAACCCGGGGAAGTTCGGAGAAGGTACTCCTCGTCATGGGGCGTATTTGGATGCCTTAGAGTGGCATCGCAAGATAACCGCCGGGAAAGTTGAACCTTACCCTCCTAGTCTTCGTCTGGTCCCCGCCCGGGTGGAAGTAGACGTGGCATACGAGAGGTATGAGGATATGTCTGTGTCAATCGACCCGAATGAAGTAGCGAGTAAGATAAGGCGTGTTCGGGATATCGCCGCTTTTGCCTCCAAACCTAGTGCAGATCAAAAGATCAGTAAAATAATGGTTTGATCTAAAATCGAAGCTCATCAATCAAGCTAGAAGCCTCCAAATAATGGTTTGATCTGCACTAGAAGCTGACGCGGCATTGAAATCGAAGCTCATCAATCAAGCTAGTGTGAAGCCGGGAATTCCTTCCGTCAACAACGATAAACAATGGTTCGTCGTGAAAGGGAATCGTATTCAGATCCTTGAGTTGATCGAATGTTTTTGGATCTAGAGCAAATCCAGTGTTTTCTCCGTTGGAGAAAGATAATAGAGGTTCCGATCGGCGTGATCCAAACGAAATCTAAGGTTTTTCAGTGTAGAATCAAGGAGTTGCAGAAGGACGGAGCATTTCCCGGTGAGCGTCCATCAACGCCGGAGAAGATGGCCTGATTTTCTGTTCAGATTATAAGTATTTTCAGTCCAGTCCCTGATAATTTCATTTTCTTATACTATTTAACCGAATTCAAAATAATTACAAAATGACCCCCGAATTGTGTAAGCTCTAATTTTATGTGTACTTATGGATTGGCTTTGCCTTGGTCTCCACAAAACAGGTCTCACCCAAGATTTTCTCCTATTTAATAGATATGTGATCAATTGTACCCTAGGTTTACTATCTCGGTTTAATCAACAAGTAAAACCGTAAAGGACACATATATTAATCACGCAGTTCGGTATCTCTATAATCTAGTGGTTGTAATCCATTGCCTCAATCACATTGTCTAGTCTCCCTAATAGCTTCTACTACTATCAGCATACACATTTCAAAGTATATTAGAGTTGTTAATGATCTTAATTAGATTTAAAATTAAATGAAAAAAATTACAGTCTACTCTCGCCATTTCCGTCGATCCTCTGTAAGACAGAGCCCATCCTTTTTCGCTGGCGTCGAATCTGAGTATAGAGAAGAAATAGAATAGTCATATTGTTATATTAGGAATATAAAATAAAATATAGAATAATAACCTTTTCCTATTATACTTTGTACTGTATGCATCTATCCCACATCGGAAGATGGAAGGATAGATGCTCTTATGTATCCCTATAAATATTGTAATCATCCTCTTGGATGAATCACCTTTGATGATAATAGAAGTGTCATTGTAAATATTATTATCACCTTTTATATATTTTATATATTCTAACACTGAGGATGGCGAGAACTTCCTGCATGATCTTGTCGTCTTGCACTGTTTTTCCGTGCTGCATTTTGGAGTACAGCATGCTCTCCACCCTGGTCCAGAAGAACCTGTAGGCCAGGTCGTTCCAGCAGTGGCTGAGCTGCTCCTTTGTTATGATGTCAGTGATCCTTCTCACGCCCTCCTTGTCGCTGTTCCAAGCAACATACACCATTTCCAAGCTTATGCCTGCTGCTGCAGCCACCCTTCGCGCCACCGTCGTAAACTGTCGAATCCAGTCGATATCCTGTCCTCCATACAAGCAAATGAACTTCCCTTCTGATATCTGCATCATAAAAGTATAAATAAAGGTCATTCATGTAGAAAGAAATTTAAATCATTGAATATGGATGTTGCTATTTACACCCTTTGACTAAAAAGTAGGGCGTAAATCACCATGAAAGCATAAATACCAAATTGTTACGCAGAAAAGTAATATTGTCTGGCCAATCAGGATTCCAGTTATCCATTTATAGGGGTGCAACTGGTATATCAGTTATCTCAGCCTTCCGTTCTAAAACCAACTGGTATTAGGAGGAGTACTTAACCTTTGACCTTATATATTGGTTATTAAGCGTGTAAGAAACCGACGTGAGACATTATCTTTCAACAGTATTGATTTCGCGAAAGATGGAAAGGCGGTTTGAGGGACTTACCCAATCAAGCAAGGTTCGATCAATGCCACCAACTAATAACTCAAGCCTCCAACTTTCCTCCTTCCATAGAGATTCCGCTATGGATAAAGTGAAAGGATATGCAAGATTCCCCCATATCCAGACCATATGGAGTGCATTTCGACAAGCCACTTTACCAAGAGGATCCAAAACCACTAGCATAACTTTCTTCTCAAAATGCCACACTTCCTTGATGTACTTGGCCACAGCTGGCTCCAGCAAGGTGGGGTGGTGCAGTGTATACCACAATTGGAAGCCACACAATCTCATATTTATAATCGGATGACTTCGCTTCCTGGTAGATTTGAGTAAGTACAGGAAGCTCTTCTTGGCAGAGGTCAAGGTCTGATATCAGTAGTAAGACTGTCTTTCTTATCAACACATCAACATTGACCTATATGAATATAATAGTATGTAGCTAAGATGAGTAAAAATTGAAAAATATATTTATAGGTTAATTTTGTTGCTATACCCTGGCCTTAGTTGCTCCGTGCGTGAGGGGTGTCAGATCATCCTTGATAAAGAGCAAAGCCCTGAGGATCTTCAAGTTGTCTAAATGTGAAACATCAAATATGTGCATGATCATTTGGTAGTATTCAGCGCGCTTCTTTTCAACTGCAATTCATATATCTCAGTTCTTAAGTATGTATGGATAAATATTGAGTTTAGTGACTATATTTAGACTGCGGTTTATGAATTTCCTACCATGGCAATTAGCTAACTGAGTCTTAAGGTGGCCATGTATGCTGCTGAGTTTGTGGGCTAAACTTGAGAGATCCCATGTTTCTGTAGTAGATCCTATCATCCTGCATTAACAAATTAATCATCATTTTCCCCTTTTTTTGGGACTAATTATTGGCTACTTACTCATGATCCATTCCTAACAGGCTTGTAATCAAGGAAGCACAAACCACCATGCTTCTTATGATCCAGTAAACAGCAGAGGGGATGTGAGCAAGTGCCGTGTCTTTGGCGATATATTGAGCCGGGAGTCCCTTGAACTCAACAATGCACTTAGTCACATCCAACATTTCCTTGATGAGGTTGTTGATGGCGTCAAAGCGCGATTTCAGTGCATTTGAGTGCTCTACAATGTCCGGTAGCTGTTTGAGAACCGCGATGGACTTAGCGAGCGGATTGGTACCAAACAGTTTAGCAAGGAGCCAGAACTCCCCATAGTTCATAGCAAATGATGCCAATGCTGTGACTGCTTTTGCATCCCAGGTGTAGCTTGAAAGCATGTTTAAGATTGCAGTTGTTGCTGAATGCTCATCTCCACCACCCGAGCACTTGCACGACAACTTCATGAATCATGAATCACACACACAATTCAATTCAGTTCAGTTCAGATCAGCAAGAAATACGCTCGGGAGAACAAGGCCTTAATGCATGGAATTTTACTAACCTCACTGGACAATTTGTGTATGATGTGTGCCAATCCATGCAAGATCCCATCATTATCAGCAATTGCAGCCTTCTCCTCCATTGCATCAACATCTTCATGGTGAGTTGTTCCCTAAGTAAGGAAAAACAAATTATGGTACAATGATGCAAAACATAAGCATGAAATTATCTTGCATTTTCACATAAAGTATCAAGAATGTATACATTTATGACTGCATCTATGCCAGGTGAGACATGATGCAGGATTGCCTCAATGACATGGAGAATCGGTTTGACTTCAACTTCACGACCGTCTGGAGCATGAGTTCCCTGAATCTGCTTCATCATCGCGAGGTCATCTGAGGCCGAGAACATTCCCCGATCGCCCGTCATCACCTGCCTGGAATTACTAGGCTGAATATCAGCAGTAGCCATTTTATCTGTTGCTATAGAATTTGGATATATATACTTAAATATATGAGTACTCTTTAGTGTTCTGATTCTATGGTTATCCCAGCATGCATTGCAGGCTATATTTAGTGGTAAAATGCCTGTGAATCTGTACCTTACTTGCAGGAAGTGTAAATGTTTCCAAAGCCAGTTTAGATATATAGATAAGAATTTAGCTTCTTTTCTTAAAAGTATGAGCATATTTATTACCTTTGGTGGCCCTGATATTTCATATTTTTCCAATAATAAAGTGTAAAAAGTAAAAAAACGCATTACTTAGTCATTAAACCTTGAACAGAAAGTTCTACTGATTTTAAATGAACATAATTAATCGCTTAAACCTTAAACACAATCAGAGAACTGAGCCAATATAACTTTGGATAAAGCAGCTGACACTACTAGAAGACCCCCTATAGGCACCGGTTTTTGACCCCCCCAAGCAGCGGTTTTTAGGCCAAATTTTGACCGGTGCGTATGTATAGAGGTGCTGGATTTGAACTTTTCTTAGCAGCGGTTTTTGTACCGCTGCTACTTTAATTCCGACAAGCAGCGATTTTAAAACCGCTGCTTTAAAACGTTACTAGATTTCTCTAGCAGCGGTTTTCAAACAGCTGCTTTAAAATGTTACTAGATTTCTCTAGCAGCGGTAAAATATAGCACCGCCTGAATTTCGCCAACCACTGCTAGATTAGTAACAATTCAGTCCCCATAACTTTCTCATTTGCAAATTACCTATCAAAACTTTTATAGTTGCATCCAATACTTTTATATATTAACAAATCGTACTACAAAGTTTTTTTTAATTACAATTTTATTCTAAAATCCCTATACTATCTACTTTTTACAACAAAAAAAATTCACACTAAAAGTTCTATATTTGCCTTAGCAAATCCACAAAATTCATCTCGAAATCTCATCTACATAAAAAAATATATTCATCTTGAAACCCTCCTACTTCATCATCGTCACCAGAAATTGCTTCTATCTCTCTTCTGGCCATGCCAAGGCGGTAATATATAGTATGTAAATGAGATTACTAACTGAGTCTAACATCCTTCTTGTCCACATCAAGCACGGCATCTAGTGATTCCAAAACCTGCAAAGTCAGTCAGACATTTCATCAAACACGTAGTCTGTACATTAAAAAAATTGCTCACGTGTACGTAAAACCCACCAAATCATGAATCGGGTCGCGCCCAAAAACAACATGAGAGCACATAGAAGCGAGAAAAACGACAATGGTATCTGCAGGTTGCGGGCGAGGAGGATTTGGGCGAAGGACGAATTTCGAAGCAACCGAGCATCGCAAAGAATTGGAACCTGCAGTGGAAGCCGTGAGGGATTTTGAGAGAGAAAGTGATGAATATAGAGATACTTTGAGAAAAATGATAATTATTTTAAGGTGAGATTTAATTGATAAAGAGATTGTCAGTTTACTTATTTGAGAATTATTTTAAGGTGAGATTTAATTGATAAAAGAGATTAATGAGTGCACTTGTTAAAGATTCTATAGTTATTTGTGCAAAAGTTATTTTAGTACAGATTTACTACACCTAATGTTACCATAAATACACTAATTATGCCATAATAGTTGAAGATATCAACGGATACTTAAATTACCATAAATACACTAATTATTCATTTTTATAAATTTTCTATAACAAATAAAAACAAAATATGTGAAAAAGTCGTATGAGATTGGTCTCTTGGTTTGTTTAATGGATAAGTTAACACAAATTTTCACTTATTTTTGAGAAAAAAATGTGTTTAAAGTAATAGAACAATATGAATGAGAGTTCAACGATTTTTGCAAATACAAATTTGTGGTCTTAAATTTGGTTGTTTTGACTCTTCAAATTTTCAATAAAAGTAACATGGCATACTTCATTTTTTAAAAATAATCACAAAACTGTATACTCATGATCATATTTTATAATTTTCATATACAAGTTATCTATTTTATCGGATGCGGGATTTAAATTTAAACTCAATTTAAAATTTAATTGGTAAAACATAAAATTAAAATAGTTTCATAACAACTTAACTACAGTAAAAACAATTGACATTTATATCAGAATTTGACATTAGTTAGTCAAAAATACAACACTCAATTTTCATTAAGAATATTTATATTTATATTATTTATATTATTTTAATTATTACATATTTGATATATTAATCATGTCATATTTAATAATCGCATTTCATCAATCAATCAGCGGTAAATAATTTCACACGAAATTTAGTTTTTAATTAAATAAATTGAAAAAAATTTAGTTTTATTGTTCCACACCAAGCAGCGCTTAAAAATTTTAGTTTTTTTTTTTGAATGTAAAAAAATATCTTAGCAGCGGTGCATCAATGCTAATGATTAAATCATCTGCTTATTGTACTTCCAGCACCGGTTTCGGTGGAGCGTCGTTATAAACTGGTGCTCATTCTACTTCCAGCACCGGATTTGGTGAAACGCTGCTAAAAACCGGTGCTCATTGTACTTCCAGCACCGGTTTTGGTGAAGCGCTGCTAAAAACCGGTGCTCATTGTACTTCCAGCACCGGTTTTGGTGAAGCGCTGCTAAAAACCGGTGCTCATTGTACTTCCAGCACCGGTTTTGATGAAGCGCTGCTATAAACCGGTGCTTATTGTATTTTCAGCATCGATTTTGATAAAGCGCTGCTGAAAACTGGTGCGTATAGGGGGGTCTCCTAGTAGTGTGATGAGACAAAAGGTTGAGTACTCAGCAATCATTTACAAATTCTTTTCCTTTTTTTCTCTTTAATTAGAATGTTAAAGCAAAAGCAATCAAATGATAGAGTTTCACGTGGAAAAAATCATCTGAGTTTCACTGTTTAATTATGACTTGAAGGAAGCTGGTATATTTCACTAGACCGGAAATTAATTTTGATTATTTTGATACGTTATTTTCTGTATAACAATGAGGACGTTTTATGTTTCATGCTGCACCATTTTCATCACTTAATTCATCACTTAATTCCCATTTTGTTTTTTAATTGATTGAAAATTCTTTCATGATATTAGTAAACGCACACGAACAATTATTCTAAAATTAAAATTCAATTTAACTAGTTTATTACAAGGATAATTAGATAATATCTTTATAATAAGCTAAATGAGTTGAAGATGTTAATTCTACGGTAATCGGTTTTGGGTGTTGCCCAATACTACCAAAGATTATCTTAAAAAAATAACATTGACCATGTTTTGTGCGAATTTTTCAAACATCTACACGTTGCACTGAAAACTGAAAAGGCACGTAAGGATCTAGACACTAAATAATACACTTTCAATGCACGTATTTAGCTTTAAAAAAAATTTAATACAACAAAAATTAATACAAATTTTAAAAATAGAAATTTGAATTTGATTTTAACTTGTTGAGTTTTATAAGGAAAATGAGAAATTGAAATAGAGACAATGGAGTAGCTATTCTATTATTAGAGTTTATAGTCGGCGCGTGCAGCAACGCATTGACGGCCGTCCACGCGTGTGAGACCATGGTACCACATAGGTGAGTAGATGCGCGTCATGTGATACTGCCCCCATTCATCAGTGGTGCCACTTCTTCTTTTTTCTTAGAGTCCACCAATCTTACAAACTTGAAATCGCTAGTCCTGTTTCAAAAAAAAAAAAAAAAAAAAAAAAATCGCTAGTGAACTCATCGAGTCCAAACCCGAAATAATGTAAATAAGGTAGTGCAGGGAGACGCAAGAATTTCTTTATACTAGGAGAGGTCGTTTGGTTGATGTGGGAATTAAATTCCCACAGATTATATAATTACTCGGAAATAAATTCCTCCACTAAAATACTCAGAATTTGGAAAAACTGTTTGGTTGCATCTTCGCATTTTATAATTCCTAGGATTTTATTTACTACATGTTGTTTGGTTGATTTACATATTTCTTTCGAATCTAACAATTTTGCAACTATATATCCAAATACATTCAAATGAACTCACTCGAATCTAACAATTTTGCAACTATATATCCCAAAAACATTCAAATGAACTCAATCAAATAAAATATTCAACTTACTGTAATTTTCCAAATAATAAAAAAAACTCACTTGAATCTATAAA
The DNA here is from genome assembly GCA_963678965.1 of Cruciata laevipes. Lineage (NCBI taxonomy): Eukaryota > Viridiplantae > Streptophyta > Magnoliopsida > Gentianales > Rubiaceae > Cruciata > Cruciata laevipes. The sequence goes on from OY787635.1 coordinate 20,673,997, forward strand.
AAACAATTTATTGTTCTCTAAAAAAATCAAAAAATAATTATACTTCAAAAATAAAATCACAAAATAAGAAAATTTGATAAAAATAAAATATTCCATTCGAAATCCCATGTTAATAATTTGTATACGTACAGTTAAATAAACAAAAAACGTTATAAAAAGTTTAAAACAGAAATTGCCGCGAAATAAAACGGAGGAAATAAAAAAAATGCATGATCGTAGAAAAATTACGTAATGTTTAGGAGAAAATGGTAATTTCTTATAAAATTTACGCGTATTTCATTTCTACCTAGGTAGTACTCGGTAAGAAATTTCCCACGTTGTGTGGGAAATTGAATTTCCGCGGAATCGTCATTTCCAGCGTTTTAACCATTATACGTTAACCAAACAACAATCCAAAATGTTAAATACGCAGATTTTATGTTTACTTCGTTTAGTACGCGAACCAAACCACCCCTAGGGTTCCACAAAATTATGACTAGATTACATGGAAAGAATTCCACGCTAAGACATATCAATCCATTGACACTTCCAACAATTTCACACACTTTATAACCATCAACTTTCACAGGGGTGACACAACTCATACACATGTTTATTTGCATACTTTTCTAGATCATCGTATCCAACTATTATCTTATTCAGGGATAGGGTTTGAATTTTATGGAAATCAGTAATAAAATCATGGATAGTTATAATTGAGTACCATGTTTTGCTAATTTATGTTAACTGAGAATTGTGATTTTTAGAGTTTTTAGTTTCTGATTTGGATTTTGTTGTTATTACTTTCTGGAACTGAAAGAATTGTGTTTGTGCAATTCTCGTGCGGTCGTGCCTTTAACTTTCGCTCTTGCCCTTGCTCTAGTCAAGGTAATCCTAGAACACTATATAATAAGAATTCTTTTGATCTGGTATCTAGCACAGGGGTATTTTTGTAATTTTCCTAGAACACTATATAATAAGATTTTTTTTGATTTGGTATCCAGCACAGGGATATTTTTGTAATTTTATCCTTCAAAGGCAAAATGACGTCGTTTTACTATGTTTTTCCCCTCAACTTATCCTTCTCCTTCCGGTTTTGTGATCTCTCCTTCTGGGTTTCTAATTTGATTTGAATACGTAATCGACCTTTCTCCTTCTAGGTTTCTAATTTTATTTGAATTGCAAAATCGACCTTCTCCTTCCGGATTTCTGATTAAAATGATGATTCCAATTTCGAGTTAAAAGATTATCCCTTTTACTAAACACAATATCAAAAGTATAAATTCAAGACATGTATTCATTTGGATTAACACAAGTCAATATCAAAGACCAACTATTCTGAATATGCACAAATTCAAAGCGCATAGAACTTTAAATTATCATATTTTAGTAAAAATTAAAACTATTCAAAGTTGATTACATTAATAATGACCGTCCACTGAGGTTGTGAATCACTTTTTATTTGAAGTGATTATTGTTACAGTAATCTTTGAAGGTTGATTCACCTTTTTATTTCACTTTTCACGATTAATACAACAGGTTTGCTATAATTTTTTCTAAAGTAGAGAATGAAAGTAAATAATCTTCATATTTTTTTCCCCTTAACTCCAACAATATCTATTTTGAATTCATCTCTTATTTTTGGCAAATTGGGTGTTGGAGAATTTGGTGAGAGTTGAAAAGGTTGTTTAATTCCTATTTTTAGCAAACATACGATGACCTCGTTTGAAGAACAAGCGTTAGCTGTTAGCGGTTAGCGAATTCTAGCTAGTAGTTATTAGCTGTTAGCGGATTATGATCCCGTTTGGTGATAAGAGTTTTGAAGAGTGTTTAGTTTTTTTGGTTAAATTTGGATAGTTAACTGGTCAATCATATCTTTCTAGTTGAATTACTCCCAACTAGAATTTCTTTTTAAATGAAAAAATAAAAAAATTTATAATGATAATTTATGCTCAACTTTAGCTTTTGATATAAAATTATCATATGTTATATGACCGCTCTTTACTTATATGCGTTTTATATTTTCGATAACTTGCTTTCCTCCATTTACTATTTTATTTTATTTTCCTAAATATTGTAAATGAATTAATTAAATTAGAAACATAAACAAAGCTTGTAAACTCACTATGATAATGATCTCACACCAAGATTTTGTATTACTTTTTATTGGATATTTTCTTTATAATTGGACCATAATATTTTAGTTTGATTATCTTACACCGAATGTCTAGTCTTCATGTTTGATTGCACTTAGGGTGTGTTTGGTTGCTAGAATTGGCATTGATATTGGTATTCAAATTCAATAGAATTGAAATTAAGAATTGGTGTTATAATTCATAGTGAATCCTAGTGTTTGGCTAATCAAAAGAATTACTTAAGAATTGAATTGTAATGCCAATTCTTGTGTTTGGATGATTAATAATAAATCTAGTATTAGAATTGGAATTGCATAATTGATATTACTTTTGTACTTTTTTTTTATTACTATGTACTTTTCTCTTTCATGACATATTATTTTATTTTTCTTTTTTTTACCACATACTTTTGATCTATTTTTAGAATTTCTATACTGGCAGAAAATTATAATACACATCAATCATACCCTACTTTAAACAATTTCCAACGTTTTTCTTAATCAAGATTAGTGTGGCAAAAAATATCTTCCTAGAGCAAAACTATAATGAGAATTATTTGGTTTTAATTTCTCCTTATCTTCTAGCAAGGGTAATTTGGTAATTCTACACCCCATGTGCCAAAAAACTACACCCCATACCTTTTCAGTAATTATAAGAAACAAAAAGTTGTGTCTTTTCAATAAAAACAAACAACCATCTCCATATATATATATATATATATATATATATATATATATATATATATATATACCAATTCGACTCATTCATAAATCAAAACCAGTTTTATTATAAAAAAAAATCATAAATCAAAACCAAGATAACTCAACATGGTCTATGTATTGGTAAATTTAATCACAGATTTGGCCACAAGCAGCACAATCTACCGCACAGATTATTAAGATACATGGTAAGTATTCCTTCAAATTTTTGGCCAACCCTAGGATAGTTGAAACAGAAGATACAGAGATAATCATTCTACTTCGGGAAACCATAGAATAAGAATGTTGCACCTTAGCATATTGGCATATGTGCATTACCCACACCTTAATTGTTTTTGGGGTTATGCATATTGAATTTCTTGCTATTGTGTGAATTCTAGACCATGATATAAGACAAGCTTCTGTGTTTGTTTGATAAGCCTATGTATTCACCCTGCATTTTATATGCATATTTGCTACTGTGTGCCCTGACAGTGTTGAAAGGCACTTGAGAATAAAAGTGAATTTCAATGATCTTGTGTTCGACTTCTACTTTTCATTGGTTTTAACTTCTACTTTTCTCAAAATATTATTTGGTTTCAGCATAGTGCCGAAACAGTTCTTTCTATATCTCCCTTGATTGAGTCGGTTAGTGAGTACAAAGTTGTGGCATTATACTACCATTGAACCCTAACGGCTTGAACGATCTGACTAGCATGTTGGAAATGCACACGGAGCTGCAAAAGTTACCTATACAACTTTTGAAAAATGTTTCAAACTTTTAAGAGTGTGTAAAGATGTGAAAAACTGAATAGATAATCATGTTTATGTAATGACAATTTTTGATATATTCTAGAGGTATCCGCGCTAGTTTATTTTAATAGAACATAATCTTACAGGAAAAAAACGAACGAGCAAAATAATACAACATTCTTTTATTTTAAACAAAAAAGAGAGATTATGTCAACCATCCAAGTGCTCCAAGGTACAAAGATTCAAGAATAAAACTAGAATGAAGCATCCGAACAACTTGACACGGGACAGCATCAGCATCTTAAAGCTGTTAGAAGTGCTTGCTTCAGTTCTGCTGTAGATGGTTCTGTTTCAATCAATACCTCAAACCGCTTGCTGCCAACCATCATCTTAACCCACTCAACCAAATTCAGCTGATCAAACAAGTATTAATTATCACCGTTTTGCTGATGAATGGATATAATACAGCTAAATAATGAAGGATGTTGCATTTATCCCCACATGTGTTTGAGGATCAAAATCCAATATTATGATCAATGGCAAGAAATTATAAGCAACAGAATATCCAATATTATGAAATATCATCAGTTTTATGAAACAAAAATGAAAATAGAAATGTTTATTGTAGTAAGAATCAAGGCATTGATAGATTGAAAAGGGTGTAGAGTCTGTGGACTTTATTCAACGAGCTAATAAAGAAAATGTAAATTTTTAAGCCACTCAGAAAAAAGAAAGATCTCTAAATATTACCAGTAATCTCAAGTCTACAAGCTAAACTCAAACAGAACAAATCATATGGGCTAAACTCAAAGCAACAGAGTAGTAGGTTAATCATACACATTCATCTAGTATATATGGGCAGTGAGCAACATAAGAGTACAACTCAACCATAATAAGTAAATGCTCAGACCAAATCTAAGAACCGTCAAATACTATCTATATAAATAGAATAGAATACAAAGGAAGATACTCCCACATTCTAACAAACTTTGCACAATTCATATCATATCCAACCTTTGTAGACCAGGAATTGGATCATGGTAATCAATCAGTGGAACATTTTAGTTAATGAATATAATCAAACTAAATGCAACATTAAAATTGTCATAAAAATATGATCTTGATAATTCTAATTACTCATACATAGTAAAAGGTTTCCATGGGAACTTAAAACAGAGAGAACCAAAGTAAGGATTCCTGCAACAAAGGAATTCCAAAACCATGCCGCAACTTACACTACTGTAGAATTTCATATAACATTTTTTGATAAAAGAGAAACTCAGTAAAAATTGCAGAAAAAAGAACAAGATACTCAGTAAAAAAGTTTCCGATTTGTTAATGACCCCAAAACATCTGATTAGCGGAAGAGACTTACCGATGAGATTAAGGACCCAAGGAACTGATAGTTTTCTCTCCGAGATTCAGAGTAACAAATGGACTGAAGGGTATATATTTCCCATTTTTCAATTTTTGTTCCTATACAAGGAAATTGTGAACAGATCACCAAGTTGGTATTTTTAGTCAACAACTCACTATGAAAAAAAACCCAAAAACGTTTCAATCCCAATTGTTATTAACCAAGGTAGCTTCAATCAATCTTCAACCTAAATGCTCTAACATCTTCCCCAACTTGCACGCAGTTTCGAGCAGATTATAAACCAAATCATTCTACAGATAGAACCTACAATTCAAAAATCGAAACAATTTGAATATCACAATGTTGGTACCTGCATTGTATGAAGAGGCCCTTCAAATTTTACAAAAGCTTATTCAGCTTCTTCTCAATAGCCAGTTGTTTCATAACCACGAGCATATAATTAAAACCCAGTTTTCCATAGACCAATTTAATATCTTACACAAACCCTACTGAGAAGAACGATTCTGAAAAGGTGAAGAGGATTAAAATTCGAAGTGGGTTTAGAAATTCAGAAATATAGAAGTGAAAATTGTATGAGCTTACTTGGAACGGTTCTGGTGACCGCGACGACGACGACGGCTGAAAGAATCTGTTGGATGAAAGTTTCTGAAAGTTTCTGGCGGGAAGTTAAGTTGTGTTTAAGTTTCTCAGTCAACTGGTCAAGTCAAGGGTGGCGGCTATTGACCACGTGTTCCTCTTTTCTTAGCTTAGCAGTTAAGTTTTTAGTTTTAGATTCTGTTAAGTTCTTCTGATTCTGTTAGACGGATGAAACAAGGCAGAATAGATTGTATATAAGGAGCACGTTTTGTACTGATTCGGTTTTGTGTTGATATGAGAAAATATCTTCCCCATATGCTGTGCTTTTTCTACTATGTGTTTTAGTGTGTGTTCTTGGTGTTCTAAACCAAGCTATAAATCTCTGCAAATTTTCATGGTATCAGAGCAATAGGTTATCTCGATTTGATTCAGCTACAAAACCCCTACGATACGATACCTATATCACCCGATTCAGATACTTCATCAAATTCCGCGATTTGAATTTCTGAAGCTGCTGAGATGAGTAATTCAGACGAGGAAGAAGTGCCGCCGCGATTCGGCAAACGACCGGAAGGTTCAGGAAAGGGGAGGAACAGGCGAGATCAGGATGAGGAAGAAGGTTACTACAGAATTCGCCATGAGGATCCTCTATATCTGCAGAATTCAGATCAATCCAATCAGATGCTCGTGACAGAACCACTGGATGAGGTAAACTATCTCTCCTGGAGTAGAGCAATGATTACTGCTTTGGAAACTAGAGATAAACTAGGGTTTATAAATGGTGAGATTATAAGACCTGATGTTACTCATAAGACCTACAAGCAGTGGAAGAGAGCAAATACAATGGTTAAGGCTTGGATTCAAAAATCTTTGTCTAAGGATATTGCTAGAGGATTTCTGTTTGAAACTGATGCTAGAAAACTATGGGAGGAGTTGAAGGATAGGTTTGGTCAGAGTAATGGAGCATTAATTCATAATCTGAAGAAGGATATTGTTAATCTGAAACAAGATGGAGATTCTGTGTCTCTCTATTATACAAAATTGAAAGGTTTATGGGATCATCTAGCTTGTGTGAAGCCTAGAAGAAGATGTCTATGTTGTGACTGCTGCAGATGTGGATATATGAAAGGTGTACTTGCTGATGAGGAAGAGGATAAGATGCATCAATTCCTGATGGGATTGAATGAGAGCTATAGAGCAATTACTGAGCAGATTCTAATGACTGATCCTTTACCTAATCTGGCTAGAGCTTGTGCTATTGTCTGCAATGTTGAGAAACAAAGGACTGCTCATGCTAGTTATCAAGAAATGGGACAGATATCTGCAATGGTTAGTAAGAAGTCAGTGAATGAGGAGTATGCTGAAGATGTGTCAAATGCTTCTGCCATGCTGGCCAAAGGTAGAGGATATTCCAGAAATGAGGCTTATGCTAGAGATGGATCCAAACAGAAGGTGTTGAGAAATCCAAATCTGAAATGCACACATTGTGGAAAGATTGGTCATACTAAGGAAACATGCTTCAAGCTCAAGGGATTTCCAGACTGGTTTTATGAGAATAGGGGAGAAAAACCACCACAGAGAGGTGGATTTCCACACAGTGCTAATGCTACTGGTACAATGGGATATGGCAACATGCAACCAGGAGCTTCTTCAATGGATGATCAGTTGTATGCTGCTACTGGACCTACTGGAAGTGATATGATTATGCAAGGGGGACAGACACAAATGCAGGGATTTATTGCTAGCATGATACAACAAGAAATAGGGAGACTGATGAAGGGAAAAATGCAAGAAGCTCATGCACCAACCGATTTTGTCAACCTAGCACACTTGACAGATTTTTCAGGTAGCATCCTTACTCATGCTTGCAATGCTACAGTTTCTTATGACAATGATTCTTGGATAATAGATAGTGGAGCAAGTAGTCATATGTGCAATAACCTAAACTTGTTTAATACATATACAAATACAACCATACCAACTCCAGTTCATCTACCTGATAACACCATTAAACTTGTCACTGCCACTGGGGATGTTCATCTGCCTCATAACCTGATTCTTTCTAGCTGCCTACATGTACCTTCTTTCCACTTCAACCTTCTATCTGTCAGTAAATTGTTGAAAACTACTTCTGTCCATGTTGGTTTTTTTAAAAACTTTTGTTTATTGCAGGACCTTAAGAGACATAAGGTCATTGCAGTGGCAAAAGAAGTTCAAGGACTGTACATTCTGAACCAATTTTCTTTCACTGAAGCAACCATTCAAGTGGCCCTTCATAGCTTGAGTCTTTCTTATGTGGGGCATTTACATCATTCATTCTATGCAAATAAGCCAACAGGACTTGATTTCCATGTATGGCATAGTAGATTAGGACACCCTTCTGTCACAGCTATTAAGCATCTACATTCCATTGTAAATATATCAGTTCCAGAGAATTACATTTGTACTGTTTGTCCTGCTGCTAAACAGAAAAGACTTGAGTTTCCTGTCAGTACAAGTGTCTCTAATAACAGTTTTGATTTGTTACATCTTGATCTCTGGGGACCATATAAAACTGTGACACTTTCTGGCACAAAATATTTCCTTACCATTGTTGATGATCATTCAAAATACACTTGGACTATCTTACTTAAATCCAAGGATACAGTGCCATATATTCTGAAATCATTCTTTCTTCTTATCCAAAACCAATTCCAAACCTCAGTTAAGACCATTAAAACAGACAATGGTACTGAATTTCTAAATGAAACATTTTCTACCATTCTTTCTGACTTGGGGATCTTTCATCAAAAATCCTGCTCCCATACACCCCAACAAAATGGCACAGTAGAAAGGAAACATCAACACTTGTTGAATGTAGCCAGATCACTACTATTTCAAGCCCATCTACCCAAAAGATTCTGGGGAGATTCCATACTTACAGCCACTTATCTCATAAATAGAACTCCTTCAGCTCAGCTTTCTTGGAAATCACCCTTTGAAGTTTTGATGCACAAACCTGCTGACTACCTGTCCTTAAGGACTTTTGGCTGTCTTTGTTTTGCCACAGACACTACTCCACATAAAGACAAGCTACAACCAAAAGCCTATCCTTGTATCATGATTGGATATCCTCCAGATAAAAGAGGTTACAAATTGTTTGATATTACACATCAGAAGATTATCATTTCTAGAGATGTTGTATTTCATGAGTCTATATTCCCCTATCAAACCAGTGCTAAGGACTCATCCATTTCCCTTCCAATTATTCCTACTCACTACCATTCAGATATCTCTTCTTCTCTTGAGTCAGTTTCACCTACTCATCACTCTATTCCATCTTCTCAGGAAGAAATTCCTATCCATAACCAGGATGATCATTCTTCTCCTCATATCCTTTCACCTTCTGTATCATCTACTCCAGTTTTATCACCATCACACAACTCCATCATAATTCCAGAAAATCATTTGCCTGAGCCCAGGAAAAGTACAAGGTTAAAATTTAAACCTGTGTGGCAAAATGATTTTGTACTGAATACCATTCATGATCCATTCCACCCACCTTTCTTTTCAGATGCACATAAGGCATTTCATGCTCAACTATTGAAAATAAAAGAACCATATACATATAAAACTGCTAGCTTGTATCCAGAGTGGATTGCTGCTATGAAACTTGAATTGCAGGCACTTGAAGATAATGGCACTTGGGAGTTAACCACTTTACCTCCAGGGAAGAAACCTATTGGATGTAAGTGGGTGTACAAAGTAAAGTGTCTAGCAGATGGTAGTGTGGATAGATACAAGGCAAGGCTAGTGGCAAAGGGGTTTAATCAAATTGAAGGGGTAGACTATTTTGATAGTTTTTCTCCTGTTGCCAAGACTGTCACTATCAGACTGCTTTTAGCTATCACAGCAGCAAAGTCATGGAGTTTGCATCAACTGGACATCAATAATGCATTTCTGCATGGTTATCTTGATGAGGAAGTGTATATGATCCCACCTGAAGGCTTTATTGGAGCAGCTCCTCATCAAGTTTGCAAGCTGAAAAGATCCTTATATGGCCTTAAGCAGGCATCTAGACAGTGGAACTCAGAACTCACAAAAGCTCTTCTCTCTTTTGGATTCACACAGTCTCAGAGTGATTACTGTCTGTTCATGAAGACATCACAGGATTATCAGCTGGCCCTCATTGTTTATGTGGATGATATCCTCATTGCTGGCTCTTCAGAGTCAGAAATCCAAGCTGTCAAGGATTTTCTGCATTCTCAGTTTACTATCAAGGATCTAGGGCCTGCAAAGTTTTTCCTAGGGCTTGAGCTGGCAAGATCTCCCTCTGGAATATACTTAACTCAAAGGAAGTATATCTTGGACATTGCTGCTGATGTTGGATGCATTAATGCCAATTCAACTCCCACTCCTCTTCCTGTTACTTGGGATATGAATGCTCCTTCTTCTCCACTCCAGGATCCTAGCTGCTTCAGAAGACTAGTTGGGAGGCTGCTTTATCTGAACTCAACTAGGCCTGATGTCACATATGCTGTGAATCAGCTTAGTCAATTTATGCAGTGTCCTACTGAGCATCATCTCCAAGGAGCAGTCCATGTGGTGAAATAATTGAATACCTATCCCAGTCATGGAGTTTTCTTCCCCAGCTCCAATGATCTTCAAGTTTCTGCATACTGTGATGCAGACTGGGCAAGGTGTAAGGATTCCAGGCAGTCTGTCACAGGTTTTTGTGTTTTCCTTGGACATGCCATGATCTCCTGGAAGTCTAAGAAGCAGCAAACAGTGTCTAAATCTTCAGCTGAGTCAGAATATAGGAGCATGGCACTTACTACCTGTGAATTGCTTTGGATTTCCTATCTTCTCAAGGATTTTCAAATCGATCTTCTTCTTCCTATTCCACTTTGGTGTGATAACAAAGCTGCAATCCATATTGTGGAAAATCCTAAGTTCCATGAAAGGACCAAACATATCGAAATCGACTGTCACGTCACAAGAAATCAGTTCAAGGCTGGTTTTCTTCACCCTTATTCCATTTCTACAAGACTGCAGCTTGCCGATCTGTTCACCAAGCCCCTGCCTGCTGAAGTCCTACGTTCCTTATTGTTCAAGATGAACTTTTGTCTTCTTCCCTATGTTCATCTTGAGGGGGGAGTGAAAGAATCTGTTGGATGAAAGTTTCTGAAAGTTTCTGGCGGGAAGTTAAGTTGTGTTTAAGTTTCTCAGTCAACTGGTCAAGTCAAGGGTGGCGGCTATTGACCACGTGTTCCTCTTTTCTTAGCTTAGCAGTTAAGTTTTTAGTTTTAGATTCTGTTAAGTTCTTCTGATTCTGTTAGACGGATGAAACAAGGCAGAATAGATTGTATATAAGGAGCACGTTTTGTACTGATTCGGTTTTGTGTTGATATGAGAAAATATCTTCCCCATATGCTGTGCTTTTTCTACTATGTGTTTTAGTGTGTGTTCTTGGTGTTCTAAACCAAGCTATAAATCTCTGCAAATTTTCAACGGCAGTGGCGGGGAGAAACTTTCGACCAGGAGCTGAGAAAAATTGCAGGCGATAGGTCATTTATATAGGCGACCCGTTTTTTCTTATAACCCGGAATTGAGATTTTTTTTTAGTAGAATTGGTGTTGGAAAACTTTGCTTAGATAAAAGAATTAGATCCATAGAATTGGAGGCCCCAAAGTTTTCAAAAACCAATTCTAACCCAAAACTTTTGTAAAAACAAACTGTAGAATTGGACAACTCTATGGAATTAGAAAATAATGGGTCAATTCTAGAAAAAACAAACACACCCTTATTGTAATTGTGGTTGAACGTTTCCCAAGATCATTATACTATTTTATTGGATCAGGAACCCGGACAACATACTACAAAGCCTGTCAACTGTTGCGGACTTGATGGTGGTGTATGGACCGGCTGGAAGTGCATTTTCACCAAGAGGATATCGAGCTCATTATGAGCATCCAACTCCGGAGTCAAGGCTCAGTAGATCATTTGCACTGGCACTACCATGCTACGGGAAAATTCACCGCCAGTATGAGATGCCTTAGGACTCATACTGATGTTTCGGGAAGAAGGCGATCACGATATTGTAGTTTTGAGTTTAATTATTTTGCTCATTCGATAGTTAGTCATGCGAAAACGAGCCCCGAGTTTATAAAGAGGTTATTGTAAATATAAAGAGGTTCTTGAATGTTAGAACGCTGGCTTGTCCGGCCCAAAGATGTTTACAAGCATAAGCCCAAAAGAACTAAACCCTAATTTAGTCAAACATCTATATATACACACGCAGAAGGTGTCTGTGCTCCTCCAGGCAGAGCCGCCATCAGAACGGCTGAAAGACTTTAGCATCCACCAACGGCGTTCTCTCTTTTCTAGCATGTATATTTCCTTCGGCTATGGTTAATTTTTGCCCATGCTATTGTTCTGCAGATTGTCTGTAAATGTTTTCAATTTTTCGTTGAATCTGTTTTTCGTTTCTCTGCTTGATGAATCGTTCAAACCGCCAGGTTTGCACTAGTGATATGAGCTTGGGCGGTTTAAAAAATATAACATTATAACAATCATAAACAATGAATATTAAACCAAACAATCATAAACGGAACTCTGTCAAATCATAAATGGAATCTTATAACATTGGAGGTAAAGGGCAATATTATACGCTTATATTTTTTATGCTTTTGAATTTAGAAAGGAGATTAAAGGACAACTAGAATCAAACAAACAAAAAAAGACACCAGGTAATTTGAATATTTCATGCAGAGTAGGGAGCAGCATTTTTTTTTTTAATTATTGTAATTTTGACAATATTAAAAGGCGTAACGGACATTTCAAAGACACAAATAAAACGAAGAGTTATACCGGTATCCCGTTCTAATAAATAATTCTTACTAAATTAAATTATATTAAAATGAAATTAATGTATTATACAAATATTATATGTTTTAATTTAGAGTTGGTCTCTTGAGTGACCGTCACTATATAGTGACCAAGAACTATGCTGTAAATACAAAAAATACACGGAGACCCCTTTCTGCAAATTAAGCATAATTAAAATTTCCACGCGCTCACACGCGCCAAACCTATTTGTTTTCTATAATCACACTACCATAATTATCCCCACACGATTTCCCATATGTCCACAACTATTTCCTTCCATTCCCCATAATTCCTTTCGCCTAAATCTTATTCCCCAGATTACATCTAACTTAAAATTTTAGTTTAGTTTTTTTATTGTTCTTGAGATTTTATAAATTAAAAATGGATCTTTTAATCGAAAACATGTGGATTTTAATTGTATAAAAAGTTGAAAAATTATCAATTGTAAGTTAAAACATGGAAGTTATAATTTAAAACATGAGAATTTTTTTAAAAAACTTAAAAAGTTAGTAAAAGTTGAAGAGTATTTATATCTAAAAACCTGTAGTTGTAACTGAAAAACATGGAACTTATAACTTAAAACATGAGTATTTTAAAACAAAACCTAAAAGTTAGTTAATCATATACAAATAAGAGTATTTATTATCTAAAAATCTATAGTTATAACTTAAAACATGGACTCTATAACTTAAAACATGAGTATTTTAAAAAAAAAACATGAAAGTTAGTTAAATATCTATAAAAATGAAGGAGTATTAATCATAAAAAAACTAAAGTTATGTGTTAAAACATAGAGCTTATAATTTAAAACATGGGGATTTTAAAATAAAACATGAAAGGTAGTTAATAATAAAACAAATTAGGGTATTTATTATCTAAAAATCAATATTTGTAACTTATAACATGGAGGTTATAAATTAAAACATGAGTACTTTATAACAAAACATGAAAGTTGGTTAGTTATATTAAAATTGAAGGTGTGTTATTTATCTAAAAATCTAAAGTTATAATTTAAAACATGGATTTTATAGATTAAAACATTAGAATTTTAAATAAAAACCTAAAATGTATTTAATTATCTAAATGTATTTAAATTATATTTAAATAAAAACCTAAAAAATTGAAAGCGTGTTAATTATCTAAATATTTGAAGTTATAAATTAAAACATGGATGTTATAATTTAAAACATTAGTATTTTAAAACATTTACTGAAAGATAAAGAAACAAAACCTCCATAAAGAGAAAACCTGAAAATTAAAAAGATGAAAAAAAAGAAAGGTTGAAGTGGAGCTGCACTTGAAAGAGAAAATGAGGAAATTGTGAAGCATGCCAAAGGTGCAGCATGGTATTTCGTACATGCGTGGTATTTTGTACGCGCGTGTAAAACTTAAATTTATAGAAATTGCAATATAAACCTTCCATGTTTTAAGTTTATGAAATTATCTCTGGTCACTATATAGTGACGGTCACTTCCAAGACTTATTCTTTAATGTATCTATATATATTTCATAAATTTGTGATTTTTACTGAATTGGATTGATATTCTTATAAGACAAAATCAGAACAAGAGTACACCTGAAGTTTTTTTTTTTTTTTGACGTAACAAACACTCTATTAAACAAAAGCTGAAACCAGGGACTTTGCCCTGTTATGTTGATTACACACCACTGATCTACTTACTTTTTAAACAAAAAACAAATGAAAACTATTCAACACGGATCTTGTATCAGCGAACTCATTTACCATGGTGGAAGCCGCTCCTGATTATTGAGAAGGTTTACCAAAACTTGGCAATCTGTTTGTACCCAAACTGCTCCAGCCTGTGTTAACGCCTTCCAGCACGCACTGTAGGAACTATATTGACAGTAATTTGTAATAAATAAAATTACAGAATATAAATTATAGAAAACACATGAATAATAAAATACTAGTTATATTATTTATATTAATCATGCAAAACATGCCAAGAGTTACAAATAATTATGCATACAACATATTAATTATCCTAGACACAAAAGCATAGATCATTATGGAGTCGAGCTAGTCTCCGCCCTTGAAATTTATGAGGCCAACAAATGACACCAAAGTCCCATAGGATAAAACCATAAGGTAACATACAAAGTTACCTGGATTTCGTAGAGCCGATCTTCAATCACAATGACTTGACTCTCAACTCACTCAGCACCAACGAAAACACCAACTCTCTCAATTTAATATGTCTCACTATATTAATTCTACGAGTTCAAAAAAGTGTATTCTCTATTGACTGATGGCTCTATATATATACTACTAAATTCTATGAATTAGGAAACATAATGGAAAGATTCTCAATCCAATACGCATATGGATTCTCTCACAAAATAAGGTAAACTGTGTTTTAATTATAACATAAGAACTTTCCCAAATAATGAAAGTCTTATCTTTATGGAATAACACAAAGTAATTTCCATAAACCAAAAGAATGTACTCCAAGTAATTCTTTAATTAAAACACATTCCGGGCTTTTCTAGAATGTTCAACATATGAACTTCATAAACAATAGAAATCCTATTTTGGGTAAATTTCTTTAACCAAAACTTTCTATATCTCATTCATCTCCGAATGATAAGTCCCAAAAGTTACCATGACTGTAACTTTCAATTTACCTTAAATAAATCATTTTCCAACAATCCCCCACATGAATCAGATATAGATTCGGGATTTCAATTACGCATTACACTAATATAGTCATTGTGATTGCCGTATCGGAAGCTTAGATGCCTGTATAGGAATAAGTAGATCATTTAGTCCTTGAACTTTTCCCTTGGGATAGTACATTGTTTCACTGGTTAGGAAGTATGCGGTCCCGCTTTGAACTTCCCTGAACCGCTGGTATGAACTTTCATGTACGTCCCACAGGCATCTTACTATACTCTGCGATTTCCGCGGTTGTGCCCAATTCTCGCGGCCATGGAGCACCTGCCTATTTCAGTCGCGTTTGTAAAGAATTGCGTCCTCATTCAATTCCCTCTAGAGGCGGCCACACCTCCCGCACATAGGTGACTGGTTGCTGAGGAATTTGTTATTTGTTAAATAACTCATTTCCACTCTAATTCCCATAATTAGTGGCCGTTAGTCATTAAAAGCATTTCATGCTTACCCTCATTTCCATTTCACTGTTTCATCATCATAGGAATAAAACAAGAGGTTTAAAGAAACCCCCACAGTGACGTCGGTGGGTCTTTGACGTTTAGTTGTCCCTTTGAACCTAGACCATGGGATCTCCAATCGCATAGGTTGGGTGTCCACAGACGTAACCTCACCATTTAATGGACTTCAGTCTCATTCCTCTCTATGATTTAACTACCTCTCGATTCAATTTCTTCGTCAAGAAATCGATCTAATCCTTTCGTCAAAGGAACACAACCTTATCTTAATGACAATAAGTCAATTTAGATAAATCCCGGTTTGAGAGTAGTTTTCTAATGATATTTTTTCTACGTTTAGACATGCCATTATCGATATGTCTTTATAGTAAACCAATCAGCACAAATTTGCTTTGGTTACCTTGGGATTCCCTTTTTCTCAAAAGGTACAGACTCATTTCCTTTCCCATAATCCAACATAATGGATTTAGATTCCTCATATGAATCTAAGAGAATCATTTCTCTACGCATTCCAAGCCATATCCACGAGACCACGTGTATCACACAAACTTGGATCCACCAGTTTTTCTCTTAACTACTCGTGTCTCATCTTACTTTCAGAGTAAGAAATGTCTGATCGTGTACACCTCATTTAGTACTACAGACCTTCCATGACTCTACATTCTCTTTTCAAGAGAAGTCTCACCTTTACAAAGGTATTCCAACAATGTTAGAGTCATTTTATTGAATACGATATATCTCTATAGATTCAGTCATCGTATTTATATTACTATCAATGAGCGATTCATTCGATTTGAGAGCATAAATGACATAATCATTTCTCGTGTCTCTTAGCACTCATGCCTTAACTAGGCTCATTGATTCATACCATTGGCTCATCAACAATTAGTGTCATCAACTCATGGACTGTTTTGGAGCATCGAGCCATTCATATTGCTCTATTCAGATCTTAATATCTAAATCTCCATTTAACCACTAGGTCCATTTGATGTACTTTTGAGCTTACACAAAGCTGCAATTCGGAAGTACCATCATTTCAGGTTTCATTCTCATTTCTGGAGAATACCATCAAGTATACAAAATACTTACTAATTGTTGAAATCTACTAGGAGTCTAGTGATTTGCCTCACATGGTAGATCAATTTCACTATTGATTACCGTTTTTCCATAAACATCATTTCATGGAATTCTAGTCTTTTAAAGCTCTCAGATATACCTCTAAAGCAAAACAAGGCACAAGACTTTGTCCTATCACATTTGCTTCATTTAGGTTTATCATCACAGATTCTCTACGATTTCATCCATTGGCTCATAATGCCATTTAGGATAAATCAAGATCTCTAGGAATTTCCGTAAAATACTCTTTCATCAAAAGATGTATTTATCAATTCCATCAAATATTTCTTATGAATATCACAATATTTAATATTCTTTCATAAGAAGTCAATTAGCACTGCCACAATGTGCATTTATAGTAAATATACCATTTCAGGTCATATCTTACTATACCTGGTTATACGTCAACCCCCACATTCGAATGAACTTCTCGAATGAGTCTACACCATTAGGTCAACCCCCACATTCGAAGGAATTCACAGGATGACTCTACACCGTTAAGAGTTTTCATTTACTCTTTTGGGATATCTTATTTAAAAGATCACCTACCCATATATAGGTTTCCCACATCGCTTTATCATTTCTAGCGACTTTACGTTTCACTACTATATATAGCTAGTACATACGGAAAAATGACATTTGCGAATAATCTTGTAGTGTGAACGCAATCACAAAAAGATTTTACGTATTCGCTTTCACAATCAACTCATACCACAAATGATACAAAAATGGACTTAGAACCATTTATGTAAGTATCATTTTGGTGATTCTCGTTAATTATTACTTTAAGACAAAATTGCTTTGTCTAGCACATGACTTATCAAAAGTCTCGTTTGTTCAACAAATGAATCAAACACAAGATTCTCATCCCATAAAACTATATTTTAAGGATAGATTCTTTCACTACAACACTTTCGTGTTTCAACTGATTGTGGGAATCTCTCTTATCTATACAACATACTTAGAATAAGAGATGACCAGATTTCCCAATATCAAGTAACCATTTATCCCAGCAATTACAACAACAGATAGAAGTAATATCCATGCCATCAAGGATTTGGTTAATCATTCACTTCAGGGATTTCGATTTACTATCCCTTATGGCGCAGATTTCCCATCTCGTAGGGTAAAATGTGAGTTAGCAAACTCTACACAAAATACTGCCCATTTCCAAGTCAGTTCAGTACAACAGTACTTGACTACACTCGAGTGACTTTCTCAATCCACATATGAATTGATATCTCAGTTCAAGTCTGAGTTACGCCGTCTCGCTATGAGTTCACTTTTTACACTCTTGACCCAAACATGGTCTCATTCGAGTCTAATTCTTGCTCGAATACATTTCCCATTAAGCTAGACTCAATCGAATTCGAGTCTTAGTCTGGGATTCTGCCTTACCGGCTCAACTTAGAGTTTTTCACGTACATTTTCAAGTGCTTAGTGATATCTCTCTACCTTGTCAAAATTCATCTATTGCTGAATTTTAAGGTTTTCGGTCCCCACATTGGACCGATATCATTATCATCTCCACACGTATAGTTCCTCGGAACTTTGTGTCTTGGAGTTCCTAGACCATATGTCTACGAATTAGATAATCTTAGAATTTTCAGTTCTTTCTGACCGAAATTCTAGACTTAACAAAGTCTCGGGATCCCTATCTCAGAATACAAAATTTTAGATTTGACCATATTGTCTTGGGATTTTCAAATCTCAGATTATTCAGGTTTCTCAACCAATCTGACGATTTATCAAATTCTTCAATTATGAGTAATTAGAATTTTAACCTCGGAATTCTTAGGTCTCTCAACCATAATTCTGATGATTATTTAATTTTTCGATTACAAATAATCAGAATTTCAGCATAGTTACGAAAACTCATGCTTTCAGGGTTTCTCGTTATGGTTCTTAAAACCAATACCCTTGACATAGTAAAATTACTCATGTCATCTCGTTCGTATTTTATAGATTATACAATAATCAAAATATCGAACACAGAGCCGTGTGCTCATCTCATGCAATATACAATTGCTCAGGTCTTACGAAACTTGCTGTGAATTCATGACAATTGCACACAGCACATTGCCAAGTCCATCACATAGCATAGCTTCTGCCACTAGTTCTTGGTGATTGCACACAGCAAATCAACCACAAAACCAAATAACCACGTATTAGTAATACGTTCTGAAAATTCCGTCCGAATATATAAAATATCCACAGATGTTTTCAACGGATATGTACGCTGAAAATTCCGTCCAAATATATGCATTAACAGATGTTTTCGCCAAACATATATAATGAAAATTCCGTCCGAATATGACAGATATTTTCAACTATATTAGTTTGTGAAAATTCCGTACAAATATATTGACAAATGTTTTCAGTACAATCCTTCCAGATATCAAAGTTTCGGACAAATCAGATTCACGCGGAACCGATTCCGACAACTTTCCACACATATAAGGTATGGCGACACACAAACACACCATGCACTGAAATTAGGCACCCAACATGCATCTCTATATTTTCAGGACAAAATATCACGTATGCATGCATTATGATGATGAATTTGATTAAAACTTCATTTAAATCATGTGAACCATGCATTAAACATGTTGATTAATTAGATAATTAATCATCCAGCCAAATTCACCCGTACAAGCTATCAAAATTAAGCCAAACACAACATGCATAATTATTCAATCAATCTTTCCAGCTGCAAATAATATTGCAGATCATGCTCACAAACATATTATTGCCATGTAACTCATGCAATTGCCCCCATTACATATACGTAAATGTTTGTACAATTAGTCAAATACACATTCTTACAATTTGACCGAGCATGCATCCATATAAAACCACTAATTAATAATACATATTATTGTAAAATTAATCCATTCATGCATGGCTCCTTTCGTGTGATTATATGCCAAATATTTAAGATTCAATCACGTTGAAATTATACATTCTTATCAATTTCAAATAATCTTAACATGCATATAATTAAACCGAGGCAAGAGAAATAATCATGTTTATCAAAATAAACACATCCAAACTAAATTGAATACCACAACTAATTCAATTTATTGGGTTTGATACTTTAACCTTTCGGTTAAATGTCGAGACCAAATATATCTCTGACTGATCAACATCATCTCCTCCACGATGCTCGTTTATCCTCGAAATTGATATTTGTACATGCCAAGAAAAACTCGGCAAACCATTAGAAAAACTTCACATGAGTTTTTCGGATTTATGTTCACAAAGAACAATTTCCGAAAAACCCTAAATCAAATATTACACATAAATATCATGCTCATATAAATATATAATATAAGCACATAATTAATCATGCATCCCTACTTTTGGTTTATTCAATATAATAACCTTAGCATGCATAATTTATAACTCACGTAGCATGTAGTTTTCGAAATTCTAATCACATTAAATTTTCAAAAAACCACAATAATATTTCCGTAAAATATTCTATAATTTTCCGAAAAATTACACATCAATATCCGCCCTTTAAAAGTTTCATAAGTTTCAAGACTGGAACTATATTGACAGTAATTTGTAATAAATAAAATTACAGAATATAAATTACAGAAAACACATGAATAATAAAATACTAGTTATATTATTTATATTAATCATGCAAAACATGCCAAGAGTTACAAATAATTATGCATACAACATATTAATTATCCTAGACACAAAAGCATAGATCATTATGGAGTCGAGCTAGTCTCCGCCCTTGAAATTTATGAGGCCAACAAATGACACCAAAGTCCCATAGGATAAAACCATAAGGTAACATACAAAGTTACCTGGATTTCGTAGAGCCGATCTTCAATCACAATGACTTGACTCTCAACTCACTCAGCACCAACGAAAACACCAACTCTCTCAATTTAATATGTCTCACTATATTAATTCTACGAGTTCAAAAAAGTGTATTCTCTATTGACTGATGGCTCTATATATATACTACTAAATTCTATGAATTAGGAAACATAATGGAAAGATTCTCAATCCAATACGCATATGGATTCTCTCACAAAATAAGGTAAACTGTGTTTTAATTATAACATAAGAACTTTCCCAAATAATGAAAGTCTTATCTTTATGGAATAACACAAAGTAATTTCCATAAACCAAAAGAATGTACTCCAAGTAATTCTTTAATTAAAACACATTCCGGGCTTTTCTAGAATGTTCAACATATGAACTTCATAAACAATAGAAATCCTATTTTGGGTAAATTTCCTTAACAAAACTTTCTATATCTCATTCATCTCCGAATGATAAGCCCCAAAAGTTACCATGACTGTAACTTTCAATTTACCTTAAATAAATCATTTTCCAACACGCACGAACTTCTGCATGTAATGCAGAAAAAGCACGAAAACCATTTGTTTTTTGTTATAAGATAGCATTAGTTCTTATAAGTTCTGCGCAAGATGGAAGAATGCTCTGTGTTTGTCTGCATCTGCGGTTAAACGAAGATTCTTACTCCCAAGCGTTCGTCCATCCCATAAATTAGTTAACATTTTATTGACAATGACTTCGTTGAGGGCTTGTTCTTTTAGTCGTTTCATTTTAATGATCGAAAGTGACATTGTAAGTCTATTTTATTGTCCTCTTTCGCATCAATTCTTATATAAGTACCACAGGGTATGTATTAGGTTAAACAAAGATTGAATCGACACAGACAACCATTCAACACCCATTAACATTTTCAAATAATAATAAATACATTATCAAATATATAAATTTTGTAAAGGGCAAAATGCTTAGATGACCCCCAGTTATGGGTTAAGTGCGATTGTGACCCTCAGTTTAGGGCTGTAAACGAGTCGAGTCGAGCTCGAACAGACCTGTGTTCGTGTTCGAGTTCGTATTGTATGTTCGTGATCGAGTTCGAGCTCGTACGAGTTGAGATATTTTAGCTCGAACTCGATTCGTCTGACTTTTAAAAGGTTCGAGCTCGACTCATGAGCTCGATAAAAAATCGAGTTCGAACTCGAACTCGACCTAGTTCGAGCTTGTTAAAACATTAATGAATAAAATTTAATTTATTTATATAAAAATTCTATATAAAATTATATTCGAGCTGCTCGACGAGCCTGTCGAGCTGGCTCTTATGAGCTCGAGTTCGAGCTCGTATATAAACGAACGAGTTCGAGTTCGAGTTCGAACTAGTCAAACTGAGTTCGAAAATGAACTTTGACCGAGTTGTTCGCGAGTTGTTCACGAACGGTTCAGTTCATTTACACCCCTACCTCAGTTCTTGGTTGAGTGCGATTATAACCCCCAGTTTTTGGTTAAGTGCGATTATGACCTTCTTCCGATCAAATTTATGTAAAATATAACCCTAAACATGCTGATATGACCAATTCAGGTATATACACATATGTGAGTAAACAATATTTCTCTTTAAATTTGAAGTGAATTTCATAAATCATCCAAATATGTTGTTTAGAAACTCATCAAAAATACAATGTAGACACTACAAAAAATCACTCCAGTAGTGACGCTTATTTTGTGACAGGTAAGGAAATGTCACAAAATTAGCAACACTCTGAAACGTCACTAAAATTTACTGACGTGTTCACGTGTCGCTAGATTAATTTGCTACATGAATCTATGCCTTAAAATTTAGTGACACTTTTAAATGTCACAAAAGTTGCAATTTGTAATGGGCTTCACGGTGACTTGGACACAAGAATGACTTGGACTTGGGCTTCAATGAATTATTAAAGGGCGTACTTATAAGTTTATAGAAATTAAAAAATGCCCCATCGGGTTTCTATAATATAAAAAATAAAGACGGCATCCTCTGTTTTGAACGGAGAAATTGATGAGCACCGAATGAACGGGTAAAGTCGGGAGAAATTGATGAGCACCGAATTTTCAATTCGCCGAATATTTCTTTGGCACCATTGACGGCCGCCAAGATTCCGACTTTATCGCGCCAAGATTATCGACTTTATCGCCGAATAAATTTCGTTTTTATTCCCCTCTGCTCGACGGGCGGGGCTCAGATCGCGTCGATTGTCCGTTTCTGGATGCTCCGGCGGCATCAACCGGACCTCCGATCAATCATCAATCCGAGCTCTGCCGAGGCAATCCGAGCTCTGACGGCGCATCAATCCGACCTCCGAAGTCAATCCCAGGCGCATCGATTGTGTTGCTTCTCCGACCAAGTCCAACCAGCACCGCATCGTCAAAATCTCCGGTAACATCTCCGCCGCCTCAATTTCTGCGATATGTACTTTTTAGTGTGTGTTTCGCGTCGATTGATTTGTAACAGCGATTGAAGAGCTTAAACAGGTGCCTAATATCACTACCTCTTCTCTTATCAATGCATGCTGGTGTGTTCTTGGTTTGCTAGTTTTTATGCTTAATAGGTCTGGATGGTTGGCTAATCTCTATACTTTGAGAGAACTGATTTGTGGAGTTTAGTTTTTGGATTTAGTTTGTGCCGCTCAGTATCTGAGGTCTAGTAATGTTGTATGCTAGGACTCTTGTGCTTAGTTCTGTTGCTCGATGTTGTGCAGGACTGCTTTGTATGTTTCCCATTGAACTAGATTGTCTATATATTGTGCTTATGTGTTTAATATGAGCAAGTTTGTTCGGGAATGACTTTTATGTGCAATAGAGAGTGCTTTGTGACTCAGTAGTAACTTTTGATAAACCTGGTCTCGTTTCGCCAGGATATTTCAGCTGCCACGATGTTTAGATCTAAACCTGTAGAAGAGCAAGTTAGTTTTGTAAAAACACCACCCTCGACATCTTTTTTCAGTCACTTGCTTCCTCCTTTTACTCAGTATGATTACACACTACCCAACACAACTCAGCCCGGCACATCTAATCATGATACCTCAAGTTCTTCAAAGTCTGGGGATATGGAATGTAATGATGAAAGTGAGATATCTAGTTCGATGACGACTGTACTTGAGAAGGCTGAACAGATTGAGATTGTTGGTAATAAATACTTTCCCTGTTTCGTTGCCATTATTAGAGCTGTTTTTGAACTGTTTTTGTTTGACAGTTGTTCTTCAATGATAGACGAACAAGGCAAAGTGACCATGGCCAGAACGAACTTAAAAGCCTCTGATGTTTTCAAGTTGGCGAATGGTTTGCGAATTCTTGTACATGTGAATGAATTTGGGCAACCAATTCGAGCAAGTAGAAGGGTATTGACTAGATACATGTCGAAGCTTATTCGCGAACCAAATCTTTGTCCTCCCGATATGCCCGACTTCAATGATGTGAAAAAAGCTTTCGGAATTGTATTGATAAGAGCAATACGGGTAAGTATATGTCAACTGGAATCACCATTAGATTTTTACTTGAACTTTAGCTTTTATATCATATATCTTAATGATACTGTTAATGGCCTAAAACTGTAAGATAAATTGTGTAAGAAATTTATAGTTATTTCTCTAATTTTTGGTACTGTTTATGCAGGATAAATTTAGTTTTCCTAATCATGAAAGAGTGGATTATGTATTACTTTCAATGATGAGCTCAAAGTTTAGGAACAACAAGTATCGAATTAGAAAGGACATACATAAACAGACATTGATTAGGCTAAGAGGAAAGCTCAAGAAAGTTTTAGAAGATAGTAATGTCCCTTCTGCAGAATTGGAACGACGAGTGATGAGTCATCAATTTTGTGAGGAAGATATTATGCATGAGCTTAATGTGATTGAACCTCCCCCGGGATTTGCGTATCATCAATGGCTCAAATTTCAGAGTGGGATGAAATCTGAAAAAGCTAAGGTGATAATTTAGTTAATTTTTTCTTAAATTCAGTTTTTCCATCTTTATGTAACTATTACTCCGACTCATACAACTGTTTAATGATTTTCTTAGGAGCTGTCCAAGAAAGGGAAAAAAGCCCGTGCAACCATGAGCCATTTCCATACAACTGGTACCAAGAGTTATGCTTAACTTGAGGATGAACATGTAAGGGCCTTATAGTCTTAACAATTTTACCATCATTTGTCATATTCAATATTTATACAGGCTGTTATTCTCATAGGTCATGGTTCATAAAGAACATCCAGGTCCAATCAAGTTTTTTGATATGACACACAAAAGGAAAGATGGATCATATGTGAAAGATGAGTCCAAGGAATTTATGGTATGTTTTTGTGCATTTTTTTATTCTAAGTGTTTTAGAAATCTGCTAGCAAAGTAAATTTACATTTTTGGTTGTTTAGATGGCAGCTAAATCAGAGATTTTTAAGCGTAGAGCTTCTGGAACTTTTGGCGATTCCATAGAAGTAGAAAGAGATGTTTGGACTGAATTGATGGGAGAAGATAGGCCAGGTCGAGCTCGTGGTTATGGGACTGGCGTTACGAAGTCGCTAGTGAATGGGTTTCGTGCCAAACTGAGAAGGTTGGGAAATGAATCAGTAGCTATTACTCGTGATGCGGATATCACAAAGCTTAGGCAGGAGATGACTGAACAACAACAACAACTGATTGAACAACAACAGAACCTTGCTGCTCAACAGAAAGCTATGACTGAGTATATGCTGAAAACAAATGAGATTATTGCTAATCTGAAGGGTGAAGTTGTAGTTTACCGCACTGCATTTGGAGCTTCTACTAGTGATTTGCATGCCTGCAACTTTTGAACACCTTTGAGACCAGGTACCATCATGATTTTGTTCTGCGAGTTCGTACGTTATATATGGGGATTTTGTTGAGCTTAGAACATGTGTTCTTTGATGGTGATTAGGTGTTTGGTGTTTTGATAGGGTTTTATATGATTCCTGGCCTATGTTTGTGTTTCTAGTTTGTTGATACTATAAATTGTATGCTTTAGTCCTCTGTGCTTGTAGATGAGTATGCTTTGATTGATTTTATTGAGGTAATATGATTCCTATTTTGATGATTAAGAGATTTGTGTTATTGCCTTTGATTGATTTTATTTGAGTATGCTTCATGTGATATGGTGTTTTCTGGTGTATCACTGTTTCTGTATCTTTTAATAACATCTACTTAGCGTTTTGAGGACATTCATATCTGAACTTTTTCTTGCTTTGTCTGCAATTTTTCAGGATGGACATTCAAAGTAGGCATGAGTGGGATAAATTGAAGAAATTCTATTTTGTGGGTTCAATTTTTATCTCCATCAGGTACAGTATCTGTGGGTTAAAGTTTTTATTTTGAAGAAATTCTAGCTTGAAATGCAATTATTAGTATTTTGTGGGTTATTTGTCAAATATTAGGTACTGTCAGGTTGAATTGTAATTCTTAGATTCTAATGGGTTGAAGCCTAATTATAGGAGCTAAATGGGTGGAATTGTTAACTTTTTTTAAAAACAAATCTATATTCTTTGTGACGCTTAAAGGTGCAGCAAACATATTCTGACGCTTTTACATGTCGCTAAAAATCCATGCGCTTGAACGCGTCCCAATTTTTTTGCAAGCGTCGCTAATTAATAATGACACTTAAACGTGTCGCAATAATTTTACTGACAAGCCAGATAGAGACGCTTCCCTAAAGCGTCGCTAAGCCTTTTAGCGACGTTTTCAGTCGTCACAAAATCTCAAAATAAGCGTCACTACTGGATTGATTTTTTGTAGTGAGAGTTATAATTGCACTTATCAAAAACTCGGGGTTATATTTGCACTTATCACATAACTAAGAGTTATATTAGCACTTTTCTCTTTTGTAAAATAAGAAACAAAAATATTTACAATTCACCAAATTTAATGATACATAAAGACATTATACTTCATTATTATTTCATTATTTAAATTATAAATTATAAATATTGTGTTTTACCCCAATCAGCATTTTTCAGCATCAATCAACTTCACCTACCTAAGTTTCAACTTACTCTACATTTAAATTGGAACCGTACATTTTATTTTAAGTATATGTATATTATATAATTTTTTAAAAAAAGTATATGTACATACATTATGATAATAAAATACACAAATATAATATATATATAATACACACTAATACAATGCAAAACACATCAAACTAAAATTTATATTAAGATAATGTAAAATGCACACTTATGAGTGAGGTACATATAATTTGCTCTCTCGCACTATATTATATTAGTATAATATAATTTTTTTCGAAGTAGTATAAAAGAAGTCATTGAGTAATACAAGATTTGTAATAGCTGAAATATATATGGAAGAGAAGAAATTAAGTCAATACTCTACAAGTAGTAGTTTAGGGAAAAGACGACGATAGATAGATGGAACCCAATTTAACCATAAGTGATTATCCCTCCAGCTATCTTAACAAATTTAATTTAGAACCTTAGAGAATCACTTAGTGAAACTTAATTTAGCTACTTGTGGATGACAAAGTTCTAGACCATATGAATTTCTTGTTTTTAACTTCGTTCAATCTATGAATTATAAGCATCGGGTACTCGTGAATTTATGGCTCCCATTCCTCCTTGTTGCTCTTGCTTTACGACAACGACATATTATGGTTTTCAACCTGCCATATATATATGAATAGAGGAAATCAACAGTGTATTCTAGGTTCAAGTATCACAAATATATGGAGATTTTAACTGTCCAAGTGCAAATGTCCTTTTATTTTATTTCCTAGGCAAATTACCATGCGTAAATTTATGACTGTAGCTAGTATGAGTAGAGCTATCTAACTTAGCTAATGAATCAACTACAACAATTGCTTGTCTAAATACATGTGAGAATGAGGTGGAAATTTCATATCCATTTTCCCGCTAATCCTTAATACAAAGTATTTGATCAGCACAATTTTATGGTAGGACGAATGATTCTAGAGTCCATCTCATGTGAGACCAGTCTGACCAAGGTCCAAGGGAATGAACATTTATTGTTTTTTCTTGATCTTTAAGTCAATTTGCTTGATATTCCAGCCAGTTCTTTTGAACATTCTTGTTTTACCTTGATCTTTTAGTTAATTTGCTTGAGCATTTACCTTTTTTCTAGATCTTTCATTCAATTTGCTTGATCTTTCAGTCAATTTCCTTGATCACTCCTAGTTCTTGGTACCTTACTGTTCTTCTGTACAAATTCACACCGAAATTCAGTCTCGGGTCGGTCCATGTGAGCCGGTTGAGCTTTGGCGTTACCAACAACCTAAAACCTAACCACGGCGGGATTGAAGCTCACCAACGATAATTTCGACCGATAATATATGATCCCTGTACTCCTCGGTCTCTATAGAAACAAGTCTCAAATGATAATTTGTATATTTACTAAGATAGTTTGAGTTTATAAGATTGACATCTTTTCAACCCAATTTAGTTCATTTATGTTATTTTAAAAATAAAAATTTAAACTAAACAAATGAGACGTTTTTTTATAAAAAAAAACGTGTCAGTAAAAATATGCGACATTTATAGGTGTCGCTATTTTAACTTCACCTTCAACACTTAATTTTAGTGACGAGTATGTGTATGTGCCACTAAAACAATTTGTTGTAATATTGCTACTTATATTCTTTAAAATACTGAATTTAATTTTTTGTAGTGATTCTTATCCTAAATTTATATTTATCTCCAATTTAATTATATAATTGTCTCATCATCATCATAATCATCATCCTACGTGGTATCATCCTACCTAGTGTATCAGTTGTACCAAATAAATTTTCTATTACCACACGATAGCTATCCCTAATAGAATTTAGAAAATAAATAAGCGGGAGACAGTGACACAACACCAATTGAGAGAGATTTACGAACACTCTCCATATAGATATTTACGATATGGATTTCCTATAAACACCTATACTAATCGTCTCAAATCTTTTCACCTTAGTCCCGTATTTTATTGACAATGACTTTGTTGAGCCTGTCGACAAAAAAAGAGCTTGTTCTTCGATTCATTTCTATTTCTATTTTATTGATCGACAATGACATTGTAGTATTTTTTTACACACTACTTTATTTCCTCTCTTTCGCATTATATTATATAGAGATATTGCTGTCAAAAAGCAAGAAGCATTAGAGCACGCACAACGCGGCTTATGAATGGGCTAATAGCTCATTTTTTGTTTACAGTGGGAGCTACTTTATTGGTTTTTCCGTTACTTGCGGAAAAACAGAACCAAACGGGATATGTACATAATTACATTTTCTTTTAAGTTAATTTATGCTAATGTTGTTTTAAAAAATTTAGAATGAATAAATATATTAATTATGATTAAAATGATATTATATAAATAACTAACTATAATATTTTAACAATATTTATCAAACTAATACTTTTATCTATTTTATTAATGATTAAAATATATTAATAAAATGTATATGATATATAATATAAATAAAGTATTGAGTTTGATGATGTGGCAAGTTTAATCATTTTGTGGGTAAAAGCTCAAAAATAAAATATTTAAAATAAGATAGTGGGGTGAAAATCTCAAAACTGGGCTGAATGACTGCAAGTGCTCTTATATAGATATTCTATTCAGTCAGATAATATTTTGGCTCTCTAATTAAACTATGGTATAAATTAAAAAATTAATATATCATAATAACTTTTGCTTTTAAAATTTAAGTTTTAAATATTAAATTTCATAGTTCATTATTTTAAAATATTAACATTAAACATCAACGCAAATTAACCATACAGTAAAACACTATTCATTAGGCTATATTCCGTTCAGCTTATTCCAATAGACTTTTAACTGCAAGTATCTACTTTTACCACTCAATTTTATACTTTTAGAAGCTTATATAACAAAAATAAATTAAGCACTAATCAACTACCTTCATCATCATTTGAGCTGAACTAGGTAGGACCTTGAACATATACAACATTAAAATGCAAATTTAAACAAAATTGTTACAAAGTTAATATTATACAATAATAATTAAAAAAGTTAAAATTTCAAGCAAGTGTTTCTCATTAAACATATATTTAAGACCGTTGATGAAATCATGTACTACGGAGTATTAAATTAAACCGATATGAAGTGAAAACTGAATTGAACTACCCTTGGAATCATGGAGCCACGATCCATGGAATATGGTGTGTAAGTGTAAGTATAATTTATTTATATTATCTATCGACACCGCCATTGGTGCGTTGCGTGAAGTTTCGTACAATGTAAATTGTGTTACAAGCAGGCCACAATACTCGGATCAATTCCAAGAATGTTCAAATTGGGAGTCCAAATTCCCAAAATATTCAATTTTTGGTTCAAATTCCCAAACTAGGTAACTTGGCAAATGGTTTGCCAAGCTTCAAAAGATAGAATAATTGCTAAACCAACTCATAGTTTGTGATAATTATAAATTGACCCACAAACTTTAAAATGAGCAATATTACCAACTCAAATTCGATTTATATAAAAGGAAAATTAAAATTTTCTGGATATAAACAAATTGAATTACATTGCTATGTAGACACCGGAGCAAGCATGTGTGTTGCTAGCAAAAATGTAATACCCAAAGAACATTGGGTAAATGTAGAAAGACCAATAAGAGTAAAAATTGGAAATGGATCACATATCATACTCTCTAAGGTCTGTAAAAATCTTAATATAATGATAGCAGGTGAAATATTTCATATTCCAACTGTATATCAACAAGAATCTGGAATAGATTTTATTATTGGGAATAATTTCTGTCTGTTGTATCATCCATTTGTCCAATATACAGATAGGATAATTTTCACTCTAAACAATAATCCTGTACATATAGGAAAAATAAGAAAAGCTCTTAAAGTAGGAGTTCCAGGTTATTTAGAATACATGAAAAAGAAATCTAAATTACCAAAACCAGAGGCGCTAAATATTAGCCCTAATAAAATTGCTTCTCTTTTAAGGAGGGGGGTATGTATACTAAAGAACAACAACTTTTTGTGTTTCAAAATACAAAACTTTGTAAAATAGAAACACTTTTAGATTCTGTGTGTTCAGAAAATCCAATAGATCCTAACAAATCAAAATATTGGATGACAGCAACCATAAAACTAATCAATCCTAAGACAATTGTAAAGGTCAAACCAATGCAATATAGTCCTAAGGATAGAGAAGAGTTTGGAAAACAAATTAAGGAATTACTAGAATTAAAAGTGATTAAACCTAGCAAATCACCTCACATGTCTCCAGCTTTCTTGGTAGAAAATGAAGCTGAAAAACGCAGAGGAAAAAAGAGAATGGTTGTCAACTATAAAGCTATAAATACAGCTACAATAGGAGACAGTCATAACCTTCCTAATAAAGATGAGTTATTAACTCTAATAAGAGGAAAGAAAATATTCAGTAGTTTTGATTGTAAATCAGGATTCTGGCAAGTATTGCTTGATGAAGAATCACAATTATTAACTGCTTTCACATGTCCACAAGGTCATTACCAGTGGAATGTTGTACCCTTTGGGTTAAAACAGGCTCCAGCCATATTTCAAAGACATATGCAGAATGCATTTAGGACCTTTGAAAAATTCTGTTGTGTTTATATTGATGACATTTTAGTCTTCAGTAATAATGAGACAGAACATCTGTGGCAAGTAGCAGCAGTACTAAAAAAATGTGCTTCTCTGGGAATAATACTCTCAAAAAAGAAAACACAGCTTTTTAAAACTAAAATCAATTTTCTAGGACTAGAAATTGAAGAAGGATCTCATCGACCTCAAGATCATATCTTGGAACATATTCAAAAGTTCCCGGATATCCTTGAAAATAAAAAACAGTTGCAGAGATTCTTAGGAATCCTCACTTATGTTTCTGATTATATTCCTAAGCTTGCCCAGGTCAGAGCACCATTACAAGCAAAGCTTAAGGAAGATATTCCATGGGAATGGAAAGATTCAGATACCAACTATATGGTAAAAGTAAAGAAAAGTTTAAAAAACTTTCCTAAGCTTTATCACCCACAACCTGAGGATAAACTAATCATAGAAACTGATGCATCAGATTTATTCTGGGGAGGAATTCTTAAAGCAGAAAATAATGGTAAAGAATACATTTGCCGATACACTTCAGGTAGCTTTAAAGCTGCTGAAAAGAATTATCATAGTAACGAGAAAGAATATCTTTCTGTTATTAAAGTAATTAAAAAATTCTCTGTTTATCTAACCCCTTGCAGATTTCTAGTAAGAACAGATAATAATAATTTTACTTATTTCTTAAAGATAAATTTAAAAGGAGATAATAAACAAGGTCGTCTAGTTAGATGGCAAATGTGGTTATCTAGATATGATTTTGATGTTATTCATATTGCAGGTACCAAGAATTATTTTGCAGATTTTCTTACCAGAGAATTTCAGCAAGATTATAAAGAATAATACAAATGTTTCTAATGTTTGTTTCTTTGTGAAGCATCCAGCATGGATGAAATGGAGCAGCTAAAGCTGCAAGAAGGACTTTTAGCCCAGGAACTGGAGCTGGTCCGAGCCAAGTTCAAATATCTTAACCTGATCAAATTGGGTAAAGAAAAAGAGCAAGCTTCTGAAAATGAAGTAAAAAAGGTTATCTTATCACCTTCTCCCTCAAAAGAGAAAGATAAGACTATTCCAACGCAAACGGCAGTTGGTAAAGAATCAACAAATCCGTTGAAGGCTGTGGATTTGCCAAAAATCCAGAAGGAAGTACAAACTTCCATTAAACTGGCCAGTCCAGTAGATTTTTGTTTAAGACCAAATCAGGGAATTCCAATCCCACAGACTAAAGTTACACCTTTAGCATCGGAGAAATCCGAAGAGGGAATTCAAATCCCAAAAAGATCTAAAACATATTATGTGGTCTATAATGGCCCTAATGCCGGGATCTATGAAGATTGGAGCTTCGCCAAAAAAGCAACTGAAGGAGTCTCCAACATTGCACACAAGAAGTTCAAATCCTTCCAAGAAGCAAGAACTTCAGCAGACCTATATACTGGGTCATCTTTACTAGCACCTCTGGAGCTAATTACCAATGGAGAGATGATGAAGCCTAACACCTTTAGCGCAGCTCTATTGTCCAAAAAGAAGTCATTAACCTCACTAGGAAGACTTCCCAGCAAACCAAGGGAAGACATGGCAAAATCTACGAAAGTGGATTACTCCGATGAAATTACGGAAGCAGGCTTCGAATACTGCTATCGATATGCAAGATCTGCCAATGAAGAAAAGTTTTTGGAGGAAAAATTCTTCACTACAGACTCTAAAAACTTAAGTTACTACAACTTCACCAAGAATGCTAATCCTGAACAGGTCTATGAGGCATTCCAATATGGTTTGGTAAAAACCATATATCCAAGTCCTAATTTATTAGAAATTAGCCATTTTCCTAAGGCTATTATTGATACAATTAAGACTTTCAGAAAAAAATGCACCAAACTAGGGCAAGAAGTTTTTCTGAAAATTAATAGTTCCGGCCCATACTGGAATCAATTAGGATTATTGGTATATCATCCTCAGCATTTAGTCCAGATTGGCATTTGCAAAGGAGATCATTATCATCCATCTCAGCCTATAGAGTGCAAACTTGAGGCTAGCGATTTGCTACCCTTAGCAATAAAAAGATTGGAAGGTTTTGTTCAAAAACTTTTCAGTTTCAGTTCAGATGATGGACTATTTGTCAATTATCAAGATGCCACCATCTTGATATACAGCAAGTCACCCAAGAAGATCAGCGAAGCCGATGAAGGCAAATTTGTCAAATTCCAAAATACTTTGGTTAATCCATTTATTTTGGGAGAACATATTCCTGACCTTTGTAAAAGGTTGAAGAATTACCGCAGCAATTATCTATGCGGTAGATGCTCAGAAGAAAGTGGATCTCCCACTAAAGAAGATAATGACATCTCCACCATCAGGGCTGCCGACAGTCCTATGGACCCCTCCACTTCAAGTGACAGCAGGTAGTGGGATAATAATGCATCTGCTCTGAGTGGGTGCAATAATGCAGTAGTGCGTATACTTTAAGTAGAGGCAATAATGTAAGTGCGTTTGTATGTAAGGGATGACGCACCCCTCTTCAATAATACAGATCCTTCCTTCTCTATAAAAGGAAGATCTTTTCTTGTAATATGGGAGCGCCCCTCACTTCTGCGCCTCATTGTAATTTACTTTCAACCTCTGTAATCCCCTGGAGACGAACCTCGTCCAGGATTCTGTCTGATCTTCGGATCTACTATGTGTGAATAAAAAGCCCTTTAGGGCCCTCTTGTAATTACATGTAAGTTTCTATAATCTGTATCTTCTTATTATTGATTGTTGTATACATGCTTATCTGTTATAATGAAACCTGGAGTCCATAGAATAGGGAGTACCGCTTAGGCAGGTGGCCGTTTAGGGAAACAAGATTCGCAGGATTGGTTAAGTTATAAACAGATAACATGATAACCATACACTCTTAATAATATAGAAAGGAAGATATAAGAAGCTTGCATGTATTACTTAGGGTTCTAAAGTATTAAATTCATAAATTACATTAAATAAAATATCGAAGCTTGAATGAGCAAAAATATTTGTAAATCTATTCTCAACAGAGAAATATCAAAAGAAGATAAAAATTTATCTGAATTCCATAGGAATAATGACAATAGTCAATCTAGGTATAGTTTTGGAACAAGATTTTGTGAAAAACATCAAACTCTTGTACATTATATAAACATCTATAAAGGATGTTTAAAATGTTTAAAAGAAAATTAAAAATTCCGCAGACCACCCAAAAATTGGTATCAGAGCCATGTTTAAAATAACAATCTAAAAAATTCGTTAAAATGAATCATTTAGACAATATAGAAGAAACAATTGATGAAAATCAAGATGTTTCTAACATCCAAACTTTTGAATCTAATGAAGGATTCATCGGAAGCTTCTTGATCAAACAAGAATTACTTTCAAAAATTAGGTCTTCTAAACTTAATCTAAGAAAAGAAAATATCTTTAATATACCTTTTTTAGAAAAATTAAAAAGGAAAAATAGCATCTACTATTTTGTAGGTACTAAAGAAATGCATGTAGATATCAAAGATACTACAGGAGAAGTATATTTACCTTTAATTACTCTAAAGGAAATTAAAGAAAACTTAAATAAAATAGATAGTAAAATCAGAGATACTATCACAATGGTACACTTTGGTGCCGTCAAAATTCTATTGAAATCAGAATTTCAAGAGGGAATAAATTCCCCAGTCAAAATGGTTTTGATAGACAACAGAATAAATGATAGGCAAGATTGCATTTTAGGTGCGGCTAGAGGAAATTTAGCTTACCAAAAATTCATGTTTACAGTCTATCCTAAATTTGGTATTAGTTTAGATACAGCAAATCTAGACAAAACATTATCCTTCATTCATAAATTTGAAAGAGAAGATTTAATGAATAAAGGAGATAAAGTATTCAGCTTAACCTATTTGGTTGCTTATGCTCTAACAAATAGTCATCACAGTATTGACTATAGAAAGAAAGAATACATTGAACTAGAAGATGTATTTTCTCAAATAGGAACTGTTCAAGATAAACAGTTTTCTGAAATCTCCCCTGTGGATAATAAATGGGCTATTGATATAGCTAAAGATAAAAAACCCATGGGAGAACGATATAAATCAAGAATTGAAAGGAATAAACTTATTATTGGAGAACCTTCTAGAAGAAGTATTTCCAAAGAACCCAGCGAGAGAGATCTCTTGATGGGAATGTCAAAACGAATAGAAGACATGAAAATTCAGCTTGAAGAAATGTCTTAATGAGTTTTACAGAAATAAAAGAAGAGATAAACTTTTTAAAAACAAAATTAGAAGAAATTCTAAATATTCTAACTAAAGAAGATAATAAGTTAGAAGCTGCAGCAGCAAAAATTATCATTGAATTAAAAACAGTAATTCAAGAAAACCAGAAGGTAGTCTTAGAACAAAAAGATTTAAAAATAACTCCTTTAGGTAATGAAGAAAGACCAAAGCCTATAGGTTTAGAAAAATATTCTTACCCCAATTACGGAGTAGGAAATGCAGAATTAGGATCCTCTGGAAATCCTAAAGCATTAACTTGGCCATTTGGTAAAAATGACAAACAACCAATATGACCAACTATATACCAAAGATCGAAAAAATCTTTTGGGATCATCTAGAAGGTGATGAATTACAGGTAAACGAAGAAAACTTCGATTTACTTGACCATGCTCTTAGGTTGCTAGAATTAGAAAATGATGAATTAGCAAACCAAGAAATAGAAAACAGTCCCAAACTAAAACAATTGTTTGGAATTGAAGACTTAAAAGTCTTAAATAATGAAGAATCAGCTAGTGAATCTGAAATAAGCGAACAAGTAATTAGCAATTACGATTCAGATGACGTACCTAAAAACTTTAACATAAATGTTAAAAGAGAAAAAGGAGAAAGCTCGTATATGGGCTCTAAAAGAAGAAGAGCTAATCAACCATGGTATTTTCCAGAAAGTGCAAAATCCAAAGTTAATAGTTCAAAAGGAACAGATGATAATTTCCTAAATATTGACTGTCAAAATAATAGGAAAGAAATCATTGATAAATGGGCAGCAGAATTAAGTTTAGTAATTCAAACTAATCCTGATGCCTATACAGAATCAAGAACTATATTGTTATTAATAGAACATAAGAGTTTAGGAATAGCAAAAGAGTTCATAAAAAACACCATTTGGACAGATGATAACAACAACATTCCATATAATATTCTAGATATAGTTCTAGATGGATTATATACTATGTTCCTAGGAATTGATTTTACTGGTGATAAAATACATGAAAAACAACTAGTACAAGAAAAAGCTAGGAAACGTTTAACAGAACTACAACTCTGTGATATATGTTACTTAGAGGAATTCAATTGTGACTATGAAGTAAATCTTTACAAACTAGAACAAATTGAATTTCCAGAAATGATACTTCAGTATCTTAGAAAAATACCTTTGGTAGGAGAAAAAGCATTAGAAAGGTTTAAAATTGAAACTTTCAATAGAAGAACTTCTAGCTACAGTCTAGGATATGCTATAAGAATAGTAAAAGATGAACTGTCAAAATTCTGTGAACTAATAAGAACTCAGAAAAAACTTAAAAAGTTTAATAAAAACTGTTGTGCAATATCAGGAGAAAATCCTGTAGAATATGGCTGCAGAACAGAATACAAAAAGAAGAAAAAATCTTCTAAATATAGGTTTATTAAAAAGAAAAAGAGATTCCGACCAGGAAAATTCTTTAAGAAAAAATCTGATAACAAATCAGAAAAACAAAAATTCTGTCCAAAAGGAAAGAAAAATTGTAGATGTTGGGTTTGCAACATAGAAGGACATTACGCTAATGAATGTCCTAATAGGCAAGATAATAACAAAATAAAATTGTTAGAAATTGCATACGAAATGGGATATGAACCCATAGAGGAAAAATATGATGAAATAGAAAAAGTTTACATCATAGAAATAGATTCCAACTCCAGTGAAACGGAATCAGATGAATTAAGTACATCTAATTAAACCTTAGG
This sequence comes from Cruciata laevipes, assembly GCA_963678965.1. NCBI lineage: Eukaryota > Viridiplantae > Streptophyta > Magnoliopsida > Gentianales > Rubiaceae > Cruciata > Cruciata laevipes. The sequence continues at coordinate 20,711,078 of OY787635.1, forward strand.
GGTAAAAATAAAAATAACAAATAAAATGAAGGACTAAAATGAAAATGCAAAACAAAAAGTTCTCAAAGAGAACATTTTCGGAATTTTGTGTACAAAAGTGCATATTCTTGGAATTTTGCCACAATACTCCATATATTTTAATGTTTTGGTTGTTTCCAAAAAATATATATATATATATATGTATTGTTTTTTCAAGTAAAATCTGATATTCGTCATGGTAGGCATGCCTGCTGACTAATTGTTTGAAATATTAAAATAATATTTCTTGGTAGAAGATGCTCCTATTTTGCCCGGTTAGCACTTTTATGTTAGACCAGCCCTTGTGTTATTATCCCTGGCAGAAGCTTAGAGAGTTGTCAACTTCTTTGAGTCAATGGACAGCTTCAATGATTTATTCTTGCAGAGATGTCTAGTCATGCTGGATGAATTCCTTACGGGAGATATGCGTAGGTTTCTGCTGGTTCAGGACGATATTAAGGATCTATCCTCGGAGCTGACGACGATGATGCGGCTTCTCAGGAATGGTGCCGCGCGCGGTAATGTCCGAAACCTGATTTACGAGGCTGAGGACGTGATTGATGAACTGTCGTACGAGGGTGCGGAGGTGCAGGTGTTTCATCAGACGGGAACCAACATGAAGGACTGGTACTCTGCTGCCCAGAAGTATCTCACCGGATTCAAGCTGATTGGGTTTAGATTGATGTTCAAGGTGTGGTTATGGAGGTTGATTCGTAGGATTCAAATCCTTAACCGCGATCTCATAAACGGTCAACGCTTGGGCAGGTTTGCTTCTCCGAAACTGGAAAGTCAACGTGGAGCATCGAATGATGATGCATCTGTAATTATGAATCCGCCGGATTTGGATGTGTGCTGGAAGTATGAAGAAGATTTCATCATCTTCGACACAGTGGAGCTCATTTCGGACTCCATTTTGTCGGAACAAGAGTCGCACGTTGTCGGGATATGGGGCATGGCGGGTGTCGGAAAGACGACGCTGGCGAGCAGGCTGTTCCGGCATCACTCCGTTCGCGGCTCCTTCGACTGTGCTGCCTGGGCGTTCGTCGGTAGCGGCTTCCAGACGAGGCACGTGTACGAGGATATATTGATGTCCCTTTGTTACAGTCGGAGGGATGATATGGCTGTTTACTCTGATTTGGATTTGGCCGAGCAGCTGTATGATAATTTGCAAGGAAGAAGATATCTGATTGTTCTTGATGACGTTTGGACTGTTGATGCTTGGGATTGTCTGAACATTGCCTTTCCCCTTTCCTCGGCTGAACCGGGAAGCAGAGTCATTCTTACCACTCGTTCTGTCGAGGTTGCCCAGGTTACGGCATCTTATGTTCATCATATGACCGGTCTCAACCATGACCAAAGCTTGGCCTTGCTCTTCGCCACAGCATTCAGAGCTCAATCACCAGGTACTGTTTCGTTATATTGCTTTATAATTGTATCACTGCATTATGCACGGAAGCTGTTTGATAAATTTACCCAACTAGCAGCTGAAATTTTTGACCTTTAAGTGTTTATGTGCTTGTGAAATACTTATTTTTCCACCGTTTAAGAAAATCGAATATCTGGCTGAAATGAATGAGTCCATGGTTGGCCTTAAACAGATGAAAATGAAAACATTAAGTATATGATAGCAATGGGAATATGATGTGTTATTTTGTAAAGGTTTCATGTTTTCTTTGATTTCTCACCTTTCTATTTTGTGTCCTTGCTGCTTCCAAGATTCTAAGGACATTCAAGCATTAACGAAGATTGCGATGGATATTGTCGGGAAGTGCTCGGGCTTACCACTAGCAGTCAAATTGATGGGAGGAATACTGGCAGCTGAGAAGCCAACACCATGGGAATGGGAGAGGATTGATCACAAGTTGGATTCCTATCAAGCTAATTCTGATGGTGCAGTACTTGAAGTACTGAATCTGTCTTATGATTCCTTGCCAAATTACTTGAAACCATGCTTCCTTTATTTGGGCATCTATCCAGAAGGCGCGGAGATAGAGACAGAGAGTCTATACCGTCTGTGGTTGGCTGAAGGCTTTTATTCACCTTCTAAAGATGCATCAGAGATGGACCATGCTGAGAGGTATTTGTATGAACTAAGCATGAGGAGCTTAATACAGGTCCATAAAAAAGAGGTTCCTAATGGCTCTTCTTACAAGTCCTGCTATCTTCCTGATTCGATTCGCAGACTATGCTTATTGAAGCAAGTGGAAGGTGCCTTCTTGCTTGACATGCACTTGAGACGTCAGTATGACGTTAAGACAAGTCCATCTTCTTTCCCAACTTCAGCCTATAAAATTCGCAGACTTTGTTTGTCTTTTGATGTTGGATGGGTTGAACATGGCAAGAAGCAGCATATCAGGAATGAATTTTGGGACCTCTCAAGGCTCAGGGTGTTCCATGCCCGTGCCTTTTCCAGGGTGAAGACGGAGTTGATCACATGGCGTAGCTTAGGTGTAACGGATTTACCAGAAGCGTTACTTGATCTCAGCGGTTTGCATAGTCTAAGAGTCTTGCATTGTAATGGATTCAACTTCAGTATGACAAGTCTCCCAGCTGGAATAGGGAAGTTGCATAATCTAAGGTACCTGAGCTTAAGAAATTGTCGCATTAACAGCCTGCCTTCCACTATCTGCAGCCTGCCTTTCTTGGAGACACTTGATATGCGGGAATGTAATAAAATGATCCTGCCCAATGAATTCCAGAAATTGAGATCATTGGAACACCTGTATCTGCCTTGCAACTTTGAGGTCCGCGGTGGTGGTAAGCTACGATTGCATGATTTAGTCAAGTTGGAAACACTGGTGAACTTCAATTCCGCTCTCTGCGACCTGAAAGACCTATGCAAGTTGAAAAAGTTGAGAAAGTTGGTGGCTTCCGTGGCCGGGTGTATAGAGGATTTGGCTGAACTGAGTAACTGTGTAAAAACTTTCAAGGGCTTGCTCTTTTCTTCACTGCGGGTAACAGTAGAAAACAGATTTACTGATAAACATGTACTGGAGTGTCTGAAACTCGACGTTTTACATGTGCAAGGGAGCTTGGAAAAGCTGCCCTTGCACATGATTTCAGATGTCCTCTCACAGCTCTCTCTCTGCGGCTCTGAGCTCGAAGAAGATCCATTCGAAAAGTTAGAGAAGCTGGCTAACTTGTTGGTCCTCACTTTGCGCGATAACGCATTTGTGGGAAAGCACATGACATGCTCCGTTTCAGGCATGCCGCGACTCAGGCGCCTGGCTCTCTTAAATCTGGACAACTTAGAAAGCTTGGTAATCCGAAAAGGAGGCATGCCAAATCTTTTCAGTTTGGCAATTGAAAGGTGCCAGAGCCTAAAAGATCCACCCGAAGAATTCAGTTCCCTGATGAGTCTCCAGGAGTTCAAAGTCTTGCACATGCCTCAGGAATTCATGGATCGCGTCATCTTTGCCAGACAGCTTTCTGAAAAGAACCAAGTATGCCTCTCATCTTTTCCACTGCTGCTATTTATATTCCCTTGATTAGTTTGATAAACAGCTGCCATAATTTTTTGTTGGATAGGCCTTATGAAGTTGGATAGGTGAGTTCTTGGTGCTCTTCAAAAGTCTGTCGAATGCGCAAAGGCGATTAAAAGCAGCAAGCAACTTTCTTCTTGGAAAACAGCACGACGAAACAGTTGCTCGACAATAATAAATACGATGACACGATTTTATTTTAAAGCCGGCGGGATTTCACCCGCCATTTGGAATTTTATTTTTGGCTAAAACGATGGGATGATGACTCCGTTTTGTGTAATACAGGGTGAGACAAATTCATGTACTCATAAAACAAATATGAAATTCATGTGCATATTTCTTTGTGATTGTTTAATTTAGAGGGTCAAATATCGACACGGACTTTTCGGTGATTTTGTCGGTGGGAAGCTGTACAGATGATTGGAGATTCATATTAGCAGCGAACATGTGCAGCTGGGCTGAGGGATTAGGCTTTGATCATAAACTAATCACAAGCGTTGGCTTCAAGAGGCGATGTTAGTGCTAACACGGTTATTAATTTAAGGATATTTTAAATTTGTATACTATACATTTTAGAGCAAAACCCCTTGAGTTCTTGGGGTATGTATTGTTAAGTGATACCAATAATTCTCTCTTTATTGCTAATAAAGTTAAAAATATTGGTTTTGACTATGATTTTGTTTGTGAGATGGCTCCGGCAAACTCAAGGTTCTCTATTTTCCTAGTAACAAATCTTTAGCTTGCATACATGAATTAGTAAATAGTTAAATACCCTCTCTATGAAGTAAGCGGCTGGATGAACGAAATAGTAGTTAATTTAGGGGTTGCTCCATGCAGGTCCATTTTTCTATTGCAGGTCCGTATTTTTACCATAATACTTCTAATATGTTAAGGAAAAAAATAGACTTGAAATCATAGGGTTCCATCAGGGGGCATTATGGTAAAAATACGGATCTGCAAGAGAAAAATGGACCTGCATGGATTTACATGCAATCCATAATGCTTTTCTTGCTACTGGCTTTCAACTTCATCCTATGCAATGCAGTATTTGTTGTGTAAAACAATAGCAAAATATGGAAAAGTGAATAAAGACATTGCACGAAATTTGGGTTAGTAAATATGGTGTTAGATATATAGCTGATTTGGTGTTAGATCAATGTGTTTCAAGCACCAAATTTAGCCCTATGGTGTCCAATTAGAATTAATATCTAACTATTACAAAGTTTTTTTTTCCATGAACATCCTTCGCCATGTTCCTCCACGCCTCTCATAGACAACTAAAACATATTCATACATAATATACTCAGCTGGTTATTGTTTATATCCCACCAATCTAGAATCCATTTATCGGTCGTTCTTGTCATAACTTTTCAAAAAAGAACGAATGAAAGCACCGTCTACCGTATAACTTAGAAATAATTAAATCTAACGTGCTCTCCTTGTTTAGTTATTTTGGCACCGACATTGAACGGGGGCATGTTTACTTCATTCTTTTCCTCATATCCTTGCCCCTTATACCAATTAGTCTTTTTTTTTAATGTTATCTCCCTTGCTTGTACACTTAGTCACTTACTCATATCATTATCCATTTTCCGATCAAGTCCAAATTCAAAAGTCAAATGTGAGGTGCCAAAATAAGGATGATGGAAGGGTCACTCTTTACATCAATGCCGAAGCTGCTTATTCCTTTGCAATTTCTGCGGAAAACACAAGAATGAACAGCGTAAGAAAAACATGAAAAACAAGATCAGGCCTCAGCCAATTCAAGAGTGATAGCAACACCTACTAACGAACTGCAAGACCATTTTTATCCAGATTCTTTTCTTACATGTATTGTAATATATATATATATATATATATATATATGTGTGTGTGTGTATGTGTATGTGTGTGTAGAAATTTGACCCCCTGCATTTTCTCATATAACTTTAGCATTACTATAAGGAGGTTGTCTTATGCTTAAGTTTTCAGTTATTTGTAATGTTGAGAAACTTAGGGCAGGATTAAAGCTATCATTACAGAGAGGCCTCTCTCCATTGGTGATGGAAACAGAAAACCTGAAGCTCTAAAAAATACACAACAGGGAGCAGCTGCCACCATGGCCACTCAGGAATCAGATTGTGGACTTAATCAGTTCATGCCTCTTTGGTTCTGTATTTTTGTACAGAGGCATTCTTTTTGTAAATGCTTTCTTTTGTTCATCTTTGAATAGGCTAGAAGCAATCCTCTCTCGTTCTGATTGATTCATGGAAAACCCGGCCTATGATCATGTCACCACAGGGTTGCAGGACACCAAGGTAGGTGATCCAGGGGTGGTGAAATGAGTCTAGGATCGTTTTTCAGGAATCAATCTCACAAATTGGGAAGTGCATTAGTCTAGTTTTGTTCACTACTTTTTTCAAAAGCCAAAAACCAACTGTAATGTTTTCTGTTGAAGTTAATAAAAGCCTGGGGAAGGTATACATGTTGAGAAACTTAGTGCCTGCGGAAATTATGTGTTGAGAAAATGCATAATAGATTGAGTCTATTCTTATGCATGAAAAAAGATATTGAAAAAGTTGACACTATTCTTTTCAACTTAATTAAATTTAGAAAAAATGCTCATATACCCTGACTTCTTTACTAGTGCTCATGTATCTTGTTTTGAGTTTTTGAAAAGTTACCCTTGGACCGATATTGATTTTGAAATCATACACCCGAAAACTCTGGTTGACCATCAAAATGTGTATTTCCGAATTTTAGGTGACTCAAAAATAAACATCTAAATATCGGTTAGAGTATCTAGGGTACAATTTATAAAGTCATTATCGGTTAAGGGGTACTAGAGCATTTTTCAAAAACTTAGCGGTACAGAAACACTTAACAAAGAACTCATTGGTACACTTTTCTCTTAAAATTTAACTCATTTAATTTCCAATCTACTTAGTATAGTTCAAAAGTTTTAGATAAAATCAAATCAAATTACTAGAAAAAATCATGCCCTACCTATTATGACTTTTAAGTCCATTAATGCCAATAAATGTATGTATACATGGGAAAAGTGTAGCTAATATCACTAGTGCACAGCCTGACATGCACGGCACCAACACAAGGCGGTTCTGCGGTATTTTCGTCCAACCGCCGTTATATACATATCTTACGAATTCGTTTCATATTTCGTGTGTGCTCAATGACCAGAGACGGCGCATGCATGCATTTGGAAGGCGGTTTACGTAAACTGCCTTAATTGTATAGTCTTACGAATTCGTATTTTATCAAATGGACAACCTTCGAACTCGAAACTGTAAAATACGAATATCAACTAATTAGATTCAAACTTACGAAATCGTAATATAAGACTGATAACGTTACGATATCGAATGATAAGATGTCGAGAAACAGATGGACCCGTATATTATTTAATTGGTAATGTTGTATTCATTTTTCCGCTTCCGCTTTGCAGAAAAAAGATTGGCATTTTGAAACTTGACTTTATATAGACATCAATAACTTATTTGCGTAAAGTCAAATTTTATATGAATTTATATAAACACCAACTAAATTGTGTTTAACTAATTAATGTTCATAATTTACTTGAATTTATATAACCAATAATAACTAATTTTAGTTTAATTTATGAAAGTCAACTACTCACTTGACTTACTAAAATACACTAACTATATTATAAGTTTAACTAATGAAATAATAACGAGAGAGTGTTGGGTGAGACCTGTCCTTGTGGAGACCTATGGTCAAGGGAATGATCATTTACTGTTTTTGCTTGATCTTTTAGCCAGTTCCCTTGAGCATTCATTTTTTACCTTGATCTTTAAGTTAATTTGATCTTTCATTCATTTTTCTTGATCTTTCAGTCAATTTCCTCGATCATTCCTAATCTTTGGTACATTACTGCTATTTTGTACAAATTCACACCGAAACTCAGTCTCGAGTCGGTCCATGTAAGACGACTGAGCTCTGGCGACACTAGCAAGCTTAAATCTAACAACGGCGGCGGGGTTGAAATTCTCCAATGACAAATTCAACCGATAACGGTCCATTATATTACTTGGTCTCTGTCCCTTGTAGTAATTGGCCTATGTAGAGACATGTCTCTAATGAGAATATATTAACTCTTACCCTTGACTTTTTATAAACACTAATAGTTTAGTTGACTATAATACAAAATCAACTATCACTTAATATTCTATATACACTACTCTAATGAGCCTAGGTATATCTAACCAATTGTCAAACATTACTTGACTTATTATAAACACTAGACTGATTTTGACAGACTAAAAAATTGACCTTTTACAGGGTTGGCCCTGAGATTTTAGAGGCCCTTTGCCGGTTAAAATATTTTTTGTGCTTATTAAATATAATTATAAAATTATATAGTTATAAGTTACATTTTTTAAGTATAAATTATTTATCTTACAAAAATAAAAGTGAGGAGTGAAATTTAAAATAATAATAATAAATTTATAATATTAACGCATTAAAATATTAAATATACAAATAAGTAAATTTTTATTAGAAACTCTTTTTAAAGGTATACGCAAATAAAATCCTACTATATATGACTCCTATTTTTAAAAAGCATAAACGAAAATTAAAATTATCCTTATTATCGATGGTAAATATACTATAACTCCTATTTTTTAGAAAGAATAAGATATATCAATAGTCTATCTCTTTCGCGATTGCCACCCTCCTTTCCCAATCCAAAACCCATTTACGTGATTAAATCCAAGCATATTTTTCTTCTAATCCTAAGAAAAAAAAAATCAGTAATCCTCCTAATTACCATGAACAAAATTAAATCTCTAAGCCTAAAAATCTACGATAATCATCTTAACTACCATGAATTAAATAAAATCTACGATAGTCATCTCTTAGTTTTTTATAAATAATGACAATGATCTTAAAATTATACTAAAATAATATTCATGTAAAAAAACAAAAAATGTGTATTTATCTAAAACTTATCTGAACTGTCAACCACCTATACCAATTGAATCTCACCCGTCAATACCTAATCTAAAGCCCTATCGCATCTTTCACCTTCGTTCTTTTTTACTTGTCTTCTGAACTCATCATATCTCAGTCGCCCTCTCCACGAACAACCACCAAGAGGCGATCCGTCAATCCACCAGATCGTGTCCGCGAGCTCCAAGCGGGATTACATGGTGGTTGAATCTGGTGACAGGTTGCGGTGGGGTAGGTGATAGATGCGGGAGGTGGAGTTGGATATAACGAGGTTATGGCCGGCGGGATGACGAAGCGGGCGGTTACATTGATAGGAGTGGTGGGGAGAGCGCAGCTGCGACGATGGTGAATCCCTGCTATGTCGGAGATGGTGGATGAGGTGGCAGAGGGGATTGAGGGAGTGATGTGGGAAATAATGGGAATGGGGATTTTTCCGGCAAGTTTTTTGTTTGCTTGGAATGACGGAGCTGCCCATGGGTCTGCGGCTAAAGGGAAACGGGCACAGCGACATGGTTATCAGTTTATTCCCAATTTTGAGGTAGCCAATTTTAAAGCTTGTAATCTTAAACCTTTTTGTTATCAGTTTTTGTTATCCCTTGATTTTCTGTCAATTTTCGATTTTGGCATTTAGTGGCAAATGATTAGGAACAATAATTGCATTTTTCATATTTTTTGTGGATTTTATGATCATGTTAATATAATCTGCAACTCTGTATGTAACTCTCTATCTAGAACTGGTTAAGAGAGCTTTCCTATTGATTTAGAACTGGTTAACTTGCACTTGCTGCTCTCTAGGAGACCATCCACATTATAGATTGGATATGTGAATTTTTTGTATGATCGTTTTCAGTATCTGGACTACTTAATTATTGTTTCCTCATATCAGTGTTACCATAATCTGTCTGTTCTTGCCAGTGGAGTTCTCTAGTGATCCTTTTCTGTTTAATGCATCAGCCCAAATCATTCAACAGCTGGATATGGAGAAGACATAAATAGGTCATCTTCTTACACATTTTTTAACTCCTGTCCTGTGGATCCAGCGCCTTCTAGTTCAAATTATATTGTATAGATTTCTGTATTGGTTTCATCACTTTTGACTTCTGCATTGGTCCTTGTAATTTTGTTTCTTCTCTGATTATGTTTGTTTCTTTTTATCTGACCTTGCAGATTTTCTTTTTTTAATTTTACAGTAATGATATATTGTCAGAAAAGCACATTGATTATGTCTAAGATTTTTCCTTGAAGCCAGGTATCTATAGTGAATCTCCAAAGTAATATCAATGTTTTTAATGCTGTAATTTTCAAGGTATCATTCTATAAGTTGACATTGTTTTACTCACCTTAAAGGTAACGCAAGCTTATCGGTGGAAGTAATGATTCTCGTAAACGTGGAGCTGGTGGATTGGAATGGAAATTTTAGGAGTTGACGAAGCCAAAAGTTGATTTCTCAGAAAAGGTGCCATATCAATCTTTTATGACTGAGCTTCAAAACTTTTCATCAGTTTTGCTTGATAGCTTCTAGTTTTTACTTCAATAGATGAATAGCTCAGTCATCTGCTGTGTATGTATGCAGATTGGTGTGCTCAACAATGGTATGATGAAATCGAATACCTTACCTTTACAACATTAGACAAAGAATCAAGTTTGCGCTTAGAGACGACATCTCCGAACAAGGCAATGTGGGAAGGGAGAGCTTGTTAATTGCAATATTGCCACTAGTCCAGGAACAAGCCAGGTATGCTTGTCTTCAAACCTATCTTTTTGCAATTTTTATGATGCAGGAAATAATACCAAAATGCCAGTCTAATCTCTGTTTGTGTGGAAATGTGTGTCTTAAGTGTGTATAACTGTGTTTCATGTACATGCTACTGTGTTTGAGTTAAATGAAGTAGATACATGTTACAAAAACATAAGGTGAGAGACTTCATGCTGTGAAATAAATCAAAAGTTTATTTTGTGAAGTGTCTGGCAGTTGTGATGTGAGTCCTTAAGTATATGTAACTAGTTATTAACATGTTTCATTTTTTAACTGTTGACCTGCTTGCCTAGGTGAATGAAGTTGGCAATTCAATTGGAGCTTGAAGCTAGCCTGAAGTAGGAAAGCGGGAAGCGAACATCTGGTGTTTGAAGAATTTGAGGTTGTTTAATGTAGAAGTATTTATATTCATATTCCTCATGGATGTTTTTTTTTGCATAGACGTAGTCATATAGATGTGGCTTTGTAGGATACCGGAGCAGAATTGTAATGTAATACTGAATGGATTTCTTTTATAAAATTTGGTGATTTCAGTTTTCTTGCTTTTAGAATTATTTAATTAAATATGATGCTGGCAACAAATGCGTAAAGATCAACAACATTGGAAAACGATATCTTAACGTTAATGGTATACATCAGCTGATCGCTTTGTGTTACGACTCCGTATGTAAGTGATATACCATTCGTAAGTTTAATCCTTACGATTTCGTAAGATTGCGAATGTAAAAGTTCAAATTATGACATACGCTTTCGTATCTCAAAATTTTCCAAGGTGAACCACTATACTCCCGATATCGTAACAACTATTAACTACAAAATTACAATACATCACACGAATTCGAAACGTCGACCGATATTAACTACAAAATTACAATACATCACACGAATTCGAAACGGCGACCGATTCAAATCTACGAATGCGTAACAGAGCTTTTTTCTAAGGCGGTTTTGAAACCGCCGTAAATCGACATCCGATTTACGGCGGAACCAGAGACGGCGTCTGCATAGTGCCTTCTATTGTTCGCAAGAACCGCCTTCAATGCTAACTCCGTCCACTAGTGTATCAAGCTTAATCAACAATCTTGATCACATGGGAAATTATTGGTGTTAAATATTTTAGGGTTCATCCAACCTTAATTATCCCCTTGTACAGTATATCATCATTATAAAAGTCAATTCATACACCCATAACCACCGGTGAACAATCATTATTTCTATCATAAAATAAACAAATAGTAATAGACATGAATTAAATTAATGATCTGGAAAAACTTGAACATACCTCTCTAGTCTCTCCACCACATTTACATCAAGACTTGTGCTTGTAGTAGGCTGCAACGGTATACCCCGACTGGAGCGAGTCGGCGATGAGCCCCCAAAACACACGAATCATCACAAGGATGGCAATGATATAGAACTTGTATTTCCAGAACAAGTAAAACCGTGGTTTGTAGCATTGAATCTCGCTCTTGTGGATATTCGACGGTATCTGTCGAGGCAGGGTATAGAAATTTGCAAGAACTCTGATCAAGCTCTCTAGATATGTTCCTCCGATGATTCCGTGCGAGTGAAGCACCTGGACATCCTCCGGCGACCGGATCAGGTGGCTCATCAGGCTGAAGTAGCACTTGGATTCCGGCCGGAACTCGCTGTGCGCGGTCTCGTAGCTTTCAGCACTGACCACGGCCAGCTCCAGGCTTGTCTCGCTGACGATCTCCACATAGGGCAGAAAAACAGCCACCCTTTGCCACTGATTCTCGCATTTGATCCCTCTGCTTCCACATCCTCTCGACAACCGTTTAAACACGTATCCGGCCTCGAGAAACGCGCTGGCGGTTCCCTGCGCGTCGTTTTCCCCGGCCACCCAGATGTTGAGCACTTGCGGCTCCGGTCCGAGGATGACTGATCGGAGACAATGCAGCACGTCAACCGGCGGCGGCGAGGCGGCTGAGCCAGGCTGCGATGAGTCATAAGCTATGAACTCAAACAGTGCTCTCTGCAACCACTCTGACGGCGGCTCTCCTCCTTTAGTCTCATCCCTAGTAAGTTTCAAGTAGTTTAATGAATTCACTAATTTATCTACCAGGATGAAAGGAATTTGGTTACCGACAAAGAAAATAGACCTAAGCCATTTCTCCATGTTCAGTTTAACGCAGCCTTCACCGAACAAATTGTGTCGCTCGGAGAAGTGCAGCTTGGTACCGAGAATGGAGAAGGCGACTAGGAGAAAGAAGCAGGTGTCGGCGACCAACTGCTCCAGTTTTCCGTCGCATAGGTCGCCGAGATTATGTTGGGAATAAGCGGCTCTGATACCTGGTTCGATGCTTCTTATGTCGTGAATAAGGTTGGGCATGCTGTTTGATCCGGACCATGACATGACTATGTTCAGAGCGCGCCTGGCTGAATCGTGCTTGAACTGCAATCCCTTTTGCCCATGCCTTTTCTGTCCGAACGGGCCGATCGGCCACAGGCGGTCTAATGCATTGGTTTGCGGGTTCACATAACTGAACGGTGAACTGTAGTTCCCTCGTATGCTGGGACAGTACTGCATAGATATTGTAGCTGCTGCTTTCTGTCACCTGAAATTCTCCAAAATAAAGACCAACCTTCAGTTGTGGAGAAGCTGTCCATAGATCAAAACTACACCACCAACAAAAAACAAGTAGATGATAAAAGAATATCAATGGAGTATGGATAATCTCCAGTATAGTGTGCTTTCTGTTCAATTCAATTCAGTTCAGTGAAAATACAATTTGATGAATTCAGGTTAATTCAAGCGTGTGTGTTGATTTTTTTTTTTTCAATACATTAATTTTCACTTCAGTTCCGTTCAGTAGATGATAAACTCTAGCAAACATGACCTAAATTTTATTGGGAATCAACATTTTTATGAACTGTGATGAGAATGAACTAAATTGAATTAAATCCGGAAATGACCAAATTTTTTACTAGGATAAGCTGAAATGAAATGATACAATTAGTAGTGACTAGATAAAAATGATTTTGAATGGACATGCCAAGTTGCCAACAGTGGATGTGAATATATAGTGTGAATTAATGTCATATTTTAGTAATTAAATTTAGTATTTCGTGGAAACTATAATAATTAGGTTCAACTTTTGGATCTATATTATCCAAACCACTTTAACACTTAATTTTCTTGTTTAATACCAATTAATTCGTTTTCATCAAATTAAATTCAACTACTATAAGTTTCGTATAAGATGGAAGAATTATTATAAATTCAATTAAACTTAAACCAAATTAAATTGAGCTAAACATTAGAAACTGAACTTATCTGGGTATAAGATGGAAGAATAATTATAACAAAAAAACTTATACTGCGGTTCTGGAGCCAAAAAACCGCAGACTTTATGTACTAGCTAGTGCATTGGACATTGAAAAATGGTAAACTAATTACAAAGTAAAGTTGTTGTTTGGAGAATGGTTTTGAAAATCCAACAATCAATAACAATATTTGGTGCCCAAATCAAAGTTCACTTGTTTTTTGTATCAACTTAAGTTAAACTAAATAATAACCATTAATTTCCCCAATCAAAATTATGCTTTATAATTAAATAAACAAACAATATAACCTTATAGGTTATGTGAAACTAAATTAGAATAAAGTATATAATTAATGTAGAATCAAATAATGTTGGGCCACCAGCTTTAGATCTAAAATAAATTTTATAGATTTCTAAGCTTAAACAAGACAACGGTTTGCTTTGGAAGTAGGATTTATATATTACGGCTAGATCAATATGCATAAAAGAACGATTGACTGCATGTGAGTTGACAGTAAATTAATGGAACATTATAGACAATCAAAATGACCTTTTTTTCTGCTTTCTAGTTCTACTCTTAGATACTGTTGTTTATATAGTTTCATGTGTCAAAAATTGTTTTTGTGATACGCATATAAAAGACACTGTAATTAATTTTGTGATGTGAGTCGATCTATATATAATGTATAAGTGACATGAGCTATCATATATGAGATTCTTTTGACATGTGAAAATACAGAAATAAAAGTTTGTCACAAAGTTATATTAATTACTAGTATAATTTTGTCTGTTGTGATAGAGTAAAAATTGATAATTTTTGTGGATTTGAATATATATATATATATATATATATATATACTAGTATACATATACATATACATATACAATTTGTGGATTTCAAGATATACGTGTATGAAATTCCAATCCCAAATATTACCTCATGAGGTTTCAGTACACAAAAAGACTACCAGTGGTAATATAACATTTCATTTGAATACAACAAAAATAAGGACACTATATATGGAGTTTTTTTAAAAAGTACACTATATATATATATATATATATATATATATATATATATATATATATATGTGGATTTAACTAAAGTACGTTGGCACTTTATACGCGGTACATTTTCTTTGGTGAATTTAAACAAAAACAGTACTATGAGTAACTCATCAGTTAAAAATAGATTGGAAAAAAAAAACTGTATTCTAGGGTTAGATTCCCAAGACAGCGTGTCAGACAAAATACATATAAGGGGTTTGTCAACCATCCACCAACTCCTTCCAACCGATAAAACGAACAAAATTTTGATCGGAAACCCCTAAGTAAGAAGCCTTACGTTGATCACTCGATCAGAAGGGACGTTTCTCAGTGAAAACACGCTTAGGGTATCTTTCAGTTCCATCACCATTTATATATGTGTGTGTATATATATATATATATATATATATATATATATATATATATATATATATATGTATGAACTGATGCAAAATGAAAACCCAACAACCTTAAGTTAAGCCAAGACAAGATCAAAGGTTCGATCTATTACCTAAGTGTCGTTCTTGTCAAGAGCTCAGTTCAGGTAGTTAGAGCCCGGCCGGAGCGGCGATCATACTGTACGTGGTCATTTTCTCGTTCCGCGATCGGCGATCAGCTTCCGGGAGGGTCCGACGTCGGAGACAAGGAAACGAGGTCGATCGTTGACCTTCGCCGGCGTGTTCTGATCGAAAGTGAGCGCCCGTGGTGATCGCCGGCGTGTGCTTCAGGGAAATTTGTGGAGGTTTATGGTGGTGAGCGTGGGGTGGGGATGAATGTTCAAGGAAATTTGTTGAGGTTTTGGACGTGTCTGGACAGAGAAAAATGACACTCAATAATTATGTTTAATTCTCCTAGCTGCTATATTTATAATTCTTTCTTCACAGCCAATGTATACATATATATATTTAATATATATACATATATGCAAGATTCAAATGCAAGATTATATGAGAAGACCATGAAAGCTGAATATATAAAAGACCACACAAACTAAAATGTACTTGTCACCAGCCATCTTGCATCTCTATAGTACAAAATATTGGTTTGTCATCATTTATAAATGCTTTTAACCACAAAGCGTACCTTTGGACAAATATTTGACCTTTTATTATAAACTATCTAAAATGTGAATTATATCATTAAAAAAAAAGGTACCAATCAAATGCAAACTCCGTAGTTATGTTTTAAACGGATAGTTTCAAAAGTAGGAACGGGAAATTAAGAAGAAAGGAATTTCCATTTATTTTTATTTGAACTTCAAATTATATTTTGTATTTTAAATGACATTTTGTGAACTTAATTATATCCACTACACAGTACACAATACTTTTCCACTCTTTTAAGTCATCTATGCACAACAACAGAATGTAATTTACAGCTACAAAATGGGCTCTAATATAGCGTTGGGGACAATTACATAAGAACACGCCGCGGGTAAAAAAAAAACAGATTGCATATATCTGAATAAGCCGCCACGTAATAGATTTCTTCATCATTTGAATTAATTTTCGCAAAAGTTAAAACTAGCTTAGTGGAGTCAAGTGTCAAGTAATTACAAGTCAATAGTTTAACGCGTTGATACATTACATGTCTTAAGTTGCTAATTAACTACTACCCAAGAATCTTTTTTTTAAGTCAAAATTTTGAATGAAATTTTGAATGTATTGATAAATAAATTATCGTATTTAATATTGTTGAAATCGTTATAACATGTAGTTAATTAATATCTAATTTCTATATTTTCAAAAAAAAAATATCTAATTTCTATATATTGATAATATATGTAATTAAAGATACTCCCTCCGTTTCTATAATTCTGGCAGCCTCGTTCCCTTTTTGTGTTTCTCTCAAATTGGCAGCGTATGATAATTGACTTTATTGCCCTTATTAAATTTAAATAATTACATCAAACAAAACAAGGCTGGTCATTTATTCAATACCCCTTCTGTCTTTTTTCCTACCAATTCTGCACTGCACGTGACTTTTGAACTAAAAGGCATGGGGATGGGGTCAATTAACTTTTAGCCTTTTTCTTAATCGTTGTGCAAACTTGGTAGCTGCCAATTTGAAGGAACGGAGGAAGTATTAACAATCAAACACGTGTCTAGAAGACCGTGAAATATAGCTGGTACGGAGGGAGAATGTGGATTGCTGGCAGTTAAATAGTATAATAATAACTGGCGTGACCAATAATAACTGCCAAGTTTTCTTTTAGATTTATTAAATTCAAAGCAATTGGATGACGGCTATCAGCCGATCAGTAGCAAATTGGCGTACTTGGTTGGGTCTAAATCCCTTGCCGAAACCCGGCCCTTTGCTAATATCCTTATCTTTAGCTTCTTATTCTAAATAGGCGAAAATGAAAAGAAAGGAAATACTCCGGCCCAAAGATCATTAAGGGGTGCTTGGTTGAAATAGAGGAATGAGAATGATAATAGGGTATAATGATTATAGGGGTAATGATTATAATGTTGTTGTTTGGTTTGCATTAGGGAATGACTAAAATTAGTAAACTAAAATTACGGAGTGGCTAAATATAGTAAACAACTAGGTAATGAAACTCATAGTTGTCAATTTTGGGGGGTTTGGGTGATTGGCCAGTTTTGGGTAATGAAGGTGGGCCCATATAATCATAATACTTAACCAAACACCTATACTCTATAATCAAACTCATTACCCACCTCCAAACCCCTCAACCAAGCACCCCTAAAACTATAAGCCCAAAAGACCTAGAATAAGTCTTAAAAATTCCACAATGGTCAATCCATAATAAGAATCAACTGGCCTAGTCCAGTTGGCCAGGGGCCTTGCCCCGTACAGGGGAGGTCTGGAGTTCGAAACTCTCCAGAGGTAACATTTCACGCAATTCTCCCAGATTTCCTGGGTCAAGTTTCCAGGGAGCTGCATCGATGGTGTTAAGAGCAGTGGAGCATCGATGGTGTAAGTGGGATCTTCACTCCACTATAAGCAGCATAGTGAGGATCTCGGCCACTCGACATACGAGATCAGTAGAGTAGAGTAGTTTAGTGTAGTATTAGATTAGAGTAGAGTAGGATCCTTGTATCAGATTTGGTCGTCGTAGTGTTCCCTTCAAAAAAACAATCCATAATAAAGAGTGCTCCTTAATTAAGAAAAATGATATTAAGAAACCACCATTGTAGATGCTCTTAGGCACTTTTTGCCTTGCTAATTGAGTATAATTTGAATTGAACTGAACTAAATCAAACTGAAGTGAAAATTAATTAATTTAAAAAGAACTAAAATGTGTGATAAATAATATGAATTTTATTGTATTTTTTTAATTTAAACCATCCAATGGATGAGAGTATTATTTATGATTATTCAATCGATAAAATGCCCACAGACTCACAGCATGTTTCCCGTAGGCTTTTCCAACCTCGACAGAAAGCAACCATAATGCCTGAAAACTCTGTTTAGTGGAATTGTACTTATAAATCAAACCTGGTTTAATGTTGTTTTTTCAAGATGTTTCTAATCCTAAAAATAACTTATCATTCCACAAAAAATGTTTTTTAGTCGTTCACTAAACACAAATAACTGATTTGCTTTAATTAAAGAGCTCAGTCAAACACAACCTATATTTTAAATGAACTGAATTGAATTGAACTAATCTAGTGCAAATTTCAGACAAACAGGTCTTATGCATTCTGATTTCTCCCGGCCCAAAGATTAGTAACAGCCCAATAGAGCTAAACCCTAATTCAACCTAGTCAAATGTCTATATATTCAAAGCAGAGCCGCCATCAGCTTCAAATTCTGCAGAGCTTCTCAATCTCGTCGGCCAACGGCGATCTAGCATCACTCGATCTTGTTTACTTCAAACAAATTTCGTGTCATCGTTTTCAATTGTTCGTTGATTCTGTTTTTTGTTTCTCTGCTTCATGATTCATTCATACTACCAGGCTTAGTCAGGCATTGGCGTTAATTTCCATGGTTAATGCAGTTACTAGTCTGGGAAATTTACTGTGTCTATCGTTACGAGTGCGTTGCTACATTTCTCGCGCGCATCCGCTACATGTAGGCCCCAAATTCTCCGCAACGCGGATTGATATAAGCAGAGTATTTAACAGATTTGCCAGCTTTTTGTTTTCTATGATGTCGGATAAATTTTCCATTGATTTGGGTAAATAGGTAAAAAACCAGACTTAGTCAGGTATCCTCCTTATATTTAGTGGTTGATACAGTTACAAGTCTGGGATAAAAATGCTGGCCCCTCGTTACAGATGCTGTTGAGCTTCTAAGCTTGCATCTGCTCCATTGGAGCCCTACATTTTGCTGTAGTTTCTTGTAAGGAATTGGAATCCATTTTTGTGGATAAAAGTGACAAGCTTTTGCATAGTTGAGTTGCGTTTTGTTTGCAGGAATTATGTATTTATATGCTAGAATGTGATAAAAGTGACAACTTTTGCATTGCATGTTGATTACTAGCTAGAAATTTAGAGTTTGAGCTTGATTTGAAATGGGGTTCTGTGACCTGCCTAATGTTATGTATGAGGCTTTTGGAGATAATTTAGTGGTATTTCTTTTCTTTGAAATAATTGAGGTAGTGTTCTTACTTCTTTGTTATTGTGTTGATTGAAATGGCTCAATCTTGTGAAGATTGTGACTAAGAAAAACTTGGTTTTAAGTTTGTTCATTTGTTTGTTGATTGCTTTTTGCTATGGTATACCCAAACATAGTCAGGTATCATTCTTATTTTGAGGTAGTTTTCTTACTTCTTTGGTAATGTGTTGATTCATTGGTATTGCGTAGATTGAAATGGCTCGATCTTGTGAAGATTGTGACTAAGAAAAACCTACTTTTTAGTTTGTTCATTTGTTTGTCGATTGCTGTTTGCTTTGGTATACCCAAACATAGTCAGGTATCATTCTTAATTTTTTAGTTGATGATACAGTTACTTGTTTGGAACATCGAGCTGGCCCCTCGTTACAGATGTAGTCTCTCTATGCTTACATCTGCTCCATTGGAGCCTTACATTTCTTCTTATATCTAGAACTATAACATGAAGATACTTGCTCAATGTTTGTAATTGTTTGTTACCAGTTGATGGTTTGTTTGCTTTAAATATGCTAAAATGAAATGCTAATCTTTTTTCAACATGGTTTTGACCAGCATCTATGGAATTTGTAATTTCTGTTATGTAGTTTGAAGTGAATCAAGTGATCATACAACGTTCGTGCAACTATGATGCAGTTTAAGAAAATGGCATGCTCGGTGTAGGCATTCCCAGTGCTGAGTTACTAACTGTGCTCGGAAGTCATAACTAGTGAGCAACAAATATACTCCCAATCGTGGTACATTAGTCGGATCAATTTGTGTTTATACTAGTTTGAGGATGAATCATTTGTCTAGAATGTCTATTGTTTTTGCTCTTGGGTGCTATCTATAATCCCCATTAATTGTAATAAAGAAGTTTTTACCAGCAATGATTTGATCTTGAATGCTATCAATGTAAAATATGAGTTTTCACTTATACATTGAAACTCTTTAATAAGAGTAAATTGGATGGCTTATCATAGAATTTGTTTCACTTATCATTAAATTGATTTTGTAGTGCTACTGCCTACAAGTCCAATGTTTGCTTTTTTGTTATTAACAAGAGTAGAAAATTTACTCCCAAACAATAAAGTTAGTCGATGTACTCTAAAAAACGTGGTTCTTGATGTGCACACCACCAATGTTTTTTAATCTCAAACTACTAAAATTGGATTTGGACGTTTGACAAAAAAAACGATGACCATAAATAAGAATAACATATCTTAGTTTGTTTCTTCTCTAACATGTATACAAATCCTTCTTAACAAGTGTTTATTTAACAAGTGTTTATATCCAATACCAAACCTCACCTGAATCAAATATTTTTAATGGAAATTCACCTATATATAACAACTAAGAACTATTAAGTAATAAAAGTATATGTAAGGACATGTTTGATTGAACTTATTTTTTGCTCAACTAAATTAAACTGAATTGGATTAAAATGAAATAAACTGAACAAAAATTAATGCAGTGAAAAAAACAACTCAGCATGACTGAATTAACTTAAATTAATCAAATTATATAGTATTTTTTTTACAAAACTGAACCGATTTACAATCTGGCCTAAATATATGGACTAATTTTTTCTGTCATGTTAGAAACTTAGAATGATACAACTTTCACATGAGATTTATACGCTTCCCTGCATGTTTTACTGTTTCCATGGAATTAAAACGGTGATAGATGAGACAAAATGCGTTGGATATCTATATTAGACAACAATAAACATGATTAAAATTAACCTAATCATTTACCACACCATCTTTACGGTACAATGTGAACCCGGAACAATGTAGAATTTTAGACTGTGTAAGAACGCAAATTTAAAACAAAGCAGTTGATAATGTCCGACTGTCCATCATCCATGTGGTTGTTTCTACAAACTATTTAAAATCTCATCTTCACATCGCATTATTGCAAATCCAACATTATCTTCTTCAGGAAAACATGGCAAGAACTCATGTTTTTTCCTCAGCAGGGCTCATTCTCTGCATGCTCATCAGCTCAGCACTTGCAGATAACTGGAACATCTTCAATCTTGGCCGGAAAGACGAGCTCGGAATCAGCCTGAAGAACTACTGCGAGAGCTGGCGGATCAACGTCGAGATTCACAACGTCCGGGACTTCGAGGTTGTCCCGGACGAGTGCGTCGCGATCATCGGAAAGTACATGACGTCGACTCAGTACAAGGTGGATTCCGACAGGGCGATCGAGGAGGCGATAGTTTACCTGAAGAACAGCTGCGGTTTGAGGAAAGACGGGAAAGACGCCTGGATTTTCGACGTTGATGACACTCTCCTCTCCACCGTGCCTTACTACAAGAAAAACGGTTTCGGGTAAGACCTTGTTTGTCAGAGTTTATTTTTTATTTAACTAAACTGATATAAATTTAACTGATTTGAACTGGATTGATCTATAGAAAAACTTAGGCAAACATGGCTTAAATGTATACATGTTCTTCTGATATTATTTTTGAGAAAGTCTTGGGTGAGACCTGTCCTTGTGGAGACCAAAAGCAGGGGAATGAACATTTACTGTTTCTGCTTGATCTTTTAGTCAGCTTGTTTGATCTTTCAATCAATGTCCTTGAGTATTTTTGTTTTGCCTTGATTTTTCAATTAATTTGATCTTTTGGTCAATTTTCTTGATCATTTCCTTGGTCAATTTCACCAACGACAAATTTAATCAAGGAAATCGGCGGGTTTAAAGCTCACCAACGACAAATTCAATCAATAGCAGTCTCATATAATCCTTGGTCTCATTTGAGACTTGTCTCAAATGAGAATTTGCCATTATTTTTTGCTGAATTAAACAGGAAATTAATGTATTGAAAAAAATATGATGATTTATTAGTATTATCATCTGAATTAATAATTTTGTATGATTCATGATATGAAAAAACAATAGTGGAAATAAGTTGAATGTGACGGCTCTTGAGGAGTGGATGAAGCAAGGTAAAGCCCCGGGATTGGTGCACTCTTTGAAGCTTTTCAATCAGCTAAAATGGCAGGGAGTTGAGATTATTTTGGTTTCTTCAAGAATGGAATATCTCAGATCTGCCACGGTTGATAACCTGGTCAATCAGGGTTTTTTCGGATGGACTAATCTCATTTTAAGGTTGGTTTCTACATTATTTATTTTAACTAATAAAATATGTTTTAGGTGGCTTCTAAAAGTATCAAAATGTGACGCTAAGAAAAAAAAGAGAGTCATGAGTTTTACTAATACAATTTTTTATGGACGTTTATACATCAGTTTTACTAATACAATCTGTATTATGTCATGAACGGACTAAAAAGTCCTTCACAACTTGAAGCATCTGATTTCTCTAGTCATGTTCATGGTATTGTCTTGTATTTATAAATACATATTTTAATGTGAGTTGACTAAATAAAATATTTATCCTCAATCTACACGTACCTTCATATAATACCAAGGGTAAATTATAAGTAATTTCCTAAATATACGGACGCCTACTAGTAAAATATGGACGTCTTTTATCCAACCCCACGAAAATGGCCTTTGGACCACAGAAATGTTAAAATTCTTCAGCGTCACCAGAAACGTTTTAGTCTCCTTTTTTCCTCGCCCTGTTTGATATGATCATCTTTGTTTGTTTTTAGAGGAGGTGAAGATGCCTGCAAAGACATCCAGGGGTACAAATCTGATGTGAGGAAGAAGTTGATCGGCAATGGATATCGCATTTGGGGCGTTGTCGGTGACCAATGGAGCAGCATCAACGGCCTTCCGAGCGCCAAAAGAACATTCAAACTACCAAATCCTATGTATTTTGCAGCATAGAGCTTGAAGAACATATATATTTCCCTATTATTTTCTCTTGGTGTTTTGGGGTTATGTAATTTATGGTATTTGTGTATTGAGATTTATGTGGAATTTCCGAATTTGCTTGTCCATCAATGCCCAGTTACAATTTAGCTTCATTTTATCTTAATTATTACAATGGTAATTTTTTTTTTACTTAGTTGAGTTTATTTCTTGTTCAACTAAACTGTATTGCAAAATAAATAATTCGAGTGATTAATCTAAATTTTATAAATTTGTATTTTTGCTGAACTGAACGGATTTGAACCATATTACGAAATAGAATCAACATATGACTTAATTAATTTAAATTTCACAAAATTGTTTTTCGCTGAACTGAACTGAACTAAATTGCAAAATAGAATCAACATGACTTAATTAGGCCCTGTTTGCTAGAACTTATTTCTTGATGGTACTGAACCGAACTGTTTAGGGCGTATTTACACTATTTCAGGGTGTGTATAACAATTCAGTTTTTTTTTGGCAAAAGTTAAAAAAACGTACAACAAGAGAATCGATGCAAAACTTGAATTTAAATGAACTCGATGTTAAAATAATAATAGGTATCGACCAATAAGTGTAACAATGGTGGTTCGTGTGTACTTGTTAAGATAACTAATATATAAGGTCGAAGGTAACACCAGTACTCTTTGCACTTTCCAACAATCTACCAACTGTCATATACCAGTGAATAGTTTGATCACCATGAATAATAACAAGCAGAGTGGAACGAAACACCATAGACTAGAATAAGAGTCATGATTTGGCGAAAAAATAGAATAAGAGTGATGATGTAAATATTCCAGGCTGAAGGCAATTTCGAACACACCCTTCTTCTCATGAGCTTTCAGCAGCTTAATCAGTTTGTCAGTCTTCAATGTTGGGAACAATTGAACGTGCTCATGAAATCGGAGATATTTCTCTGCAAATTTGTCGTAAGGTATATCCTCCTCGGGAGCACGGTGCCAATGCCGGAACACTATCATTTTAGGCCTGCAAATCCTGAACATGCCATCCAAGATTACTTTGGCATCGCGCAAACAAAACTTCGGCCACTTTGTTGCTATGTAAAGTTTCTGAATCCCACCGATTAATTTAGGGAACGGTTCGATTTTTCCATCCAAGTACAACTGCTTTTTGAAATCAATCTCAACTGAAATTTCAGACCCTTGAAGCGCAGCCATCAGTTTATTTAATTCAAGAAACCATGAGGCACCTATCATGCTCTCATGTTCATACAATATGATCTGAGAAATCCATCCTTTTGAGTTACCTGCTGCAAACGATAACTTGGGAATATTTGTATTGTCGATAATGATTACGAATTCAACAACATTAGGTACATTCAAATGTACTTGATGCAACGCTCTATTATAATACAGATGTATTTTTTTAAGTGAGGTGCTTGATATATTGATTCTTCGCAGATTATGATTTTGACATATTTGTAAATATTCAATTTGCGGAAATGTTTGTGCAAAGTTGGTGAAAACACTATCAAATATTCCGTCCCCCAGCGATAACCTCCTAAGATTTTGGTAGCAGCTTGACATACCCATCAATTCAAGAGTCTGATGAGGGAATAATTGAACTTTCAACTTCTTAAGGTTGGAAAGGTTGGCAACCTTAAACTCATAGTTGGGAATGCTCTTACAACACACAAATAACGCCAAGTCTTCAATCAAAGGGCAGTTGCTGATTATATTCTCAAACACATCTGAACAAATTGAATAACTCGAAATTACCCCTCCATGAGAGCTGGTAATTGAGGATGAAAATCAAGAACAAATCTGAGAAGATTCAACTGAACTTCTTGAGGAATAGTGTAGCATACAAGCCTTATTTATACTAGATAAGGTTCCCATTCTAATGATGACACGTGCAGAAAATAAAGGTAAAATAAGGAAAAGCTCGAATGAGCCAAAATCAATTCTTCAGACAGAAAGGCTCCAGCCGAGCCTTTTAGGCTGAGAATCTTGAGCATGCTTTCAGCTCCAAATGCTCGACCCGAACTTCCAGGGCTGAGAGTTGCTGCTATCACAATTCCAACACGCCCCCCTCAAGATGAGCATTTTGTGGAAAAAAAAAATCCCATCTTGAACAGTAAAGACTGAAACGTAGCAGGCGGAAGCAACTTTGTAAATCCATCAGCAATGTTGGAAGAGGAGTATACATGTAGAAGATCAATGAAACCTTCTGTATAAGCATCTCTGACATAGTGGCAGTCGATCTCAATATGCTTAGTACGCTCATGAAATCTAGGATTTTGAGTGATGTGTAGAGCAGCTGTGTTGTCACATTGAAGTGGAATTAGCAAAGCTAGAGGCACCTGGAAGTCAGTGAGAAGATAAGAGATCCATTTAAGCTCTGATGTGGTCATAGACATTGCTCTATATTCTGATTCAGCTGATGATTTGGAGACAGTGTGTTGTTTCTTAGATTTCCAAGAAATCAAGGAGCATCCAAGGAATACGCAGAAGCTTGTAGTAGACCTTCTTGAGACTTTACAAGTGTTCCAGTCTGCATCACAGAATGCTGAAAGCTCTATATTGTTGACAGCTAGGAAGAGAAGTCCATGTGTGGGGCACCCTCTGAGATATTTGACTATGTGAATGGCAGCTTGCCAATGATGATCAGTTGGTGCTTGTACAAATTGTGAAAGTTGATGAACAGCAAAAGTGATGTCAGGTCTTGTGAAAGATAGGTAAAGAAGTCTCCCAATGAGTCTCCTGAAGGGACCTGCATCAGAAATCAGAGGGGAGTGTTCATCCTCTTGCTGCCAAGAGACTGGCAAAGGACTTGCGGCTGCTTTGCAATCCTTTAAGTGCAGGTCTGATACAATATCCCCAATGTACTTAGCCTGGCTCAGAAACAGGCCTTCAGATGATCGAGCTATCTCAATTCCAAGGAAATACTTGGCACATCCCAAGTCTTTGATAGTGAATAGCTGATAAAGATGAGATTTTAACCTGCTGATGTCTAGCTCACAGTCACCAGCAATGAGGACATCATCAACATAGATAAGTAGGGCTAGACATCCTGTGGAAGAGTACTTGAGAAACAGGCAGTGATCATTTTTAGATTGAGCAAACCCATAGGAAATTAGATGTTTAGTGAATTCAGCATTCCACTCCCTAGAAGCTTGCTTTAGTCCATAGAGAGACTTTCTCAGTTTGCAGACCTGGCCTGGTGATGCTTTGGTATAGCCCTGTGGAGGTATCATGTATACCTCTTCTGAGATATAGCCATGTAGAAATGCATTATTGACATCCACCTGATGAAGACTGATGAAGATTCCAGGATTTGGAAACTGCCATGGCTAGAAAAAGTCTCACTGTGACTTGTTTTGCAACAGGTGAAAAGGAATAAAAATAGTCCACTCCTTCTATTTGACTGAAACCTTTTGCTACAAGTCTTGCTTTGTACCTCTCTACTGAGCCATCAGCATTACATTTGACCTTGTATACCCATTTACATCCAATGGCTTTCTTTCCTGCAGGTAAAACAACCAAATCCCAAGTATGATTGGATTCAAGAGCTTCTAGTTCAGCAGCCATAGCTTGCTCCCACTCTTGAATCCCACAAGCAGTTTTATAAGAATAAGGTTCTGGAATACTTGACAATTGTGCAACAAATGCTGTATGTGAATCAGAAAAAGTGGGTATGCATGTAGAGTGTTCAGTTACAACATTGACAACAAAATCATTCATCCAATTTGGCCTGTTTATCACCCTTTCACTTTTTCTTGGTGGAACTGGTGCTTCATATGGTGGACTGGACTGTGGAAGAACAGGGGAAGGGCATTGAAGCTCTGTTTCATCACTGTCATAATCTCTGTATGGTATTGGTGAAATATTTGACTGTGATGGAACTGGAGGAGAGTGAGAGTGAGGTGGAGAATGTGACTGAGATGGGGGTGTAGCTGCAGCTGGAGTTTGTATGATAGATGGAGACAAGATTGGGATGTGATTTGGATCATGTGAATGATGGAATGGTGTGTGAATGTGATGTATGGGAATGGTAGGCATATGACATGATCCATCTGTTTCGGGAGATGATGTGGAGGAAGGAGAATGTGTTTTGGCGTAAGGAAACACATTCTCATGGAAGACGGTGTCTCTTGAGATGATGATCTTCTTGCTTGAGAGATCAAGAAGTTTATATCCCTTGTGAGTGGTTGAGTATCCTAGAAATACACAAGGAAGTGCTCTAGGGCTGAACTTGTGTTTGTTTGACTGAAGATTGGATGCATAACAAAGACTTCCAAACACTTTGAGGTAGGAAATATCTGGTGATTTCCTAAAGAGAACCTCATATGGGGATTTCCATTGTAGGATTGAGGTAGGGAGTCTATTTACAGTATAGGTTGCAGCAAGAAGTGCTTCCCCCCAGAAATGTATTGGAAGGTTGGATTGAAAAATGAAGGAGGTGCCTGTGCTTTCTCTCCACTACACCATTCTGTTGAGAAGTGTATGGACATGATTTCTAGTGTATGATTCCATGATTGGAGAAGAGTAGTTGACATGCATTATTTACAAATTCAGTGCCATTGTCTGACCTGATTGTTTTGACTGAGGCTTGAAACTGAGTTTTGATCATTTTTAGAAAAGTGTCAAGCAAAGCATGGACATTATTCTTGACAGAAACTAGAAATGTCCATGTTGTTCTTGTAAAATCATCCACAATGGTTAAGAAATATTGACAGCCAGAAGTGGTTTTCACCTTAAAAGGTCCCCACAAATCCAAATGGATCAGTTCAAAAGCACATTTAGATTTAATGGAAGAAGTTGGAAAGGAAGGTCTACATTGTTTGGCCAAAGGGCAAACATTACAGATAGAATTCATTACAGGCAGCTTCAAATGTTTCATGACAATATCAGAAGGATGTCCTAATTTATTATGGAGTACTTGACTGTCCACAGATGACAGATGACTGGAAAACAAGGCTGAATGCAAAGACAGATGTTCAACAACCAAGACTTTGCTAGTCTTGAGGTCCTGTATGACACAGATATGAGGATGGAAGTCAAAATGACACTGTGACTGCTTTGAAAATTTACTGACAGATAGGAGATTAAATTTGAAGCATTCAACATGCAGACACTCGGGGAGATAGAAATTGTTGCTGATTTTAACAGAACCAATTGCATCTACACATAGACTATTTATTTGTCAGGTAAATGCACATGGATTTTGTTTGTGAGAGATTTAAGAGAACTGAAAGCTGAGGCATTACTACACATATGAGATGATGCACCACTGTCAAGTATCCATTCATTATTGTTAAAAACTACAGCAGAATTAACAAGATGTGAGAGCACACTACCTGAGAAGTCTCCAAAGTGAGCAAAGTTGATGGACTCGGGTGCTTCTTTTGCACTCTCTCTGGCCCTTCCATTCATCATTTTCCCCAACTCCTGCTGGATGAGTGATTGTATCATGGTTTGCATGCTCATTGAGTTACTAGGATCCTCAATCTCCAAAGGGTTATGTTGGCTGATATGATCATCTTCATTAGCATAAGTTCCCGGATTGGCTGCAAATGCTTTAGGCCTGATAGGCCACCCATCTGGATATCCATGGATTTTGTAGCATGTTTCCCTGAGATGTCCAATCTTGTGGCAATAGTCACATTTCATGATCTTTCTAGCCTCTATCTCTCTCTGTCTTTGCACCGCTTTGGCAGCACTATAGTGACCTGGATTGCTAGTTTTCTGCCTCACAAACATGGCAGCATTTTCACCCAAGTTAACATACGAGTGTTGTGCATCTCTGTGCTGTTCTTGTTTATGAAAGAGGGAGTAAGCCTTAGTCACACTTGGCAAGGGTTCCATGACTAAGATCTGAGACCTCAATGCATCATAATCATCTGTAAGACCTTTCATGAAGTGTACTAGCCTATCTTCATTCACTCTCTTACTAAAGGATTCTTTAAAACCACAAATGCACTCACAATCACAGCACTTGCAACATAACATAGGTCTAATGATATCCAGTTCATCCCATAGATGTTTCATTTCAGAAAAATATTGATTCAGAGACTTTGTACCTTGTTTCAGATCACCCAAAGCTTCTGGCAGTTGATAGAAGAGGGGTCATTGGCTTTCACCAAACCTTTCCTGGATCTCTTCCCACAGTACTCTTGCATCCTTTGCAAATGCAAATCCTTGCAATAGATCCTCACCGATTGCATTTTGAATCCACGCAATCAGAGTTGAGTTCACCTTTACCCATTGGTCATACACCGGTGAGTTCATCGCCGGTTTCCGGTAGGCTCCGGTCAGTATAGCCATCTTTCCCCTTGCCTGCAGAGCATTCACCATTGCTTCTCTCCAGGTTATGTAGTTCCTCTCCGTCAGCCGCTTTGTCACAATCGTCATATTTGCATGATCTGAGCTAGGCAAGAACAGCGGATCATTCTCATTGATCTTCACAAATCCATCCTTGTCAACTGGGTATGGATTTCTCACAAATCTACCAAATACATTCTCATCGACGTTTCTGCCCGAACCGCTCGCCATCACTTCCGATCTTGTCTGAGCCGTCTGGATCTAAGAGCCTAGAAGCTCTGATACCATGAACAAATTGAATAACTCGAAATTACCCCTCCATGAGAGCTGGTAATTGAGGATGAAAATCAAGAACAAATCTGAGAAGATTCAACTGAACTTCTTGAGGAATAGTGTAGCATACAAGCCTTATTTATACTAGATAAGGTTCCCATTCTAATGATGACACGTGCAGAAAATAAAGGTAAAATAAGGAAAAGCTCGAATGAGCCAAAATCAATTCTTCAGACAGAAAAGCTCCAGCTGAGCCTTTTAGGCTGAGAATCTTGAGCATGCTTTCAGCTCCAAATGCTCGACCCGAGCTTCCAGGGCTGAGAGTTGCTGCTATCACAATTCCAACAACTTCACTGTCAAAATCAACTGAATGTAGGTAAAATTCCCTTAGATTACGCCATGCAATTCTTTTCGGCTGCAATTTAGTTGAAAACAACGTTAAGTTCTCCAATGACTTAACTTCAAAAACATGTTGTGGCAAAACATGGTTTAGTTTAATTGGCATCAATAGAGAAAGGCATTTGGGATCCTTTTTTGTGGCCAGTTCTATGCATAGCTTGTAAGATTCCACGTCACTAGCGGAAACATCAAACTCTTCATCTGGTACAAATCAAAACGAGTTCATATGGATATTTTGCTCATGGTACCTCTTCAGAGTGGAGACCAGATAATTGAGCTCTTCTCTATATCTCTTTTCGCACGTCACAAAATTACCATTGAAACACAAATGGCGGCGCTTCTGCATTATATCAAAGAACTTCTTTGATACAAGGCTTAACTGAACTGCAACTTTGTTGGTAGGTTCTAGCTTGGAAACTAGTATGTAATAAATGATATCTTCGGGCAATTCTGAGAGGGTTGCCATGCCTTCAAAGTTTATACACTAGATCTTAACGTAACAATTGAGATCATATTTATTGTTGGGAATGTCCCAAATTTCAATATATGCTGGTTTTGAAAAACTTTCCATGTTGGAAACGGAGTAAATTTGGTAATCCTTTTGGAATAGGATACATAGAAGATAAATACAAATAACAGTAAAATGTCAAAAATATTCTTAAAAAAATAAGTCAAGTGTTTGATTGTTGAGAATTAATGCCAGTGCGGCATATCTAAGTAATAGAACTAATCTATAAAAGAATAAAGGGGATACATAGAGATAGTGGTCTCCACCGTCTCGAAAGACGATTGCGATACCCAAAAAAAACCTAAAACCTGAGCTCCCTTCCCATTCAGTCTCATTTCTATGTATGATCTGCTTGGAATTTTAATTGACGGTCTCCGCAAGACTCATTAAAAAATTACAATGGCCCCCTACTAGTACACACTCGGGGTCAGTAGAAACTTACAGATCCCTCAGGATTTTTATCGAGTCAGTCTCTGCGCAAGACTCATTCAAGAACTTCTATGCACACCCCCCCCCCCCCCCAACTAGCTCACAATCGGGTAAAAAAAAGCCCTCCTTTATTGTAATAGATAGTTTATGAGTTTTTGATTAATTGAGATATTGAGAGTTTTGAGAGATGTTTGATTTAATAAAATTCGTGTGTTGAATTTTATTTATTCTTCAATTTCCGGTTATTCCAAGAATCAACGGAGTTTGAATACTAATCAAGATTGCTTCCAATTTCCAGGTATTCAAAGAATCAACGGAGTTTGCTGGTTAATCTAGATATATCGAAGAAAACCTTGTTCGTGAAAGCTTCCACTACGTCAAAATCGAATCAACATATTACTTAATTAATTTAAATTTCACAAAACTATTTTTTTTTAAACTGAACTAAATTGTAAAATGGAATCAACATGACTTAATTAATCTGAATTTCATATAAATACTTTTTTCCGAACACAGCTAAGATTAATTGAACTGATATCTTATAAGAGTAAGAGAACATAACCATAATTTTGTAAATGAAAATTACAACAATCAACTCTCATATACTAGTGAATAGTTTGATCACCATGAATAATAATACGCATAGTGGAAGGAAACACCATAGACTAGAATAAGAGTCATGATGTAAATATTCCAAGTTGAAGGCAATTTTGAACACACTCTTCTTCTCATGAGCTTTCAGCAGCTTAATCAGTTTATCAGTCTTCAATGTTGGGAACAGTTGAACGTGCTCATGAAATCGGAGATATTTCTCTGCAAATTTGTCGTAAGGTATATCCTCCTCGGGAGTACGGTGCCAATGCAGGAACACTATCATTTTAGGCCTGCAAATCCTGAACATGCCATCTAAGATTACTTTGGCATCACGCAAACAAAACTCCGGCCAGTTTGTTGCTATGGAAAGTTTCTGAATCCCACCGATTAATTTAGGGAGCGGTTCGATTTTTCCATCGAAGTACAACTGCTTTTTGAAATCAATCTTAACTGAAATTTCGGACCCTTCAAGCGCAGCCATCAGTTTATTCAATTCAAGAAACCATGAGGCCCCTATCATGCTCCTCAATTCAACCAATATGATACGAGAAATCCATCCTTTTGAGTTACCTACAAACGATAACTTGGGAATATTTGTATTGTTGATCATGATTACGAATTCAACAATACTAGGTACATTCAAATGTACTTGATGTAATGCTCTGTTATCATACAATTCCATTTTTTGAAGTGAGGTACTTGAGATATTGATTCTTTCCAGATTATCGTTTTGATATATTCTTAAATCTTCAATTTGCGGAAACGTTTGTGCAAAGTTGGTGAAAATGCAGTCAAATATTCCGCCGCCTAGCGATAACCTTCTCAGATTTTGGTAGCAGCTTGACATACCAATCAATTCAAATGTCTGATCAGGGAATAAATGAACATCCAAGTTCTTAAGGTTGGAAAGGTTGACAACCTTAAACTTATAGCTGGGAATGTTGTTACAACACATAGATACCCCTAAGTCTTCAATCAAAGGGCAGTTGCAGATTATATTCTCAAACACACCACTGTCAAAATCAACACAATGCACCGAAAATTTCCTGAGATTACGACATGCTATTCTTTTTGGCTGCAATTTAGCATAAGACAACTCTAACTTCTCCAATGATTTAACTTCAAAAACATGTTGTGGCAAAACATGGTATTCGTGTGACATCCATAGAGAAAGGAATTTGAGATCCTTTTTTGTGGCCAGTTCTATGCATAGCTTGTAAAATTCCACGTGATCACTAGTGGAATTAGCATCAAGCTTATTACAAGGTATAAATCGGAACGAGTTCATATGGATATTTTGCTCATGGTACCTCTTCAGAGTGGAGACCAGATAATTGAGCTCTTCTCTATATCTCTTTTCACTCGTCACAAAATTACCATTGAAACACAAATGGCGGCGCTTCTGCATTATATCAAAGAACTTCTTTGATACAAGGCTTAACTGAACTGCAACTTTGTTGGCAGGTTCTAGCTTGGAAACTAGTATGTAATAAATGATGTCTTCGGGCAATTCTGAGAGGGTTGCCATGCCTTCAAAGTTTATACACTAGATCTTAACGTAACAATTGAGATCATATTTATTGTTGGGAATGTCCCAAATTTCAATATATGCTGGTTTTGAAAAACTTTCCATGTTGGAAGCGGAATAAATTTGTTAATCCTTTTGGAATAGGATACATAGGGTTTACCATTTCTGTTATGGATTCCGGTAATGAGAATCCCGTCACCAATATGTTGTGTCGTTGTGGGAGAAATGATAATTAGTATATATATATTTTTTTGGTCAAACCACCAATGGTGGGGGACTTATATTGGCTTCCCCATACCGTAAATAACAATAAAGGAAAAAGTACAATTCCGATGCCAACTATAACCCAAAATTATGGGAAAATAGGGATGAAACCACCCAAGGCAGGGGAACCGGTTGCCCGAAGGCTGTGTTGCCCGAAGGCAATTTCCTAGGTTTTCACCTGGAACCAAAGTGTTGCCCAAAGGCTACATGCTGTGATGCACGAAAGTTACATCAAAAAGAGAATACATCGTAAAATCTACGGTTTAAACTACCTAACAAGCGTAACACCTTAACTCGCATTCTAATCTATCTAATCGAAGTCTACCAGTCTGGTTGCAGTGTACCAAGACCAGAAGCCCATGGGGTTTACCCTCTCGCCATAAAGGGTTAAGAGGGATGTAACAAACAAATGGGCAAGAGTACTCACCAAGTCTGTCAGGATAGTTCCACAAAAAAAGACCAGTTCCAAATCATATTCTCTACTACTACAACAATTAGATTCCGCCCAGATATTGTCTTTCACTTTCCAGTTAGTCTCACGGTAAAAGAAACTCCCGGTCCGTTCAGACTCTATCAACTCAAACCCTCGCTTGCTCGTCATCTCAGGGTTGTAGAGATTTCAAGAAAGCAATCTGAGAGGTTGAGTGCGTATGAAAAACCATCTAACACGTATGAGACTGATAAACAGTCCCAACGGTCTAAAAATCTGAAGCAAATTCGCCAATAAGTCAGTTAACAAACTACTTATAACTTGGATTTCTCCTAATAGCTTTTACCAGATTTTAAGCCAAGAATAGTTTAACCAACTAAAGTCGGAAAAACCCTAAATGGTAGATAGCATTCATCTAATTGCAACAAGACAAAGTGGCCCAAAAAATTGAGCACAAAAACAGCAACTACCCTAAAAATAAAACAGAAGAAAATAATAATAAAAAATGGAAAAAGAAAAGAACCCTCTTTTATGGTGTTTTCGGAGCTACAATGACGGCTTCCGGCGCGGCGGCGGTGCTCGGCGGCGCGTGACACAAAGCACGGGCTGTGAAACGATTTTACGGCGCGTGAGGCGAGTGGCCTGCACGCGCGGCGCGTCAATAGCCTGAAACCGGCATGAGCTCCGTCGACACCTCTTCCTAGTGATGCCGGTGGCCTCCGACAAGATTCCCGCTGCAAAAGTTGGTCAGAAGTCGGCGTCGGTCTTCCGTAGCAGATCAGCGGCGTCGTTGGTCAGCGCCGGTGGTTATGCCCCAGATCGGCGCCGATCTGGTCCACCGGCGCTCTCGTGATGGGCCGTCGTAGCTGGTCGGAGTAGGAGCTGGGTCTGGGGGTTTGGGGGGAGGAGGGGTGGCTGGGTGCTTAAAATAAACGGTTGGGGTGGGGAGGTCACCACCAGACCGGCGAGGACGCCGGCCGGTGCCTCCCCGGCGCAAATCTGTGTTTATTTGGGGGGGGGGGCTGGTCTTCGGGAGAGAGGGGGGCTGTTTAATTAATATTGACCTGATAATAATTAGTATATAGAGAGTTTGTGAGGGTGACTTTTTAATTCTTTGGAATGTATTAATTTGATTCTCTGGTGAACGTAGACCGATTTTAGACCGAACCAACATTAAATCTGTGTTTTAAGTATTTTTGTGTTAATTTTTATTTGTTTGTCAAGGGCTGCCCAAGAAGGGATAAATTTCCTAACATTTATAATGATTTTAAATTTCCTAACATTAGGAAATACATATGATTATAACTTTTTGAGTGAATTTTATTTTGAGTCCTCAAATTTTAGTCACCATACTCAAAATAATATATTTTTAGTCACCATACCAATATTTATGTATACATTCTAGTCACTTTCCCATTTTCTCCGTTAACATACTAACCGTCACCCATTTTCAAAGGGTAATTTGGACATATCAATTATCTACCCCATGCTCTTCACCTTCTCCTCCGACCAGCTCTTACCAGTGACCACCCTAGCTATTGAAGAATATACGGCAGAGAAGTCCAGCGACGAGGCGTCCGGCAGGGTGGGGATGAAGTGGTGGGAAATGCATGCGTTGATGCAGTTGTGCTCGAAAGTGTTGATGGGGATGGAACAAGATTCCCCACCTAGAAGTTTGCTAAACAAAGATTAAGCACAACTACACAGCGGAAACAAGATTTCTCACAAGGTAAAAGTTCAGCTGTAAACGCTCGGCTCGAGCATATTGGGCTGAAACTTGAGAGGTTTTTCAGATGAAAACGCTCGGCTAGAGCATTTGGGGCTGAAATTTCAAGTTCTTCAGAAACACCCCCAAAACACACCAAACAGCAAGTTTATCAAGGAAATTAACACATGGTGGGACGTCGTTAGGACACACCAAAATAAACCTGCGATCTCAATGAATAAAGAGTGATTAGTATAGAGGAAAGCAGGGTCGATCCCACGAGGATGGAGCAAAAACTATTAATTTATCCTACTAACACGTTTTGGTTTAGCAACCACGCCTATAATTTAAAGATTGGTTTTCTAACAACTACGAAAGTAAAGCAACTAAGAGCTAAAAATCAGCAAACACACAAACACAACAAGGGAATGGATGCAAAAAAGTCTATAAGAGAACGCAATCGGCTTAGATTACTAGTTAGTTCATATCATTGATCATTGGCTAAAGATAAATTTATCTCATGCAAATCAGTCAGTTATAAGGAAGCAAGTATTTGCTAAACTCCCCAAATCCCCTCTTATTATTCGATAACGAGCAAGTATTTGCTGAACTCGTTATTCCTCTGATCAAAGTGTTCCCCGGAAAGTATTTGCTCACCCAGTTACACACTTTTATCAGTGTTTAGCACAAAGAGAACCCAACATAGATACCCCAACACGTATTCGCATGCAAGAACTATCTACTTTATTGTTCATCATCTTGTTATTACAGTCTGTATCAGTTATCTGCTTTTCACAAGAACTTGCTACTTAATTAGCCCTAGCCCACAAAGATTAAGGTGATCAATCTCAAACTAGCAAGCATAGATTATATCATGAACAAATAAAGAACCCACAGAGAAAGATTATAAGCACAATATCCTCACAACTTATGAACTAACATCGCAAATCTAAGCCGATATACGAAATTAGCTACTCATAATAAGGGTTAAACAATCAACAATCAAAGAAGAAATCATGATGAAATTAACAAGAGATAGAGAAGAGATTATTGAACTACGAATTAATATCTGAATATCAATAAATCTGAACCCTAGTTCTTGGGTCTTGTTCGTAGATGAAGAAAACAGAGAAAACGGCAGAAAGAGGAGGAAAAGGGAAGAAGAGTTGTGTTCGTGCGTGTGTCTCTTCCCCAAAAGAAAAGGGGCATTCCCCTTTTTATACTCCCCCTTTCCTAAACCCTACTACTATTCCAAATAGGAATGGGTTACAAAAAAACCTTGGGCCAGAAATTGGAATTCAGCCCACAAGATTTCTCCATGTCTTTTAGCTCCATAATTTAGTTCAATTCAGCTCCAAGACAGCTCCGAATCAACACTTCTTGCTCCTCTTGTTCATCTCCAACTATGTGTGTAATCTGATCATCAAACACAGTCCATCAGTGCTTAAATTCACATAATTCAGCAATAACTTCCTCAGAAAAACACACAAATATCAACACATCAAATATCCTCACACTTGAATCATGCTTGCCCTCAAGTATGATATGAACAATATTCCACAAAAGCATTCATTCAGGTTCCCATTCCCTCTAATGACTCTAATTCAACCAGAAATGAAAAGAAAGAAGAAAGAAACGAAACAAAACAGAAATATGACAACTAAACTCTAACACACAAACCTTGGTCACAACAATTTAGCATTTCAAGTGTTCATTTCGTCGGTTAATCAACAAATGTCCCCTTGCCAGGTTCAAGTTTCAGTTCACAAACAAAAGTTGGTGTCATCCCCCTTTAGTACTCAACTCAATCCCCCCTACATCGCTCCTTACCTAGGCTATCAACTGATCAAAAGGAAACAAGCACAAGTTCCTCGCGGTTTTCGCTCAGCACACATAATGAAGGGATATTCACTCATTAAAACTCATGCGGTAGCCTTGGTCAATACATAACAAGCCAAAAAGGTCTTTAAAGGTTGTAATGAGGCTGAGGGTTGTAATGTTGGTTAGATCCTAGGGGCTCTACGGTTTATATAAAACATGCACATATGCTCAAGAACAATTAGGAGAAAAATTCCTGCAAATGTATATCATTTAACACACAAAATTCTGGACTTTTCAGAACTGTTCTGGACTTTTTGAATTTTTTTTATTTTTTGATTTTTTTCTTGGGCAAACAACACCCTTTTTCTGTATCTTTTTTCTGTCCAGACCAGAACTCACAATGTAAATGCTCAAGTTACATTTACGGTGCCATAGAACCAAAAAGTTTTATTTTATCACAACCAATAAGAGCTGAATTTTTCGTTCAAAAGCATACATGCATGGGGTGAAGAACAGGATAAATAACAAGGCTAGGGATTTCATATCAGTGGGTAAATCAAAGAGAAGGTCAGGCTCAGAGGGGCTAACTAGGGGATATAAAAGGGTAGGCTATATACGATGTGTGGCTAATCCTAATTTTGCCTTCCTTTAACCTATCATGCATCGACCTTAGCTACCACAACTCTTAGAAAGAAAGATTGATGTAGAGAGTGCTCTACTCTAGGCTCAGATCTCACATTATACTTGGCTTTTTCATGCAAGTCTCGTTCGTCATCCCAAGTATCATTTAACCAAGTTCAGATTGATTTCAGAGGTTTATCATTAAGCATTTCAAAGGGGATATCAACTAACAAAAGTTTGCTCATGTGATTCTTTTACCGGCAAGGTTAATCCATATCAAAACCAATTCCCTTACTAACCATCATGCTGAAAATTGTGACCGACTCGACACATGAAAACACATTTTTTTAAATATTTTTTAGACTCAATAAAACACACAAAACACAAAACAACATTCAAAGCATTTAAGACACACAAATATTCACATCTAAATCTCCTCACACTTAAACCTTGGTTGCCCTCAAGCAAGCTCAGCTTAAAAGAAAGAAGAACCTAATAATAAATGTACATACTCGAAAAGAAATTAAAAATAAAACAAGAGAAGGGAATAGGGAAACTCAGGGAGGGAGGGAGGGCCGCTCGTTTGAAGAACTTGAAATTTCAGCCTCAAATGCTCTAGCCGAGCGTTTTCATATGAAAATCCTCTCCAGTTTCAGCCCAATATGCTCGAGCCGAGCGTTTCCAGCTGAACTTCCTCTCCAGTTTCAGTCCAATATGCTCGAGCCGAGCGTTTCCAGCTGAACTTCCTCTCCAGTTTCAGCCCAATATGCTCTAGCCGAGCGTTTCCAGCTGAACTTTTACCTTGAAAATTCAAAAGAAGAAAATTCAAAAGAGAAAAATTGAAATAAAAATAAAAACGAACAATTGGGTTGCCTCCCAATAGCGCCCTTGTTTATAGTCTTTGGCTAGACTTTTCACTTGCGATCAATGAAGATGTCGAGGAAACATCCCTCCTCTATCCTTGTACCACATGGCTTGATCAAATGTAT
This sequence comes from Cruciata laevipes, assembly GCA_963678965.1. NCBI lineage: Eukaryota > Viridiplantae > Streptophyta > Magnoliopsida > Gentianales > Rubiaceae > Cruciata > Cruciata laevipes. The sequence continues at coordinate 20,749,869 of OY787635.1, forward strand.
TCCAATGGAATTCTTCGTGTTCTCCAAGCTGATGCATCCTCTCATCCTCACACTTGGACATTTGCATATCCCAAGGAGGATTGTTGTTGATTGGGAGGGTCTCATTATAACCATAGTGTGGATTGAAAGGTAACACATTCTGCTCAAAACATCCAGGCTTGATCTCTGCTGGGAGCCTCTGTTTGGCCAAACAGAGGCTAGTACTAGTATCAGTACTATACACTTCTTCACGCATGTTCATAGAGCATCTCGGTTCTTGTATCTCCACTTCGCCCACTCCATGATCATGCATCTCTGATCTATTTTCCTGCAAAAGTGGTGTCTCAAGATCATCTTGGACAGTGGGGTTAGTGGCAATGGCACAACCATCTTTAGAATCCATGGACTTTTCACTAACTTCATCCATTTTAATGGTTAACTCTTCTCCAAAATAATCTAAAGATATTGTGCCTTTTCCAACACTTATTGTCGCATTAGCCGTTCTTAAGAAAGGACGACCTAACAATACCCCTGTAGTTTTATTACCCTTTGTATGCATATTCACCACATAAAAATCAGCAGGGTAAACAAAATCATGAATTTTCACAAGAACATTTTCCAAAATACCTTCAGGAAAGACACAAGATTTATCAGCCAATTGAAGTGTAGTATTAGTTCCTACCATTTTAACTCCCTTTAAAGACTTATACACAGACAATGGCATCACATTCACAGAAGCTCCTAAATCACACATGGCAGACTCAATCATCATATCACCAATTAAACAAGGTAATGAAAACATACCAGGATCCTTGCACTTGGGTGGTAGCTTCTTTTGTATCACCGCAGAGACGGACTCACCCATGATGATTTTACTCGAATCCTTTGGTTTTCCTGCAATAAACTCTTTCAAGAACTTGCTTACTGATGGTATCTTTATAGCCTGCAAGAACGGAAGGTTAATTTCCATGTTCCCAAAAATAGATACGAAATCCAAACAACCTTCTTTCTTTTTCTCTAATCTGCGAGGAAATGGTGGAAGGATTTTAACTGAAGGATCTTTCAAGCTCAACCTTGGACTTACCTCCTCGGGTCCAACATTTTTACCTGCAACCTTTTTTCAGATTCTGGTTCCGGCCTCTGTTTGGCCAAACCGAGGTTTGCGTCAGGCTGCTCAACCGATTTCTTGGTTGCTTCTGGTTGAGGTCCTCCAATATTCCTCCCACTCCTTAGAGTGACTTGATTAACCGTCTCCCTGGGGTTCAATTGCACCTGAGATGGCAGCCCTGGTTGTTGCATTCTAAGCTCATTCATTGAATTCGACAATTGAGTAATTTGTCGAGTATGCTCCTCTAAAGTAGCCTCGGCCTTCTTTGAGCTCTTGGATTGATCCCGGAGGATCTCCATCATCATATCAAGCTTTTCATCAGTTGTATTCCTCTGTGGAGGTGGCTGGTTTTGAGGAAAACCTTGAGGGCCTCTTTGATTCGGTGGAACATAAGGTTGTTGAGTTTGATTTCCTTGGTCCCTCCATCGAAGATTTGGATGATCTCGCCAACCTGGATTGTAAGTGGCTGAGTAGGGGTCTCTCTTAGGCTGCCTATCATTCCAATTCCCCATGGAATTTGCTTGAACAAGTTGCTCGTCTATCGCAAAGTTGCATTGCAAGGTGACATGGCTATAGGTTCCACATACTTCACAAGGGCTATCATGAGGGCCAGCGGTAGTGCTTGCAACTGAAACTTTATCAACCACCTTAGACAAAAGCCTTTCCATCCTATCCATCCTCTCATTATACTCATCTTGAGTGGAAGGACCAGTTTGTGCAACTTTTTTCAAAATCCTCACATCCTCCGTGTCATACTCCTTCTTGGAATCTATCAACTTCTTGACAATCTCTCGGGCCTCATTCACTCTAAGATGAGAGAATCCTCCATTACTCGCTGTATTCATCAAATCCTTGTTCACAGCGGTGAGACCTTGATAAAAATATTGAAGCAACTGTCCCTCCGAAAAGCGATGACTAGGACAACTATCCACCAACTTTCTAAACCTTAGCCAAAATGCACTCAATGGCTCATCATACTCCTGGTGGATGCTTGAAATCTCCTTCTTCAAAGCTTCAGTTCGTGTGGAGGGGAAATAGTACTCCAAAAACATCTTCTTGAGCTCATTCCATGTAGTGATGGAATTCGGTGCTAAGCTCGAGAACCATTGGTTTGCAGCTCCAGTCAAACTAAAGGGAAAAGCCACCAATTTGAACTGCTCCTCAGTGACATTATTTGGCCTCTTCTGAACCTTACAAATCTTGATAAATTCATTCAAGAAATTGTAGGGGTCCTCGGTGCTCCTCCCATGAAATTTCGGCAAAACATTCAAGAGTGCAAGCTTGATTTCAATGGGGTTCTCCATTTGTGCCAAGCGAATGGGAGTAGGGGGATCTTCTTCACTATGTCCATGCAGCTCCCACATGAAGGGATTGTTTGCATTCAGTTCCTCGGCCATTTCAACACCAACCGAAGAAGTATCAACCACAAATTCAAAATCTGTCCCAGAAACACCCTCTATTTGGCCAAACAGAGGCTTTGCGGCAGAAGTTAACCTTCGCTCCTTGGCTAACCTTCGATTCAACTTCACTGTCTTTTCGATCTCTGGATCAAACACTAACTCAGGCTTCTCAGACCTGGTCATACACTAACATAACAACACACATATCAGTAGGAAAAAACAATAGAATTTGGCATACCATCCCCGGCAGCGGCGCCAATTTGGTGGGACGTCGTTAGGACACACCAAAATAAACCTGCGATCTCAATGAATAAAGAGTGATTAGTATAAAGAGTGAATTAAAAACTATTAATTTATCCTACTAACACGTTTTGGTTTAGCAACCACGCCTATAATTTAAAGATTGGTTTTCTAACAACTACGAAAGTAAAGCAACTAAGAGCTAAAAATCAGCAAACACACAAACACAACAAGGGAATGGATGCAAAAAAGTCTATAAGAGAATGCAATCGGCTTAGATTACTAGTTAGTTCATATCATTGATCATTGGCTAAAGATAAATTTATCTCATGCAAATCAGTCAGTTATAAGGAAGCAAGTATTTGCTAAACTCCCCAAATCCCCTCTTATTATTCGATAACGAGCAAGTATTTGCTGAACTCGTTATTCCTCTGATCAAAGTGTTCCCCGGAAAGTATTTGCTCACCCAGTTACACACTTTTATCAGTGTTTAGCACAAAGAGAACCCAACATAGATACCCCAACACGTATTCGCATGCAAGAACTATCTACTTTATTGTTCATCATCTTGTTATTACAATCTGTATCAGTTATCTGCTTTTCACAAGAACTTGCTACTTAATTAGCCCTAGCCCACAAAGATTAAGGTGATCAATCTCAAACTAGCAAGCATAGATTATATCATGAACAAATAAAGAACCCACAGAGAAAGATTATAAGCACAATATCCTCACAACTTATGAACTAACATCGCAAATCTAAGCCGATATACGAAATTAGCTACTCATAATAAGGGTTAAACAATCAACAATCAAAGAAGAAATCATGATGAAATTAACAAGAGATAGAGAAGAGATTATTGAACTACGAATTAATATCTGAATATCAATAAATCTGAACCCTAGTTCTTGGGTCTTGTTCGTAGATGAAGAAAACAGAGAAAACGGCAGAAAGAGGAGGAAAGGGGAAGAAGAGTTGTGTTCGTGCGTGTGTCTCTTCCCCAAAAGAAAAGGGGCATTCCCCTTTTTATACTCCCCCTTTCCTAAACCCTACTACTATTCCAAATAGGAATGGGTTTACAAAAAAACCTTGGGCCAGAAATTGGAATTCAGCCCACAAGATTTCTCCATGTCTTTTAGCTCCATAATTTAGTTCAATTCAGCTCCAAGACAGCTCCGAATCAACACTTCTTGCTCCTCTTGTTCATCTCCAACTATGTGTGTAATCTGATCATCAAACACAGTCCATCAGTGCTTAAATTCACATAATTCAGCAATAACTTCCTCAGAAAAACACACATATCAACACATCAACACACAAGACAAGACACGCGATTTTTACGTGGAAAACCCCTTCTTTGTGAAGGATAAAAACCACGGGACGATTAGGAGTCCAACCCAATAACTTTCATTATGATCAAAGGGAGGTTACAACAAACCCTAATCCCAAGGCTCTAATGGCTATCCAAGCAAATAACCATAGACAATCATAAGAACATCAACAAGAGAGAAATCGAGAAAGTCACCAATAATCGCAGATCAAAGCCGAGATGCCACAACTCCCAATCCGGAGAACCACTCGACAAACCACCTGTCCAACACACGGCCTCAAACGTTCCCTGAAAGCTGAAGAAAACCCAGCAGAATCGGAACTCAGACAACCCTTCAAATGGACAAGAAATCACAGCTGCGAAAGACCTGTTTTCTCCTTCTCCTCTTCTCTGTTTTTCCCAGATCTGATTTTGGGAAACCTTATCTTTATCCACGTTTTTGCCACATATATAAGCCTTGAGTCAACTCTCAAAGTCTCCGTAGGCTTCTTCAAAATGGGCCAAACTAAATTATGTTTCTCCACATAGGAAGGGACATAAAGCCCAACAAGTGTGGCCGGAGGAGACAATAACGGGGTCCACCATAAGGGTGCCGGATATGGGGCAGAGTAATTGCTTAGGCGGCGAGTAGTAATGAGTTTGCGTCGGCGGTGACTTCTGGAAGTAGAGTGATCTTCCCGGTAGTTTCAATGCCAACTGCATATGATCAGCCTGGCTCAATCTAAGATCCGCCATTTTTGAACCATTGAAGTAATCGAAACCGAAATCAGAGGGATAAGATTTTAAAGCAAATTGTAGCATCATCAAGAGATGATGTAAGCATTATTGGTGCCGAAAAAATCATGCTCATAGGAGAGATATAACTGGAAATTGGAATATTTTCCAGATTTTGTAGGGGCATTGATTTTTCTTGCTGAATTAGTTTGTTCTCCAAATCATTCACTTGCAAATTTTCATTATCTGCTCAACTTAGGGTTATTTGGTATGCCGGCGATTTTGCTTCACAGAGCTTTCTATTTCTTCCATTTATCCTGTGTAGGTGTGTGTTTTGAAATGGAAGAAGTAAAAAAGGAGAAGTACCAGAGAGGCAGAGAGGAAAAGGAGAAATATAGGAAAAGAAATAAAAAATTAATAACAGTAAAATGTCAAAAATATTCTTAAAAATTTAAGTCAAGCGTTTGATTGTTGAGAACTAATGCCAGTGCGACATATCTAAGTGATAGAACTAATATATAAAAGAATAAAGGGGATACATAGAGATAGTGGTCTCCACCGTCTCGAAAGACGATTGCGATAACGAACAAATTAAAAACCTAAAACCTGAGCTCCCTTCCCATTCAGTCTCATTTCTATGTATGATCTGCTCGGAATTTTCATCGACGGTCTCCACAAGACTCATTAAAAAATTACAATGATCCCCTACTAGCACACACTCGGGGTGGTCAGTTTCTCTCGGGATTTTCATCGAGTCAGTCTCTGCGCAAGACTCATTCAATTCCCCGCCCCCCAACTAGCTCTCACAATCGGGGCGGTAGAAACTTACAAAGCCCAATAAGAGACCTCAAGATCGACATGAAAGGAGAATATCTAATCCATACAGTCTACAACTCTGATTCTAGAGAAGACGCCGAAGGTAAAGTAATAGTACTATCCAACTGGGATTTCTTCTATCTCATATGAAACGGGATAGAAGTCAACAAAATAGTTCCTAACAAGTCAGAAACTTCCCGAATTGACAGGCATTACCACATCCAGTATCAAAACAAAATAGACCCAAGTAAAGAAAACCTCCCCTAAACCCATTTTAAAAGCTTAGAAAGAACCGAATACTAAATGTAAAGGAGAAATAAAAGATAAGAAGAAGTAAACCATCCCTGAAAGCGGCAGCGGTGCTTCAGTGAATTCTGGCGCGGCTTGCGTGGCCTGCGGGCGGCGCGTGAAGAGCGTGAAAATGTGCCGGACAGAGCGCTCTGTCCCAGAGGCGCATGACGGAGGCGACATCTCTTCTGTCCCAGCGGTTGAGCTGTAGCTGTTCGCTTCCTGGCGGTGCGGGCTTGGTCCTTTAGCTGCGGCGGCGGTTCCCGGAGCTCCTAATCTGCAAATCACGTCAGATCTCGTCGGCCAAACGTTGTTGTGGCTCTGTGATGCACATCGAGCTCGGGGTCGTCCGATTTGTAGCTCTGATTATAGTAGTCGGTGGATGGCCTCAGATCGGCGCCGATCTAGCCACCGGCAACCTCGCAGGGCTGAGCTATTCAAGGATGCCGTAATTTTTTGAAGGCAGGTTCAGGGTTGTGGTGAGAAGATGGTGGCTGGAAACTATCTAAGGTGGTGGGGGAAGGTCTCCGGCCCGGTGAAAGTAGGGCTGTGCATGAACCGGTCCGGACCGGAAAAATGGACCGGACCGGACCGGAATGAAGTGGACCGGAACCGGATATATAGGTTTCCGGTCCGGTCTTCGGTCCAACAATTTTCCATATTCCGGGTCCGGTCCGGTCCGGTCTAAAACCGGATCTTTTCCGGTCCGGACCGGATGGACCGGTTTACATATACTATATAATTAAAATTAATAATTATATGATAAATTTGGTAAGTATTATAATCTTAAATGAGAAATACTTATTTTAGTTAATATATTCATTGACTTTTGCATCTTGGTATCTTTTCTATTTTATGGAAACCTAACTTTTATTACTGATTAAGTAATTAAAGAGTATTATTATGTGCAAAGATTGATTTGATATATTAAGACTTAATCAAAGGCTTAATTTGAGTTACAAAACTTTAATTCAAGATTTTATTTTCAAATTAGGCAGATTTAGAAGGTAAAAATTGAAAAACTTTCGTACCATATTTATGTAAAATTCAATCTCAGTATTTAATGTTTTGATTGATCCGGTCCAACCGGTCCGGTCCGGTCCAAGACCGGAATTATTCCGGACCGGTCCCGGTCTAAACTATTGCCTAACCGGTCCGGTTTTCGGTCTAAGGATTTTGAGAATTCCGGTCCCGGTCCAAACCGGTTCCGGTCCGGTCCGGTTCCGGTCCGGTCCGGTCCGGTCCGGTCCGGTTGCACAGCCCTAGGTGAAAGTACAGAGAGGTTTTGTCGAGAGCTTTTTTTGGAGAGAGAGAAAGATAGAACTCGAAGGCTTTTTCTGGCCCTCTCTAGGAATAGTTAGATATTTCATTTTCTTAGTTAGATTGTTATTCTCATATATGTCTACATAAAGATGGCACATTCTATGTAATCATGAATTTAATAATCAATATAATCATTAATTCAATAGAGATATTTCTTCAAGGTAGGTGAATCCCTAATCAAAAGATTCAATTGGTTGTTAGGTTACAAATCAAACAAGACATATTCCCCTGATCATGACATACCTAACAATTCAAGAGTCTGATGAAGGAATAAGTGAGCATCCAGCTTCTTAAAGTAAGGCATTTGAGATCCCATTTTGTGCCCAGTTCTATTAACTAGTAAACATCTCCATCACTAGCGGAAGCACTTAAACTTCTTACCAGGCACAAATTGAAACGAGTTCAGGTGAATACTTTGGTCATGGTACCTCTTCAGAGTAGAGACTATATAGTTGAGTTATTCTCGAAATCTCTTTTTATATGCTGTAAAAAATCATCGAAACATAAATGACGGCGCTTAGCTGAGCTGCATTTTTGTTTGTTGGTTTCAGGTTGGAAACTAGTATGAAATAAATGATGTCTTCGGGCAATTCTAAGAGGGTTGCCATGCCTTTAAAGTTGATACACACCAGTTCTTAACGTATAGTTTAATTGTTTAAGTAAAGGGGGAATATGTGATCAATTCCATTTAGGGTTAGGTGACCAATTACAATTAGGAAACAAATTTGATTAAGAATATTATTGAGAATTCCTTAAAAATTAATAACAAAAAAATTATATATCAAACAAAAATTAACGCCCATCAATTTATGTGTTATATTTATGTTTGTCGGATGAAATCCCTTGCCAAATATACTTTATCTTGTAAGCAATTTCTTATATTCATGTTTCAAATTTTTTTTTTTTTTCTTATATTCAGATCCAGTCTGCTGTTTAAGCTAAACGAGTCTTCTTCTTCCGATGCTTCCAATTGACGTCATGGTGATCGTCATCTTCTTCGTCGTCGTCATCATCATCATCATCATCATAATCAACCAATCTAACAGCTGTTATAAATGGTTTTTTGGAGTTTGAAACAGCAATATAATTAGTTTTTTCATCATCATTAGTATAATCGAAATAATCTTCCTTTTCAGGAATCCTTTCATCTTTATCCTCAGAATTCTCAAAGGACTTTTGGTATTTAACCTTAATCTTAGAAATTGAAGCCAAGTGATCAAATTGGACCAACTTTTTCCAATAAGATTCAACTAAATACTTCAATAGAGTCTCCAGATTCTCCATTCTGATAAACTCGAATAAATCGAGAATCGCGGAATGGAGAAGATTATATTTACTTCCATTTTCAACAAATGCAGAAACAACTGGTTCGAAAAGGTCATTCCTCACAATATGATCCTCAACATTCTCATCCTTGAGCCAAACCAGGGCTTTAAGGAACCTTAAAGCTGCTAGCACGAGATACTTTTTCCCTGCGCCGCATCAGAAACAAAACTTTCTCTATTACATCATCGGCAAGAAAATTTGTTTTTGTAATAACATTCGGATGATCCAAAATGCAAAAATGAAGCAGCTCACAAATGCGCAGCAGGGTTTCTGGCCTGACTTGAGAATTCGAGTTTGGAGGAGAAGCTGATGTTATTACATCAATCAGTTGACCTAAAATTCCCACGTAGAAAAATTCGACGATGGAATTCAACTCAGAATCCACAAGCTTTTGAAGGATTTCAGTAAATTCATCATCTCCAGATTCAGACAGCATATTTATCACCAAAGCATTGAATCTCATGTTTCTCTGCGCTCTGCAAATGCTGTCCCAGATAAAATCGCAGCCGATTTTATCGTGAAATCTCAGGGAAAGTTCAAAATCATCAATCCTCGGTTCCCTCCAAACAATACCATTGTCGGATTCTCTGCGATAGATGTCGTATGAGATTATCCTGTGCAGAAGTATTCTTTCGTTGTCTTCCTCGTCAACTAAATATAAACCTGCGTCTTTTGATTCCTCTAAATACTCAACCTTGACGTTCGGCATATTCTCTGACGCTTTCTCAGTCGCGCCTCCGTCGTCGTTCAGACGATACAACGTGGCCCGGTGCAGAGGATTACTGATGTTTGAAGATGATATCTCCATGCGGTCTGAAGATAAGATCAGAAGAGATGTATTTGAACGGCCGTTTAATTTCCTAATTATTATTATTCGATTTGAACCTTGTGTTTAAACCATATATATACATGAAAGTGGTGGAGAAAAACCATTTCCTCTCTAGAATCGAAGTTATACGACTAATTAGGAAAATTCCCACTAAGGCCCGTTTGGGAAACACCGTTTCTTTTGTTGGCAGTTCATTAGTTGTTTTTGACTAGGTGAATGGTTAAATGTGTATTTAAATGATAGATCATCATGCTAAGTTATATGAAAGGAGAGTTAAACTTATGATATAGACATTAGACGACTATCATTTAAAATATTTTATACAAAAAACTTTTTAGTGTAAGACTCTGTTTGCCTTGTTCTATAGATCAATTTAGTTTAGTTAAATATTTTTATATATTCTTTTCGAGTTAGTCTTTGAGGAGACCGTCTCTATATAGAAATCAGACTAAATTATAAATAGTGTAATAAAGAAAATCAACGAGGGACCAATTTGCAATTTTTTAAAATTTAAAAAATCACGCGCTACAGTGTTTCCGCGAGTGTACAATGTTTTGCTACAATGTTTGCTACAGTTTACTACAATCTTTCAAGTTAAAATGTTCATGTTCATGTTCATGTTTTAAGTTAAAGTGTTCATGTTTTATGTTTCAAATTAAAGTGTTCATGTTTCACGTTAAAACGTCCATGTTTTATGTTTTAAGTTAAAATGTTTATATTTTATGTTTCAAGTTAAATTGTTCATGTTTCAAGTGAAAATGTCTGTGTTCATGTTTTAAGTCAAAATGTTCATGTTTTATGTTTCAAAAAATGTTCATGTTTTAAGTTAAACTTTTCATGTTTTATGTTTCAAGAAATGTTCATGTTTCACGTAAAAATGTTCATATTTTATGTTTTACTGTAGCAACTCAGTAATGTAGCGCGTGGCTTGACACTGTAGCGCGTGATTTTTTAAAATTTTCAGAAATTGCAAATTGGCCCCTCCGTGTTTTTGACTTATATTACTATTTACAATTTAATCCGGTCTCTATATTAGGCCCTGTTTACCAGAGCTTATCTGTAGATCAGTTCAGTTCAGTTCAGTTCAGTTCAATTTAGTTTAGTTCAGTTCAATTCAGTTCAGTTCAGTGAAAATGCAATTTGATGAAATTCAGGTTAATTCAGTCATGTTGATTCCATTTTTCAATACATCAATTTTCACTTCAGTTCAGTTCAGTTCAATTCAATTCAGTTCAGTTCAGTACATCAAGAAATAATCTCTAGTAAACAGGGCCATAGTCTCTTCCAAGATTTTGCCATTTTTTTGGGTATAGTTCAGTATATTTAAACTAATATGGGGTGAAATAATGTACTGTAGAATATCGATTTGAGTACCGAAACTGGTACACACGTGTACTAGTTTAGAGGTCGTTTGGTTCGCGTACAAAACGCTGTAATTACCAATTCTGAGTATTTAACATTTTGGATTGTTGTTTGGTTGACGTATAATGATAAAAACGCTGGAATTACCATTTCCGCGGAAATTCTATTTCCCACACAATGTGGGAAATTTGTTACCGAGCTCTACCTAGGTCGAAATGAAATACGCGTCGATCATAATAGGATATTACCATTTTCTCCCCAATTCACGGTTTTTATTTCCCTCCCGTTTTGTCTGTAGCGTCAATTTTTAGATTCCAAAATAAATACGAGAGGTCAACCAAACAACGTGTGGTAAATAAAATACTAGGAATTATAAAATACGTATTTGCAACCAAACAGTTTAAACAAATTCTGAGTATTTTTATGGAGGAATTAATTTCCGAGTAATTACAAATTCTGTGGGAACTTAATTCCCACATGAACCAAACGACCCCTTAGTCTAATGTATATGTACACGTGTACTAGTAGGCAAATGAAGGGAATAATAGTAATTTTATATTAAAAATGTATATGTATATAAAATACTAAAATGAATTTCATGAAAAATATATAAATAAATTGCAATAAACTCATATTAGTTTAATTTAGTTCAGAAGAACAAGTAAATAGAACACCTAATCGTCAAACACCCACCGCCACCTCTTCAAACCCCAAATCTCTCGACTGCTGATTATAGCCACCGCATCAACCACAAGCGTGCTCACCATCAACATCATCTCCTCCGGCCACCACTCCTAGATTTCACAAATCCTAGGTAAGATTTAGAGTTTATTAATATTTGTCACCATTATTGGCTTTCCGATTCTAATAAATTTACACAACTACGAGTTGAATGAGTGTGATCCCGTGCATTTCTAGGGTTTGAAATTAGGCTATTCGGGATTTCATCATCGGTGTTTGCTTTATTTTCTTGATCACGATTAAATCTGTAGTACATTAGTATGATACTGAATTGTTATTTCATATGTTAGTTGAAGGCAATGTTGAACAATTTTGATCAGTTTTTGAGTGGCTGCTTTCTATTATTAGTTTTGTTAAGATTTATACATATGGGTTAAAGAAAGCTAATTTGAATTTCCTATGAAACTGCATATATAGTTGTTGTACTTGTTCTAACTAATAATAGAATTGGATTAAAAATAGAATTTTCATTTCAATTCAATTCAATTTAGTATAGTTCAATTTAGCAAAAGATAAATACATGATTTGTGATAACATATATGTTGTGATAACTAATCATTATTTTTTGAAGTTTTAACCGCAGTGAATCCAAATGTGTTAGTTTAACTTTCACATTTACCTGTTGGCGGTTGCTTAAATTCCTGAAAAAAACACCTTCGTTATTAAAAAAAAACAATATTGTGTTCATTCATAACCGTCTCTGCAAAACCCGCTCTCATTTCTTCGTCTCCGACATGCCCTTCCCGGAGTTCGTTTCTGTGCCTCCGATTCTCTGTATTTTATGTTGGGATCAGTATGGAGGCGGTATAATCCGTTTTCCTATTCAGAAGAATTGGGAAGGGTAAGCAAGGGTTTCCGTTTGACTGTTCTCCGAGTTTGTTGATACTGTTTATCTTTCTTGATTCGAAAATATACTTCCATGGAAACTGTAATTGATGCTTAGGGATCTTCTGTTATTGATTCCTTGAAAATATACTGTGTATGATGTATGATAATGAATGATCTTGCCTGTGTTCTGCTTTGTTTCATTTCTGGTTAATAATTCTGAGTTGGATGCAGTACAAGCTGACACGTATTATGTAATTGACATGATTTCAGTGCTTTTTAATTTTCTGTAGAATTTCTGGCATCAATTAGGCTGATTTGTAGTCCATGAAAATTTTGGTGGTTGTGTAGTCCATAAACTATGCTCGTGGTGTATGGAGAGTCTGAACCTGTCTACTGTCCTTTAAAATGTGTATTATGTATGAATGCATTGTCTATATTTCGTGATTTTTGAGCTGACACGACATATTTTTAAAGCCTTGTGTTTTTCTGTAGAATTTCCGGCACCAGGTTGTTTAGTAGTAGATGAAAATTTGGATGATTGTGATTCAGGTGTATATTAATCTGTATGTTATACCAATATGCCCTATTCTTGATCTTTGGAGACAGTGGTGCACGTATAGCTCCGAGTTAATACAGCTGTCTTTATTTAGACAGTCCTGTTAACTGTATTTAATGCTTAGGGATCTTCTAGTTCTTGATTTGTCAAGTATATTACCCTTTTAGCTGTATATGATGCTCTGTCTGTGTTCATTTATTGACTTTGTTGGTTCATGATCCAACTCCAGTACAAGTTGACACGTATTCTTTGATTGACATATTTGCACCGCCTACCGATTTTCTGTGGAATTTCTGGAACCTGTATAATAGTAGAAGAACATTTGATGCTTGTGATTCTGGTGCAGATTATATAGTACACGTAACCTGTCTTCTGGATTTTCAACTTTGCATGGTATATGAATTCCTATATGTGTTCTGCGTTTCTTGATTCTGTTACTTCACCTATCTAAGTTTTTTGCAGTACAAGTTAACACATATTATGTAATTTCCATTGTTATTGCCCTCAGGTTGTTGTTTTTAGTAGATAAAAACTTTGACCTAGTGATTTTGGAGCTGATTGGTTAGTAGTTATACCCTATCTGTGGTCTTCAGAGACACTGAACCTATCTACTATCCTAATAAATGTGTATGACGCATTGATTATGATTGCCTTTCTGTGTTCTGCCTTGTTTTGTTTATTGATTCTGTTGGTTCGGTGCAGTACAGGCTGACACGTATAATTGATATATTTTTAGTAAATTGCTAAATCACACCCTGTATATTACTTGCTAGTAAAATTAGTGTAGAATTACAATTAGTGTAAATTGCAAGGACAGTAATAAGGTTGGGAAATGGTGAGAGATTGGTAGAGTTGGCTTCTCTATTTGCAAGAGAATGATGGGAAATGTTTCTCTGACTACAAATCATGATGGGGTTGCTCTAACTACTGGTGAAAATGGTTTCTTGATTCTGATTTGGGTGCAGCAGTACAAGTCAGCGCATACTAGTCTATTATGTAATTGACATATGCCTTTAGATTTTCTGTAGGATTCCTGGCACCACAGTTTATTATATAAAATTTTTGATGCTGGGGATACCAATGCAGATTAATTAGTATATTATTCCATATTGTGGTCTTTGGAGACACTGATATATATATATTTTTACAAGTGTATGATGTATGCATGCTGTGTCTATGTTCTGCATTCTGCTTTGTTTCTGCTTCATGATTCCTAGTTGAATCCTGTACAAGGTGACGCATATTATTTATATTTTTAATGATTTCATTTTCTGCACAGAATATCTGGCACCAGCTAGTTTTTTAGTAGTAGATGAAAATTTAGATGATCGTGATTCTAGTGCAGATTGATTTGTATATAGCACCATATTTGTGGTGAGATTCTTGATTCATCAAAGATTTACAGTCCTTATACTGTGTATGAATGCTCCAAGTTCCACTTTGTGTCATTTCTTGATTCTGTTGGTTCATTAGTCTGGGTTGGGTGTGCAGTACGGGTTGACACGTTGACTCATTTTATATAAATGACATTATTTTAATGCCTTCTGTTCTGTAAACCTTCTGGCACCAGTTAGGTTTTTGGTACATGAAAATTCTGATGCTTATGATTCTGGTGCAGATTGATAAGTACACTCTATCCTATTCGTGGTCTTTGGAGATACTGAATCTGTCTACAATGTCGGGTAGTGGGGAGCAGCCAGATCTTCCCGAAGATGTTATTGGACGAATTACTTCGACACTGATTAACCAGGAGCTGTTGGGCAAAGAGGCTATTCTATGTAGTCTTGTTTCAAAGAAGTTCTCGAGGATTTTCCTGAGGCGCCCCTTCTTGTTCTTTGATCACGATGTGATCCACAAGGATGCTGATCTTTCATGTGAAGATTATGGGAAGCGGTATAAGGAAGAACTGAATTATCTGCTGTCCACTCTGAGAAGGTACAAATCTCAGAATATTAGTTTGGATGCATTTACTTTCAGAATTGACCCGTCTCATGTAGACAGAGATACATATAAGTGTATCCAGCTAGCTTTTGAAAGGGATTTGAGGAGACTTGATGTCTCATTGAATGAAAACAGTCAAATACCCACACAGATTGCCAGACTTGAATCACTGGAGCAGTTGAGGTTAAGCGCATGTAGTTTGCGCGCATTGGGAACATGGAGGTGTAACCTCAAGGAGCTAGCGCTGGAATCCGTACTTATGAAAGAGGAGGTATTTGAGCATATTCTCAGGGATTGCCCTAATATTCAAGACCTGAAGATTCGTTACTGCTCTTGGGTTTATCCTACATATAGTTTTCGTGTTTATGGTCCCAGTCTAAAGCGTCTTAGCATTCAGTTAAACCGTCAGCAAACTTTCGAACTGAATGCAGTACCAGCTCTGGAAACTCTTTCTTGTAGCTATGGGAGCTTCAGAGATGCCATGGTTGATATGAAGTGTTCTGCGCATCAGAACCTGAGGAGTTTATCCCTGCTGTTCGCTATTATATATGAAGATTATTTCACAAACTTTGGGGATAAGTTCCCAAAGCTTGAAGAGTTGTCCCTCAAGTATAATCGGACTTTGAAGAAACTTGGTATATCGACCAAATCTATCAAGAAAATAGAGCTGCTGGAGTTCGAGGAATTGCAGGAGGCACATTTTGATGTTCCCAACATTGCTGTCTTCAAGTACGAAAGCCCCAACAATGGCCAAAAGATGATGCTTCCTTGCCTGTCCTTCACTGATGCATCTTTTGGATGGATATCTCGCATCAGATTAGTGGAATCCAATGCAAATGTTGATGCATTTTGGTTTCTCGAGCTGAACAAATTCCTGGCTGCACTAAAGAGGTCTGAAGTTTCTGTAGCTGTTCTGTTTAAAGGACCAGCTTTCTTCAGTGTGTCTCGTTTGATGATTGAAGATTCCTCCTCAGTCCCTGAAGCTCTCGGGGTGATTAAAGAATTCTGCATCGAGACAGCATGGCCTGACTGTTCCTTAGCTCATGCAAGGGTAGTCCTAGATGGTATCTTTTGGATTTGCCGACCTCAGTTGATAACATTTCGGCATTTGGGCAAGAATTATGTTAGTACTGATACCGAGGACCCTCCCAGATTCGAGCACAGTGTCAAGTACTCTTGTGATGAGGGACCCCCAACCTCAAACTGTGATGTATTCCTTGAACTGCTCAGAACACATACAAAGGAGGAGCAGTTTACTACTGCCTTCACAGTGGAGTATTGAAGTCTTCTAGGTAACATTACTTTTTATTAGTATTGGTCTGCTGGTTTTACTTCCTAGGAGCTTTGCATCTTGTAGAAGCAGTGAGGTTTGTTTCACTAAGGTTCCATTACCCTGATTGTTGAGTTTTGCAGGCGAGCCCCATAGAGCTGCTGCCAGTGATACCGGAGGAGCCATTCGTGGGCCCAGCCTACTGTTGGTAGATTGGAACTGTTTGCAAATTTGTCATTGCATGTGTTAAAGCTCCGCTGATGTTCCATATTGCTTTTTCTGAACTTGTGAGTGCATGTATTCTGTTCTGGGTGCCTTTCCTATGGTCGTGTTTGCCTGGTGTTGCCAAACACCACCTTTGGTACTGTGTTACTGGTGTTTTTAGACGGTTTACCTGCAACATTTTGGTGTTTTTAGACGGTTTACCTGCAACATTTTGGTGTTTTTAGACTGTTTACCTGCAACATTTTGGTGTTTTTTTAGACGGTTTACCTGCAACATTTTGGTGTGTTTAGACGGTTTACCTGCAACATTGGATTTTTATGAATGGAAGCTCCATATGTAGACATTATTTTCTTGATTATGATTTCATGTATTCTGTCTGATTTTGTAGCAGGCATGTTGATTTTGTCTGATTATTATTTATTAGTATGGTGATTATGATTTCATGTAAAGGCATTATTGGATTTTTGAAGAGGAAAAAATGTTTTTTTCCTCAAAGACCACGTAGCAAAATCTCAGGGTTGTCTGAGTCAGAATTAATGATGATTATTTCACAAAAAATTCCAAGACTAGAATATAGCCTAAAAAATATATATTGTTAAAAGACAAAAATGCCCCCATAATTTAGTTTATGGGAAACTATTAGGCCATTTTCAGGGGCATTATTGGGGTACAAATATCAATTCAGAATATTTATCTATGGAGTCTAACGAAACCCTGGAAAACATAGTTATATCCAGCACATATCTGAAGAGTACTGAAGGTCATAAAGGTAAAGTGAGTTAGACATTGCAAGAAGTCATAAGAAGGACGAAATTAAGGTTTGATGTTGTTTTCAACTTGGAATATAAACGATCAATTAGTTTACAGGCTTGTCGATTTTGTTCTTTCATGCTACACAAAATGTACTGTGGTCGATTTTGTAATGTGGTTCATCAAATTGGCTATGTCCACAAAGTTTTGGGTGAGACTTTCTGAATGATTATTTATGTGTTTATTAGGTATGTTTGTATATTTTTAAGTTTTGATTGTGTTTTTAATTGGTAAATCTGACCGGAAAGTCACATAAAAGTACATCAAGAGAATTTGAAAACTTAATATTTATACATAATCCCTCCGTCTCAATGATATGTGTCCAATTTCCTTTTTAGTACATTCAAAAGAGATATACTGAATTCCTATTTTGGCAAAGAATTATAATGTAAAATATTAACTCTCTCTTACATATATATATACTTCACCAAACCCTACCATCCACTTTAGAGTCGCATCGACTTTTTTAAAGATTGTGCCAGAAGTAGCATTTGGTCACTTCTCTTTGGGCCGAAGGGAGTATTCCAGGTTGAAGCAAACAGTGAACCTGTCCTTTTTCTCATGAGCTTTTAACAGCTCAAGAAGCTCATCAACCTCCATTGTTTGTAGTTGAACATTGTGCTCTTGGAAATCGGGATCTTTCTGTATAACACTTGTCCATGCCCGAAGATAATGGGGGGATTCGCTCCAATGCCGGAATACAATAACCTTAGGTCTGCAAATACAGAAGATGCCATCCAAGACCACTTGGGCAGAATGTAATGAGAACCTTTCGCAACTTGATTCTATAGACAATTCCTGAATCCCTCCGATGATTCCAGGGAATGAGACATTCCCGGAGTCTTCAGTTATTCGATCAATCTCATATTTAAAATGAACCACAACCGAAATTTTAGAGC
The DNA here is from genome assembly GCA_963678965.1 of Cruciata laevipes. Taxonomy (NCBI): domain Eukaryota; kingdom Viridiplantae; phylum Streptophyta; class Magnoliopsida; order Gentianales; family Rubiaceae; genus Cruciata; species Cruciata laevipes. Next base: position 20,767,854 of record OY787635.1, read on the forward strand.
TCTTAAGTGCCGCCAATAGATTACTCAACTCCAAAAACCATGCGGCCCCTACTACGTCTTTATATTCAACCAATTTGATGCGAGAAATCCACCCATTTGGGTTACCTACGAATGATAACTTGGGATTATATTTTCAAACACAACCTCATCCATATCTATTTCCGTCAGAAACATCCTCTTCAGATTACGCCATTCTATTTTTTCATTCGGCAATTTGCAAGAATCCAAAAATAATTCCTCCAATGATTTAAGTTCAAAAATAGGTCGTGGCACAACATAACATTCATCTTCTGGCATCCACAGTTCGAGATCTTTGAGACCCTTTTTTGCAATTGCCAGTTCAATGCACTGTTCATAATCATCTTTATCACTCGCGGAAGCAAATCTTGGATCATGTCGGAAAGAGAAAGTTTCCAGGTAAATGCTTTGGTCATGGTATCTTTTCAAGGTGGAGACCATATAATTAAGTTCTTCTCTATATCTCTTTTCACACTTGGAATCATCATCATCATCATTGACACTTGGTTGGAAAGCCAATTCTTGACGCTTCTGCAGTATATCGAAGAACTTCTTCGATACGAGGCTTTGCTGGATTGCTTCTTTGTTGGTTGGATCCAGCTCAGAAACTATTTTATAAATGATGTCATCGGGAAATTACAATAGGGTTGCCATGACATCCATCAGTGTTGATCATGCAGAAATTCTAATGAGTTGAATTTGAAAGTTCCACCATTCTACCAAACAACTAAATCCTATCGTGTTCAAGTTTTAATTTAAAACAGCAAATTAAAACTAAGTGCGGAAATTAAAGAACACACGATATGATCACCCAGTTCAGTGCATCGCACCTACGTCTGGGGGGCCGTAGCCCGTGTAAAGATCCTTCACTAGTTGCAATAAATGTTTCCTAATCTATTACAATCTAATGGCTACTCTAGCAAGCCTATCACACCACCTTTTCTTTCAGATAGTTGCTTCTATGATTACCTTCTTTTCCACGAAGGTGCGGCAAGATCTCTTCCACCCGAGCTTTAACACACGTCCCTAGTGTTTGTGGTTGTTGAAAACCGTGGACGACGACGCTGCTCTGGCCTGGCCTAAGGTAAACCCCGAAGGGGATTTTTTCTCTCGTAAGATTGGCAAATCAGGCTCTCAGCTAATTGTCCCTTTTATAGCTCAATGCTGTGTGAATTAAGTCATCTCCACAGCTGTAGAATTCCATTCCAATTAAACCACGTTTAAAACAGAAACTCTTTGGAATAAGGAATTCAGAAAATCTCCAATTCCTAAAATAATGCAGAAAATCCTTTTCCAATTAAATCTCTGCAATATCCCATGAATAAATCTGAATTGAAGATGGATTTGGACTGTATTATCTCGAAACAAATATAACCATTCCATATTAAATGCGCACAATATTCCATTTCCTCTTTAAAAAACTGCGCTGAACTTCTGGAATTTTTCTATCTTTTTCTGCCAGACGAAGTCATGTTGCAACATGACATTCCACAAAGCAGCCAACAAAATCTGGACTTACAATCTCCCCCTTTGGCAATTTGTGGACACAATGGATGGCTCAACCCAAACTCAGAACTTCTAAAATATTCAACGAGCAAAACTTCCTCCCGAGTTGAAACTAACCATACCACAACATCCAATCAAAATAATTCCGTGGTGGCAGAAAAAGTAATACAGTCATCCATATATGTCTCCCCCTGGGTCCATGAATTAGCCAAAGGCCTGCAAAAGAACTTCCCCCAAGGTCATTCAAAAATCCCGTGTTGCAACATCAACAGCTTTCAATCGTTCATCCAGAATACCAGCATGTTGCAACATCAATAAACTGCACCTCTGTCTAGTAGATTATGATGTCGTAAAAAACCAAATCCTCATTCAGATCATAAGTGACCGACTCCCCCTGACTTTGACATTAAAATCCTCTTTGTTTTTCATCTAAAATTTAAATTCGAAGAAAGTTCCAGTTTGCAAAGAAAGAAGTCCACTGAATCACCTATCAGGCTTTGGTGTAAAACAATCCATCATCCCATTAATACAGAATCAACTCCCCCTGTCTTCAACATCTCCGAGTTCTTACGATCATTCATAACTCGAACTCCTCAGATCAAATCATAAATACAAAAACCTAGCAAACCACACAAATTCTAGCTTGATCTAAAGCAGTCCATTACTCAAATATACTCAGAATACGACGGGAAGCATCAATACACAGAGATTTGATCAAGAATCCAAAGACAATCACAACCCGCAACAATCAAATCAAACCCTTCTCCAAATAAGCTACTACTATGCACATACAACCAATATTATGATCAAAATCCAGTGAGCACAGTAGAAAGAGCTGAATACCTTGTAGAACAATGATTAGGGTTACGCTCTTGAAATCCTTGTTGCTGGAATTTTCTGTCTTCTGTCAAAACCATAATCCACGTTGCAACATGAATTTTCCAAAGATCGGACAGATTTTTGGTTGATTCTCGGATTCTTGGCAGCCATACAAACTCTTTCAAAACAGCGTCTTCTTCTTGTTAACATTTGACTCCAGATCCAGCTTGCTTGCTTCACATACTCGAGAATGACGTTGCAACATGAGTTGCGCAAGTTGGTCTTCATCAATTTCGGCCATTGTTGGTAGAAAGGATCTCACTCTCCCTGTTAAAGGAGTCACGTAGTGACCAGCTCTGATACCAATTGAAAGTTCCACCATTCTACCAAACAACTAAATCCTATCGTGTTCAAGTTTTAATTTAAAACAGCAAATTAAAACTAAGTGCGGAAATTAAAGAACACACGATATGATCACCCAGTTCAGTGCATCGCACCTACGTCTGGGGGGCCGTAGCCCGTGTAAAGATCCTTCACTAGTTGCAATAAATGTTTCCTAATCTATTACAATCTAATGGCTACTCTAGCAAGCCTATCACACCACCTTTTCTTTCAGATAGTTGCTTCTATGATTACCTTCTTTTCCACGAAGGTGCGGCAAGATCTCTTCCACCCGAGCTTTAACACACGTCCCTAGTGTTTGTGGTTGTTGAAAACCGTGGACGACGACGCTGCTCTGGCCTGGCCTAAGGTAAACCCCGAAGGGGATTTTTTCTCTCGTAAGATTGGCAAATCAGGCTCTCAGCTAATTGTCCCTTTTATAGCTCAATGCTGTGTGAATTAAGTCATCTCCACAGCTGTAGAATTCCATTCCAATTAAACCACGTTTAAAACAGAAACTCTTTGGAATAAGGAATTCAGAAAATCTCCAATTCCTAAAATAATGCAGAAAATCCTTTTCCAATTAAATCTCTGCAATATCCCATGAATAAATCTGAATTGAAGATGGATTTGGACTGTATTATCTCGAAACAAATATAACCATTCCATATTAAATGCGCACAATATTCCATTTCCTCTTTAAAAAACTGCGCTGAACTTCTGGAATTTTTCTATCTTTTTCTGCCAGACGAAGTCATGTTGCAACATGACATTCCACAAAGCAGCCAACAAAATCTGGACTTACAATCTCCCCCTTTGGCAATTTGTGGACACAATGGATGGCTCAACCCAAACTCAGAACTTCTAAAATATTCAACGAGCAAAACTTCCTCCCGAGTTGAAACTAACCATACCACAACATCCAATCAAAATAATTCCGTGGTGGCAGAAAAAGTAATACAGTCATCCATATATATCTCCCCCTGGGTCCATGAATTAGCCAAAGGCCTGCAAAAGAACTTCCCCCAAGGTCATTCAAAAATCCCGTGTTGCAACATCAACAGCTTTCAATCGTTCATCCAGAATACCAGCATGTTGCAACATCAATAAACTGCACCTCTGTCTAGTAGATTATGATGTCGTAAAAAACCAAATCCTCATTCAGATCATAAGTGACCGACTCCCCCTGACTTTGACATTAAAATCCTCTTTGTTTTTCATCTAAAATTTAAATTCGAAGAAAGTTCCAGTTTGCAAAGAAAGAAGTCCACTGAATCACCTATCAGGCTTTGGTGTAAAACAATCCATCATCCCATTAATACAGAATCAACTCCCCCTGTCTTCAACATCTCCGAGTTCTTACGATCATTCATAACTCGAACTCCTCAGATCAAATCATAAATACAAAAACCTAGCAAACCACACAAATTCTAGCTTGATCTAAAGCAGTCCATTACTCAAATATACTCAGAATACGACGGGAAGCATCAATACACAGAGATTTGATCAAGAATCCAAAGACAATCACAACCCGCAACAATCAAATCAAACCCTTCTCCAAATAAGCTACTACTATGCACATACAACCAATATTATGATCAAAATCCAGTGAGCACAGTAGAAAGAGCTGAATACCTTGTAGAACAATGATTAGGGTTACGCTCTTGAAATCCTTGTTGCTGGAATTTTCTGTCTTCTGTCAAAACCATAATCCACGTTGCAACATGAATTTTCCAAAGATCGGACAGATTTTTGGTTGATTCTCGGATTCTTGGCAGCCATACAAACTCTTTCAAAACAGCGTCTTCTTCTTGTTAACATTTGACTCCAGATCCAGCTTGCTTGCTTCACATACTCGAGAATGACGTTGCAACATGAGTTGCGCAAGTTGGTCTTCATCAATTTCGGCCATTGTTGGTAGAAAGGATCTCACTCTCCCTGTTAAAGGAGTCACGTAGTGACCAGCTCTGATACCAATTGAAAGTTCCACCATTCTACCAAACAACTAAATCCTATCGTGTTCAAGTTTTAATTTAAAACAGCAAATTAAAACTAAGTGCGGAAATTAAAGAACACACGATATGATCACCCAGTTCAGTGCATCGCACCTACGTCTGGGGGGCCGTAGCCCGTGTAAAGATCCTTCACTAGTTGCAATAAATGTTTCCTAATCTATTACAATCTAATGGCTACTCTAGCAAGCCTATCACACCACCTTTTCTTTCAGATAGTTGCTTCTATGATTACCTTCTTTTCCACGAAGGTGCGGCAAGATCTCTTCCACCCGAGCTTTAACACACGTCCCTAGTGTTTGTGGTTGTTGAAAACCGTGGACGACGACGCTGCTCTGGCCTGGCCTAAGGTAAACCCCGAAGGGGATTTTTTCTCTCGTAAGATTGGCAAATCAGGCTCTCAGCTAATTGTCCCTTTTATAGCTCAATGCTGTGTGAATTAAGTCATCTCCACAGCTGTAGAATTCCATTCCAATTAAACCACGTTTAAAACAGAAACTCTTTGGAATAAGGAATTCAGAAAATCTCCAATTCCTAAAATAATGCAGAAAATCCTTTTCCAATTAAATCTCTGCAATATCCCATGAATAAATCTGAATTGAAGATGGATTTGGACTGTATTATCTCGAAACAAATATAACCATTCCATATTAAATGCGCACAATATTCCATTTCCTCTTTAAAAAACTGCGCTGAACTTCTGGAATTTTTCTATCTTTTTCTGCCAGACGAAGTCATGTTGCAACATGACATTCCACAAAGCAGCCAACAAAATCTGGACTTACAGAATTGATTAATTGTTTATATATAGGGAGAGAAAACCAACTAGAATCAGGAAAAGAAACCGAAATCCAATTACAATTAGGAAAATGAGTTCTGCTTTGTTATCCCTCATGTGAGAGAAATAACATTTGGCCCCGTTTGGTAGAGGTTATCCGTACATCAATTTAATAAAAATACAATTTGATGAAATTCAGGTGATTCTTTTTTTCAATGAATTAATTTAAGTTTAATCCAGTTCAGTCAATAAGAAATAAGTAAACATGGCATTAATATGATTTTCAGCATGGAATACTAACATTATTAGTACGGCTGAGATTTATTATACCTCGTCATGTTTGAATGGAATTCGGGTAGCTGATCACCATTGGGTTTCATTTCTTAATTTTCACAGCGTAACAATATTTAAGCAGGGGGTGTTCGAGACTATCACGAGGGGATGCCCTTTAATTGAAACCCTAAAGATGGATCTATTCGATTCACAGTTGTGCAACGATGAAATTAAGGTTGCCAATCTTTTCAATGTTAGCTTTTCGGCCCCGGTTTGGATGACGAACACGATTCTTAGGAACACATAGCATAAAAGTACAAGGATAATTTGTGACGCAATAACCACGTCGTTTTCTTTATCTTTATTTATAGACAAAAAACCATTACAAAACCTGAAAACATAAATCCTTTTCTAACCTAAATTCGTAAATAAAACTTCCTTAATAAACTTTTCCTAAACTTTCCTAAACTTCCTAAACTAATATAGAAACTTCTAGAAACAACTAGATTAATCTATCAATCTCCCCCTTAAGCTTGTTGTTTCTAACTTACGATCCGGAACAACTAGATTAACTTATCAATCTCCTCCTTAAACTTGTTGTTTCCAAGTTCGATCTTCCGTGCTATCCTTCTTCTCGTAGATACACCCATAGTTCAAGGTTTCTCTTTCGTATCATCTTTCGTATATGATTTACCGTGCATACGTTCTTCATTGTAAGCTCCTCCATGAACTTGGTCTGCATTGTAAACTCCTTCATGAACTTTGTCTTCGTTGTAAACTCCTCCATGAACTTGATCTCCGTGTCATCTAAAAATGCTAAATTCCATGTGCTCTTCTTTCTTGACTTTTCCTTCATAAACCTGCTTACCATGATATCTGAAAACACTAAATCCGTCTTCGTTCTTTTCTTTCTTGACTTCAGCCAATGCTTCATCGGCACTTTAGTTTGACTGTACTTCTTCATACCACATTTGCTAGTCACCTTTGTTGTTTTGTGAAATCTTAACACATTGTGTTCCCCACCTTTCTTTTCAAAACTTTGAGATGTCACAACATAAACTTCTTCTTGTTGATCACTATTTAGGAATGCAAACTTAGCACCCATATGATAAGCCTCCAATCCTTCAGAATGATCAACAACTCCATCAAACTCTTGACATTGAACATACTCCCTTAACCTTTCTTTGTCTTTTACACTCGTGTCTTGAATGCCTTTGAATTCGAACAACCACTTCAAATCTTTGTATTGGAGATTTGCTTGCGATGAAACAAGTTCCAATCTTCCATTGTCTTGAACCAACGCCTGCTTCTCCTTCATTGTTATTCCATGGGTTGGTTTTACCTTAACTTCTCCATAACTGGCAGACCCTTCCTTAGCATCTTCTTCATTTACATCTTTCTTTGCATTACTATCCTTCCCATCGAAATTATTCGAGTTAGTCTTTTCTTTCTTTGCCATCCTTTTATCTTCTTGTTCATAGTCATCCTTAGCATTAGATTGAACTGGTTCAATCCTTCCTTCATTTTTCTTCTTTCTGGTTGGTTCACCATCATCCTTAACGTTAGATTGAACGGGTTCAAACTTTTCTTCCTCAATCTTTGTTCTGATTTCTTCATTATCATCCGTAGTATCATTCTCTTGATTTTCTTCTTCTTTTCTTCTTTTCCTTCTTTTCCTTTTCGTCTTCTCAGTAACCTTGTTCTTTTCCCTATTGTCTTCATCTTCAACCATTTCTTTAATACCGATCTTAATAAACTTTTCTGAGCAGACCATAGTACTTCTGCTTGTGCTGGTATCTGGATACCCATCCTTTCTTTTGGTTTCACTTAGTTTTTGCATGCTTTCATGCAAAAACTCTTCTTCTCCTTCTTCTTCTTCTTCTGCTTCTTCTGGCATCGATGCTCCATTCATAAGTTCACATTCTTTGACCATCATCAACCTTCCATCTTCATCACTTTCACTTTGATTAACCTTTTCTCTCCGGTCAGGCTTCAGACAATCTTTACCAAAATGTCCATACTTGTTACAGTTGAAACACTTGACCTTCGACTTATCGAAGTTGCGAGACTTTCGTTTGTCGAGCATGCGATCACTATCATCATGACCTTCAACTTTCACGCGTCTTCTTTTCTTGGTGTTTCGGTAACCTTCATTCTTCTTCGGGTTCTTTGCTTCCCACTCGGCTTGTAGGGACATGTCAATATATCCCCCGTCGTTTGAGTGTGTCCGCCCTTTGAGCCCTTCTTCAAATATCCTTAGACGACCTATCGCCTCTTGTAGGGACATGCTCTCAACATCTACGAACTGTTCAATCGTTCCAATTATCTGAAGGAATCGATCGGGAACAGAACTAAATAGTTTCTCGACAACATCGCTCTCTTTGAGGATTATGCCAAGTAAACGTATTTCTCCTACCAATGTGGTAAGCTTCGTTGAGAAACCTTCAATCGTCTCCGAGTCCCCCATTTGCAACTGATTTAATTGCCGCTTAAGCACTTTTGCATAAGCCTTTTTGACACGATCGTCTCCGATTCGCATCACTTTGATTGCGTCCCATGCTTCTTTTGCCGTTTCTTTCTCTGCAATTGCCATCATTACAGAGTCTGGCACTGACTGAGAGATAATCAACATCGCTTCTTGGTCCTTGTAGACGTCCTTAGGTCCTTCTTCAATTGCCGTCCATACCCCTGTCGAACACAAGATTATCTTTATCTTGACAACCCATATGCTGTAGTTCGTTTCAGTTAACATCGGATATTGAAACGGGACTATGAAGCTCCTTGTTGTCTCATTGACAACTTCGCCTCCATTGGATGACCTTCTTTGCCCTTTAGCTCCCTTCTTCGAATACTCTTTGTCGTCAACCATCATATTTTCCCCAAAGACTTAAAACTAGCTCTTGATACCAATTGTTAGCTTTTCGGCCCCGGTTTGGATGACGAACACGATTCTTAGGAACACATAGCATAAAAGTACAAGGATAATTTGTGACGCAATAACCACGTCGTTTTCTTTATCTTTATTTATAGACAAAAAACCATTACAAAACCTGAAAACATAAATCCTTTTCTAACCTAAATTCGTAAATAAAACTTCCTTAATAAACTTTTCCTAAACTTTCCTAAACTTCCTAAACTAATATAGAAACTTCTAGAAACAACTAGATTAATCTATCATTCAACCTTAAGGAACTCGATATAGGTCCTGTTAAAACACTCGAACTGAACGCATTACCGAATCTGATTTCTATGCATTCTACAGGGGGCCAATACAAAAGTGATAACTTTTCACAGGAACTTCCAAGGCTAGAATATTTGTCATTACAGCCTAACAATGAAAACCTGTTCATATCCAGCTCATCTCTCAAGGTAATAAATATGAGTGATGGATCATTACAGCAGGCGTTGTTTGATGTACCGAATCTTGTCCTCTTTGATTACTTTGTCAAATGCAGAAATCTTGATGGAACAGATGGCGAGATCCTCCCAAAGTTATCATTCAAACGAAGCTCGGGAGGATGGAGATCTCGCATCAGATTGGTGGAAGATAGGAATAATATTTCAGCAAATCAATCATGGTTCTTAAATCTGCACAAATTCTTGTCTGCATTTGAAAAGTCTGAAATTTCAGTGAGGGCTATTTTTGGAATTGATGTCAAGTTTATTGATGCTGATGAGATGCTTGCACGTTCTTCATTCTTCCCGGGACCAGTTTCAGGTGTGCGCGAATTTTCAGTGTGGACAGGTTGGAGGGTGTTTGATATGTCTTCTGCACATTCAATCCTTGTTGGTGTCTTGAAGATTTGCCGGCCGGAGAAAATAATATTCCGGCATTGGTACAATAGAGATTTCCGATCACTCCCTCGGCGCGAGTTTAAGTACATATGGGATGCGAGCGATGATGATGCTGCAAACTGCAACAAATTTGTTGGGGTGCTGGAAGCTCATCAGAAGGAAAGATTGTTTACTGTTATTTTCAACATGGAATACTTGTGACGTTTTCATGCAAATATACAACGATTGAAGCCGGAATCGAGGAGTCGCGGCAGGCGGCAGTTTCTGATCTCTTCTGCCGGAGATTGGACCGATCGCAGATGATGAGTCTACTCGGATTTCCCTTGAAGACATCTTGGATGATCTGAAAACCGATGCTATATATTATATATATCTATATCTTTTGTTGTTGTTCCAATCATATGTCAATCACCTGTATTTTCGTCTGCTTCCATAAACTCCTTGACTAAGAACTGTGATTACTTTTTATGATGGCTTTGTTGTTAGGCAAGAATCGTGGCACCCATTTTGTGATATTAATCAAGATTGACCACTAGTGAAAACAATCCGCAACAGGAAGTAAAAAGTTTTGCTTCATCTCTAATGAACTGCTTGTTTTTTCCCTTGATTAGATCAAGTAAAAAACATAAATAACCATTTAAGAAACATAAATGATCAAAGCAACAAAGTCGTTTCACATAAGCATAAATCACCAAGTAATATACATAGATGATCAATAGAATTCGTAAAAAATCTCCTGTGATAACTGAATAAAATCAAACAAATGATCAAGAAGATTAACCAGAAAAAAATCAAGTAATAAATGATCAAGTCATAAATGCAAAAAATCAACGTCAAGTGATAACTGAAAAAGATCAAACAGAAAAAGATTAAAAAAATGTCAAAATGAAAAGATCAAATAATAAACATTGATGATCAGGTCATTAATAAAATCAAGCTCAGATGATAACCAAAAAAATTAAAGAAAAGATTAAATAGAAAAAGATCAAGTCATTACTTCAAAAACATCAATATCAAGTAATAACTGAAAAACATGCCGGAAAAGATCAAAGAGATCAAACAGTAAAAGATCAAGTATCAAGTCATTATTGCTAAAGATCAATCTCAAATGATAGCTAAACTAGATAAATTTCAAATGATAAATGAAAAATATCAAAGAAAAAAAATGAAAAATAAAACACAAAAAATCAAGTAATAAACATTCAAGTTCAAGTGATAACTAAAAAAGATCAAACGCAAAAAAATCAACTAATATGCATAGATGATTATGTCATTACTGCAAAAATTAAGCTCAAGTGAAATATGAAAAAGATAAAAAAATAAAAATCAAACAAACAGAAAAAATCAAATAATATATATTTGTTTAAAATTAATTAAATAAGTTGATTTAGGGATAAAATTTCTTCCAAACTATGACCAGTTTTAACTATGAGGCCAAGCTTTAATTTAACGTGTGATTTAAGTCTATAATCCAAACAAATGCTTTAATAAGCTTATGGTAGGACGAATGATAGTTCATGTGTTTAATGGATTTGTTCATGTGTTTCACAACTTTGTTAATTCATTTACATATTGTTACAGATTATAACAAACAAAATTGTGAAACACAAGAACAAATCTGTCAAACACATGAACCCAACTTATAACAAACAAAACTGTGAAATACATGAACAAAACTGTGAAACACATGAACAAATCTATTAAATACATGAACTATCATTCGTCCTACCATAATCTTATGGTAGTACGGTCTCACCCAAGACTTTGTATTGCCTGTATTTGCCCACTTTCAAATAAAATATTGGTCCCTAGCCTGAATTTCAACTTCAATGCGTTTCTAGCGTTCACTTGGATCCCAAATCCTGTTAGAGAAGAAAAAGAATAAAAGTTTATGTCTTTGTGAATGCGTATACATACAGGGTGAAATAGAGATTGACACGCAATAATATTAATAATAATAATAAAATAATGTGGAAAAAATCTGTTGAGAATGGGAAAGTAAAATTTATGAATTTACTAATTAAGATAATTCAAATCTTATTACATACAGGCGATCATCACTATCGGCCATGTTCACACGTGTTTAATTGTTCATATCCGCTCAGATCAGTTCTATTTAATTCAGTTCGGCAAAAGTATGATTTGATGAAATTTAACTTAATTTAATCATATTAATTATTTTTTCATAAATTAATTTTCAGCCCAGTTCAGTTAAATTAGTGCAATTCAATTATATTATATTTGAATTTAATAGTTTTTAATTAGCCACGTCACCTTTGGCCTTGTGTAATACTTTCACTGGTTTTTATCATGGAATTAGGCCCTGTTTACTAGAGCTTATTTCTTGATGTACTGAACTGAACTGAATTGAATTGAACTGAACTGAACTGAACTGAACTGAACTGAAGTGAAAATTGATGTATTGAAAAATGGAATCAGCATGACTGAATTAACTTAAATTTCATCAAATTGCATTTTCACTGAACCGAATTGAACTGAACTGATCTACAAATAAGATCTGGTAAACAGGGCCTTAGAAGCTTGATTTTTGAAGCGTTTGGCCTCTACCACTTCGAATTTTACGCAAATCCATGTCAAAACCTCTACACTTAGCCTATTTTCAAAGGCTTTAAAAGCCAAAAAACTTATCAAAAAAAATGTCCGCGCTGCACATGCCCTCAACGATCTCGTGGTCATAGTGTTCGAGGGACGTCGGCAGATCTGACTTCGTTGCTTTTCTGAAACCATCTAGTATTAAAAATATTATTCCATAAATTTGGAAAAAAATGAATATTTTTGTAGAGAAAAAAATGTTTAATAAAATGGACTATTAGTATAGACTATTAAAATTATACTATTAGTATTATTTTCTCTAATAAAATGGAGGAGAAAAATAAAAGAAGGGTTAACATCCACGATAGTTTTAAATATTTTGTTTTTAAAAATTGCCCTTAGCTAGGTTTAGAACCCTAACTTTTTGGTGTGCAAGCCCAACCCTCTCCAGGATTTTTGGCGGTTAGACCAGAGCTACCTCCTCATCCAAAGTCAAGTGATAATCTTCCATCTCTAGCGAATTTCATCTTCACGTAACTTTTTCAACGGTTTGATTGCAATAAGTGAACGTTTCATGTTTTGGCTATAAATGGATTCACAACTTTCTTTATTTTGCATCTCATTGTCTCACACTCGAAATCAAATTAAGATCCAAAATGGCTAACATCTACATGAGTCTCCTCATTGTAGTACTCCTTTTTGTCATTGTGAATGCCAATGATCATGATCATGATCATGATAAGTGTTCCCACCATCATCATCACCATCGTAAGTGTACTCCACCGCCACCACCGCCGCGACGATCACCTCCACCTCCGTCACCCCCACCACCACCGAGAGCATCACCCCCGCCACCGCCACCATCACCTCCACCCCCTAGAGCATTACCTCCGCCACCGTCACCCCCACCACCACCGAGAGCATCACCCCCGCCACCATCACCTCCACCTCCTAGAGCATCACCTCCGCCACCGTCACCACCACCATCAAGAGCATCACCGCCGCTACCGTCACCACCACCCCCTAGAGCATCACCTCCGCCACCGTCACCACCACCACCAAGAGCATCACCGCCGCCACCGTCATCACCACCCCGCCACCGACATCCCTGTCACCACCACCGTCCTTATCACCACCACCACCACCAAGAGCATCACCGCCGCCACCGTCATCACCACCCCGCCACCGCCATCCCTGTCACCACCACCGTCCTTATCACCACCACCATCGCCATTGGTATCGAATGCATATACTCTTTGATCATTTCTTACTTACTTTGATATAACAGTACGAATGGGGCGGACTAAAGAGGCTCGGGAGTGCCTGGTCCACCCCAAGAAAATTAAAATTGCAAAATTTGGTAGTTATAAACTTTTTTACATTCTATTATCCTAATTCTAATATAATATCCCCGTACTTATAATTTTAATATCCTAAATGGTGACAGCCAAGCCTTTGCAGCTGGGCCATGAGGTTGACAACCGGGTCAGACAGATTTGCAGCAACCAACTCAACCATCAGTCTCATTATCCAGGTACCCCAGCAGGAGAATTTCACGATACCGGATCTTAACATCTACAACCGGAATCGCGATCCAGAGTATCTGCCCTTCAGGAGGGATGGGGAGGACAACTTCGGCTTCCAAGGTCCTTGCTCCCCACTCATCTGCAACATAACTCTACAGAACAGCGACACCGGATCGAATCCGGCTTGGCAGCTGGAATCGGTTGCCGCCAATATAACTTTTCTTCTTCTTCCGGTGAGACAGTACCCGACGGTTTTTATCAACAATTTCTTAGAGGATTATTATCAACTTACCACCTTGCGGATGAATATCGACCTCTGCAATGGAACTTACACCTATGAAGAACCAAGCCCCATCACTTGACTCGTTCCATGCATATATGGACTATGGTTGCCTCTACAAAATAAGGCATTCCAATCTACTATATATATATATATATATATATACATACATATATATGAGAATAAGACCTTAAGTGAGAAGTATAGTACTATGTAATATTGTTTGTTTTCACTTTAATTTAAATTTTCTGTCTCATGTGTTCTGTTTTACTTTTGATTCTTGTGATTAAGTCTTCCTCTGATGAATGCCATGTTAGTTGATTAAGTTTTACATTGATGTATATCTGGAAATGGTGAGATTTAAACAAGGAAAAGTACAATTGCAATTCAAAAAGTTTCAGAATATTAAAGTATAAGAATTGAAATAAATTTAAATGTACTTAGCTAAAAACTAAAATAAATTTAAATATACTACTTATTGTTGCGTTGAACTCAACTAAACTGAATGATGATACAGAACGCGTCACCCACTGTTAGGAAAAGCGGTGACTCAGCTGCTTAAGGAAATTTCCAGGAAAATGCACGGGCACGTGAGAGAATGTTAAGCAGATATGGGAGGTACAATCTCACGTGAGACATACTTGGGGAGGAGGAAAAAGAATGATGAGTCAGCAAGGAAAAGGGACGAGGAAGGCGCTCCAGGACGCCTATAAATAGAGGCCATCATCAACCATTTCAGGTAAGCTCTCTAACTCTTGAATACAGAGTCTTTATATTCTAAGGCATTAAATCACATCATTACACCGGAGCTACCACCCCCGGGGTAGCGCCGGGGGGGGGGGGGGAGGGGGCTTGTTTTGCAGGCATCGGAGAACATGTTACAGACAAGTCCATTCCAAAGTCAAGAAGGTCGGATAGTCAAGAACAGTTGCCGAGCAGCATTCATACTTCATCAACCATCAACACCCGGAAGCTCTCGGATACACCAGCTATCCAAGGCTCCAATTACTAGTTCCGATTTGCTCCGCATCACTGAAGTAAGTTTAACTGAACTAAATTTGAATATATTTAAGTGAACTAAATTGAACTGAACTAAAATACTTTTAATCATAAATATCATCAAAAATGAAATTTACCCAATATCAACATAACATGAACAAGGTTAACACAAACTAATAAGTACTGGAAAAAATGTGAATTTTAACAAATAAATGCACAAAATTAATTACAAATAGTATCGATATATAATCAATATTGACAGATTAAAAATAACATCAATACATAATCACAAAACATCACTTATCTAAACATCACTTAGCTTTGTGCCCGCGCATGCAGACTACACGCCCAGTGGCGGAACAAGCAATTGTAATTAGGAGGGGCCATAATTGGATATAAAAGAAATTATATGTACCAAATGTAAATATATAATTTATACTGATTTAGGGTTAAAGATAAATTATAATATTTATTGTCTAGTTAATGTAAAATTAAAGGAAAATGTAATTTTTAATGAAAATGGTAAACTTTTTGGAAAGGAATCAATTTTTCTAAGGAAACGATAAATTAGTTATGATTATGATTCTAAGATACAATCTAACGTGGATAAAAAATGGTTTTGCACCATAGTCTTACTAATTTGCACCCATTATTCATTAGAAGAAAACAAATCACCTCCAAAAGTGCCTACAAAATAGCAAAAATATACTAAAATTACTGCTTCGTGGTAAATTAATGGGGTGGGCCAGGAACCCCTGGGGCCCTCCCTAGTTCCGCCACTGTACACGTCGTCGCCGTGCTGGGAGCCACCAGCTCTTCACGCTCTTAGTGCTTTTTTTTCGGCTCTGCTCATTTCATCACATTTTTATGATTTCTTACAAATCGCCTCCTTTTCATGAAACTTATTGTACTCAGGAGATTTTTACTCCTTTTTGATACACCTCTTTCAGGTGTTTGTAAAACTCAAAAAATTTAGGGATTGGAGAAAAAAATCTTGTATAATAAAAAAAAAAAAAAAGGAGGATAAAAAGTTTTAAAAAAACGGGTACGATATTAATTAGTTTTCTTTTAATTTGCCCTGGCCTGAACGGTTAAAACCTAGCTAGGTTTGAAAGCCTCATTTTTCGTGTGGAACCCACCCTACCCTAGGATTCGGCGGTTGGGACAAATTAGCTAACTCATCCAATTAAAACTCTTCTGATATTTCTGTTAATTTTCTTTTCCAACTGAGCTAATATATTTTCAACGCTGTGAGTGCAGTAATTGAACCATTTCATGATTGTCTATAAGATATTCCAATTTAAATATTATATCCTTCATGGGCAAGCATTATGTGTAGGAAAAAAAGAAAAAGGAAAAAAACAAAAGATTGATCAAGCTCCATGAATCCTGCAAGTGATCGTCTTCATCGAGCTTCAGGGATCAATTGTGTGGGCTCCATTAATGATTGCAGAGGTTGACAGTCAATGGGGAATCCAATATCCAAGCATCGACGGTAACGGTCGGGTACTGTCTCACCGGCAGACGAAGGAAAGTGGTATTCGCGGCAACCGATTGCAGCCTCCATGCCGGATCCGTTCCGGCGCCGTCACTGGCCAGAGTTATGTTGCAGGTAAATGGAGAGCAAGGACCTAGGAAGTCGAAGTTGTCCACCCCGTTTCTCCTGAAGGGCAGATACCCTTGATCGGGATTCCGGTTGTAGACGTTAAGATCCGGTATCGTGAAACCCCTCCCCAGATGGCCGGCCGGTGCCGAAATAATAAGGCTGATAGTAGAATTGGTCGCTGCAGTGTAGTATGTCCCGGAGGTTGTCAACCTCAGACCCCAGCTGCAAACGCGGTTTAGCTGAAAGTCATGTAAATAACTGTCATGTGTATATGTATATATATATATATATAGGGGAGGGATCCGGTGTGACACCCTCTTATGTGTGACACTTTTCTTATGTGTGGCATGTTTAAACATGAGGAATTTAGTTCAAAACATGATCATTTTAAACCAAAACAAAAATTTCATATCTTCAAAAAAAAAAAAATTGAAAATTCTGCAAATTATACCTTTTATTCTAAATTCCTCATGTTCATGTTTTGTGTGAAAATATTCATTTTTAAGGATTTAACAACTCATCTTTTAATTCAAATACCTCATGTTTTAGTTTATATCATGCACCTTTTGTATTACACATTTTGCTTTAAGATGCTCATGTTGTCCAATGCCCATACATAAGGTTAAAAGGTGTGATACAAAAAGGTGCATGATATAAACCACAACATGAGGTATTTGTATTAAATAACGTAATAGAAAATGTGCATGATAAAAACTAAAATATAAGATATTTGAATGAAAAGGTGTTACATGAAAGATGCATGATATAAACTACAAACTGAGGTATTTGTATGGAAAAGATGTAATACAAAAGGTGAAAGATATAAACTACAATATGAGGTATTTGCATTAAAAGGTATGATACAAAAGGTGCATGATATAAACAACAACATGAAGAATTTAAATAGTAAGGTGTCCCGAAAATGGGCTCTTGACCCAATATTGTTATAACCCGAAAATGGGCTTTTGGCCCAGATTTTGACCTGCGAAAATAGTAAATGGGTCACTCAATATTAGCCACTGGATTAAATATTTGAGTGGCCCAGATGAGTGTCACACATAAGAAAAGTGTCACACATAAAATAGAGTGTCACACATGATCCTCCTTCTATATATATGTGCATTCAATACCTGGGCGGTCGCGGTAGCAAAGAAGAGCACTGCAATGAGGAGAATCACGTAGATGCGAGACATTTTGGCTCTTGATTTGATGCAAAGAAAGAAACTGGGAAATCATATTTATAGACAAATTAAACAAACATACTCAAAGCGTTGAAAAATCAGGGGAAGATATGGCTTGAAATAGGAAATCATGGAAAATAGTATTAAATACCAGTTGAAGATGGAAATAATATGAATCATTGCTTTTGATCTTATGAGTATATAATTAATTTAGGCCATGTTTACCAGAGCTGATCTGTAGATCAGTTCAGTTCAGTTCAATTCAGTTCAGTGAAAATGTAATTTGATGAAATTCAGGTTAATTCAGTCATGCTGATTCCATTTTTCAATACATTTGATTAAATTTAACAATTTTTTTTTATAGTTTTATGAAATTCATGTTAACTTGATTATATTTTTCTATATTACTTTCCATATTATTTCAATTCAATTCATTTTAATTCAGTTAAATTCACTCCAGTTCAATTCATATATTTTATGTCGACTATAATTTAGGGATGGGCTGTCGAACAAACTTGAAAAATAATGGGGGTGGGGATGGGGTTAGGGTAGGTTTTGGCCATGCAGCTAGACTTCACATTCATATATATTATGCGCTTTAAAATTTATAATATACAAAATAAATAAATAAATTTGATTTACAACCATGTATAATAATATTAAGATGTGACAATCATCACATAACAAAAAATTCCTGTAACAATATTAAAATGATCCTTGCAAGGGTCCTGAAACATACCTACTATACAATTAAATTTAGTAGCAATTGCTAGATCGGTGTGCGAGCAATGTTATTGCTTATTGGATATTATTGCTCGCATGATATATCACTTATAATTGTGTCTGTTTCTTTTCAAACCAAGCATATCATTAATCGAGATAGAGTGAAACCTCGATAAATTAATTAATAACCTTGATATAATTAATAATTTGTCCGATCCTAATTCGAGACTAATATTAAATCGGATCTCACTCGATTAAATAATAAGATAATAATTTTTTCGAAACACTAGTGTATATATATTGGTCTCATCGAAACTATAAATTAATAATTACTACAAATAAATTTCATATATACTTCAAAATTCTAAGAATGTCTAGTAAAAAATGATCAATTTCTAACCATGTTTAATGTAAGTACGTAGTGTATTTGTACCATGGACCAACTTTTGGTACCATGAACTAACTTTTTTACTTATTCAAAAACAACTTGATAAATTCAATTAATTTGTGATTGTACATTCATAATGTGTCTTTGAATTTATTTTTTTAATTTATGTTTCATCTCTATTACATTGTAACTAGTATATTGGACTTGGAAATTTAAAGGTCATTTATAAAACCTCTTTAAATTAATAAATTATTAATTTATTGATATAATAATATCTCGCTAAATTAATAAAATATCTCAGTCCCAACATTATTAATTTATAGAGGTTTCACTGTAACTGTTCTAATATGAAGAAATAAAAATTATAATACTGTCATCGTATATTAACAAACTTGTTATTAAATAAAATATTTATTGAATAGTAGTTAACATATTTAGATTCTATTTTGAAATATTATTTAGCATATTTATTGAATATTTGCTAACTACTATTCAGTTCTATTTACTAACAAAACTTTCAACGAAAACTTAGAAGCTCACCATGACGTACATCCAAATTTTTACATCATAGTTGTAAAGTTTTATTTCGGTGCCCTCACTACCAAGATGAATTACCCCTATAAAACGAACAAAGTTTTTTTGTTTTTTGTAAATTACATTAATATCATTCATGTAAGAGATGTTTTAGTAGTTTTACGAGAAATTTTCAATTGGAAGTTTGAGTTAATTGATTTCATTGAATAATCATACTTAATAGATAAACAAACCATTTTAAAAGTAAGAAGATCAGACATAAAGCGAGAAGATCAACCTAATACACTAAATGATCATATTTAATAGGTATTTAATAGGTAAAAGGTTAAATTTGAAAGTGATGAAGAAAATATTTTCTCCCTAATCTTAGATTAGTATCACCGTCACCGGAGACATTTCTCTATATGTTTTACTGATGCGGCCGTGACGCCGGCGCGCAAGTCGTGCATCCATAAATGAAGATCGAAAGGCACTAACTTTGATGAATTGAATATATATTATCCCACTGTATACAAAACTTAAATCATACATTGCACTATATGTTACTACTCTGTCATTATTAAGTAATAATAAAAAGTGATTCGCTATATCTTCAAAGTTTGAAAGTGAGCCTTTCTTTTCTTTTTCCAGCTCAAATCTTGCATGAATAACTTTGGTTAAATATAATATGGCATTTTCAATTTTATTACTCCCTCTATGTGCACCATTTTTTCCCCGATCAAATCATATACTCGCTCTTAAAATTGAATTTATAAATTAAATATAAAATTTTCATATTTGATTTTATTAGATTCATGTACTTTTAACCTATCAAACACAATCTAATCAATAAAGTAAAAAGAAAGTGTTATGATGAAGCTGTTTGATACTGCTTGAATCGAATTATCGTATTACATATCGTATTTTTAAACCTGTAATACGAATATTGTGGTATTATTAAGTAACAATTAAGTTTAGTCATGGGGAAACTGACTCTTCTACAAGCATTTGCGTAAAGTTGAAGAAGGAAATATTTAAGATATTATTTTTAAAATCACATGCGGATCTATAAATTCAAGATGCATAGACAGTATCCGAGATCAAATCTTCAAAATACAAGATGAATTTTCAGCTCTCAACATGTGTTATTTTCGCATTTCTCTTAGCTGTTTCAGTCAGAGGCCACTTGATTCCGGTAATCAATTCTCTACTCGCGCAGTAAATACACATTTCCATCGTGCAGTAATTTCAGTGCTTTCAATATATAACTTTTTAATCTTCTTTAATGCTATTATTTCAGAATGTTGGGAAATACTGCAAATGGCAAATGACGTTCAAAACAGGGGATCTGTCGTATGCAGACACGCGCGCAAATATCAGCTTGGTTATCCACGTGGATTTGGATCCATGTAAAAGGACTCATTTGGTCCAACGTGATTTCGAGATCAAGGATCTCAAACAATACGGCACAAATACAGATCCAAATCACGCTTACTTTGGGGCCGAGAATCAGGTATAATAAATATACATGCATCTTGGTCAGTTATCCTAGCTTATTTGAAGTTATATAAATTGATTTGAACTGAACTAAATCAAAGTAACAAGTAATATATTAAGATATACGATTGATACAACTAAATTGAGATGAATATCATAAACTTACATATAATCAGATATGTTGAACTAATCAACAAATTTGATAAGTTGGGGAAAACGTGCCCTAATATTTTATCTGACCTATACGAACTGCATCAAGTAAAATGTAATTTATTGAGAAAAAAAGATTAATACAGCTAAATTAAGTTGAATATCATCAAATTATCCTTTATAAATTAATTGAACTGATCTGAACTGAACTGAGAAAAATCATGATTTCAGGTGGACACTTTCGAGTTCAATGGGCCGTGTTGGGATGCGTGCAGAGTAAGTATCAGCAGCGATGGCACCGGAGGAGGTCCTGGTTGGTTTCTGGCTTATGTGACCAAGACAATCTCTTCCAACGTTCCTGGAGTTCCCGTGTTTCAAAAGAATGCCACTGTCAATACCTGGTTGTCGGTTTCGGATCCACCTTATGTCCTAAACATGACCGTTAACTTCTGCCGGAAAACCGTCACCGCCACTCCCGGTGACGCCTGAAAACAAGGAAATCATGATCCTATGTTTTGAGTCGATCGGATCCTATGTTGTGTTCCAATTAACGTCATTTCTTTTGTTGTATTTCATAATGAATAAGCGTTGCATGAACTATGTTTGCAAGTAGTTTTTGTTGTTGATCTGCTGAAGCATAACGTACTATCTCAGCTACTTTGTTTGCAACTTTTATGGACGTTCTTGGATAAATTTATAATTATTTAATGTTTTTGTTACTTTCTTATCAATATTATATATTTATATTTAAAAGTAGAAAGTTTATATGCATGATGGTTTTGTAACGTGACACTTCCATAATAGATATAATAAAAATAATTTTTTGGGGAAACCACCCTTATAAAAGTAAATTTATGATAGAACGAATTACTTCTCATCTATTTATTATTATTATTATTATTGGGATAATTTGTTTTTATAAACTTTGTTTGTCTTACTTACTCAAGTTAGTTAATTTACTAAAACTAAACAAAGGCAAATATAATAAAATAGAACCAAACCAAACACAACATTTTAATTCATTGCAGAAATCTTGAAAACCAAACACAACATATTAATTCATTACAGAAATCTTGAAAACCAAACCAAACATGATTACAAAACATTGTGCAACAATATTCAAAAGCAAAACCCCAGAATTACTCCAATGAACGCAAAAAAGAAACAGGAAGATGACAAAGGCCAGATGCAGAACAAGGAATTAATTGAGATGGTTTGTTGGTTTTGCGGCGCCGGTAGTGACGGCTCCGGTACAGAAGTTGACGCTAAGCTCGGCGTTGTACGGAGGGCGGTTTTTGGCGACCCACGCATTGACGTTGGCATTCAGCTCCCTGACCGGCAAACCGGGACGAGTGACGGTGGCCTGAGCCGTAGCCAGCTGCCAGGCCGGTTCCTTTCCGGTCCCGCCGTTTCCGAAGACTATGGTGCAGGCGCTGTCACTGCAAGGACCTTTGAACTGGAAATAGTCGACCTGGCCTTTCTTGAAGGGAAGATAGTTTTTAACACCTTTCTGGCGGCTCTTGTCGTTCAGATCAGTGATGGTCTGAGCCACGTAATGATGTTGTTGGCCGAAAACATCACGATAATCTATCAGAATTTTAATGGAGATGGTTGCCTCGGTTGCAGCACTCTTGTCGGCGCCCGTCGTCAGCTTTAGAACCCATTGGCACTGGTTTGCTTCCTGAACACATGCACAACAAGGAAACGGTTAGGTTAAACGACTGCAAGACCGTTCTACCATAAGGTTATATAATTTGTGTGTTTTTATGCTTTGTTTGTTATCCTGGCTTAATAAGTTTATTTACCATGTTATTTTATAACTTATACATTGTATACCACAATATATATTAACAATATATATTTTATAACTTAATAACTTATACATTAACTAGCTAGCAGTCTAGCAAGTTAATATTTCCGAGTGTGTTACCGTGCTTTTTATCAGATCTATGTGATTTTGTTATCCATTGTGATTTGTAATATATAGCTAGTTCCATTTATATTTCAAATAAAAATTTTGTTGGAAGAAATAGTAGCTTGCTCATTTTTATAGATTTGACGTAAAAATATTATATAAATGAACTGAAATAAATATAAACCTAGTAATCGAATAAATTGAGAAGAGCAGTGTCTAGATAAAGTTATACCTGAAAATATTGGGTGTTGTGCTGTGCGCTCACAGTGACACCGAGGAGCACGGCAACGAGAAGAAACAAGTAATTGCGAGCCATATTTGTGACTTAAGCTCAGTAGAATATATATGAAATGAAATGTTGTGTGCTTCAACAATGAAATTGGGATATCAATTTATAGGCACAAACGATGCCCTTTCACGAATAAATATATGATCATGATGCAAAATAAAAATCATGGACAGAATTATAAGCACAGCTCGATCATATGGGAACGCTCTCAATAATTAAGCACTGAGAAATTCGTTTCAGATTAAGTATTAAGATAAAATCAACTGAAAATCTCAAATGTACTCTGCGGCGAAAAGATGTGAATGAGTGTTTATTTCATTTTATTAGTCATGAGTCACATGACCATGCATGTTTCGGCGAACAATAATAATTTCTAATGATTAAAACTCCCATTTTTTCGTACTATGAACAGGGTGAATTATTTTTTTGAAAGAAATATTATCTTTTGAATTTGAACTTTTGTAGTATATATAGTGTCCAGAAGTATATTGATTTATTTCTATTTTAATATTTATTAAAAAAGGAAATTTATATCATCGTCGGGAAATGTCCAACGACATCTAGCTATCAAATGTACATCTATGTTTTTCTGTTTTTTGCCCTTTTTACCTGAGATTTTCTGTAAATTAGTTTAGTTCAACTTAATTTTCAGTGAAATTCAGTTTAATTCAATGAAATCGAAAATTTTCTGAAATTAGATTATTTGTATTCTGTATTGATTTTCTGAAATTTTCTATAGATGAGTTTGATTTAATTTGATCCAGTTCAATTCGGTGAAATAAGAAATGAGGATAAACTTTTAAAATAGGGATTTTTAATTGCATCGGTTGTTGTTAAAATTTCATATCAATGTCACGTTCTATCCACGATTTAGTTTGAAGCATTAAAGAAAGGAGCCATGCTAATCTGAAGGGATTAACTAAATGTAGATGAGTTTACAACAGCTCATCGTGCGAGGATACCCAAGCATTGACAAATCCTGTGAAGATTTTACTTAAGACTGAAGAAACAAAAGTTTACAGTCATGGAATAGGGTTTCTCTATCGAGAGGATTCTGCGTGAGACCTGTCTTTCTGGAGATCAATGACCAAGAGAATGATCGTATTCTATTTCTGCTTGAACTTTCATTCAGTTTGCATGATCTTTCAGTCAACTTCCTTGATCATTCCTAATTTTTGGTACATTACTGTTGTTTCGTACAAATTCACACAGAATCTCAGTCTCGAGTCTGTCCATGAGAGAATACTAAGCTCAGCAACCTAAAATTTAACAACGGCAGCCGGGTTCAGGGCTGTGCATGAACCGGTCTGGACCGGAAAATTGGACCTGACCGGACCGGAATTAAGAGGACCAGAACCGGATATATAGGATTCCGGTCCGGTCTCCGGTCCAAGGTTTTTCAAGATTCCGGGTTCCGGTCCGGTCCGGTCCGGACCGGATGGACCGGTATTTTATAATTAATGTATTTTATTTTATACTAAGCTAATTTTGACTCTCAACTTAAAGAAGTGGGAAGCAAATCAGGACCGCTCAAGAAAATTCAATCACAGGTTTACTTGTATATTTGATCTCTTATAACTATGTTATATTTTCATGTTTCTTTGCTATTTAAAAATTTATGGTGGGATTTATTTTGAAGCACTGCTCAACGGAGGAAGCTTATCGAGATCACCCAACAAAGGCCTTCAAGCATATTTCGATGGCCGAACAGGTATTGTTCGTAAATTTCAGATTTTAGAACTTTGTTTCATTATTCTGTTTTGTAGCGCATCATATTTCAACCTTGTAAATTTATTTTTACATAATTTTATACCGCATGAAGAGGTTATGGCAAAATTGGCGAGTTCTTATGATGCGAGATAAAATTAATACTAAGAAAACCATTAAAGATGCACTCGAGAATGTTCCGACTAATGTGAGTAAAGCAGATTGGGAATGGCTCGAAACCACCACTTCATGACTGATGACTTTAAGGTAGCCTCAAAATTTCTAATTATATTAATTCTTCTGTTATCGTGGCTTTTCTATGTTTATTATTTAAATTACACATTTCTTTCAGAAAAAAGTGAGCGGAATTCAAAGAATAGAGACAAAAAGAACATGCCGCATTGTACCGGCAGTAGGTCAACTAAAGATATTGTTTGGAGTGAAACGGTATGTTTTATTTCAAAATTACAATTCCATGAAGTTTATTTTTGAATAATATTTCTAAGAATGAAGATATTCTTTGAATTTATTTTAACATAGGGAGGAAAGGATGGAAATTTACCCTCTATGTCTGAGGTATGGAAAAGGACAAGAAAGCAAAAAGGTGGGAATATGGATGAAGAGGAAGCTAAGAAATATGTATGTTTATCATATTTAAATGAGTATTTAGTGATCTATATACATATACATGTGTTTGTGTTTTGATAAATATTTTTATTATGTTAAGGAAGAGATCGTTAATATCGAAGAAGATGAATCTCTTTCACGTTATGAAGTGATTGAGAAGAGTTTTGGACGCCAACGATGTGGTCATGTGAATGGTTATGGCTATGGCACAAAACCCAAAGATGTTAGGGGAGAATTACCTAGTCGTGTAGAACTGACTTGCAAGCTGCGTAATAAGGACAAGGAAATTGCTGAAATGAAAAGACAGATGAATGAAATGGAGGCAAAACACGGTGAAGAAGTGAAACAGAAACTCATGGATTGGCACAAAGGGTGGATATTCTTATGTCAATGGCATTTCAGCAAGTTAATGGTGCTGCAAATTTCCCATTTCTGGACAAATGAAAAGGTGTTACCATTTACTATCTTGTACTTTTATTCAAATTTTTAGTTCTCCAACATATTATTAATTAGATCTTTTTCTTGACAGAGTTATGCCAAAAGTGATCCAATCTTCCGCTA
This sequence comes from Cruciata laevipes, assembly GCA_963678965.1. Classification (NCBI taxonomy): domain Eukaryota; kingdom Viridiplantae; phylum Streptophyta; class Magnoliopsida; order Gentianales; family Rubiaceae; genus Cruciata; species Cruciata laevipes. Next base: position 20,793,951 of record OY787635.1, read on the forward strand.
TATCAAAATAAAGGTATGTTTAATTTTCCTATCCGACATTTCTTATACAAAACTTAGGATTGATGCTTGTTCTGATGTCAGTATGTGGTTTTAAGATTGAAGGTTTGAGGATTAAATCTTGATGTGATTTGAGGATTGTGCTACTTTTAGTTTGTGTAAAGGAAGAAGTTTGTTCTTTTTGTGATGCTAATATGTGGAGCTAGTCTTGGTTTATTTATGGGGTTTTTTGTGCTTGTTTTGAAGCTAATATTGTGGTGATGTGTATTGTGAAGCTAATATTGTGAAAGGATACTTTTCCTGTTCTGTTTTGAAAGAATACTTGTTCTATTGTGATTGATGATTTTTATTGATCTCTTAGTGTTGATTAGATACTTGTGCATGATATATATTTGATGATTGTTGATTACACACTTTGCTTAATATAAGTCCTTTTAAAGTCTTTTTGTTTCTTTTGATTTTGTGTAGGTGAATATGAACGAGTTCATGTAATTCACTCCAAGAGACTTATCTTGCTTGTGTAATTATCATGAGGATGATGATCACTTACATTTCTTAGTATTTCTATGTACGTGTAGTGAAAGAACTTGGACCCTTTTGTTATTGTGACTTCAAAACTAGCTAAATGCTCCTTTTGTTTAGGTACTACGTATTTTGAAGTCTTTTACCTATTGAGATTCATTAGATTTCATATTTATATTTAGTTTGCCCAAATTAGTTTTTTTTTGTCAAATAAATAGGAAAATTTAATTAAATAAAATATTAGTTTTTTAGAGGTGTAAACTTACAACGAAGAGAATTCATTGTTGTAGTTCATTAGAGATGACTTGGCAAAAAAAATCTATGACAACAAGAAATATGGTTGTAATAGAACCTTTTTACAACAAAAAAGTACAATGGTTGTAAATGGCTTAATTACAACGAGTAGGCAAATCTAGTTGTAATATCAATTACGACCAAGCCGATTACAACCACTTTACAACCTATAAGGCGCTTGTTGTAAATAATCTTCTACAACCAATTTGAGTCCTTTTACAACAAAAATAATTCTTGTAATTATTGGGGGTAGTTTCTTGTAATGTACATTTCACTGAATTGAACTGAACTGAATTAAACTGAACTAAACTGAACTGAACTGATCTAGAGATAAGCTCCGATAAACAGGGCCTATGTAAAATATTGAAAATTGAATTAATGAATATTTTATTTTAAATTAATGTGCTTTGAAATTAATGAATATTTCATATAATTAAGTATTGATTTATTTCTTTACTTTTTTACTGTTTGATAAAAAACACTTTAGATGTCAGGAAACGTCCTACAATATTTGACAAAATTAAGACTACGTACAAGTTTTAGTAAATTTATCTACAAAACGAGTATCTATGTGTTCTCCTCTTAAAAATAAGATTGTCGTTAAAATTTAATTTGAAGCATTAACGTTCAAATTTAGTTCAGGCAATGTCACCTTCTATCCACGATTTAGCTTGAAGCATTAAAGAAATTAGCCATGCTAATCAGAAGGAATTAACTAAATGTAGATGACTTAACCACAGCTCATCATGCGAGAATACCCAAGCGTTGACTAATCCTGTGAAGATTTTACTTTAGACTGAAAACGAAAGTTTCTGGTTATCGAATTGGGGATGCAAAATAATACGATATTTGAATTCGAAAAAATATATAATTAGTATCACTCCGTACCATCCATAACTGCACACTTTTTGGTCAATTTTTTCAGAGCATATTTGACCGTGAATAACTTTATTTTTATACATTATCATGGTCTAAAACTTTTATAGCTAAAAAATATAGCGCATTGTGAATCTAATCATATCTCATATGATATTATTATAGCACATATGCCAATTGTAATTTACGGTCAAACATGCCCAGACAAAGTTGACTAAAAAGTGTGCAGTTTCGGCTGGGACGGAGGGAGTATGTAAAATGAAAGGTATAATTAATCATTATGTAGAAATTAAATGAAACAAATTAAATTTAAAGTTACATAAATCTACATATTACTAAACAAGTCCATTTTCCGTAACATGTCATTCACCACAATGTTCTACATCATTCTTTCAAATATTAAAATAGGAATCACTTTTAATAACTATTTTATCATTAACTAAAGAGCTCAACCATGATTTTTTTCTTTGATGAAAATTTTAATTTGTTTTTCTTTATTTAGGTGATCTTTTGAATATATTGTAATTATATGATTGAAAATTTTGATTAAGGCTAGGGAAACTTTCAAATTCTATAAGAAACGAGGTAATTATGGCCTTGTGGTTGTAGCCAGTGGCGGAACTAGGGGTGGCCCAAGGGGCCTAGCCACCCCAAAAAATTGAAAAATTGCATTTATACCCTTATACTCTTTTATATATATTAAAATTTAGTACACATATTTTTTATATATTTTATTATGGCCCCTTCCAACTTTAAATCCTGGTTCCGCTACTAGTTGTAGCTGCGCAGCTACCATTTGGAGCAAGAAGACTTGGTGAGGTTGGTACAATAAGAACTCATATTGGAGTTGAAGGAATGGAGCTGGGATATGATCATCATTATATTGGAGTAGTATTCATTAAGCAAAAGTGTTCTAGATACATTCAGTTGGCAAATTTTATTTCGTTTTATACAATAGGAGTTTTCTTGTATTATATCACTCATCTCGAGTCCCTTGGACATCCATTTGCAATTTTATGATGAAGGAAGTCCAATAAATTTCACTCCATCAACCACAGTGTTCTTAATTAAAAATATGTGAGACAACTCACGACGTGCATTAATTATTGGTGCGACATCTCCATCAACCACAGTGTTCTTAATTATTAAAAATATGTGAGACAACTCACGACGTGCATTAATTATTGGTGCGACATCGCACCAATAATTAATTAAGAGTTGTAGTTGCACGTCGCACAAAACATGCACCAATAATAGTAACACCTGAGAATACACACATGTTTTGTGCGACGTGCTACTACAACTCTTAATTCAATGCACGACGCACGCACGTTATTGGGTTTTTATATTTTGTGTCTTTTTACGTGCCGCGCATCTGAAAATAAATCATGCAGTACTATTCAATCTACCATAAAATTGAGTTCTGACTCCGCCACTAGATAATATATTACATTCCCCAAACTCTAGATTTTAATTTCCGCACATAACATGTCCTGCATTTAAACATCAGTATCAAAAGAACTTGTTATCCAGAAAAGATAATACAATAAACAAACCACATTATTGCAAGATCTGTATATTAAATGAAAATATATTCAACAATATATAGTCCAACATATATAAACCTCCCAAATCCCCTAGCCAATGAACCTCCCAAAGAGTCTCACTCTCTTTGGAGTCGGCGAGCCTTCCGCCTCCCTCTCGTTTTCACTGTCCATCGCCAGCACCTCTGAGGCGCCGGCCGGCTCCCCACCGAGAATTTTACTTTTTTGTGATGAAAACTAGAAATCTTTCTAGTTTTGTGATGGAAATTAGAAGCTTTTGTAATTATAGGGTTATTTTTGAATGAGTTTCAAGAATGTATTACATTCTAGTCCCTGCTTTTATTTATTATTATATATTTACCCCTAAGGTTTAATCAGATGGATTTGATTCATCTGATTCTGTTTCACTGGAGCTAGAATTTAATTCTATGATGTAAACTTTTTCTATTTCATCATATTTTTCTTCAATGGGTTCGTATCCCATTTTACACGCAATTTCTAACAATTTTATCTTGTTATTATCTTGCCTATTAGGACATTCATTAGCGTAATGTCCTTCTATGTTGCAAACCAAACATCTACAATTTTTCTTTCCTTTTGGACAGAATTTTTGTTTTTCTGATCTTGTATCAGATTTCTTCTTAAAGAATTTTCCTGGTCGGAATTTCTTCCTTTTTTTAATAAATCTATATTTAGAAGAATTTTTCTTAGAAAAGAATTTTTTCTTCTTTTTATATTCTGTTCTACAACCATATTCTACAGGATTTTCTCCTGATATTGCACAACAGTTTTTATTAAAGTTTTTAAGTTTTTTCTGAGTTCTTATTAATTCACAGAATTTTGACAGTTCATCTTTTACTATTCTTATAGCATATCCTAGACTATAACTAGAAGTTCTTCTATTGAAAGTTTCAATTTTAAACCTTTCTAATGCTTTTTCTCCTACCAAAGGTATTTTTCTAAGATATTGAAGTATCATTTCTGGAAATTCAATTTGTTCTAGTTTGTAAAGATTTACTTCATAGTCACAATTGAATTCTTCTAAGTAACATATATCACAGAGTTGTAGTTCTGCTAAACGTTTCCTAGCTTTTTCTTGTACTAGTTGTTTTTCATGTATTTTATCACCAGTAAAATCAATTCCTAGGAACATAGTATATAATCCATCCAGAACTATATCTAGAATATTATATGGAATGTTGTTATTATCATCTGTCCAAATGGTGTTTTTTATAAACTCTTTTGCTATTCCTAGACTCTTATGTTCTATTAATAACAATATAGTTCTTGATTCTGTATAGGCATCAGGATTAGTTTGAATGACTAAACTTAATTCTGCTGCCCATTTATCAATGATTTCTTTCCTATTATTTTGACAGTCAATATTTAGGAAATTATCATCTGATCCTTTTGAACTATTAACCTTGGATTTTGCACTTTCTGGAAAATACCATGGTTGATTAGCTCTTCTTCTTTTAAAGCCCATATATGAGCTTTCTCCTTTTTCTCTTTTAACATTTATGTTAAAGTTTTTAGGTACGTCATCTGAATCGTAATTGCTAATTACTTGTTCGCTTATTTCAGATTCACTAACTGATTCTTCATTATTTAAGACTTTTAAGTCTTCAATTCCAAACAATTGTTTTAGTTTGGGACTGTTTTCTATTTCTTGGTTTGCTAGTTCATCATTTTCTAATTCTAGCAACCTAAGAGCATGGTCAAGTAAATCGAAGTTTTCTTCGTTTACTTGTAATTCATCACCTTCTAGATGATCCCAAAAGATTTTTTCAATTTTTGGTATATAGTTGGTCATATTGGTTGTTTGTCATTTTTACCAAATGGCCAAGTTAATGCTTTAGGGTTTCCAGAGGATCCTAGTTCTGCATTTCCTACTCCGTGATTGGGGTAAGAATATTTTCCTAAACTTATAGGTTTTGGTCTTTCCTTATCCCCCAAAGGAGTTATTTTTAAATCTTTTTGTTCTAAGATCACTTTCTGGTTTTCTTGAATTATTGTTGTTAATTCGATGATAATTTTTGCTGCTGCCGCTTCTAACTTATTATCTTCTTTAGTTAGAATATTTAGAATTTCTTCTAATTTTGTTTTTAAAAGGTTTATCTCTTCCTTTATTTCTGTAAAACTCATTAGGACATTTCTTCAAGCTGAATTTTCATGTCCTCTATTCGTTTTGACATTCCCATCAAGAGATCTCTCTCGCTGGGTTCTTTGGAAATACTTCTTCTAGAAGGTTCTCCAATAATAAGTTTATTCCTTTCAATCTTTGATTTATAACGTTCTCCCATGGGTTTTTTGTCTTTAGCTATATCAATAGCCCATTTATTATCCACAGGGGAGATTTCAGAAAACTGTTTATCTTGAACAGTTCCTATTTGAGAAAATACATCTTCTAGTTCAATGTATTCTTTCTTTCTATAGTCAATACTGTGATGACTATTTGTTAAAGCATAAGCAACCAGATAGGTTAAGCTGAATACTTTATCTCCTTTATTCATTAAATCTTCTCTTTCAAATTTATGAATGAAGGATAATGTTTTGTCTAGATTTGCTGTATCTAAACTAATACCAAATTTAGGATAGACTGTAAACATGAATTTTTGGTAAGCTAAATTTCCTCTAGCTGCACCTAAAATGCAATCTTGCCTATCATTTATTCTGTTGTCTATCAAGACCATTTTGACTGGAGAATCTATTCCCTCTTGAAATTCTGATTTCAATAGGATTTTGACGGCACCAAAGTGTACCATTGTGAGAGTATCTCTGATTTTACTATCTATTTTGTTTAAATTTTCTTTAATTTCCTTTAGAGTAATTAAAGGTAAATATACTTCTCCTGTAGTATCTTTGATATCTACATGCATCTCTTTAGTACCTACAAAATAGTAGATGCTATTTTTCCTTTTTAATTTTTCTAAAAAAGGTATATTAAAGATATTTTCTTTTCTTAGATTAAGTTTAGAAGACCTAATTTTTGAGAGTAATTCTTGTTTGATCAAGAAGCTTCCGATGAATCCTTCATTAGATTCAAAGGTTTGAACGCTAGAAACATCTTGATTTTCATCAATTGTTTCTTCTATATTATCTAAATGATTCATTTTAATGAATTTTTTAGATAACAGTTGTCATTTTAAACATGGCTCTGATACCAGGTTTTTGACGGTGGTGCGGAATTTTTTGGAATTTTTAATTTTCTTTTATACATTTTAAACATCCTTTATAAATGTTCATATAATGCACAAGAGTTTGATGTTTTTCACAAAATCTTGTTCCGAAACTATACCTAGATTGACTATAAGGGCCAACTCTACGGAATTTAGATAATTTCTTATCTTTTTTAGTTATTTCTCTGTCAAGAATTAATTTACAAACGTTTTTATTCATTTGAAATATTTTTAAGAGTTCATTCTTTTTACAGAATCTTGAGATTCTTTTATACATTTTATGCATACTTTAAAGGTATTCATAAATTGTATATAAATTTGGAGTTGATGTTTTTTACAAAACTTAGTTCCAAAACTATATCTGGATTGACTATTATCATTATTCCTACGGAATTCAGATAATTTTTTATCTTCTTTTGTTAGTTCTCTGTCGAGAATAGACTTACAAATGTTTTTGCTCATTCAAGCTTCGATATTTTATTTAATGTAGTTTATGATTTTAATGCTTTAGGACCCTAAGTAATTCATGCAAGATCCTTATATCTTCCTTACTATATTATTAAGTGTGTATAGTTATCATGCTATCTGTTTATAACTTAACCAATCCTGCGAATCTTGTTTCCCTAAACGGCCACTTGCCTAAGCGGTACTCCCTATTCTATGGACTCCAGGTTTCATTATAACAGATAAGCATGTATACAACAATCAATAATAAGAAAGAAGACATAAATTATAGAAACTTACATGTAATTACAAGAGGGCCCTAAAGGGCTTTTTATTCACACATAGTAGATCCGAAGATCAGACAGAATCCTGAACGAGGTTCGTCTTCAGGAGATTACAGAGGTTGAATTTAAAAGACAAGGAGGCACAGAAGTGAGGGGCGCTCCCATATTACAAGAAATGAACTTCCTTTTATAGAGAAGGAAGGATCTGTATTATTGAAGAGGGGTGCGTCATCCCTTACGTACAAACGCACTTACATTATTGCCTCCACATAAAGTAGACGCACTACTGCATTATTGCACCCACTCAGAGCAGATGCATTATTATCCCACTACCTGCTGTCACTTGAAGTGGAGGGGTCCATAGGACTGTCGGCAGCCCTGATGGTGGAGATGTCATCATCTTCTTTAGTGGGAGATCCATTTTCTTCTGAGCATCTACCGCATAGATAATTGCTGCGGTAATTCTTCAACCTTTTACAAAGGTCTGGAATATGCTCGCCCAAAATAAATGGGTTAACCAAAGTATTTTGGAATTTGACAAATTTGCCTTCATCGGCTTCGCTGATCTTCTTGGGTGACTTGCTGTATATCAAGATGGTGGCATCTTGATAGTTGACAAACAGTCCATCATCTGAACTGAAACTGAAAAGTTTTTGAACAAAACCTTCCAATCTTTTTATTGCTAAAGGTAGCAAATCGCTAGCCTCAAGTTTGCACTCCATGGGCTGAGATGGATGATAATGATCTCCTTTGCAAATGCCAATCTGGACTAAATGCTGAGGATGATATACCAATAATCCTAATTGATTCCAGTATGGACCGGAACTATTAATTTTCAGAAAAACTTCTTGCCCTGGTTTGGTGCATTTTTTTCTGAAAGTCTTAATTGTATCAATAATAGCCTTAGGAAAATGGCTAATTTCTAATAAATTAGGACTTGGATATATGGTTTTTACCAAACCATATTGGAATGCCTCATAGACCTGTTCGGGATTAGCATTCTTGGTGAAGTTGTAGTAACTTAAGTTTTTGGAGTCTGTAGTGAAGAACTTTTCCTCCAAAAACTTTTCTTCATTGGCAGATCTTGCATATCGATAGCAGTATTCGAAGCCTGCTTCCGTAATTTCATCGGAGTAATCTACTTTTGTAGATTTCGCCATGTCTTCCCTTGGTTTGCTGGGAAGTCTTCCTAGAGAGGTTAATGACTTCTTTTTGGACAATAGAGCTGCGCTGAAGGTGTTAGGCTTCATCATCTCTCCATTGGTAATTAGCTCCAGAGGTGCTAGTAAAGATGACCCAGTATATAGGTCTGCTGAAGTTCTTGCTTCTTGGAAGGATTTGAACTTCTTGTGTGCAATGTTGGAGACTCCCTCAGTTGCTTTTTTGGCGAAGCTCCAATCTTCATAGATCCCGGCATTAGGGCCATTATAGACCACATAATATGTTTTAGATCTTTTTGGGATTTGAATTCCCTCTTCGGATTTCTCCGATGCTAAAGGTGTAACTTTAGTCTGTGGGATTGGAATTCCCTGATTTGGTCTTAGACAAAAATCTACTGGACTGACCAGTTTAATGGAAGTTTGTACTTCCTTCTGGATTTTTGGCAAATCCACAGCCTTCAACGGATTTGTTGATTCTTTACCAACTGCCGTTTGCGTTGGAATAGTCTTATCTTTCTCTTTTGAGGGAGAAGGTGATAAGATAACCTTTTTTACTTCATTTTCAGAAGCTTGCTCTTTTTCTTTACCCAATTTGATTAGGTTAAGATACTTGAGCTTGGCTCGGACCAGCTCCAGTTCCTGGACTAAAAGTCCTTCTTGCAGCTTTAGCTGCTCCATTTCATCCATGCTGGATGCTTCACAAAGAAACAAACATTAGAAACATTTGTATTATTCTCTATAGTCTTGCTGAAATTCTCTGGTAAGAAAATCTGCAAAATAATTCTTGGTACCTGCAATATGAATAACGTCAAAATCATATCTAGATAACCACATTTGCCATCTAACTAGACGACCTTGTTTATTATCTCCTTTTAGATTTATCTTTAGGAAATAAGTAAAATTCTTATTATCTGTTCTTACTAGAAATCTGCAAGGGGTTAGATAAATAGAGAATTTTTTAATTACTCTAATAACAGAAAGATATTCTTTCTCGTTACTATGATAATTCTTTTCAGCAGCTTTAAAGCTTCCTGAAGTGTATCGGCAAATGTATTCTTTACCATTATTTTCTGCTTTAAGAATTCCTCCCCAGAATAAATCTGATGCATCAGTCTCTATGATCAGTTTATCCTCAGGTTGTGGGTGATAAAGTTTAGGAAAGTTTTTTAAACTTTTCTTTACTTTTACCATATAGTTGGTATCTGTATCTTTCCATTCCCATGGAACATCTTCTTTAAGCTTTGCTTGTAATGGTGCTCTGATCTGAGCTAGCTTAGGAATATAATCAGAAGCATAAGTGAGAATTCCTAAGAATCTCTGCAACTGTTTTTTGTTTTCAAGGATATCTGGGAATTTTTGAATATGTTCCAAGATATGATCTTGAGGTCGATGAGACCCTTCTTCAATTTCTAGTCCTAGAAAATTGATTTTAGTTTTAAAAAGCTGTGTTTTCTTTTTTGAGAGTATTATTCCCAGAGAAGCACATTTTTTGAGTACTGCCGCTACTTGCCATAGATGTTCTGTTTCATTATTACTGAAGACTAAAATGTCATCAATATAAACACAACAGAATTTTTCAAAGGTTCTGAATGCATTTTGCATATGTCTTTGAAATATGGCTGGAGCCTGTTTTAACCCAAAGGGTACAACATTCCACTGGTAATGACCTTGTGGACATGTGAAAGCAGTTAATAATTGTGATTCTTCATCTAGCAATACTTGCCAGAATCCCGATTTACAATCAAAACTACTAAATATTTTCTTTCCTCTTATTAGAGTTAATAACTCATCTTTATTAGGGAGGTTATGACTGTCTCCTATTGTAGCTGTGTTTATAGCCTTATAGTTGACTACCATTCTCTTTTTTCCTCTACGTTTCTCAGCTTCATTTTCTACCAAGAAAGCTGGAGACATGTGAGGTGATTTGCTAGGTTTAATTACTTTTAATTCTAGCAATTCCTTAATTTGCTTTCCAAATTCTTCTCTATCCTTAGGACTATATTGCATTGGTTTAACCTTTACAATTGTCTTGGGGTTGATTAATTTTATGGTTGCTTTCATCCAATATTTTGACTTGTTAGGGTCTATTGGATTTTCTGAACACACAGAGTCTAAAAGTATTTCTATTTTACAAAGTTTTGTATTTTGAAGCACAAAAAGTTGTTGTTCTTTAGTATATATACCCCCCCTCCTTAAAAGAGATGTAATTTTATTAGGGCTAATATTTAGCGCCTCTGGTTTTGGTAATTTAGATTTCTTTTTCATGTATTCTAAATAACCAGGAACTCCTACTTTAAGAGCTTTTCTTATTTTTCCTATATGTACAGGATTATTGTTTAGAGTGAAAATTATCCTATCTGTGTATTGGACAAATGGATGATACAACAGACAAAAATTATTCCCAATAATAAAATCTATTCCAGATTCTTGTTGATATACAGTTGGAATATGAAAAATCTCACCTGCTATCATTATATTAAGATTTTTACAGACCTTAGAGAGTATAATATGAGATCCATTTCCAATTTTTACTCTTATTGGTCTTTCTACATTTACCCAGTGTTCCTTGGGTATTACGTTTTTGCTAGCAACACACATGCTTGCACCAGTGTCCACATAGCAATGTAATTCAATTTGTTTATATCCAGAAAATTTTAATTTTCCTTTTATATAAATTGAGTTAGAGTTTGTAATACTGCCCATTACAAAGTTTGTGGGTTAATTTATGATTGTCACAGACTTTGAGGGTCAATTTGTAATATTCATAACTCTAGTTTGCATTTGCCAAATGCAAACTACCTAGAATTAGAATTCTCCCAATTTTCAACCCAAAATTTGAAACCATTTTTATTTCAATCCTATTTTTAGAAAGTCCTCGCTCCCCACCTGCAGCAGCAACGGCACTATTTTCGGCCTGAAAATTTGGATCGATCTGGAAATTGTATTCCACTGGAACGTTAACAGGCAGCAAGGAATCCTGGATAAGGCTCTGAACAGGAACTGACTCAGCCGCCATGAGCTGGAAACTTGCAACGCTTGCATCAATGGCGTTCGAGAAACGTGTAAGTTCTGCAAATTCAAACAAAATAAAAAAAATCATGATCATGTTGTTTGAGTAAGTTAAAATGAATGTATATATATATATATATATATATATATATATAGAAAATAAAATCTGCAGTTTGTGCAAGTCTCACCTTCATTAGTGTGCTGCAATAGCACATTCAGAGAATCCAGTGCATTTCGCACATCTACGGATGCATTAACTTCCGGAGCTAAACCCTAAATTTGATAAGATCAAATGATTAGATTAAATCATCAGGATATATATATATATGTAGATTGCGATCCAACTGCATTATAAATGAATCAATCAATAGTAAAATATATTACATTTATTTGCACTTGGTTGTGATTTAAGAGAATTCAATGCACATAAGACATAAATTACTGAACAGCAGATAAACAAATGCCTGCTAGCTGCTGATTTAAATAACAAGCAATTAATCTGATTCAAACCATATATAATAACCTCTATATATGTTGACGAGACGCGAATCTAGGATCATCATTTGGATTTAAAATATATATCTCTAAACATAAACCACAGCTATATTGACATTGATGATTATTTGTAACATATATATAGATAAATATATCATCAGCCAGCTAGATGAAAATGTCTGTGATGTAAATATACATTGCAATCAGTAAAAAATTTACATCACAGTCATGCATTGACATTAAAATTTTTGTATTTATATGTACATAACCCATAACCCAGTGCGAACCGTGCGACCGCACAGGGCACAGTGCCCAAAAATATTATTATATGTCTTTTAGAGCAAGTCCAACAGTATCTCTAAACTTTTCTCTAAAGTAGAGAAAAAAAAGCTATATTCTCCATAACTTTTTTCTTCAATTCCAACAGTATCTCTATTTTACAGATTTTGTCAATATTTTTGTTTTCTTTTTTTGACCTTTATTTATGAAACCCTCCCGTTCTATTTGGTCGACGGACAAAGTGAACGGACAAAGAAGACACATATTATCTCTTTCGTCATCCCCGGAAACAATTATGCAATTGTAAAATACAGGAAATTTAAAAAAAAATTCATTAGCTGAAGCATTAATTTCTTGTAAATTTTTAACCAAATTTGGTACAGGAGACGTACAATTAATTTCACCAACGAAAGCCACCATGTGTATGTGCATTGTGTGTGCTTAGAGAGGTTCAAGAATATATGTATAAGAACTTGAATTCAGTGAGTCTTTTTGTTTTTAATCGACCGGCCCTGAGAATTTTTTCGGAGATGGGAAGATGTTGGAGGAATTGGAGAGAGGATGGAGACTTCATTGGAATTTTCTAAAAATAGCTTTTTTTTATTGTTCTTTGCATAATATCCGTTCGCTAAATTTTTTGTTATCATTATGCAAATATAGCCAAGCAGACTTTCTCTCTCATCAATTTTGCTATAATAGCAAACATGATAGCACATCTGTTGGAGTTGAAAACTACACAAAATCTCTAAAAAACAAGAAAATCTCTATTATAGCAAATCTGTTGGACTTGCTCTTACAAGTGATTTTGTTTTTTTTTTTGTTTTTTTTTTGCTGCATATAATTAAAAATTAATGGGTCATATCAGATGGACTACAATGTTAACTAAACGACCATGAACTCTAAATAGGCCCAAAATGACCCATAAACTTGTTTTGTTAGTTTATTAGTTTCTATTTTGAGTTTTTTTTTCTATGAACATAAAATTAGAGCCAAATCTTTTTTTTCTAAAAAAAATGAATTTCAATTGCTTAGGTAAATATATGTTGTTTCAAACTGCAAAAAAAAAAACGAAAATAATTTAATCAAGATAAAATTTAATCTTAAAAGTATAACTAATGAAAATAATGAAAAGAAATATATGTTTACTTTCGTTAATTATCACCCTTAGACTATTATGAGTGTACTATGGTTTAGATAAATTAATTAATATAATTAAAAATTGCTAAAAAAACTATATAGCTAACATAATTTTTAAGCATAAAATAATATAGAACTCATGTAATTCATTTTGATTAAATCTAAAAAATAAAAAAATGATAATTTTATATATTTCTTTATTTTATTTTCCTAAAATTAAGTCTCAAAATACATTGGACCGGACCTGATATAATATATAATATATGGGAAGGTTAAAAATGAAGTGTAAAAAAGATAAATAAGGGTACCTCAACCTCGTGATCAAAGTAGTCTTCAGGTTCTATTTCTTCTTCATCCTCCAATACCACCTGAGGGTTGAAATACCTCCAGTCACTCTGCTCCGTGACCCGGCAAAGTGGGCATTCCATCCTTGCTCTTACGTTAAAATGGCATCCAATGCAGGCTGTAATGTATCAAAATAGTGTCAGTATTATATATCCAGTAAAAAAAAATCACAATCAAGCACATAGAAATATGATATAACTCGTAAAAAAGTCTTTCAATATCACTGGAATCTAATTGACGCTATCAATACTATGACATTCAATGACGCTATCAACATTATGACAATCTTTCCAGAATAGTCAGCAAAGAGGATCCTAAGAATGGAAGTGCCCAAGTTATGCAGTAACATGCATGCTGATAGAGCAATATGGTGTGCATCAAACACTTGTTCGTGAAAACTTCTGCTATGTCAGAGGCTATCAAATTGCGTGAAACTGGTGTTTTGGGATATTGTAAAAGAAGTTCAATAAACTCATAGCTAGCCTAGCTAAACATGTAATTGGACATTATGAGTAATCAATAAAAATTTCTGGTTTGACAAAAAAAAATATATAGAAACTAACTATGTAGACATGGGTGATTATGTCAGCATTAAGTTCATAATAGATTACCAATGTATTATATTGAGAAAAAAAGTTAACATATATTTATCATAATATGTGCTCCTATTATTAGAGAAAGAACAAATTTGAGATTTGCATGCTAGAGCATAAGGCACATTATAATTCACATTCTAATATATGTTCTTGAAAAAAATTAATCCTCCAAAGAAATCACACGTAAAAAACGGCTTAAAATGAAAATTTTAACAATGTAAGCTCTTGATCATTACAATGATCGGGATAAGGCAACGATCGAGCACATCTAAATAGTTGATGAAAGTTGTCACTTTAACAGGCAGACAATTGTTTTTTTCAAATATTCATGTTCCACCTTTATTCATCAAAAATAATTTATCGTATTAATTTTTTTCATGACCAATTAAATTGCAAATGCCCTAGGCAATAGACTATTTAGACCCAACCACATGTTTGCACAAAATCAATACGAACAAACCCAACATCAACAAATAAACACACTACATCAATTATAATATACACCATCATCGTCAACATAAAAATCATAAATATACAGTCAATCAATCAAAACATACAGCCAACAATAAAACGGGTCGGATCGGGTCAGTCAGTCGGGTGTAACCCTATGAAATCCACCACACCAATCAGAAGCACAGACACACAAGAATCATGTAAATAATTTACACCAAATTAAAGTAGCACCGTTAATAATTATAAGTTGTTGGATTGAAAAAAACTTACACAAATGAAAGCGGTGCCCGCAGATTAACGTGACAACGGCGGCCACGTTTGATCCGGCGACGCAGTCTTCGAGGCATATTCGGCAATCCGTCGGGTGGGAAATGGAAGATGAAGCAGCAGCAGCCATTGTGTTTTAATCGATCGGATTGATGAGGTTGAACTCTAGGGATAAAGCTTTTGATGGCTAGCTCGATCTAAAGCTATTTTGTTTTGTGATCTGTTTTTGATAAGAAAAAAGGTTGTGAATAATTTGTAACTCTAATCTACAAAAGACATTAAAGTTATATGATTCCAGTCACAACGTTACAAAACTGCATCATTGTTTTTAAATATTTTCCATTTCAATACCTAAATGGATCGTATCTGGGATTAGTGAACTTATGGACGACATAAATGGATCTCTGGTCCAAGTATTTTAGGGGCCCATATAAGAATTAATTTTAGACATAAATAGTTTTATGATTGATCCCAACTAAAATATTTTTACTAGCTAGTATTTGTTTAGAGCATAGTATTTTTTTTTTTAACAAGCCGGTGGTGAAGCTAGCTGGAGGGGGCACCCTTTGTGTTACTCAGATGGTGCATCAAGAAGTGGAATGCTCGGTGAATTGCATGGAGACGGTTAAGAGAATCCAAAATTTGTTAGAAAATAGTACATGGTTAGGGCCTTTTTGGGTTCCCCGTACGTAGACGGAACTTTATAGCTCATTTTCTAGACAACTATGCTAAGTCGAACCCATTATTGTATGACTCTTGGGACTCGCCCTCCAGATTCTTATCATTCTTCTGGACGGTTTCTAGAAATTTGAAATTGAATGGAAGTATTACATTTGAAAAAAAAAAAAACAAATAGCCAATTTCGAAAACCACATAATATATATGGTATATAACTTATGCTCTCCGATTTTTTACTATAAATGCCTCCTTAGAGCATCTCCAATCGATAATGGATCATACAACTCGATCGAGAACAATAAACATTTTACGCAAACGGAAACCGAACACTTGCATCCAAACATAAGTCCATTTTCCTTCTAACACTGGCACCAAACATTTCAGTCATGTCTAGCAGCTCCGGTTTCAGGCCTCCCGGAACTTTCCAATCGAAATGATACAGCATTTGAGCCAGAGCGAGTTCCATAGTCGCCTGACTGTACGCTATCCCGGGGCACATCCTTCTTCCTCCACCAAACGGAATATACTCGAAATCGGGCCCGATTATGTCGATCCCATTGTTCCTGAATCTCTCCGGTTCAAAGAGTTCAGCATCTTTCCAAAACTCGGGGTCGCGATTAACTGCCCAGGCGTTGACAATCACTTTCGTCCCGACGGGGATTTTGTAGCCGCCAAGCTCGCATTCTACTCTGCATTCTCGGGGAAGAAGGAAGGGGAAAGGAGGGTGCAGCCTTAGGGCTTCTTTGATCACCAGCTTTAAGTAGCTGAGCCCTTTTACATCTTCGGTTTTTATTCGGTTTTTTCCTTTGAAGGCTTCTCGCACTTCGGCTTGGGCTATTTCCATGACTCTAGGGTTTCTCATGATTTCTGACATTGCCCATATGATGGTTGTCGCTGACGTTTCGGTTCCACCTATGAACATATCCTGCAAATAGAGATGGAATAATAAGGACCTTGGTTAAGATAATGTCTTTTATCTCTAAAGGAACTATATATCTTTCTTATTCTCTTCAAATTGTGTGTGGAATAAAACAATCATGTTTGATAGAGTTTATCTGTAGATCAGTTCAGTTCAGTAAAACTACACCTTGATGAAATTCAGGTTAATTCAGTCATGCTGGTTTTTTTTCCAATTCATTAATTTTCACTTCAGTTTAGTTCAGCTTAGTTTAGAAAGATATAAGCTCTAAACCTAAATAGGTAATGTATATGTGCTCGAATTGATTATTTGTCTAAACCTAAATATGTTGATTAATTGAATTGAAGAATGGTGCATCACAGTATATACAATCATTTATGAAAGTTTTGAATATGTTCATGTAATCCTTATTATACGAATTGCTAAATTGTGTATAGAAGTTTGCTAAATTGTCAACTAATAAAAGGTAATGATCTCATACTATTATTTAATTCTTAACAAATATCATTGAAAAAAATATATAGAAAATCAAGATTAGAAAAAATTGGTGGACCAAAACGACAGTATGTTACTAGCTAGAAACCCATGATTTAAGCTTAATGTAATGACTTCTTTTTTTAAGTAATAAAATGACTTGTAGTAGCTCTAGTGAATTTGAACAAATAAATAGAAGAACTTTTAATTTGTGGAAGAGGAATTACTTAAAATTTGTTTCATTAAACTTTATTCTATTGAACTTATAATTTAAATTTCAGAATTATTGAGATAATATTCTATCACCTAGTTGTATTGATTGTAATATATTAATTAATGAAAGTTGCCATTAGTCTATTAGAGTGTAGATGTAGATTAAGGCAAGTGTTAAGAGGATAGAATATTAAATTAGGAGTCTTGGCGTGCTACCTATAGTTTCATTTGATTGGATCCAAACAAGAGAATAAATGTCGTTAGGTGTGTTGTGTACTCTGTATGTAATTCTACATGGTCTAATCGATATTTAAATTTTATTTTTTCAGTCACTTAATTATTGAAAAATGATCCAATTAGATGGAGCAGTATATATAAAGAGTAGGTAATTTACCATTTAAGGCAACATCAAATAAATCATTGAAAATAAGGTGAACATAAAATAAATGCAAACATCAATTACTACGTACATAATCAATATTAAGAGATCGGAAAGGAAGATTAACATAAAATCAAATGGACATCAACTTTACGCGATTAAAA